>JAEQBH010002975.1:0-600000 GCA_016808115.1 Tetrastigma voinierianum | reverse complement strand
GATTTCCGCTTACTGGCTTATTGCGGTTATTAATGATTACTAGAGAGAGCAAAATGGAATGATATATATTGTTGGTCCATTACTTGACAAAATATTTTAGGTCAAATTTGTATCTTAACATGAATCGGAGTCTTGGTTTAATGTGAGGCCATATGTTCAACCCTAACAAATGTTTTTTTTTTTTTTTTAATTATTTATTTATTTATTTTTATCAGTAAAAACAAATATTATAAAGAACAAAAATGGCAAGAAGATCCCAGGAGTACACAGGGCATGAACAAAAGGGACCAAAAGAAAGCAAACAAAACAGTTGCAAGCAAGAAACTGTAAAAGAACAACCTGCCCAGAAACAAACCCAAAAACCCTACCAACTCCCCATCCAAGTCAGAAAATCCAAAACATAGTTCATGTTATCAACACTATACAGGTTAGCCTAAGTCCACAAATTGGTCACAAAGTTAGCTTTAATCCTATGAACAGAGGCGACCTCATTCTCGAACACCACCCTATTTCTTTTGCACCTTAGGGTCCAGAACAAACACAAAGGTGCTGCCATCCATATTTTTTTTGCGCTTTTTACCTACTGCAGCTCCTTAGCAAACCAAAAGGGTATGAAGGACCGACTGCGGGAAAACCCAGCTAGTCCTTACAATCGACAAAAGAAGGTTCCACAATGTCTTGGCTCTTTTACAGTGAATCAACAAATGGTCTATGGTCTCCTCGTCTTCCTCACACAAAAAACATTTGTTTGCAAAAGCCCTTCCATGGTGTTTAAGTTGATCCAACATGAGCACTTTACCCCAAGTAGCTTCCCATGAGAAAAATCCTATTTTTGGAGGCACAACTGGGTTCCAAACTAAACGATAGGGAAACTTAATGGCGGGGGAGGGGTCTAAACCTTGATACATGAGCTTTACCGAGTACCTTCTTCCCTGACATCCTTCAAAAGTAACTTGTCCTCACCCAAAGGGCTGAAATTTTGTTTGTATAGAGTTTATAGGAATCTTTCCACCCTTCTATCTCCCAATCAAGTAAGAGATCTTAGGAAGGTCGGGGGACCCCGCAGCTCCCCGGAGCTCCATACTAAGGCGCCCTTGGCTGGCTTTACATGTAAGACACACCTATTTTACATATATATTTTTTAAAAATATAATCAAATATAACAATCATTTATCATCAAAAATCAAATATATATTTTACATACTTGAGTCATTTTACTCCAAAAATAAAATAAATGATTCATGAGAGTCATTACTCTTTTGCATAAGCTAAATCATGAACCAAAATCATCAAAAAAGTGAAGAAAAAAAATTAAAAGTAGAGAAAGGAAGCAAATACCAATGGAAATAAGAGATTTTTCCTTGTTTCCTAAATTTTCTTGCAATTTTCTTGGCTATTTTGGTTGATTTTCTGCCCCTTCTTCTCTTGTACCATTGTTGGGAGTGTTAGGGTTTGTTTTGGCTTGAAGGAGGGCAAAATGAAATTTGAACACCCAAAGAAAGCGATTTCTAGGGTTACGCGACCAAACGACGTCGTTTTGGACCCTACGATACAAAAGCGGTGTAGCCGATTTGGAAGCGTATTAATTTTTAAAATTCTGAGACACATCCCAAAAGGATGTCATTTGGATAAGTGACTTAAGTCTCAAACGACATCATTTTGGGAGGGGTTTTAAAAAAATAAAAAAGGTCAAAACGACGTCGTTTTGGCACAGGATCCGACAAGTAAGAACCTCGTCCTGCAAATGCGGCGACGCCTAGAAAAAAAAACCGGACAAGAAGAGAGCGAAGAAGAGGAAGAATACATACCTGCCCATGGAAATACACCACTTTATCCAGCTCATCCATTGATTGCCAAAACCCATCCTGCCCATGACCTGGTACAAAAACTCCCAACTAATGTTGTCATATGCTTTTTCTATATCCAACTTGCAAACCAGCCTTGCTCCCTTCCTTCCTCGGGGGTTGAGTCCACTATCTCGTCATGATCAAAGCTACGTCCCAGAATGCATCTCCCCTCTACAAAGCTTGTTTTGAGCCTTAGAGATGACCTTATCCATGACCCTCTTAATCCTA
This sequence comes from Tetrastigma voinierianum, assembly GCA_016808115.1. Lineage (NCBI taxonomy): Eukaryota > Viridiplantae > Streptophyta > Magnoliopsida > Vitales > Vitaceae > Tetrastigma > Tetrastigma voinierianum. The sequence goes on along the minus strand of JAEQBH010002975.1, from coordinate 597,925 downwards.
TTGGCTAACACTTTTGTCAAGATCTTGTATAAGCCTCCCACAAGGCTAATTGGTCTTAAATCCTTGAAATCCTCCACAATCTGTTTCTTGGGGATCAAAACCAAAAAGGTAGCATTTAAATTTTTAACAAATCTGCTATGTTCGTGAAACTCCTTGAAAAAACCTAGGACCTCATTCTTCACAAAGTCCCAACAAAAGACCAGAAAGCTAAGGGGAAAGCATCGAGGCCGGGAGCCTTATCACTGTTGAGCCCCGAAATAGCTATCTAGATTTCTTCCTCTAAGAAGGCTTCCTCCAGCTTAGTAGCATCCTCGGGCAGAATCTCACTGAGAGGAATATCAGGAAGGGTAGGACGCCCGATCCAGGCAAGAAAAGCAAAAATTTTTGGAAGCATCACGATCCTTCCTTGATTTCGACCTCCTTGTCTAACCATACGCCGTGAATCTTTGATGCTTTAAACGATTTCTTATCTTGTGGGCATTAGCCATCTTATGAAAGAACTTCGTATTCCTATCACCTTCTTTTAGCCAAGTCTCTCTGGATTTCTGTCTCCAGAAAATCTCCTCCAAGAGAGCCCAACTCTTAAAATCATCTTTGGTCTTAGCGAGTCTCGAATTTCTCGAGACCTAGTTCCCTTTTCCTGGCCCTCTGGTCGTCGAGAAAGTCTACTATAAGGCATGGCTGAAAGATTTTGCCACCACCCTTTCAAAATCTCATTGAACCCCTCAAACTTTAGCCACATCAATTCGAAACGGAAGGGGAAGGACAGTCGGCTCCATCAGCATCCCGCCAAGAATGGGGAAGTGATCAAAGCGCTGAGGAGACATCTGCGGATCACCTTTAACTGCTGATGGTTCTACCAATCGATAGAGACCAAAAATCTATCTAAACGAGACATTGATCTACCATTTTGCCCTCCCCGCCATGTGTAAAGACCTCTCTGTAGAGGAAGGTCTCTTCTTAAGCCCAAGTCATTCAGGATTTCGGAAAACCTTCTCATGGCATTGGAGATCCTACCCCCTCTAGATCTTTCATTGGGAGAGATAATCTCATTGAAATTGCCACCTAAGCACAATGGTTCTTCCCACAAGCCTCTGATCGAACCTAGCTCTTCCTAGAATAATTCCCTAAGAATCCTCTCGACCGAGCCATACACCCCGGAAAAAACCCATTGATACCCCGTTCTCGCCATTCAAATAGGCGCAGCAGAAACTTCCTATCACTTTGAATCACGGACTTATTCTTCTTTTATCAGACGAGGAAAGAAGATACCGATCCCCTCATGCATTCAAAGCTTTCCAATTGATTGCCCCTACACAAGACTATGAGCCATAACTTTATTCATCTCTTGGACCTTGGTTTCTTGTAAGCAAACCAAGTCCACCCTCTGAGTCCTAATAAAATTCTTGATAACTTTCCTCTTATTAGTGTCATTCACACCTCTAACACTTCATGATAGGATTGTGACCTTCATTTAACTTTAACAATAAATTCCCCCTGTCCCTGCCTCCTCCTTTATTTATGTTCTTCCCATTATAATTGATTGTGCTCTTCAGTCTTTTTAGTTCCCGCTCCTTTTCGGCCTTGTATCTTGATCCCCTTTTCATATACAAGTTCTTTGCGTTATCCTTAGATTTCTCAACAACTCCAAAATCACATTTTTGAACCCCTTAGTTGGAAAACTGGGTCGATGAATTTTCCGGGCAGTGCTTTCCATTTCGTAAGTGAGACCCACTTTGAAGTCGTTTTAGGCCTCCTCCATTCTTTGACCATCTTCACCAAGCTCCTCCCCTGCTTCAATCATCGCACATGAACATTCCAATCCCCATCCATTGCCATCAACCGCCACCACCCTTAGTGGTTCGGATCCCTCATGCTCGGAGAGACCCCGAGCAGAACCCCACGAGGCGGGGTCGGTAAAATAGAAAAAGAGGAGAGGGAGATTGTTCATAGAGACTATCCTCATACCTGTGCATATCGCCACAATCGTTCTCCTCAGCAAGACCCTCTTTCAATTCTCCTTCTTCTCAAATCTGTGTGATATTCCCCTCCTTGCCATCAGTTAGATCCCTAAGGACTGGGCTTTTAAAATTAGAAGGCATAAAAGGCTTTAAAAGCGAGCCCTGGCTCAACTCAATCTCTAATCTTGCAACCTTCAAATGAGTTGGGTCAGCTGAGCCCAACCAAGCTAGAGGAGACCGGCTATTGCATCTTGGGCTTGGGACCATCCGATTGTCTTGACCCAAACCCAAGTTCTTCCCCCTGGACTCGACCCGACCCGACCCAACTCCGAATCCAACCCGCAAGCTGAACCCGACCCTCGATCAGCTCCACAAGCTTGGCTCGACCCTAGGTCCACCTTCTCTTGAGACATGGGACAGGTCTATCTCACACTGCCCGAAGAGACTGTCCTTGTCCCATCAGTCTTTTCCATTATCCTCTGAACACAAGCTCCTTCCTGCATGTGTATCTCCGCCATCTTCAACCTCAAGCCCTAGAATTGTTGATTTCTTTCTTGAAAAGTTTGTAGAACTGAGAAATGGTTGAATCTCCCACCACAATTGAATTTCGTACCTTTTGGGGCCTATAGACACCTCAACAATTTTCCATCCCACTTCACTCGGATTCTAGCCCAACGAAGATCTACCATGATCGATGTGTCTTCATCCACAGCTAGGAAGCCTTCGTAGCTATCGCCGATCTTTCTTAGGATCGAACGACTCTAAAGATGAATTGGAAACCCTATTATTCTGACCCATGCCTCCGTCGCTTCTTCTCTACCCTTCATACAACCCACCTCTTTGCTCCATTTTTCCAGAGAGAGAAAGAAAAGTTCCCCAAATTTCTTAAGCCCTCCCTAGGATCCTATCTGCCTCCTTTTTGCTTTCGAACTCGATAAGCCACATCCCTTTGCCCAAAACTATGTCATTCAAACTACCTTTTAATTCCCAGGCGGACCACATCCTTCTCTTCAAAGTCTTTGTGTTCTGCGTCGGAAACCTCCTCTACACCGCCCCCACCAAACAACATTCTAATTTCATCTTCCTCTCCTTGATCTCTTCTTCCCCCACTTTAACTTTGACTACATCATCAAAATCTTTGTTCTTTATACCTAGGACAGCTTCCGCGAAAGACTTAGGTTTTACAACTATCTTCTTCTTTACAGGGAGAAGAGGCTCCTTATTCTCTGTGAGGTTTTTCTCAAGACTGTCCTTAATGCTCACCCCCAACTTTCGTAATTTCTCTGTCATCATTTGCCAACCCCTCAAAAAGCCTTTTCCTTCCGGCAGACACAAACAAAACCACTTTGCGCTTGAATCTCTTACTAAGCATCGGATGAAGGAACCAGTGTTGTTCGAACATCTCTAAAGCTTGTAGAATCTTCCATCCTCTTCCCATCTCGTGAATCATTCTTGCTTGCGGGAGATCTTTTTGTAGTCCCCTAGGCCCACGAGCAAATGGCAAACACTTTGGTCTCCAAACTTGACCCACAACGTCACGCCCTTGCTTCTTTCCCAGATGCATCCCCTTAGCTTGTTTCCTTTCTCTTCGATCTTAATCTCAAAAGATTTCGCCTCGATAGCGAACCAGGCTTTGCCCCCTCTCGTTTCATTTTTAATTTATATATATATATATATATATCCCAACTGCTCTTGAGGCAGGGGGTTAATGTGCAAGTTGGCATGAAGTCCATTGTTGGTCATTACCTAACAACTTAAGCTTTTAGCCAAATTGGAGTCTTAAGATTAATAAAAGTCGACAGTGGCCAAACTGCCCAAAAAAAAAATCCATGCTTAAAGTCATCCAACTTTGTAAAGATAATTGTCATGTTGCTTTTTTTACCACTAGAACATTGTTTACAAGCCTAGAATAAAGGCTACCTTAAGTCATGTACCAAAACAGTGCATTCTTTTTTTTTTTTTTTGATAAGTAAAGAGGAAATCTATTAAAAGGGGGCTAAAAAGTTCAGCCCCAAGGGAGTATACGAGTATACAACACCCAGGCAAACCCGAGAAGCAGTAAAAACAAAAGACCCAAAACAGTGCATTCTAATAATAAAATGTGGGCAAAGGTGCAACAAAGTAGTGAAGATTAGTATCGAGGTAAATACACCTTTAGAATTGTCAATTGTACAAATATAAAGAAATCATTGAAACCATAATCATAAGATAAAAGACTTACTTCATTGACCCCATCTCTATCCACAGAATCAATGAAGCCTTTGATCAGTGAGTTGAAAACAATAAGATTAGGCTGCAGCCCAAGATCCTTCATCCTGTAGACAAACCGCAAAGCCTCCTTTACTTTCCCTTCTTTACAGTAGCCACCTACAATGATATAGCATGTTCTCTCATTAGGCTGTACATTATTGTTTTGCATCTCTAAAATGATCCCTTCAGCCTGACTGGCCTCTCCATCCTGAGCATAAGACGTAGCTATTGTGTTGTAAGTAACAACATCGGGTTGCAAACCAGAAGCAACCATCTTATAGATCACATTCCATGCCTTCACAGTGTTCTTCTTGTTACACCACGCTCTCACAAGTACATTATAAGTCCTTAGATTGGGTCTCACATTTTCATCTTGAGACATTAACTCTAATAGTTTCTGAGATTCTTCAGGCTCACCAGCAATTCCAAACCCCTTAATTAATGTGTTGAAAGTGCTGGTAGTGGGCTTAGATCCACTTTTCTTCATCTTCCAGAAGCATTTCATGGCTTCCTGCATATTTCCCGATTCGGAAAAGGCATTTATAACAGCATTAAAGAATATAGAATCAGGCTCCATTCCGTTTTCTTCCACCTGAGAGATTATTGAGTGAATGGAATCGAAACGCTTCTGGATGGTCAAGGCAGCCAATAGGGTAGTGTATGTTACCAAGGATGGTTTATGACCTCCTTCAATTATACTATCAAAAATGGACTGAACTTCCTGGGGCCTCCCTTTCTCTATCAGAATGTTCATTACTTTTGTCCTCGAGCGCACAATTCGGCAACTAGTTTTGCTCAAACAAGAAATGCAGCGGACTTGACTTTGGGAATCTTCATATTGCGAAGCTGGATGTAATTCATGCTTACCATCTTGACTGTTTGCCTGTAAAATTAAAATTACAAAACACTCAAAGTTTTGACTTATAGAAGATTTATGTAAATTCCCATTAACACAAAATGTAACCCATAGGGCCAACTCCGACATATTCCAAATAAATTAATTTCTACCATTCCTCAAACTCTCCTAAAAATTCTCAATGGTGCAATGCTAGTAACACTTGGATGGCCAAAGTTCTATTCCAAAAGGAACAGAACATGAGGAAATAGTACCTAGTTTGGAAGGTATTGGTTACATAACATAAGGAAGTACATATCGACCTTACGTTACTAACAAATGAAATCAAAGAAAAGAGATAAAATAAAAAAATAATAATAATGAGTAGGAAGAATCACTTGTTTAATAAAAATACACTATTGAGTAGTTAAGAGTCCAAAGATCTCCAAAACAGGGATTTATCATATTATTGATAGCCTGACCAATTCCAAGCTACTTGGCCCTAATCAGGGTGGTCAAAATTTACTACAAAAGCAGCAAGTAAAATACCCAAGACACGAGCAAATAAATTGCTGAACAATACCTCATCTTTCTTGACATCAGTAATTCCATCCTGATGCTTGGTGAGGGCATCAGAATAAGCCCTGCCATTACCAGATTCTTCCATGTGGTCCTCTTGGGTCTGCCTTTGCCAACTCAATCTGTTGATTGAACTTCACACCAACTATACAATAATCAATGGGGAAATTCGATATTGTCCAGTTTGGTGTTCTCGCCAAAGAACTTTCCAGGAAGACAACACTTCAGTATCAGTAAGTTGTAGACCAAGTGCACAACTTAAACTGAATCAAGCCCACCAACTGCACAAATGACAAAAAATAACTAAGGTCCCCCATAAGAAAAAAAGAGAGGCAAGGATGGAAAATATTTAAGGACTGAAATTTTCTCCTTGGGTAAGTGCATGTTCAGATCCAACTTAAGAATTAGGGTTTGTAATAATTCAGACATTTAAAAGAATCTTGAGAACAGAAACACTGAAGTCTTCTAAAATAGGCCTTTTTCCCATTTTCACTTAACTAATTTATGAAAATGAAAGCAAGTAAATATTTTCCTTATCTTTTCCCACATACAAAGAAAAGAAAGAACTCTTTAGAGAAAAATTCCATAAATATTATAGAAATGATCTTCTAAAGATAATATTTTCAATTCTTTGTCCTCAGTTCTTTTACCCACAAAGACAACGACAACAACAACAGTGGAACCAAAGATGCCTAATTTTCCAGAATTCCACACAACATATCAATATAAGGAAATCCAATTATTATGAAATCCACCAAAAAATTCTCATCTCGGCATTCGTGTTTTTTGCATTGTTTCATCAATCAAATTGCCCAAAGGCATGAGAAATGATAAAAGAATTAAATGAAATTCAACACAACTTTCCCGATCCAAATAACATATGAACACACGAAGAAAAGCAATCCAGTCTAAAACCGCTTCCTCTTTATGATATCATAATCACAAGATATCCCCAAAGAAAGGAATCTAATCAGATTTTTAACGAACCAAAAAAAAACGAAAGATAGCAAGAAACAGTAATCTTTTGTCATGGGGATTGCAAGGAAAATGGGAGAAAGAAATAAACCATCTCTTTTCAACCTCGAGAAACCAAAATACTCCACCGCACTGAACCCAGTACAAAATTTTGATTTTCTTTTATCTAGGGTTCAATTTTCAACATTTGGGAAGCCAAAAAAAAAAAAGCCAAAAACTCAGAATTTCACTTTCCTTCTTTCCTCAGCATCCAAACGATCAGTTATCCAACAAAATAAAATTCCAAGATAAAATATGCTGTTGTTCATATTATACCTGATGAGCTCAGAAATTGCAAGGATTGAGAGATTGGAGATATGGGTGTTGTGTTTTGTCTGTGTTGTAGACTTGGATTGCATGGAGAGCCTCATAACATCACATCAATGCATCATAACATCACACCAACAAAAGCTTATCCACTTATTATACAGCAAGGAAGATGACCACATCGCAGAATAAAAAAATAAAATAAAAGATAAATTATAGGGTATGTTTGATTCTGTTTTATTTTCTGTTCTAAAAAAAATTACGACTAAAAGGAAAACAGGAGAACGTCTTTCTGGTTTCTATTTTTTTTTGTTTTAAAGAAAAACATTAACAAATATAAAAAACACTAATTTCATATAATAAAAACATTTTTCAAAGAATATCAAGTGCTTGTTTAGTTTATGTTTTTAAAATTACTCTTAAGAACAGTGTTTTAAAATGCAAAGAATACCATTTTGGAGTTTTCTGAAAGTTGTTTAATGTTTTCTATATTTTTTGTGTTTTTTAGAATAGAATAAATACGAGAACTGTGGTCTCCTAAACTTTACGAGGAATCAACCCGAACCGTCGAAGCATGAACAGTGATGAATACAGTAAAAACAACCGAGAAGCAGCGGTGGTATGTTGCGCCTCTCACAATAACTTAAGTTAGATTAGTGAGCCATGAAATTGCTTGAGTTCATACAGTATGGAATCTCCTACCATTTTCTTATGTTCTTTCCTACTTTTTATTTAGAAGGAAGACGATATTATTTCCATGGAAAGTAGATGATTTTCTTCCGAAACGGAAGGGGAAGGTGGCGCTTTTCTCGTATGTTACGACTTGTTCTTCCTTTTAGATAGCCCAGTCGTCCTCATTTTCTGCCTCAATAAATGTTTGACCACCCCCAGGGTGGTTATGAGCGTGATTTATACTTGTTCCAATTCAGAGATGTCATCCGTATGCCTTTTTAAAGATGATAACCGGTCATGAGAGCGATATCACGGCGGTATATGCACACGGTTGAGATATATGTTTAGGCCGAACATAAATGAAGCGCGGTGGGATCGCAGATTGGGCCATCATCTTGCGACCTTTAGTCGATCGAGGCACGATGGCGAAGTGGATTGGGCCGACCATGGTACCTGATGCCCCCTTTCCTGGCGGGAGGGCATTTATCGAGGCGGGGAAAAAGAAAGCGCGTTTGGTATGCTTGTAGAACGGCGGTGTCCGATGTTGGTATGTTCCAAAGTGAATTTTCTAACTTTTTGGATTCGCAGTTGATATGGTCGCTTGGGATACCCTTGAAATTTGAGTCTCTATAAGGTTTGGAGGGTGGCCCGGATTCCTTTGTGCTGCTTGAACATCCACAGTCTTTCGACGGAGAAGGTCGGTTAGGCGTTGCTGGGAGTCAAACTTGGAGGATTACTGAATGAAGGATGATTACGATAAAAGGTTTGAACGTGATTTCAGATCGAAGATTGCAAGGATTGAGCGGAGTCGGAATTGAATATCCATGTTCCAGTTGGCCTTTGGGTGGTTCTAAAACTTGAATGAAATCCTCTACATCCAAGGACACCCCCTCTCGAAGCAGCAGGGTTCTTCGCGTTCCTTTCCACTTCCATAGGACCTTTCTTCTTCAACTGCTGCATTGTTCCTTGTTTTCGGCCTTCACACCCATGATTGCTTTTGTTTGAGCTATGTATTTGATCCAGATGGATCATGTAGTCATAGTATGATCACTTTGCTAAAAACGACGTCGTGTAATTACGAACGTCTTTTGGCATGATTAATAAATTTATATTTCTTGAAATTCCTGCGTACTTGCATGTACTATCCCCATGTTTTCCCAATTCCTGGTTAGTGATAAGGACTCATTCTGATGGCCGAAGGCTATGGTATTGGACATGCTTTGATTGAAATGGGCCGATATAGGAAAAACATGGTTGGCCAGAGCGCTCATTACGTCTACCGAGACCAGCAATTTGGCTGCGTTTATTTATTGTGCCCACAAAGTGAATCGTCGCCAAGATTCAAAGCGGCGTGGATGTGATGGTCGAGTGAGTACGCATTTAATCCGTCGAAGTAGGGCCTAGGCGTTTGGTATATGAGGAGCCATCATTGAGTTATTGCTCTCTCCCCATTCTGTCATTTTTGTGTTCACCCAGCTTTCTTCTGAATTCGGGCTTACTGTGATCTGTTGGGGGTGACTACGTTCTTTCGCGAGCCGGTTTTCCAAACACTTGCTCAACTTTCATTTCACAGGTAAGTACTGTTTTCCCTCTTGGCGTGTTGAATCTTGGTTAGCGGCCAGTTTCCGGCTGTAGGTAGTTATGGGGAGAGGGTATATTTAGAATTTTTAGGTCTAGGTGATCCTTGCTCAGGCTTGGTGATTTTGCCTTCTTATTAGTTTGGTATATGGATTGGGGATGACTTTCGTGTTGGAATAAATGACATTCATTGTCATTTACTCATGAGAGTCAGGCCGAGGAGTCAACGTTTGAAAACGCAAGCGTTGGTTTCTGAATGTTAAGTCACCTTTGCTTTATAAAGGTGAGACTTCATGTCGAAAGAGGTTTTTGGTTTTGAGTTTATCAAAGTGTGGTGTTTGGGTATTAGCTCGGACGAGTTTCGAGTTCGGAGCGGTGTCTAGGTATTAGTGCTGCATCGTAGTTGTATCACGGGAAACGGGACGTCAGTGACTATAGAACGCAGGGAGGCGAGCCGGAATGCATTTTAAGGAGATGCGTGACGCTCACGAGACTCGGCATTTTTGTATTAATTGGTTTCCGGGTTTTGTTAACACATTATAGTCTTTCGCGATCTTTCTTTTCTGCACGTAATCCTTGTAGCAGATGTAACATTGGTTCTCGCCCCTCCTTTTGGTGCAGCACATACCGAGATAGCGAGAGGTGACGACTTCCATAGTCGGGTGGGTCGCGAAGATACCCGGGGGCCTTATACGCAAGCATCATCATCTCATCCCCAATGATGGAGGAATTGAGGGCCTATTGCGATGTCCTTGATAACATCGACCTCAAATTAATGGAGGAGCCAGATGAGTCTACTCTGGGTGGAGAACACAGCCTTGATGTTTTTACACGGGAGCACCTTGTAAGGCGGAAGCCTTCAGGTGCTGCCCGGTGTTAAGCAGTTTTTGCATTTCACTAGAGCATCGCCGACCCTCATCCATCCTAACACCATTCGGATTCTAACCAGATGTAGTGTACTGAACCTCTTGTACCAACTTGACCTTTCGTTGGTTGAGATTTGTTTTGCCTATTCCTTGAGGGTAGCGCAGGGTGGCCGGATGTCCATGTCGGCCCAGAGTTCCCAACTGCAGTTTGTTAATGGACTTCTCGATTCACCTAAGATGGAGAAGCGAAGGTGTAATCTTGGTAAGGGGCCTTAGGATGGACACCAGTTCCCACAGGCTTCCATTTGATATTAACCGATCCACAGTTTTTCCAGTGTGTGTAGGGGCAAGTGGAGTTCTTAACGATATTATTATTAATATCGTATGACTTTATGCATACTTGACTGTGGATTATTAGTGCAAGGAAAAATCGGAGGGGTAGGTTGGTACATTTGGTGGAAATGGCAAGCCTTGAGAAAATCCTCCGGCTATTGGAGATTTTTGAGCAGGAGCGCCATTATGAGGTTCTTCTTACTGCAAAGAACCTAGTCGATGTGAGACGGAACCCGGCTCCCTACAGCCTTCCGATTATCCCACGCTCGTTGCCTTCAGAAATTGTGGACGGAGAACATTTTATTACTGTTGACTTGTTAAATTTAACAGCAGGCAGTGCGTCTTCATCCAAGGTTCGGATGTTGAAACATCAATTCGGGAACTAGTGTCCCAGACCCTATCGGGATCATCCGCTTCCAACAGTGGGGGTTCCGACTCTACTTAACCCGCACCTAGCCGGGGCGAAAGGGGTTGTCGCCCGAAAAGCCTTCCATTACCAAGAAAGGGTACCAATTCTGCCCCCCGGGTACTAAAGATTAAAAAGGGAGGGACAACCCAGCGACAGAACACTCCCGGGGCCCAAGTGAAAGATTTTGTTCCTTGGGTTAGTCCTGAATCTAGTCGGCCCTCAGATTTGGAAGAAGAAGAGGAGGAGGAGGAGATGATAGGGCTGCTTAACCGCTATGCTGCCCGGAAACGGAAGCAATAGGAGAGTTATGAGAGGGAGCCCGATCAGGCCGAAGGATTGAATTGGCCTACCACAGATAGGGGTTCGGAGATGTAGGCTATATTGTTGTCATTCAGACTCACGAGATGGGGGTGATGACTGACCCAGGTCGAGGATGTCGCCACAGGGAAGCGAGAAGGTACTCCGATTTCACCTTTGCGGGTGATCCATCCTCCGATTAATTTGAAAGCCAAGCTAGACATGCCTTGACACGCGAGCCGGGTGCGGGGAGGTCGTTAACCGGATCGAATCACCTGGCCCGAGATTCTTATCCCTTTGCGGCCCGGCTCTTGCGATGGAGGAAGTAATAGTGCCCGGGCCAGAAGACATCAAGCATATTATCCATCGCTGGAAGCCCTATAACCAGGGCGAATCTACAGCTGATCGTCTAGATGATTTGTATTCGAGAACACTACGGATGCCTGTAGCCGCCTGAGCCGGTGGACTGGGTGAAGAGAATTCCATTGTTGTTTCCGTTGGTATTATAAAAGAGGATCTTCAGCAAATTATTGAGGATGGAATGCAAGTCCGCAACCGGAACTACGTTCAATCGATTGAACTGGTAAAGTAGTAATACTCATAAAAAGTGTTGGCATCAAATTCTGTTATATTCCTAATATGCTTCTTCGCAGGCAATCACTACCATCCGGAATATGGCCCTCCAGCATCATGAATTCTAACTCAGGTGAGAGCCTTGAGAAGCTTAATTTGTATGTTGAGTACAGGGCTTTTCTGCATCTGAGGCGGGTACATGGGGATCGATACCACAAAATGCATCGAGTGACGGTATGCCATGCACAGGCGTAGCGTCAACAATCTGATCTATGCGGGGTAAAGGAAAACTATCCTTAGGACACGCGTCATTAAGATCCATATAATCTACGCATGCTCTCCACTTGCCCCCTTTCTTTAGAACTACCACCACGTTGGAAAGTCATTCCGAGTATTTGACTTCTCTGATAAACCCAACTTTTAGAAGATTATCCATCTCGACCTGGATGATTTGATGGCGGTCTGGGTGGGAGCTCCTTACTTTTTGCCTGACAGGTCTGGCAAATGAGACAACATTTAACTTGTGAGAAGCATGCATGGGGCTTATTCTTTATCATATCAAGATAGATTACGAAGAGCGAATCGTCGGCGTTAGCTTGTAGTATTTGTTACGCAATCGTGCCCTTCCTCCCTCACGGCGAAGGAACTAACATAGGTGCACTTCTTTGGGCCCTTGAATGAGTATGGGCTAGAGGATCTACGCCAGCTGCTCTTTATCTTCCTGACGGCCGGCGGCGATGCGTGATTGCTGATACGAGGTTGAATTTGGCGGCCGTTGGAGGTTTTCATCTTTTCACGCTCTGCCCAGCGATAGTTGATAACACTAACTAAGCGACTAATTGGCTATACGAATTCGACCTACTCGGATGCGGTCCAGTGCTTAGATAGTTTGGTGATGAGTTGGGGAATTTGCTTTCATAGCTGTAACCGGGCAGGCCACGATAGCATTATACGGTCCCAAGTCCTCAACCACTAAAAACAATACTTGTTGTGTTACCGGCCCTGCCTTGACGGAAAGAACGATATCGTCCACCGTTAGTGTAGTGGCCCCGTTGAACCCAGACAAAATTATGCCAGTAGAACTGAGATGGTTAAGCGGGATTTTCATCTGCTGGAAGACTAGAAGGTGCAACAAATCAGCCGCATTGGCAGGATCAACAAGGACTCTGTGCACATCAAAATTGTTAATACACAAAGTAAGTACAAGCGCATCATAATGAGGAGTGATGACCCTAGTCGGGTTTATAGGAGGAAAGGATATGGGGTCGTCTATGACGCCCCAAATCCCGGGGTGTCCCATTAACAACCCATCAACCCGCGAAATATATGTGTCTCACATTATGGGACCCATACATGAGTAAAAAAAAAAAAAACATTGGCCCATACATCCATACTCATTAAAAATACATCAACTATATTACCATAGTTCAAGAGTTAATACATCACTCTTAATACAAACATATATTAAAATTTAAAATTCTAATACATGTTATACAAAAGTATCTACCAAAGTCACATATCGTCTTTCTTCTCAAGGCGACCTCTACAGTAAGCGTCGTTCTCCCGAACACTCACTTGTCTGCACGAAATAATGATCACTTGGCCAATTAAACGATGCCAATTAGTAATAATTTCTACATGGGACCTCCGCTTTAAGTGAGCATTGTGATTCGAAACCTGAAACACATTGGCCAAATCATGATCTACTTGAATGTCACCATGCCCCCAATCCATGTCTCGAGTTCTCACTAACTCTCGCACATGCTCCCAAGCCAAATGTGAGAAAATCTGATTTTTCAAAACAAAAGGGTTTTTGTTCTTGGCTTGTCATCTGCAGTTTCGATAAATATATTGGACTACCCTCAGGGTGAATTCTTCAGGTAATTTTCGAAAACTGATCATGAGTGCTTGAGATGAAGCTTGTTAGACAACTCTCCAAGGCAATTCTTCGGAAAATCATCCTTGAAATTCCTTTCACAACCATTTTCATTTTTCTTTCATTTTCTTTCATGTCATGCACTCACACCTATCGTTCTAGGGTGCCTCGGTGCATATGGAATGCATTATGCCATTTTCAAACCATTCATGCCAATATATCAATTATGTATATATTAACAAAATTTAACTCACATACATCATGTTATTCAATTTATGGCAATAACATCAAAATTAGCTTACATGGGCTAATAACAAATCCAATTCCAATGGTTTACACACAATTATATTTCATATAATCGTGACATCATGTTAACACATTAATTTTCATGCATTAACAATTTCTTTTCTTTTTTTTCCACACAATTCAAGTCATCCAATTCAAGCAATATTTTGCTCACAACACACATGGACCATTTCGGTCAATCAAACAAGCGGAATTATTTTAACCGATCCACTAAGCAACGATGAAATTTATCAGCCAAGCCCTCTCTGGCATTGGTTCCCTTTGTGGAGCAATCTATAGTCATTTAGACCGTAACGCTCAAATATAATTTATTGCATAAATTATCCCACACAAACCACCCAAACAATCGGAATTAATTTGTCCAAAATGGGTTCCAAATTTTCGACATTTGAGTCCAGAGATTTTTCGAGGACCCGATCAGAACAACCTCATGACCTTCATCGACCAAACCATTTACAAGGCTCTTAAAACCCGAAAATAGCAGAGTAGGAAGACCCTATCTCTTGGAGTTGTCGAAGCTCTCTGGCCCAGGTGCTGCAGCGTAGCCCTTGTCGCATAAAACAAGCTTTCACTTCTTGGCTGACGGCGAACGTGAGGCCCGGTCGGCGGAAGTAGAGAAGTTAGCTTTCTCTCTGCAAACCCTCATTTTCTCGAATCTATTTCTCCCCTCTCCTTTGCAGTTCCCGGCCAAAAATGAAGAAAGAAAAGCCTCCTTTTTGTTCCCTCTTTGCCACATGTCCAGTGTCAGTGGTTGGTAAGTTCCTTATCCATTTAATCCGCCCAACTTTGAATTTCCCTCGATTAGGAGGTGCCACATATCCCACATGGGCCCCACACACTTGAGCTCAGTTGACTAATTCTGCACCTAAAACATGGCCTGTTTGTGGCGCTCGGAAATGCATCGAGTGTCGCCTTCACGCTGTTGCCTCGAAAAACGTGCAAATTCCAACTATCTCGGAATTCAATAAAATTCGACGTGGTAGCTAGATTTCGCAAGACGATTCCAACGGTGAATTATGTTTCGTCATTCGAGATCTAAAAAAATTCCAGATTTTGACCAAAATTACAATTTTGCCATTTTTTCATAAAATTAGATTTTCTCGGGGTTTCACATCGTCAACCGGCTGAATTGCTACGCCGCTCTCCGGGGTACTAATGGTGTTTATCCAGAGACTCGTAGAGGCTGTGAACATTTTCTCCTCATGAATTTGAATTTGGTATTGATCATCGGTCGGGCCTCCTAATATGAAGTTGATGGTGGGTCGAGGCTCATATGGGTGTTCAGCACCAACAATTGCTATGTTGGCTGCAAGGGTTGTTTCCGTTCCTCAGGTCGGCTCTCGAATGTACCTTTTGAAGTGCCCATCAAGGATCAATTTTTCTACTAAGAACTTTGGCTTTGACAACGGTTGGTTTCATGGTCGTGGTCCCCGTGGTAATCGCACCTCAGGGATCGATTATGTTGGTCCGGATTTGCCCTCATTGGTGGGGGCCATTTAAAATCGGGGTGGTCTCGGATGAGAGGTAGGAGCCAGTCATAAGGGATGTTGCGAATGGTGAATTGGGGAGGCTCCCTCTTTTTTTCTAACTGTTCTTGGGAGCGCTTTTGATTCTTGTTCTGGCTTCCTTTCTGTTCGGGTTGGCCCTTAGTGGCTTCCTTGTTTGTTTGGAAGCCGATTATCATTCTTTATGCAGGGAGGCGGCCCGGATATTATCCTCCAGTGTGGAATCCTTATGCGCCCATCGTCACGAGTTCTTCCATTGTTGTTGTGGGAGGTCGGGGATAGAGATTGAAAGAAAGGGTAGTAGGCGAAGCTGCCCGAAGTTGAGTAAGGCGCATCCATGCTATAAATATCAATTTGTTGGACGACTTGCCCAAATCTTCGGGTGAAATCCCGGATAGATTCATCTTCGCTTGAGGATGGCCTGGAGTGAGCTGATGTTTCCTTTCTGTCGGACCGAACATAAGTATTGGGAAATGAATGATGCCTACAATTCGCTGAATGAGTTTATAGATCCTCTCGAGAGTTTATGGAACCAGGTTAAACGAGGCCTTGAGTGCAGTCGGGAATCTGCTGCACAAGGCGGTCATTTCTGCGGTAGAATCATTGTTTAGTTAAATGTAGCATATGGTCATATCGGTCGGTAGAGCCATCGCACATAACAAGCAACTGACCTGGCTTAGGGGGGGCTCGTAACTTAAAATATGTGGGCCTAGGGGTGAGAACAGCATATCCTCCGGCCCCCAGACAATGGAAAAAGAAGCCAAATGTGGGATGGAGGCCGGCCCGAATGGGTGATGTACGGGCGGAAACTGAGAAGCCATACCCTCGATCCGGACAGGCACATATTCGGGGGCCAATTCCGAATGGCTCTGTCCTTGCTGGCCTCTCTTCGTACACGGTGGCACGCGCCACTTACGGATCGGCTGGATCGGTGCAGGGGCCTCTTCTTGGATTCACCCTCTGTGTTGTTCTAGGATGGTGAGCGATCAAGGAAAGGAGAGCTGCTAGAAGATAATTCATCGTCGGTTGGGGGATCACTTTCTCCAATGAGGATGAGCTCTTTTCCCTTATTTGGCTGAGCTGGGGGTGTAGGATGGATAGGCCCTCGTGAGTTTTCAACCCGGTTAGTCTCTAGACAAGTTCGCAGGCGTTCATTCTACTCCTGCTATGACTTGATTTAGCACGTGCTCGCATAATTGACCATTTGTATGGCACATTCCTCTTAACTTTCCCTCATCTCTTGGCCTGTTGATGGAAGCGATCTTCGATTGGCTGGTTTCTTTGGAGTTCTTAGACATGGCGATAAACTCCAACGGTACTGTGGAATGATCGAGAACTACCAAAGCTTCGGTGAATGGGAGATCACTTGGGATTGGGTGTACCCAAGCTCTCGCGTATTGCCTATGAGATTCCTTGCTTGGCATTTCCCACAGACAGCGCCAATTGTGATCTCCTGAACTTTCTGAGTCACTGAATCGTCGAAGCATGAACCAGCTAGCAAATACCTGCAAAACAAACAAGAAAACGGCGTTGGTATGCCCGCTGCCTCTCCGATGCTTAAGTTAGATTAGTCAGCCAAGAGAGTGAAAACGCCCATTCATACAATATGGAATCTCCTACCATTTTCTTTTGTTCTTTCCTGCTTTTAATTTAGAAGGAAGACGATCCTCTTTCCATGGAAAGTAGATGATTTCCTTCCGAAAGGGAAAGGGAAGGTGGCGCTTTTCTCGTGCATTACGACCTGTTCTTCCTTTTAGAAAGCCCAGTCGTCCACATTTTTTGCCTCAAGAAATGTTTGACCACCCTCAAGGTGGTTATGAGTGTGACTTATACTTGTTTCAGTTCAGAGATATCATTCGGATGCCTTTTTAAAGAAGATAACCGGCCAGAAAAGACAGTATTTGGGCGGTATATGCCCTACCTAGTTGGGGATGTATGTTTGGGCCTGACTTGTAAATGAGCGCGATTGGGCCCGCATATTGGGCCATCATCCTGTGACTCTTAGTCGGCCGGGGCCTATTAGCAGGAGTAGTTAGGCCCAAGCCCATGGTACCCACAAGAACCAAACATGTTCTTATTCTTATTGTTTTCCTTGTTTTTCGTATTTTTTAGAAAAGAAACCAGTTTTCAAAAATAAGAACCAAAATTACTCAAAAATGATGTTATCTGTGTTTTCAAAAACATTTCTCAAAATTATTCTTTCTTTTTTTTTTTTAATACTTCTCAAGACAATTTAAAAAAACAAGAACTAAACATACCCATAATATTTAATATTTTTGTATTTGTGACCAAAATTAATAATAGTATGTAATATTTTTATTAAAAAAAAACCTAGTATGTAATACTTAAAAATTTAAATACGAAAAACAAATAGGTAAAAAGTAAAAGGGGATCGATTTTTATGATGACATAATTATTAATAAATTTGATATAAAATTAATTTTTTATATAATTATTTTTTAAACTTTGAAGGCTCGGCCAACTAAGCTAGACATATGGACATTTCTTATGCAATACTAATAATTGTTAAAAATTTTGTTTTAATTCTTAACTACCATCTACGAATTTACAATCTTGTAAAAATGATTTTGGTTGTAAATTTAAATCCTACTTTACAATGATAATTTTTTTTACTTCTATTCACTTTCCATATTGCATTGTAGTACTTTGTTATTAAGAATTTGACCTCCCATAACCTCATCCCACCCATTTATCACTTAAGCGAGGTCTAAGGGCATTATATGTTGATTATAAGAAACAGTTTTACTCTGATTTATTTTTTAATGAATTTTTTTTTTTTTTAACATCTATTCACTTTGCAATACAACATTGTAGTATTATGTTTTCACGGATACTCAAACCTGGTTATGCCCAAATCAAGCCACATTGGCTTAATAAAAAATTATTAAAAATCTAAAAAATTATCTATAATGGTGCCTAACTACCAATGAGGCTTGGTGTGACCCCCTTCGAGACCTAAGCCGAGGATCGGCATGGGGAAGGCCTCATGGGTTGCTGCCTTACACCCATGAGAGGGATCCTAATGGAAGCAAGGCACGGGGCAAGATCAAGATGTGTGATTAGATGGCAAGCAGGAAGGCCTTAAGGCATTGCGGATAATGCACACGACAGAGATCGATTATGGGCACATCAATGGGTGACCATGGGCGCAATGCCATGGTCAGGTTGAGCAGTCGCATGAGGCATGCTTATGCCCATGCGAGGATATAGTTGAGTGTAGCAAACTTGACTCAAAGTCGGTAGCGGGGTTACATGCACAGGCTACACATCTAAAGGCAACATGTGTTGATCCCAGGCAGTATACTGCGCACCCCGCTCACACAGCCTACAACACATAACTAAGTTGGAGCTTAGTTGAATGGCAAAGTAGTAGTTGGGAAGGCATTATGCCTAGTGAGGAACCTCTGATGTCTCCTCAAGGAAAAGCCAAAAAGACTTATATTGCTCTTTAAGGGGGGGAGTAGTCTCTCATTCTGCCAAGCACCAAGCAGAGACCTACCAAGCCACGACTAAGGCGGGTCATGGCATAGGGGATGCCTGGAAGACACATGCATAGGCACCCAGACATGCATGTGATGCCCTCTCCGACGTTGGCACGGGGGAGTGGCCCGACACCCGTGCATGTGGGATGTGAAGAAGATGTAGTGCTCAGACAGGAAGCAGCACGCAATCGAAACCCGACACAGCCAGTGGCAATGCATGGTAATGGTTGGTATTGGAGGCATGGAGCCCAGACATGCCCTAAGACATGGGTCTTCAAAGATGGCCCTTGGTGGGGTGCACAGCAGGACCTAGAAACAGAGATACTCAAACATGGGATGGCCTAAGGTCTTCTTCAAGCACCAACAATCACACCTGTTGGAAGAGGTGCGAGCAGTTGGGGCTAATGTAGGGCTAAATTCAAATGCAGCTTTAGAGGGAACTTTCAAAGGGTCCAAAGCTCCAACAGGTGTGTCTTTTGGAAGGTTGCTTGTAGTTGTAACTGCCCATAAGCCCTTCTATAAAAGACCATGATATGACAAGGTCAAGGTTCTTTGGTGACTGTCCTTGTAAAAAGAAGTCTAGAGAGACTTGTTATTATAATATAGTGCTTTGTGCACAACAATTTTGTAAAACGAATCCTTGTTGAGCAATGCAAGTTGGGCTGAGACCTGTAAAAGGAATTTTTTATTGTCTGCTTCTTATTGTTTGACTGTACATGTTGGGAAAGGTTGGCTAAGTCGAACCTTAGCACCACACACTGCAAGATAAATCAGGGGATGGTTTTTATGGGTGTGGCCAGTGGTATCAGAGCAAGACAAGATGGTTGGTGAGACTTTGAAGGAAAGGACAACACGATTAGGGCAACTGTTAGGGGAATGGTCCAGTGAGGAAGGCATTGTGACCGCATGGGGAAACTACATCCAAAAAGAGGTGGAAGTTCAATGCAACCTGGCTGAACATAATGAGGAATTCATCAGGGGAAGGGTCACAAATGTGCATCATGAGATCCTTGCCTTGAAGGAGGACTTCGGGTCTAAACCACAATCGTTGTCAGAAGATGTTGTAGTCCTCGAGAGGCGATTTCTCAGGGTGCCTTGCCTGCAACATATGCCACCTCCAAAGTCTAAGTCCTAAAGCCTAAGGGATTCAGTGGGAACCAAAGTGCAAAGGAGATAGAGAACTTCTTATGGGACATGGAGCAGTTCTTTAAGGCCACTCATGTTTTAAAAACAGAGATGGTGTCGATAACTAGCATGTACCTTCCAGTGATGCTAAGTTATGGTAGCGGGCTCGTGTTGAGGATGACAAGGAGTCAGGCAGACCCTAGATTGCAACAAGGGAGACCCTTAAGAAAGAGATCAAGGAACAATTTCTCCCAATCAATGCTTCATGGATGGCACGAGAAGCCTTGAAGTGCCTCAAACAGACGGTTGTCGTGAGGGAATATGTCTGATGAAATTAAGTTATTTAACTTCGTCTCAAGACTATGCATGGATGGGCACAAATAGAACTTTGAAGGCAGGGAGTTCGAGACTTACCCGCTGTTATGGCTGCGGCAAATTGCTTAGTGGATTACAAGATGTTTTGCGTCATCGACACCATGCAGAAACCTAAACCGGATGGTGGGAAAAGGTCCAAGGCTAATGGGTAGAGGAATGGCATGGTTGTGGTCTCGAAGAGTGAGGAGAACGTGCAACATACATCCAAGTGGGTTGGGTGCTTCATATGCCAAGGTCCGCATCGAGCCAAGGATTGTCCAAAGAGGGAGAAAGTTCCCACACTCCAATTGAACATTGATTCAGAGACGGGAAACCTAGAGATAGGGCTGAATCTGATTCGAATGGTAAACATTATTCACAAATCAAATTCCATTTTTGAACTAATGTATGTGGCTATTCAAGTGAATGAAATAGGGGTGAAGGCGTTGGTTGACACGGGAGCAACGCACACCTGTGTGGCAAGTAGTGTGGTTGCCACTTTTGGATTGACAATTGAGGCCTATGATAGTGTGGTGACTTCTTTGAATGGTAGAGACCACTAGGTGGAAGACATCATTAGATTCTATCCCTTAGAGATGGGAGAATGGGTGGGTTGTTGTGACTTGATTGTGATGCACTTACGGTATTTCAAGATGATCATCATGATGGACTTCTTGATTCAAGCAGAAGTAAGCATTATGCCTTACTTGAGAACATTGGCATTTATGGAAAAGGGGACGCCATGCACAGTGATGGTTATGGGAGATCATGCCATAAAGACTGAGAATGGGGCAAGGTTGGATTCCTTAACAAAACATAGTGGGGGTTGGCTGGAGGAAAGAGACAACGGGCTTGTAAAGCCTTGGCAGTGCTTGGGTTTGGGACAAGATCATATGGCGGATGATAGTCCTCAGTTTGAGTTGACGCGGACGTGGACCTTAGTTGGTGGGGGTGGGTTTGTGACCCCCTTCGAGACCTAAGCCGGGGATCAGCATGGGGAATGCCTCATGGGTTACCTTACACCCATGAGAGGACTCTCATGGAAGCAAGGCACGGGCAGGATCAAGATGTGTGATTAGAAGGCAAGAAGTGAGGCCTTGAGGCATTGTAGACAGTGCACGCTACAGAGATCAATTGTTGGCACATTGGTGAGTGACCATAGGCGCAATGCCATGGTTTGGTTGGCTTGATCGCATGGCGTGCTTGTGCCATGGACATGATTGATCTGTGAGGCTTGACTTGCAAGGTCGATAAGCGGGGAATACATGAGTACGCACATCTAAAAGCGACATGTGTTGATCTGGTATTATCATTGCACACCTGTTTGCACACATCTTGCAGCACATGGCTAAGTTGGAGCTTAGTTGAATGGTAAGATAGTAGTTGGGAAGGCATTATGCAGTGAGCAACCTCAATCTCCTCATGGAAAAATCCAAAACATATTACTCTTCAGAGTGGTCTCATTCTTCGGGCACGAAGCAGGGTAAGCCCGCGGCCAAGGCGAGCCATGGCACAGGGGATGCCTCGAAGACACATGCATGGGCGCCTAGACATGCATGTGATCTCCTCTTCAACGTTGGCATGGGGGCGTGGCTCGACACCCGTGCATGTGGGATGCGAAGATAGTACAATGTTTAGATAGGGAGCAACCGCATGTCGAGACTTAATATGTGATGCTTGTACCTTAGCGTGGTGATCTTTGAAACCGCGGAGACTAGACATGCCCTAAGACATGGGCCTACAACTGATGACCTTGGTGGGGTGCACAACAGGACCCAGAGACAGAGATGCTCAAACATGGGATGACTTAAGATCTTCTTCAGGCACCAACAATCACACATGTTGGAAGAGGTGCGAGCAGTTAGGGCTGATGCAGGGTTGGTGTAAGGCTGAATTCGAATAATGCTTTGGAGGGAACTTTCAAAGGGTCTAAAGCTCCAACAGGTGTATCTTTTAGAACGGTTGCTTGCAGTTACAACTACCCATTGGCCCTACTATAAAAGACCATGATATGCCAAGGCCAAGGGTTGGCTCTTTGGTGATTGTCCTTGTAAAAAGAAGTTTAGAGATACTTGTTATTATAATATAGTGCTTTGTGCACAACAATTTCGTAAATCAAGTCCTTATGGAGTAATGCAAGTTGGGTTGGGACCCATAAAAAGAATGTGTTGTTGCATGCTTCTTATTGTTTGATTGTACAGCATGGGAAAGATTGACTAAGTCGGAACTTAGCATTACAAGATAAATTAGGGGCTGGTTTTTGTGGGTGTGACACTTGGTTGAGTGGTTAAATGGTTGGATGAGGCACGGGGAAGAACCAAGTTTGAGTTTTCTTATAAACAAAATAAATGTAAAAAAATAGATGTAAAAAAAAAAAGTTGTTGTGGTAAAAAAACATTAATTAACTTTATTAGAATTTGTTTGACAATCATTTTCTCAAATTTTATATTAAATCTTTCATTTAATTTTTTTAATTATATGTTATTACTAGTTTAAATCAATAAATTAATTTTCTCCTCCAAAAACAAAAGAATTATAAGTATCTATTTAAAAAGCATTACAAATAAATTTTAAAAGTATTTTATAAATTTTATAAAACACTTAGGTTATATTTGGTTCCAAAAAAAATTGAAGGAAAATATAAGGGAAAACAAATATAAAAGAAAAGTAAAAGGAAATAAGAAAATGAATGAAAATAAATAGATTTAAATATGTTATATTATTTTTATTGGCTACTTCAAATCCATTTTATTTATTTTAACCCATTAATATAAAAATTAAATAATTTAATAAGATATAAGTTTTGTCAATGAGACATGGCATGTCTCATCGGTTAAGGATTAGATGGGGGCATAGAAAATGACTAGAGTTTTTATGAGAACAAAATAATATAATTTTATAATGTTAAATGAGTAGATATTAAAAAAAAGATATAAGTATTTAAATAATTTTACTTTAAAAAATGTTTTTAAATAATTTATTTATATTTGATTTTCTTTTAAGATTTTCATTACAAAACTAAATATGAACATTTTTTTTCCTTATTCCCTTTTAGAAATCAAACACGATCTTAAATCTTTTTAAATACATTTTTTTTTGTCAAAATGTTTTCTAAAATTACCATCTAAAGGACTTTAAGCTAATTAATTCTCTAAACATGATAAATTTTTAATAAAAAACTAATTAGTTACTTAACCATACCAATTGAGAATCCCTCACCTTAAACAATTTGACTCCCCCAAAACCAAGAAAGTTGTATTGTTCCAAATTCTTATTTAATGAAAAACATTTTGTATAAAGTAATTTATTTATTGGTATTTCCTGAAAAAATTATTATTATTGTGATATATATATATATATATATATATCTGGCCCTTGAGCCCTACATAGGCGGGTAATTTGCTTTGCCTAGAACTACCACTTTATAGTGGGCTCCTTTTTCTAATGTAAATATTATATATATTTATAATTTATAATTAATTAAATATAATAAAAAATTTGGTTGTTAACCGCTCTCAAAAACTCACGTTAAAATGCAATAAAGGCACTGAAAAACAAAGCACAATACAATGAAGTCACATGGACCCCACTTTATTAAATGATATGTCTTTTTGCAAACTCCTTCAAATTGCCGATTACTCTATGTGATGGCTTCTTTTTATTTTTGTTAAAAAAAAAGTTAAAACACTCTTTCAACATCTGAGTTTCTCTCCGTTCAAAAATATTAGGGTTTCTCTTTCTGAAAAAAATTAGAGTTCCTCCTTTTTGCTATAAAAAAAAACAACGGAGACAAAATCTTGATGTCAGTCTCAGTATGGGAAAATAATTTATTATTTATTTTTTAACGTATTTTTATTTGATTATTTATATTTTTATCAAATAACAATTTTGTTAGTTTTATATTTTTATTATGCAGTTCAATCTGAAGAAAGAAGACATGTTCGTTTGATCAAATTTATCAAGATTATCTCATCAGGTTCTATCCTTATTGATCTAATTTAAAGTTTGATCTTGAATTGATATTAAGTTGAGTTATTATGTCTCTTTAGAAAGTATTTATACGGATATGAAAAGAAGAAGAAAAGAAAAATGAGGAGTTTTACAATCTCGAAGTAGAGCTATGGACAAAATTTCTTAGTAATACAATAATGTTGACAAGAAATATATGAGAAGGTTGAATGAAAGATATTAATGAAGAGAGGAGAATTTAGTAAATAAAGAAGATTTGGATGATTGTGAACGAGAAATTTTTTTGAAGAATGTGGAAAATAGGAATGAGCAACATGATAATTTGGAGGAAAATATGAACAGCAAGATGATTTAGATACACATGTTGTTATTTGCGCTAGAGCATTCTGAGATCAGGAAATTGGAAATTATTGATCGAAATTTAATAGACGTATTGGTGAAAAGAGGTCTTCACAAAAAGTAAAAGTGGATAGTTTCACCAAGGAAGACTGAAAATAAGGCATTTCTCTTCTACACATTACACTTGTTATTTATCAAATGGTGAGAAGACTATGGAAAATGTTTAGTTTCTCGATTTAATTGGATAAAGTATTTGCTTTTTATTTGTAAGTTATTTAAGCAAGAGGGAAAATACTTTCAGTATGAAGGAACTAATGATTGGAAAAATATCGAGTTATAGGCTCGAAAAGTCATGAAACTAGTAATGAGCACATACGAGAACATGAGGAAAATGGATTAGGCTAGAAGGAGATTCTGAAAAGAATTTGACAATTAGTAAAGCATTCTGAGATCAAATCAACAAAAGATAGAGAACATTGGAGACAAGTTTTGTGAGAATAGCTTCTTTTGTTAGCTTCTTTACAAGAATAATTGTATTTAACAGAATCTTGAAAATTTATGAAAGAAAATAATGGAAATTTCTTAGGTATAATTGAAATGATTCTTTGAGTTTGATCTCAATAATGAAAGAACACCTCCGTGATTCGGGAAAAGGAAATTCATTATCATTATCTTAGTCACAAAATTCCAAAATGAATTTATACTTATCTTGCAGTGAAATAAAGGTTGAGATTATTAAAAAGTTAGAGAAGCAAAATATTTTGATTATACTTGATTGTACACGAGATATAAGTCATGAAGAACAAATGTCTCTCACAATACGATGTGTGGATGTCTCTGTGAGCCCAATTTATCCGATTAAGGTAAGAAGAGTTCTTTTTAAGTTACGAGAGTGGAGGATACCTCGGGACAAGGATTGATGAATTAATAAATGCTTTAAGAACACTTGAGCTTGATCTTGGTGATTTAAGAGGAGTCGAGTTATGATGCGGTTCGAATATGAAAGGAAAGCATAAAGGTGTACAAAAAAATGTATTAGGAAGTAAATCAAGAGCTTCTACCTTGCCTTAAATGTGGTTGTCATAGTCTTAATCTTGCACTTTGTGATATGACAAATTCTTGTGCAAAGGCTAAATATTTTTTGGAATTAACAATGCATATATATTGTTTCACCTTCTCTGAAGCGATGGAAAATTTTGCAAGATAATGAAAAAGGTTTGACCCTTAAGCCGCTATCACAGACACGTTGGGAAAGTCAAGTTGAATGTGTTAAAGCGTCAAAATTCCGAGCTCGAGTGGCCTTTAACTCCTTAGTGGAAGCAAGTGATGATCCTAAGACATTCGAGGATCACTAACAGTGATCTAACTCACTTGTCGGATATCAGTAGATTTGAATTAACATTTGAAGCGTGGTTATTTGGTACGATATTTTTATACATCATTAATAAAGTGAGTAAAATGTTATGAGAAATGTAAAGGCATGGTTATTGATCTTCAGCATTAGTCATTTAGAAAGCACTTATTTTTCTTTGAGACCTATAGAGAAGCTGGTTGAATCGATAAGATTATTGCTAAAGAAATTCTTTGCTCGGATAAAAATTGAACCTACATTTGTGAAAAGCGTATTATTTGCAAAGAAACGATTAGATAAATCACTAGTGGAAAGGTCGCATTAATTTGAAGAATCTTATAGAGTTGATTATTTCTTATATATAGTTGATCAAACTATTTCTTCCACTCCAATAGTAGATTTGAACAATTTCAAAAATATGAAGATATTTTTGGATTTTATTTGATTCTGCATGAGTTACGTATTGCGAGATGATGATTGTTGAAGTCGTGTTGTGATAATCTTGAAAAAATTTTGAGACATAACATGGACTTGCTGATGATGGTGATGAGTTATTTTAAATTTGGGTGTGAGAAAGTGTTTACCAAAGGAGGCCAAGAAGCGATTGAGTGTTAGACTATTTGAAATGATGGATTCTGTTTTCCCGAATGTATGGATTGCTTACATAATACTATTAGTATCTAGGATTACGATTTGCCTCTGCAGAAGAAAGTTTACCAGTTGAAGTTAATGAATCATCTGCCCATTAACTGATATCATAGAAATATTGAATGGATTAGGTATCAAATACATTGAAAAGCATTATCTTTATAACAAATTGATTTTAATAGTTTAATTATTGATTTTTATCTAAAAACCACTTGTAGAATAAACTTACAATAAATTTTAGCAATGTTGAATATGTTGTTCAATAAAAATTTTATTTTAACATATATATATATATATATATAAAGTTTAAAGGTAGGAGGCGGAGGAGGAGGAGGAGGAGGAGGAGGAGGAAATTTGATTATCACCTTTAGACTCCAATTTTAAATCAGCATTCTTCGTACAGCCTCGGCTGACAAAAATGTTATTTTTATTTTCTTATAAAAATAATATTTTCTTGTATGAAATAATATAAACACATGATATAGAGAGACATTTTTGTCTAAAATATATAATTTTCAAGAAAAAAACATGAGAAATATTAGATTCATAAATTTAAAGATAATTGATGTTTTTTAACCAAATATTTCAAGGTTTAACCATTTAAAAATGAACCAATTCAAATTTTATTTATAAAACCAATATATTTCATTAATTTAAAAAGAGCTACAAAAAGAAAAAGTCACCCTTTTCGAAAAAAAAAAATATAATTATAAAGTAGGGAACATGAGAATTTAGTTATTAGGTGGACATTTATCCTTACAACCTTTAAAGGCAATTTTGTCCCAAATGTTACTTTTACAAAAATTCATTATTGCAAATATTTTTAGAAAAAGTCAATTCTTACAAATATTTTTATGAAGCTTACAAATAGTTTTTAGCACTTATCCATTTTAATCCAATATATCTATGTATAAAGAAATCTGTTTTTAATATTTAAAGTTTTCTGGCAAAGAAAATAATCAAAATATTCAAAAATAATTTTCATTAATTTTGAAAATGAATTGAGTGCTAAATGCCAATACCCCAATAAGAGTCAAAGAGAGTATTTGAGTTTATATATAAGTGCGAATACATGAATGGGTGAACATTCAGACCCTGATTTGAAGGTTTCTTTCAAGAATTCATGAGCTCGCAGCTTCCAGAGTCAGAAGCGCTCCCATTTTTCGTTTTTCTCTCTACGAAGATTTTCATTCTCTCAAGATGAAGCTGTTGAAGCTATGGAAGTGGTATCAGGATTGTTTGGCTGTACATCCAGTGAAGACCCAGGTCATCAGCTCTGGTCTGATTTGGGGGTTTGGTGATATTTGTGCTCAGACCATCACTCATACCACAGCCAAGAGACGTCGCCAAATTGAAGTAAGTTTCGCCACTACCCATCAGTAGAACCCCAATTTTTCTATTCGTTTTTTCCATGGGTCCAAGAAGTGTCGGCGATTTTCTTCCCGTTTCTTGTGAATTGTTTGATTTAGGTATTTGTTGGGGAAAATGAGAGTGACTGTGTGTTTTCCATTACCTTGCGGATGGATTTTTTTATTAATTCCGTTGTCTGTCCCGACCATGTGAGAAAACCTTCTTGTTGACTGTTTGGAAACCTAAATAGGACAAAGCTTGAAGTTCTGAGTTGTTTTCGTATTCTTTTCATTCCGTGTTCTTGGGAATAAGGGAGTTGGGTGGTTTGGTTAGGTAATGTTGGGGGATTTCTGAAAAAACCATATCATTTTTTTTTTTTTTTTTTTGAGGAAATATCATTTATTTTCATTGTTCTTGAAGTATATCTTTATGTTTCCCAAGGTTCTCTTTCTTTTTCTTTTTTCTTTTTTAAATTTCTACTTGTTGTTTGCTTGACAGTGATAGAGTATGTGTTCACCATATGTTCCTTTTTAAGCCCTTTTTGGGATGTAGATTTCCAGTTTCCAGTTTCCTAGGGTAAAGCCTCACACATAGTTCTTTTAAGCCCTAGTGTCCATTTTTTAAGATATTGGAAGAGCACTTAAATATGGCTCTGAGGTCTGGAATTTCATTTCTGGGCAAGACTAATCTGGTATAAGTCAGATCTTCTTATCATTGATTGAAAAGTATCGGATTTTGACATCATAATGTTGAGGCAAAATGCCACAGAAAAGGGAACTTTGATGGATATTGTTGAGTGTTCCATAAGTATCCACTTCACTGGAAATTCTTTTGTGGATGGGGTCCTCTTAAGAATGTTGGTCTGGCTTGAAAAAAACTGCTTGAGTCGAAGAAACCGGAGATTTCATGTCAGTTTAATTGATAGCTTGAATCAGTTCAGAGAAAAGGTTCTGCCTACTCATTGTTGCTATGATCATTATGATCACCGGAGGGAAAGGGTGACATTATAGTTGGAAATTTTCTTTAGTTTTGGTGATTTCTCATCAAATGACAGTTGTCTCACACTTGCTTCCTGTTGATTCTTTTTTTCTTTTTGTCTTCTTATCTTTGGTGGTTCGATCTAGTATCAATGCTTGAATTAAGATAAGGAGTCATGGTTGTTGAACATTCTCTTCAACTTCAAAAGTGGCCAACAATTAGGCGCCAGACGGTGATATTTAATGTTGGGATCTGAAATAATTCTTTCTTTTTCCATGTTCTATGAAGACACCATTGCTATGACTCCTTAACAATTTGCTTAAAGTATTTCCCATTGAGGGATCTCTTGGCATGCGATTCATGCAGGGTGGATACCAGTCGCTCTTAAGCTTTTATTTGCCTCTTAAGCTTTTATTTCTTTGCCTTGCTCCTTTGTGGAAAATCAGTAGTTATGAATAATTAGCTACCTATGACTTTATTGGTGAAATAGCATCTCTCCAAAAAAGAATCATGTTTTGTTTGCTGGCATGAATTAACAAAATCAAAATGTATGGAATTGCCCATATACCAATAAAATCATAATTATTGAAATGGGCCTTTTCCGAATAAAAGAGTGATTCTTTTGTTGCAATAGTGATGATTTTTAATGGGAATGGATATTTTGTCTTACTTGAAACTCATGCTTGCATCTAGTAAGAACATCTTCTTGTCTAAATTGCATAACTGAAAAGTTTTAAGCACTTGACTGTTTATCAGCAATTTAATGGAATGATGGTCTCTTTTCATAAAACAGGATGAAGATAAAGAATTAATGATCAATTGGAGGAGAGTGGCCACCACAGGCTTGTTTGGGTTTGGATTTGTTGGACCAGTTGGCCACTTCTGGTTAGTGCTTTGCCTTGACTTTCATGGAGAGACTTGCTTATAAACTGTTTAGATACTTTTTGGAATTTTCAGTCGGCTCATGGACATTGTGGTTGCTATAGGCTTCCTTAATTTACCACCTTTATTCTTGGATCACATGGTTTGTAAACCTCTCTAGTTCGACTCTGCCCTTGGCAAAAATATTTTCTTCAAAGGCTTAATCTGTGTGTCTTTCAAAGGACTGTTTGTAGAAGACCTTGACATCAAAGAAGAGATCATAAAATGACCAACCAAAAAAAGAGGGAAAACGAAAGAAGAAATGCAGCTTGTTCTGGCTTGTTATGTGGGATGTTCAGAGTAAATAATGAAATCCTTTCAAGTATATACTCAACCATAAGTTTACAGGATCCTCATACTGATGATTATGCCAATGTTGTTAAAATAAGTTGTTGAGAGAGGAAGAGAGAATGGAAATCAGTAAATGTTGCCTCAACTCTCATCTTACCTTTCCTCTTGCAGGTACGAAGGACTGGACCGATTTATGAGGTATCGGCTTCAACTGCAACCTAAATCCTTCCGGTTTGTAGCCGCTAAAGTAGCACTTGATGGGATCATTTTCGGGCCCTTGGATCTACTTGTGTTCTTCAGCTACATGGGGTTTACTACTGGGAAGAGTGTTGCTCAAGTCAAGGAAGACGTGAAAAGGGATTTTCTTCCAGCCTTGATTCTGGAAGGTGGAATATGGCCCATCGTCCAGGTTCTGAATTTCCGTTACGTTCCCGTGAGGTACCAGCTCCTCTATGTCAACTTCTTCTGTTTGTTGGACAGTTCATTTTTGTCATGGATTGAGCAGCAGCAAGATGCTCCTTGGAAACAATGGTTAACATCTTTCATGGCTTTGAAAGAAAAAGAAGGCCAAGGTGGATGATCCCTCCTTCTCAAACTGTTTCTTCTTCTGCATTCCTCCCCAACCCCTCTGCTCATATAACAAAAGATACATGTCTGAGAAGTTTTACCAAGAACCCGACGATGCCAGCTTGGATTTTTAGAGCTGGTAAGATAGGCAAGTTATGAAGTTCCTCCCAAGCTTACCTCTGGGTTTCTTCATCCATTTTTCAATAAAGATCCTGTGACTTTTTATGATTCTGCAATTTTTCTTGGTCTCTATATCAAATCATCAGAAGATGAGGGGTTTTGTAATGTCTGTTCCCTTTCTTTTCCCATTTGTCCTTATAAAACATCTGTCCTGATATGCTGCAACATTTTGCATAGCAATGGAAATTTGAGCTGCAGGTTTTCAATTTCGTTTTGTGATTAATGTTGAACCAACAACTGTTTTTGTATTAATTGGGAGCTTACATCTTTCCTCAGTAGTCCAAGAGCCCTGAACCATTGGGTGGTGAGGATGGAGATAAATCAGATAAAGGAGATGTTTGGTTCCTGTTTTTTAAAATTGTTTTTGAAAACACAGAGAACACCATTTCGGTGTTCTCTCACAACTGTTCTTGTTTTCTAAAATTAGTGTTTTTTGTGTTTTATCTGTTTTCTTTGTTTCTGAGAACAGAAAATAGTTTTTAAAAAAAGAACCAAACTGCAACTTCTCTGACCGAGTAAAGCAAGTATGATGACAACAGTCTGCATCATAGTAAAAGAATGGAACCCTAAATTCATTCAATTCTATTGGATAATCGGATATGGAGCCAGTCTTAACAAATGAACAGAGGATGTTATAACAAAGCAACAAAGAAACCCCTAGTTTGTTCAATGTTTCTGCAAAACTAGCCTAAATTTACATCTCTAAGGTGCACGAAATATTAGCCAGAAACTACATCTGAAGAAGAGAAAGCAGGCTACTGCAGAATCAGCCACATGCCCTGGAAATAAGTAAAGGTCTTATCATGAAGATGCAGAACATCATAAATAAAAGATGCATTCATTCTAATGTAAGAAGACCCGATTAGTTATTGTCTACTTGTTCAAACTAGTAAATATGCAAATGGCTCCCCAATTCACCTCACAATGGAATGTGTAGAACCCGGTTTGAGGCAACTTTATCTTTTCAAGCTACTTATAGTAGAAATGAAGTAGCATAGTATGCCTCTAAGGTTCATTCACCTCCTCATAAAATGTCCGGGCCTTAATGAATAATGACCCTGTACAACCTCAAACTCTTGGCTGTGTACAAAGAGACTTCATGCTTGTATTTATTGAGCTTTGCCTCATCTCTCCATGATTTCTCATTGAAAAGCTGGGAGACGACACAAAATTTTAGCTTGTCTTCTTTTCGATCATATCCCTTCTATTGGTATCACTGGATCATCATTCTTGACAAGGTTCCCAACCGTTTTATTGGAGCTCAAACAGGCAAGAAGCATTCTAAACTTGACCAGTTCTTGCGTCGGGTTTTTAGCCCTGGCTTTGGTTGAACCCTTTTAAGTCAGATCACTGAGTAGGAACTTCCATTTGAATCCAACCATCTTCCTGCTTAAATGGGACAAGTTCCTGGTTTTGGAGACAATAATTTGGAAGCACCTCCATTCAAGTTGCTACAAAAATCCAGCTAACTTCATACTATCCATCACCAAATCCAGTTTATCAGATAATCCAGCTCTTCGGTAGCCAGCAACCAACAAATCATAAGTTGATTTTGTTAACTTGTAAGAAGCCTTTATATGTTCTAAAAACAAGTCCAGCCTATCATAAGCTTCCTGCCTGAAGTATGCACAAACCACTTTCTCTACGTCGTCTGGGCATCTGAATGGCATCCCTAGCTTTAACAACCTCCCAACAGAGTATTCAATGTCATCCAATCTGTCTAACTTGGCATACATCCTTATAATCCCACAATGCACCTGCTGCAAAACTTCAAAACTCTGACCCGATTTTGCTACATTTTCAAGCAGCTCCTCCATTTTTTCCACCCTCCCATGTTCAAAATACAAACCCATGAGCTTCTCCGCCATCTGCACATTAATCTCCCACTCACTATCATTCATGAACTTTAAGAGCTCTTCAACTTTACCAATACTTCTCTGCTCACAATACCCCCTGAGCATACTCTCCAATATCTGCCCGTTCGGAGTAATTCCTGATAACATCATTTCTTCATAAAATCTATCAACACAATCAAAATTTCTTGATCTAACACAACCAGAGATGAGAGATTCATAAGTTCGAAGATCTGCAGAGAACCCAGCATCCTTTTTGGCCGAGTACCATGCCTGCATGGCCTTATTGTTTCCCCAGTTCGAGTACACAGATATGAAAGTATTATAGGTTTCAGAATCGGGTTTACAGTTCTCTGAGCTCTGCATTATCTCAAATAAGCTAAGGGCTGTGATCACATCACCAGAAGACAAGCAAGTGTAAATCAGTGCATTGAAAACAGAAGAAGTCAGCTCGATTCGACGAGCCTCCATTGAACTAAAGACCTGCATAGAAAATGGGATATTTTGGACCTTGCTGCATAGAAATATCAACTCCAGATAAGGCTCAAGGTCCTTCTCATTGTCTCTCAACATTTTCTCTAATCTCCATTCCAAGACCTAAACAATCAAACAATGGGGGAAGTATGAGCAAAGGCATATTGCAGTTTTCACAAGATTTGTTGAGATTGGATAATTAGGGTACAAAAAGCTAATTAGCAGATTGTTAATTCAAAATTTTGGATTTGTCTGGATTCTGAACAAAAATGCATTAAACCCAGAAATGGTTCCAAACATCTAATTGCATATTCTTTCATTATCCAAACCCCGAACATGAAAAATCAGAATACAAAACGCAGGAATAATCCCCAAAACACCTCACCCTTAATCAATATAAATATAAAGCCCAAACAAAGATGAGAAAAAAAAAAAAAAAAAAAAATTTACACTCGATTTTGTATACTTATCAAACACGATTCAAGATTTCCTTTCTTTTCCTTTGTGCTTCTCAGCACCAAAACATGTAAAAAATTTCTTCCTTTAGGTTTCCTCAGTTTTTTGTATCAAAAACAAAGCCGCAAGGGAAAAGAGGAAAAACTATAATTACCAGGTGGGCTTTCGCGGGACATGAAGATTTGAGAGTAGTGAGGAGGACATCCCAAGAGAAATCTGAACTTTTGAAGGTAAAATCGTTGTCCTCCGAATCAAGAACAGTTTTGACCCGGGAATTGGATTCATGAATTAATTTGGTGAGCAGAGGATTAGAAACCAATGGCTGATTACAAAACAAGCGTTGAGATCTACAAGGAATAAGAGCAAGTTGAGGCCTTAAACCCCTTTTAGCTACTGATAAAACCCTAAGGCCTAAGCCCATATTTTTTTTTTTCTTTTTTTCTTTTCTTCGTTCTTGTCTTCTTGGCAGGGATGGGCTTTTGTAATGGGTTGATGGAACAACATGAAAGATTAGCGTTTGGCTGCAGGGTTAGATTACATGTCTAAGCAAATAGAGGTGACTGTCCCATCTCAAAAATCAGAATATATCTGGAAATGACACCGGTTTTTTTGGTTCCCAGTCACTCGTACGGGGATGTAAACGAGTTAAGATATGATAGCTTGGACTTTTTAGAATATTTGAATTTGAACTAAATTCGAGTGTCTAAATATCCGACACGAATTGCTCACGGGCTTAATTAAGTTGAGTTCGAGTATAAGCACTTATGAATGTTTTAATTGATTTAAGCTTTATCAAATCAAGTTTAAATAGTTCGGCTATTTTTCAAGTAGAATTTCAAATATTTGAAAAAAAACCTTGACCAAATTCGAGTTTTTTGTGTTTTCTAATCAAGTTGAACTTAAGCTTGACCCTATATCAAGTATCAACTCGACTAAATTACCCTCGTAGAAAAGGTCTGAAATTTACTTAACTAGACTTCTTTTTTTTTTTTCTCCCAAGGTGGTCCGGTTCTTGCTTATTCCCACCTTACCCTGAACATACAAAAAGATAAACTTGGATTGACCTTGAATTGAGTGATTCTTAATTTGGATTGGACAAAGGTTAATAATCATCAATCCAATAAACCCACCCAAGTTGGGGCCGTACTAACAAATTAGGTTTTTGATTGAATTGCTAGATAGATACAGAAGTCTCAATTAAAAATCACCGATTTTTATTCTAACTTTGAATTACTTGATCAATCAGCAGCTCCATCATATCACAAAACTTAAATTAGCAGTCGGATGAAGATGGATAGAACTAGGGAGAATCTGCACAATAAAATGTAACAAATGCTTATGATGTGTCAAATTGCCTTTTAAGTACAGAGGTGCCTAAATGATAAATTAATACAGAATTGAAGCTGATCAAACATATCCTAACAGAATCAAAGAGAAAAACTGAGTTCTGAGATCACAGGGAACAAAATCATTCCCAATCTTTACTCGAATTATACATTAAAACACCGCAGCTCAAACATTTGTAACCTTTTTTTTTTTCCTTTTTTTTCATTTTTCCTCCTCCTGGAGGAGCATTACAACAAAGAAGCTTTGAGAAAAAACTATTTTCAGCTGGGCACTCAGGGAGGGGGAGAGAGAGAGAGCAAGAGATGTATCTGCATGATGTTTCTATGCCGTTCCGAACTTAGACAAGGCTGATTGGAAAGAAGTTGAGAAGGTCTGCGACATACTTTGATCATCGGCTTTGATCTTTATCTGTGCTTTAGCTGATGAAGTGTTGATTATGCACTCTACAAGAAAGATCGACAGTTCGTCTGCTTTTTGTGCGAAGAAGAAGAACTTGAAGTTCGGAGCTTGACCGCCAGAGGCAATGCAGTGGATAGAGTGGCCTTGCATGTGCCGGAGGAAGGCTTGAGGTGTTGTCAATGCAGCAACCCCTTGAGGACTCATGCTGTAATCCTGCTCCACATAATTGACTTAATCAGAATTACATAGAAGAATAAAAAAAAAAAAAAAGAAATTGAGATATATATATATATATATATATATATATATGTATATATATATATATATTTATGCACATATAAGAAGATAAATTTAGGATCTGTTTGCTTCCTGTTTTTGGTGTTCTTTGAAGAGAGTGTGTTCTCCCTGTTTTCCTTGTACTCCTTATTTTTGAGAGTAGAAAACAATTTTCAAAAACAGGCCTTTAAATTCCCAAACTTAGCAGGAACTATAAACTGAACAAGATCTTTCTTTACTTTCTCATGCATCTCCGTTAGACAGAAACAGAGCCATATAAAGTGAGCAACGATAATAAGACATCCGGCTCCGACCTCTTTAGCCTTTGTTACAGGCAGATTCTGGGAAGTTAAACAAGCCAAGGAGCTTGCTCCAGATGACAAGGAACAGTCCAGTCAATAACAAGTTTGATTAAGACTTATAACCTATTCTCTAAGCTTGTTTTTTTATAGTTTTTGAAAACTGTTTTCTGTTCTTAAAAACAAATAAAACATGTTTGGTTTTCAGTCTTTTTTGTTCAGAAAAACACAAAAAACACTAAATACAGAACAAAAGGTGTTTTCAGAGAACACCATTTTGGTGTTTTCTATGTTTTCAAAAACTGTTCTCAAGAACAGTTTTCAAAAACATGTACCAAAGTTACCAAACAGGCCCTTACCTTCTTTAGACCTCCAACAAGACCTCATCAGGTCAGTTTTATTATTTCAACCGAAGACTTATCAAGCAATGCAAAAGAATAAGGCATATGTTTTGATATTTAACAAGCACATGTACCATGCTCCACATAAGATGGAGAAATCCGATCAGTAACGATTCGTTCAATATTTATTGCTAATCATATGAAGCATTCTTTCCCACTCTAAACAAGATCCCAACAAGTCAGTAGTAGTATTTAGAAATAAATTCAGTCATGTTCTATTTCCACATGAAAATATACTTTAACTGGTCGGCCAGAAACATAATTCTAGTTCCGTTGATTTCATAGTATAGATTTTTTAGGAGGGAAATGCATCATGACAACTTTGTAATCGTCAATTTTTAGCAGAAAGTAGCAGCAGCCAAAAAATAAACTTACTACAAACCATCATTGAGTTATGACATAACAAAGCCTCTCACCATATGTAAAAGACTAAGTAAATTAGTTAAAAAAAT
Source organism: Tetrastigma voinierianum (assembly GCA_016808115.1). Taxonomy (NCBI): domain Eukaryota; kingdom Viridiplantae; phylum Streptophyta; class Magnoliopsida; order Vitales; family Vitaceae; genus Tetrastigma; species Tetrastigma voinierianum. The sequence goes on along the minus strand of JAEQBH010002975.1, from coordinate 561,071 downwards.
ACTAGTTTATTTTATTTTTAGTATACGTAAAAATCATACCTGCTTAATGGATGAAACAAGGGAAATACAATCAAGTAATTAGAATGAATAGAGAAGTCAACCTGTGATGAAGATATTGGCAGTTGGCGCCATTTTTGCTGAAAGGTGCTCGGATCTAGAACAGCTTTTGCATTAAGCTTCAGAGAAGGAGGGGGCGGAGGAGATACAGGTGCAATCGGTAGACCTAGACCGAGAAGATCATCAATGGCCAAGCTTGATGATGGAGAGTGGGATGGTACCATTGGGTTTGAAATTGCCAGTTCAGATTGCGTTTGTGAAGCACCTGTGGGCATAAAAGTATCATTATAAAGAGGAGCATCGTAAGCAGAACCATAGTTAGTGGCAACTCTACTTTCTTCCTTCTCTGAAGTGCTTAGAAGCAGATCCTTGTCATTTGCCTCAACCCTATGAGCTGGAACAACATTATCTGCAGAATCTACCCCAATGGATAAACTTCCAACCTCATCTGAAAACTCAAACGGGCCCCGGTGTTCCTTATCTGTAAACATGTAAGATGGCTGCAAGAAGTTTTGGCTGTCAGTAATTTTGACCTGTACCTCTGGACAAGTTACTAATCTATCATAGAAATAAGAACAGGACCAACATGAAATATAAACAGCCAGAAACATTGAGAAGAGGAAAATGAAATTTTCTGAGGTTTGTTAATCCTATTGGTAAATACTTAGCGACTTGATCAACAGTAGCACAAACAGAGAAATCTAATGCAACGCTCTCTCTTCCCCCTCCCTCCAGAAGGTAACACCATTCTTTTACCATTTATTCCAATGTACAATGAATCCCAACCGGCCAACCCATCTAGCTTTAAGATGACTGGCAAAAACTATACAACTCGATTTTGCAAAATTTTTACTTGCTCTAGCACCACTCATAAAATAAATCAGGATTACATAAACAATTTAAATTAAAACAAAGAAAGAGAGAAGGAAATTTTCTGAGGCCTGTCAATACCCAGGAAGCTATATGCAGCACGACAAATGGGGAAATTTAACACAACTTTGTCCCTCCCTCCAGAGGAAACATCATTCTTTTACCATTTACCACAGGGTAAAATGAATCCTATTTCCACTTTGCTTCATGATTAATGCTTAAAAATTATACACCTCAATGAGGCAAATTAAAAAACATATATATTTTAATTAACCGAAAATTATCAACTAGCATGTGAGAATAATCAAGCCAGAGAATATTTGTGTATGAGTGCACTTATAGAGATTCGCAGGACAAGAAACTGTGTTATCACAGATAATTAAATTGCAGTTCCAACTCCATGCCCACACAAGAATTGTTTCAACTTATGAGCCACATTAGAACTCAACAAAATCTTTTTTTTTTTTTTTATTAGAAACAAAACTAGTGTATTAATTTAAAATAAAAGCATGAGAAGGATGAGAAATTCTTCCCCTGAAGTACATAACTCAACAAAATCTCTATGCATAATTTCTGATCTCTTTCTACATTGGAACTTCTTTGTGAGGAAGGGAGGGAGGTTGAGACTTGTGGCCAGATGTGTGAAGGAAGTTCTAAAGGCTGACTCATGAGCTAAAACTAGAAAAGCTATAAACGAAAAAAAAAAAAGTTGGATTTTGCATGGCATTTGCAAATAGATTCATATCTATCTAGAAATCCCAGTTGTTTTTGTTAAACGATCAACTCTCCTAAAAGCTCAAGCTTTTAGGATTTGGATTTAATATGAATATCATGCATGACACTCCTCCACGTCTAGCTATGCATCGTGGAGAGTCAAACAAACCAAATAGAGTCATGCATGGACTCAAATCAACAAATGGGGAATAAATTGCAAAGAGGTGGCTCGAATCCAAGACCTCCTACCAAACTAAGCTCTGATACCATGTTAAACGACCAACTCTCCTAAAAGTTCAAACTTTTAGGATTTGGGTTTAATATGAATATCATGCCTTCAACAGTTTCAATGAAAGTAATCTTAGGAAAACTATGTTATATCAATTATCTGAAGCCACTTGCTAACAAAAAGAAAAGATAAAAAAACACTTGATATACCTTTTGATACACAACAGATAGACTGTTAAATTCGTCAAATATGCGATCTTTGACTTCGCTGCTTTGAGTATCAGCAAAGACTGAAACAGCCTGCTTTGGAGGGTTCACAACACGCTCTGCTACGGATACATTGTATTGCAAAAGCCTGTAGTAGAATAAGGCTCTATCATGAACATCCTGCAGTAAACTCAAAGTTAAATAAACCATTCTGGCACAAACCACTCCAACAATTAAAAGAAAATGGGAACCAGATATTTCTCAAATTTTAGAAAAAAAAAAGTATTAAAGATGTACTGTACCTGGTGAAAATCAGCAAGACCAGCAGCCAATGCAGCTCCCAAGGCTTTCTTAGTCTCTGGAGGCCTTTTCAGGAAACACTTGAGTACTGCTGTAAGAAGATGTAATCGGACCTGCCCAACAAGATAATCCATTACCTCCAAGTGACTACAATAATCAACAATAGAATTTGAGACTCTACTTTGAAGTTTCTAAAGCTTAAAAGAAAAGACGGTGGTACTTCAGATTTTAAAGTATGGCCATCAACAATGTACTACAGGAAGTTAAATTTTCTCCTTCAATTAAAATATAGAAACCAGCAAATAAATAAGTTGTTGTAGATGCAAGAGTGTACAAAGGGACATTAGGACTTCATCCAAAGTAAGGTTTTTTTTTTTTTTTATTGGTGACTTCATCCAATGTTAGGTGGATCTCAAGTTTGATTTATCCCTGAAATTAGTAAATTTGAATTCATGAACACCATGATAGTTAAGGAAAATGAAAATGAACTCCATGATATGCATAAATACCAAGAACCTGCTTCATATTAGAAGCCAGGATCTTGCTCATACATATGCATGTAGTGCATGCTACATTAATAATGGAAAAGAAGTCATTTTGCTGAAGGAGGACCAAAAACATGTACAACTTGCCATCCAGGAGATGGCCTATATAGAAATGGAACAACTGAATAAGCACTTCTCTATCTATACAATCTTATTCAGGAAGGGCCACTTTAGGTCTTACTTCAATTAAAACAGACATACCCCACCTTCCAGGATAAGGAAGAGGAATTTATTAATGCAGAATGAAGACCAAAAAAGGGCGCCACAGATGCTGCACAGCATAGGCATCAAAAAAGTGTAGGATGGCCGTAAAGATGTTTGATAAGCAAAACTAATATTTGGCAGACATTTGGATTTGCCTCCAATTGAGCTCACATTCAAGAGTCGGTTTAAGAAGAAGCAACATTAGGTACTATTCCTTAGACAGGATTATTATAATCATTTTAAAATATAGTGCAAGATGTAATTTCCGTACACAGTTTTTAACAAGAGAAAGAAGAAAGAAAGCCTCTTTTGAATTGATTCCCTGCTCCTTCTCGTTTATTTTCTTTATTTTACTTCACAATCCATTAAAAGGTTAATTCAATGTTCATCCCAAACTGCAGAGTTAACTAATAATGAACATGATTTAAATAGCCTGCGAAAGAAGTGAGGAGGTGCTAAATTTAAAAAAAAAAGGTAAAAGATGACAGAGTTCTAGCAGCAGGGAACTTAATTACCTCAGCAGAATGCTCATCATCCCAATTCTCAATTAAACTTTCTAAAACGTAAGGGGCATCATTCATGTCCTGCGAATATTCCCCCAACATCCATATAAGAGCTGCCTTGGCCTTGGGCTCCTGAACATTTTTGCTGCTAATGTTCCCAACAACAGCAATGCAATCATGACTCCATTGTGGATATTTCCTTAGCAGATCTTTTACAAGCACCTAAATGAAAGGAACTCCAGACTTGTATCAATCTGATTAACAACAGTGAAATCATATGCTCATTTTACTTCTATACATTAAGAGCATAAATTTTTTTGGAGTTTAGTTGAATGTTTAAATTCAATCATAATGAAAATCCAAGCATCTAGTCAAAGCTCTAAAGAATCACCAGAGTTTCAGCAGTCACATAGTCCTTCTCCATCTCAAGAAATTGAAGAAGCCTATCAACGATGGCATTCACGTCATACTGCTGCAGTGCTATTTTTCCAACAGCTCGGATAGACTCTCTTGCAATGGGAATATCAACATTTGCAGCATATTCACATAATTCAGTCACTGTAACGGACTCAATAAGGTAACAAATCAGTCACACTTGAAAGTTTACAGAGAAATACCTGTGGCCAGAGTAGGCCACTCAAAGGACAGAATGCACACTTACTCATGCAAATATTTCATGTGAGGCTTTAGTGAAAATGAGATGTCATTTGCTTACCAATTTCATAAGTATTGCTCTCATTTGCTACTGCAGTCAACATTTCGAGCTTCAACTTCTTAACATAAGATGGCTCATTGTACTGGCAATAGAAGTGTTTGTAGTCAGAGGAAAATAGCATGGGTGCACGCATCACCAAGAGATGAAGGTGGCTTAAAACTGCATAAGATTGTTCTTGACTTCCTGAGCTCACTAAGGTAAGCAAAGGAGCTTTAATCCGTTCATACACCTGTACATGAAAATCTTTTCACTTAGAGATTGTCGGCTTTATGATATAACATAAGTCATGTAGGAGAATCCTGTAACTCCCAACACATTTGAGGACATAACAACAATAGAGATGAGCAACAAACAGGAAGGTAAAATATAAAGTTGTGCAGATCATAACATGTTCCACACGTCTATGCAAGTAAAGTAAAATCGTAAACTTCACAAGAAGAATATAGGCGTGTCCTCGATCCCAAAGGTTGTTATTTCTCCCCATCAATATTAAAATTAATAAACATAGAAATTAATCTAAGCAGATGCTTAACCTTGATACCAACAGAAAGATACCAAGTAAGTCTGGGATTGCACATTGGACTAATAGCTGCTATGAACATGAAGAAATTACAACCCTCAAACAATCTACAGCGCTATGGTTGAAGCTGAAGTTATTTAGGACTAAACAATAATAATGTAGAGCTGTTGGGATAAATGGTGATTTTGAGAATGTCTGCTTAAGCTAATTTTTTTTTGAGGTTTTCAAATGCATTAAGTCCTGATAGGCTAATCACGCCTATACTTATTCTTCAATTCTCACATGTCATAAATTCATGAATCCAAAATAGAATAGCAATTGCAGTCCACATGCAACTATGCATGGTCCAATACCAATTATACCATCCATTTTTCACACTCAGCTCCTTGTCATTACATCCACATCCATGCTTTACTTTGGTATTGGCAGAAATAACTGAAATTCACAGCATCAGTAATATAGAATTGATCTTTTCAATGATAAAGAATGTGGCATTACGTGAAAGCATTTTCTGAGTTCCTATCCTTCATGATCTTTCACCTGTACATCAATTAACTCCTTTATCCATGAACCCAGTTTCTCCAGTACTTGATGATAGCCAGTGATCCCCTTGGAAGAGACAAATCCTCTGATTTCTGGTCTTAGTGGGTGCTATGCTGTTTGACTGAGGTTGAAAAGTGGGGCAGTAGTTCTCCCTATATATAGAAAGTTAAACCCACTAGAAAACCAGTTTAGTTATTCAGTTGATTCCTAACACCTTAGTCCCTAAAACATCCAACACAGAGACCAACCCTAAACAAAATATTCCACAGGAGGCAGATTCCCTTTTCGCAACCAGTTTTTGTTTCTCTTTCCTCCTAACCTTTTCCCAGATTCAGAGGCTTTCGTAATTTTGGATGCCTGCACTCTTTTTTCATTTTGCATTAAAATTTTCTGTTATTCACTAAGAAAAATATAAAAAATCAAAACACAAGATTTCAGCAGAGGATACTCTTCAATTAATGTACAAGAGTTTTGGGCGGAGACCACATTGTTTTTTGTAGATGGTCCAATGACCTTGGTGCAATTAAATGATTGGGTGGGCACTAGTAGATAGGGGTGAGGTTATGCATTTTTTTGGCTTTCTCTTGTAAGGGGTTTTGTAAGTTTTCTTCTTGTACTCTTTGACTATACTTTTCTTTACTTAACAAAAGAAAAAAAAAAATACCACCTGCTATCTAAAGCATAATCTCCAGTATAGAATTAAGGACAATTTTCCCCTTACTCAAGTCAAAAGAACGAGTTTATCCTAAGAAGGGTATCCAGAATTGTAATCCAAATAAATTTAAAATAATATCAACAATGGTAAAAAGAAAAAAAGAAAAAAAAAATCTCCAGTTAAGGATTGAAAAGACAATTTGAATCCTTCAAAGAGTAATCAATCACAACAATAAATACGCTCTTGCACTATATATGACTGATATCATTTAAGAACATAGAGCATGCACATAAATGACCAAATTTCCAAAGCAGCTCAGAGTTGCTTCTCTAAGATTGTACAAATTGCTATAACTCTGAATTTGAAATATTGTTAAAACCATCCACTTCCAATTGTATATAAATTATCAAACAAGGCAAGAAAATGTTTTGCAAGGGTACCTGCTGATGCACATCAGTCATAGACAAGGTCAATTGCATAAACACTTTAATGGTTGCTAAGACAACAGCACCATTTGCATGCTGAAGTCTATCCTCTAGGAGATTCATAATGTCAAATATTTCACTGTTATCTGAAGGAACATACTTAGCAACCAACTCAAGTACAAGACACTGCGCCCATTCACTGAATTCCTTGATCCTACACATAAGACATACAGCAAAGCAAAGCATCCATTCTCAATAAGGAGGTAGTGTCCTCGGAATAGACAACGATTTACTTTCCAATGTCTACGAGAAAGAACATACCGATTCAAAAAGTAATATATCACTGGCTTGCTAAGCAAAGCTTCTCTCTCCCTAGATGCTTCCTCAGAGGTACTTGATTCTGAGCTCCAGATCTCTTGTAGAGATGACAAACAATTTGCAACTACCTGACCAAGAAAATGAAAACAAGTAACTAAAACAGAAATTCCATCCCCAAATCATCTGTAAAAGCTGAAGAGCAGAAAAATAACATAGATGATCTTCATCATTGTTGAGGGTGGGTGAGAGAAAGATGGATGGACGGATGCTCTAGCATGCAATTTATGTTACTCTAGTGACATGAAGGACAATTATGCAATTATACTTAATTTCTAAAATCCATAACAATTTCATAAAAGATGACATTGGCACACCCAAAGGCCCAAGGAAGCACCTGAGCAACCACCATCATGTTTTATGGGAAAAAAGGCTAAGCATAAAGTCAACAAAGTTTATCCCATGAAATTTCCTTCTCATTTTTTCGGATGAAAAATGAAGTTTCTCACATGTGATAACTTTTTCAGTTTTTAGGAGAACTTATTTGCATCGCAAACTTCAAAACCAATTCCCAGTGTACATAGTATTGGAAATTAATTTTCAGATACGTAAAATTATTTACAGATTGCACCCAACATTTGCATATGGTTAATAGCTGTATTTTTTTTTTCACAATCCTCATTGTCTCTAATACAATTAAACTAAGCACGTGATGCCAATATTCATCAACACAGACCGAAAAGACAAATTTGGAGTTCCATTCTTTTTCGTCCTGTCGTTTTATTTTATTTTATGTTTTTTTAAACAACAAAACCATATGCAATAGCTAAGGATAATCAAAAACTAATTAAACAAGCATATAAATGAAGAAAACTTGCTCCAACAAAAGAAAACTCACATGAGCATCTGGATCATTAAGCATTAAATTCTTAAGCATTGCTGAAAAATCTGCATCAACACATGTTGAAGCTGATATGTGGTATAATTTAAGAACTCCAATAGCTGCCACCATTCTCACATAACTATTACTATCTTTCAGCCCTGATCCCAAGGGACCCACCAAGTATTCCACCAAATTCGCCACTCTCAGTGAACAAAGACTCCTTAGAGCAAGCCCACGAATCATAGGATCCTCATCCTTACAATCCTTCTGAAGGAAATTGATTGTTAGAAGTGCAAGATCAGGATTTCCCTTCGCGTAGTTCCCAACATAGAGATAGCACATCTTCTTAAGAACAATGTCAGATGTCACAGAACACATCACCATCTCACCAAAAAGTGATGAAACATCAATGCCAATTGTCATGCATGAGATGACCTTCTTGAACAGATCTCGCTTCGCATCATCAGCACCTGGTGCCCGGCTGCCGGCATGCTGCCGGAGCTGTAACTTTAGATCTGAGATTTCACCTTTCCTGGTAGGATTAAGGTTCCGATAGGGTGAGATAGGATAGGATTTGAATCATTATCAAATCACATCATATTCTTTTTTTCATTCCCAGGAAAATGTAGAACATTTCAATAACTCAAAACATTTTTTTTCTTTTGATAGGTTACATTAACTCGAATCCTTCACTCTAATTCAGTTAAAGTTGAGAAAATTAACCGGAAATTACAAAAAAATAAAATAAAATAAAGATGAAAAGAACACCAGTTATCTTAAGCTCAATTAAGAACATAATTTTATTTCTGACCTCAAGTTCCAAGTCAGTTCTTTTTAATTTCCTAACAATAAAGCAAAGCATCATTAGGTTCAAACATCCAAATTCCTCTAGTTTCCCACAGTTGTTTCAGTAACCAAAAGCAGAAGTAGAGTGAGGGTTTCTGAAATAGTCAAATTGAATCAAATTTTGATGACAACATACTGAATCAGATGATAAACTAAAATTCCCGCAGACACACTTTTCAATGCTTGGGATGATTGGATCCAACCATCAATGTTTCTCGAGGTTTAATTTTTCCCACTTTTTATCGAAGCACCAAACCAACAAGATCCAATTGTGAAGAACTTTCTCAGCAAGCAAACGGACGAAGATCTGAATTAGGGCTAGAGAGAAACGAGGGACTTACCCAGAAGGTTGAGAAGGTGATGGAGATCGCTGAGATTGTGCCGGAGGAGCCATAGCAGATTCAGCAGAAGCTCTGGTTTTTGTTCGTCGTCTGCCGTACAGGGCCCTGTGAACCTGAGAATAATTCTTTCACGAACATTAGTATATTAATTTTAGAATATTTCAAAAATATATATATATTAATTTTAGAAATTAAGGAAATAACTCAAATAAGTTAGAAATATAGGCTCGGTTTGGAACACCGGGAAAGTGTAAAGGAAATGATAGAAAATACTGAGAAATTTTTGAAAAAAGTAAAATTTTGAGGAAAATAACAAAATTTTAAAACTTAAAAAATAAAATTTATATATTTATTGAACTCATTTTAATGGTTTTTCTATTATATAAACAATAAAAATTTTAAAATTATGTCAAATTCGAAGAGATTTTAATTTTTTTATATATATATTTTCAGGGTAAAATCAATTTTTTTCTTTCCTTTTTTTTTTTTGGGGGCTCCAAATGATCGGGATTCGAATTTGGGCCCTTATCTTCTTTATGACTTTTTGAACTATTAACCATTTAAACTAGGTCTTATTAGCTTTAGTCCAAATACTTAAAAAAATAATAAATAAATCTGATTTTGAAACTCCCGTTATACTAGTGATATGATTTTTTTTTTAATCGTAGGTGATATGATTTTTATGCAAAATTTAAATAATAATATTTTACATTTTTTAGCCCTCCTTGGATTATAATTACAGGTTTTGTTTTCATGCCCCATATAGGATTTTATAGAAATTAAAAAGACATGAAAATAGTAAAATAACTAAATAAAACAAAAATATTATATTCTACCTATCATGAACTAAAAACGCTTTTCAAAAGCAGTTTTTTAAATAAATTTTGATAATTATTTTAAAATATATTGTAAAATAAAAATATTTTAGAAACTTAAAATATTTTTCATGTTTTCGAATATATTATAAAATGAAATATTGTAATTAATATCATATTTTTAATCATTTTACATATTTATACTGTTATTTTCTGCTATTGAAAACAATATTCTGATTGTTAACTTGTTTTTATTCTTTTAAAAAATTAAATAATTATAAGTTATACAGATTTTAATTAATTTAGTTATATTTATTATTATATGTTTTTATATTTTTTATTATTGCTTTATTTTTATTTTTTTAGTATTTAATAGGCTTGTTTTTCACAAATAAAAGTACAAAAAAAAAGTTAAATAGAGGTCTAAGGCAAACCCATATTTCATCTGTTTTATAAAATAAAAATATAATTACGAAGAATAATAATATAGAAAAATAATAATTATTCGTTAATTCTCCAACAAATTTTCTTCGACTTGCACAATACGTTATTTCATGCTTTTTTTTTCTTTCAACACGATAAGTTTGGCTCGAAGCCAAAAACAAAATATCATCAAACAAAGGATCTTCAATATGACATTTTTCATTATTTTATCTTTCTAATTATTTACTATTTTTTTGTAATTTATATTTTTACCGATGGTACACCTTAAATTACAACTTATGGTAATAATAATCAGAAGTTTATTTTTAATGGTTGGTCAAAATCACCGATTATGGATTTTACCTTGGATTTTGGGGCAACAATTTAAGATCAACAAAAAAACAAAATTTATTTGCAAAATATTGGTATTGGGAATAGTTTTTAAAAATACAGATAACACCGTTTCGGTGTTCTTTGAAAACATTATTAATCTCTAAATTTAACGTTTTTCATATAATTTATGTTATTTCATAACATGAACCAAACATTCATGTTAATATTTTGCAATATGTCATTCTTGTGAATATTTTTCGGGATTTATCAATTTTAATCAAGTTTCTCTATATTTTAATTTGAAATGAATAACTATTAGTTTGATATTTTAACGTAAATTTGCCAATGCCAACGGGATTTAACTAAATGGTTAAGTGTTGGACATAACATAAAGAAAAAACCGAGTACTAGTTTTTACTCTAACATAACATTAGAACGATGTGATACAAAATAAATAAGTTAAAAAAAAAAGGTAGAATAACCAATAGAAACCACTATCACCACCTATATTTCCATAACATGGAGATTAACATCCATTTAATTACATATTTTGTTTATAATATTGTGATTTTTAAAAATATTTCTATTGTCCAAAACTCATATTCTCCTAATTCCACCATTTATATTTGATTGAGTATAAATAGTCAATAAAAATTATTATTTCAAGGTATTTGACCTTGATAAATTGTTGCTTTAGATATTGAAATAATAAATCTAGTACACTCAACTATGTATTGTTATAGTTGATGTGTTTTTAAGAAAACTACCAATAAAATATTTTACGGGGAAACCCTGTAAGTAATTTTGTAAACCTAAAAAATATTTTATAGGCTGAAAAGTTTTTTATGACATATTATAACTTATTATCAATTCTGCTTTATTTTTAAATATGGATTTCATTTTATATATTTTTTTAGATTTTTCTATATCTTTTTATCTTGTTTTTAAGATGTTGTCTTTCATATATATATATATATATATATATATATATATATATATATATATATATACCTATATATATATATGTGTGTGTTTATATTTTTGCTAGTTCTGTAAAAGCTTATTAAATTTAGTTAAGTTCATGTAAAACATTGCAGTTTACCCCATCATTGATGCATATGGGATTCGTTGAGGTGTGTGTAGGGTTATAAACGAGTCGAGTGGATGCGAGAATGTGCCCAGACAGGCTCGAGACTTGACTCGAACTTTTTTTATATTTTTATTTTGGTCGTTTAAAAGCTATTAAAAAATAGTAAAACTATTTGCTATTTCATTTCGATAAAACTTCAGGATCAATTAATAAATAATTATATTTGAATTCACTCGATTAATAAAATATAGTAGCTTGAGTTGAGTAGCGATGGACCCAACATTTAAATTTAGAGGGGCATAAACTAATAGAAATGGCCTTAGTGGCAAATTTTTTGAAAAAAAAATAATTTGAGTGGGTATATGCCTTCTTAGGCTTTAATTGGGTCAGTCATTAGAATTGGGTATTGTAATTGATTCGAGTTAAATTTAAATATTGTATGAGTTGATTTTTATTTTTAGTGGCTGACTAATAGTAATCAAAATAAAATAATCATTCACAATTTAAATTTTAATTATTTTTTTAATTTTTTTCAAGGGTAGTTGTGATTTTAAGTGTTGGATTAAATTAAAAAAAAAAAAGAGATTTAAAATTAATTTAAAGATAAATTGTGGAATTTCTTGCAATAAAAGACAAAAATCGTAGAGTAGCAGTTAAATGTATGATAGAGGGGAAGAGGAGGAGGGATTTGGAAGAGAGAAATGGTGCTGACACACCTCCCCAAGTTCCACACCCACTTCATCATCCCCACACCTCCACCCTCCCTCTACATCCACCGCTTCTCCCTCCGCATCCCCAAATTCACTCTCACTACCGCCGCCAGTTCTACTACTCAGCCACCTCCCATCTCCACCGCCGACACCCAAATTCAGATTCCCCTTCAAAACCTCTTTGTGCCCCCAGAAACTGACATCTCCTCCGCCACCACCCCTCTCACTGCTAGAATCTTGAAGGGCTCCAACATAGTGTTGAGTAAGTATGCTTCTAATGCGCAGGTAATACAGGCCGAGTTCGTGAAGAGCAGTGTCAGGACCGAGGACTGTCCCTCCGACGGGTTGCCGGAGTTTGCCATTGTGGGACGCTCTAATGTGGGAAAATCCTCTTTGCTCAATTCGATCGTTCGCCGGAAAAAGCTCGCTCTTACCTCGAAAAAGCCCGGTGAGTGTAACGCCGTCGTCTAATTTGTTGTTTGTTTAGGACTGTTGGGAGCTGTTAGTTTGATTATGTCTTGATTTCATCTTTGGAATGGATTGATTTTGTAGTGGCAGTTTACGTATATTATTGCATTTCAGTAATGGGGTTCAACTCTTTATCTATATAATTTCAATAGTTTCATCAGGGGATGATTGTTATATTTAATTTTGATAATCTTTCATGTTCGCCACTGCATTGAGGTGTGCTGTTTGTGTGGGAATACCTCAAAATTGAAAGACAAGACCGGGAGGTGTAAAAAGTGTTCTTGAATAAAAATTTGTTTTGCAAAGTTTAGAAATCACTCTGAAAAATGAAAAATCATTTCTAGTGTTTTTCGAAGAACTTTGATGGGTGATTTTCCCTAAACCCTTCTGAAGAGAATGTTGTCACTGAACACAATTTGACTACAAACACTTTCAATGTGCTCTTAAACTTTGTTGGGCATTGATTTTTGGGAAGTTTTTTCAATCTTTAAAAAATGTTAAAAAATTATTTGGTTGACAAATTTTAGGTAATATTTTAAAAAATCTGAAAAAATACACTCTTTATCTGCTCTTTTGAAGTTTTTTTTTTAGTGCTTTGTTTATATAGTTTTCTGGAAGTGATTCTAGTTAAAGAGTTTTTACATGCACTGTGTAATGCAATTAAAGAGAATCCCTTCATGTTTGGATATAAACTAAAAGAAGTGCTTTTTATATTGTTTTTGGTTATGTAGTCTATAACAAAAGAGAGTTATTTTTAGAGGAATTGTCTACATCTCCAGAAATCACTTCAAGGGATTCTCTGTATTTTTAACAGCGATAATAGAAAATTTGTGAAGCACCTAAATTTTATAAGAAATGCTGTCAAGCTCGCTCTAAAACATGCTTGTAGTTTATATTTTTGTTATTTCATGTTTCAAAGCCAACAAATTTGCTTATATTTATCTGACATTTACAACTCTAAGCATCTTTTGTTGTTGTATGGGTAGTTTATCACTCGATCCATTCAAATGATGGCCTCTTTGTACTTGCCTTCTTTTCCCATTGACTATTGGGGTATGTGATCTATGTTTTGTTGTTATTGATCTGTTCCTGTAATATGATACATGAAAAAAAAGTATGTCTCTGGTAGTTGGAAATGAGCTTGAAATTTTTTTTATAGGTATTTTTTTCCCTTTTTCTTTCCTTTTTGGTCCCCATTAGGACTTGAACCTGGAATTGCCATAAACCCATTCCAACCTTTCACTGCTTGAGCTAGGCCTCAAGGGCAAAAGAGCTTGAAGTTAAAATCCAAATAAAAGATATAACTGTTTACTGCAAAGTTTGGAAATTTATTTTTCCAAAATTTACAAAATTTAAGAATTCAAACAATTACATGGAATAATCAGTTGAACAAGAAAACTGTGGCAATGTTATTTGTCATATTTTTCTCTCTTTTTTTTTCTTTTTTTTTTTCTTTTTTTTTGAAAATGCAGGGATATTTCAATCAACTCGGTGGTGTGATTGTATTTGTTCATATATCCACAAACATATCGCTGTCATTAATCTTCACTGAAGTTTGTTAGCTTATCTGCAGATGGGTCTGTATTTTGATGTATCGCTGGAACTCATATACTTTAACTTTGGTTCTCCATATTAATGTTGGTGTATCGGATAACAGATCTATGCTTTTTATCTTTGTTGGTTATTGATGGAGATATTATACAGTGAACTGCCATAAGACTTGTAGTCCTAGTGACTATGATCGACACTCTTTCTTTTTCTGCATGGTTCTCCATAAAAATAACTCTACGTTCTACAAGCTTGCACACAATGGTAAATGTGAGGATTAGATCATGGTTTGAGACAGTTAAATCTTTCTCTGAGAAGGGAATCAATATAGTAGCAGAATAATAAAGAGATAGTGGCCTCTTGATGATGGACGATATCCACTAGCTCGGGATTCATCACAAAAGTTGGTCTTGCAGTAGATTTTCCCTTGGGATGGTTGCTTCACTGTCAGCTGATCTGTGGACGTTTCTCAAGAATATTTATTACTGCACCATTACCGTCTGAAGGAATAGAGTGCATTTCAATGCAGAGAACATTATCCATGGGGTGTAAAGTGATATATGAATGTATCAGGAAATTCGACTAAGGTCTCTTAATCACTGGGACATGACATACTATCAATTTAGCATTACAACTAGTAGTTCACACAGCCAAACTGAGGAGGCTTTGGCACTCTTTCTAAAAAAGAAACACACTGGAGTGAGGTTTGGAATGAGAAAAATTTGGAGAGCTGTAAGAATCAATATGCTAAGCTGAGTTGCTTTAATCCAAGACTCCTTCAAATCAAATTGGCAGCCTACTGACTTTCTTCTATCAACATTGAAGTGACTTGGTACCATTTGGTTAGACATGCTTGGGATTATGAACCTTTCAAAGCCTTTCTTTTTTGTTAACTTTATTCTAAAAATATGAGCAAGAGAAGCTTCAGTGCGCCTGTAGCTGTTGTTGTTACACTATTTTTTTTTTTTTTTTGCTTCCATGGATTTCTGTGTCAAATTGCCTTCTTCCCGAGTGTTTGATTTGGATCCCTTATTTTATTTTATGTAATGCTACATAAATTATTCTTTGGCGATTTTAGCTTGCTTTATTCTATTTACTTGCTTTTATTTTTTGTTTTTTAATCTGGGAAGGGAAAGGATCTGAATTAATGATTTTTAACTTTTTCTACTTGCAGGGAAGACACAATGCATCAATCATTTCCGGATCAATGATAGTTGGTATCTAGTGGATTTACCTGGATATGGGTATGGTTTAGATCATGAAGTCATTCTAACCTGGATAATTACATTACTAGTTGATTCTTGGTCATCACATGTGGGATACTGTTCTGGGCCACCATTAGTTATTGGTTTGCTCTGTCAATTTCGCAAAGTCAACCCCGTATTCATCCCAGTGTTATATTCTTGGCCAGTTTATAATATGTGTCCCTGTTAGAACTTGTTTGGATCTCAGCCAAGTTCTGGGCCAGTTTGGTTTAGGGTAATTCATGCGGAGTTAAATTATATATATATATATATATATATATATATGGGAAGAAAGGGTTATTAAACAATCTGGAATCTGAGACACCTGTCTAATTTTCTAGAGACGTCATCTTTCTGTTATATGATTTCTGGACCCGAGGTTTTTCCTTTTAAGTTGATAAGTTAACGCCATTCCACAAACTTCTGTGAGTTGATATCCCAAGTTATGTCAGTTGAAATGTGAATATTTCTCTACAATATTCTGATGTTAGTTGTGCAGGTATGCATCCGCTCCTCAAGAGCTTCGAACTGATTGGAATAAGTTCACCAGAGACTATTTCCAGAACCGCTCAACATTAGTTTCGGTATTCCTACTTGTAGATGCTAGCATTCCGGCTAAAAAGATTGATCTTGAATATGCCAGTTGGTTGGGTGAGAATCAGGTATTTTTCATGTCCTTTATGCACAACATTAGGGAAAAAAGATATTTTATGGGATTTGAAATGAAGCCACATTAGATGCATGAGCTTTGGCATCAATATACACTGGATTCCAAAAAGTTGGCATGTCAGTTTTGCTTCTTGTTTGATGGTTTTACGGGTTTTAGGAGTTCCGCTTTATCGCTTCCTCCCCACCTTGAGGTAATGTTGATTTTGTAACTGAATCCCCAGAATCGTTTTAGTAGACTCTAATGAGTTTTCCCACTTCAAATATGATTAGAATTTCATAGAATTTTTTGTTCTTACCTGGGTTTCCTTGTTCTGAGCAAGCCAAGCTAAATATAATCCTTGGATAAAGAAAGATGCCCCTTTTTTTGAATATATATCTCTGCTGTTTACTATCAATATATATATATATATATATATATATATATAATATATATATATATATATATATATATATATATATATATATACACACACACATATAAAAATCCCTTGGATAAAGATGTTGGTTTCCTTAACAACAACTTGATTGTTTCCACTGTCAATTTTCCGTTTACTGAACCATTTGGTCCTTTCAGATACCTATGACACTAATCTTTACCAAATGTGACAAGCGCAAAAAGAAGAAAAATGGAGGGAAGAGAGCAGAAGAAAATGTTGAAGATTTTCAAGGACTGATACGTGACTTCTTCCAAACAGCACCACCTTGGATTATGACCAGCAGCGTAACCCATCAAGGTCGAGACGAGGTACTACTTCACATGGCTCAGCTTCGCAACTACTGGCTCAAGCACTGAAGGAATCAAGAAATACATTTCTAGATCTGTGGTAATTCTAAGTTTTGAAATTTTACTCTAATGGCAATGGTAGAAGTAGTAGTAGCTGTAAAGTATTTGGTTTCTCTAAAGATAATGTGTGGTTTTCCAATGATACATTTTGAAGCTAGCCATGATTCCAGGGTGGAATGCACACACCACACAGCTCACACCTTGTAATTGAATTCTTTCTGTTGTTTTTAGTAACTTTGAGGGAATATCAATTCCTATTGCTTGCTGTTATTATCTAGGATAAGGGACTGGCTTTGGGGATAACTTTTTATCAATTTCATAACATTTTTAAAAAGAGAAATGTTGGTATTGTAAAAGTTTTATAAAATATAAAAGAATTTTAGCTGCAAAACATAATGGTTTTTTAGACTTAAATTTGGTGAGTAATTATAATCAGCTATAATAAAAAGTAAATTACTTAGTTCACTTATTTTACTATTGGACGACATTTGGAAGCTTTTGAGAGTTTAAACATTCATAAATGTAGTTGTATTTATGAAAAGACAAATAAAGTATCAAATTGTTTAGCTAAGAAAGGTATTTATAGTATTAATTATAATGTTTGGCAGTCAATCTTTCCTAGAGATGTTATTAAAAATTAATTGGTTTTGAACGACTATTGTGGTTCTTACATGATCAACTATATATATAAGAATTTTTTTTACCTAAAAGTGACAATTTCTGTCGAGAGCAACCAATATCATCTCAGTTCTCACATGAAACATTTTTTTTTTAAAACTACATGTTTTTTTAATCCTTTATAAAATGTATGAAGCTTAAATGAGGCTTTTTAATGAGCTAAGCTTGTGGACAAACGAGGTTTTAAATCCTCAAAGTTTAATCATGAAGGTACATTTCATTCATCTAGAGCCTTTTTTTTTTTTCAGTTGGTTACATTCCAGATTCATCCCAACCCATTCCCATAGTATTTCTAGCCTACCAAACACATAGTAAAATCTATCAAAGCCATTTAACCACCCTAGTCGGAAATACCCAAAAAAGGGGGAACCTGAGAAGTGCCCAAGGGCATAAGGGAGATCAAGCAGGCTGCATCTCAATCCTTTCTCAAGGTCGAGGGTTTATGCATGTAAAAGCTAGAGTTAACGGGCAAGGCAGCTACCACCATTCTGCTTATTTATATATGAGCATATGATTGAGAAATATGAATAGGTAGGTAGGTTACCATAAGACTTTATAGTATATGAATTTAAAGTTCCAAAATAGGAAAAATTATCTGGTAACAAGTTGAGTACGCTCATAATGGTCCAAAATTTGTTTTGAATTCAAAAGGCTAATAAATCGAAAAATAGACTCTGGATGGATTTGGAATTTCAAGAGGCTGCTGCTGCTCCCTTCTTCCTTGGAGCTGCTTCAGTACCTGTCCAAAACAAAAACAATCAGTCAAATAACCAAAACAAAAATCATCAAGAACACTGTGAATCCAAAGGGGAATTTGTTTTACCTTCTCTGAAGTTACTCTTGAACCTCATTGGAACATGGCGGAGATACCTCATTCGCCCTGTTCCAGTGGTCTTCCTGCGGATTGCCTTCACACTCCAATTGTCTGAATTTGGACTCAAAACAAGCAAACGAATGAGTCAAAAGCTCATAATTTACACCCATATTGTGATAGACAAATTAGAGTGTCAAACATGGCTAGTAAAAAAAATTGCAACAAAGTACAAAAGAAGTTTACAAAGGTGCAAAACAAACAAAAGAAGGTGATCAACCAATCAGCAAATTCCAACGCAGACATTGAGTTTTGAAGTGATATTTCATAAGCCAAATCAATAAAGAGCACACAAATAGAATGAAGGGTAGTCTTCCAAACCTTCCTAAGCATCATCCTAAACAACCCATGTTTTTTTCTCCCTTTAAAAATGTTATGATGAAGGTCAGATGAACTCAAAACAGATCTTGATCCCTCAACAACATGGGGTTCCTAAGAAAAAGAAATAATTCTTAGCACCTATTCTTACAAATACATGATAATTTGGTGACAACCTCATCTGACCCATCAACAGAATGTTTTGCAATTAGTAGTCTAAGTTGAATTGATTCTTTTCCCCCATTTCCAATAGACAAAACCAAGCATGCATATTTTCCTCACTTTCCTCCAATTTCCATGCAACCAAACAAAGTATAATAGATTGCTATTAATACAAGGATTCAGCATAATCATTCCTTCCATGCAAATTCAAGCACAGTAACTGTTAATGATTGTGAAAATAAAACGAGACAATCATGTCAATGAAAAACACAGTTGCTTTCCAAACAGTATTGAATAAGAATGAAGGGCAGCCTTCCACACCCTCCAAAGCATCTTCCTAAATAACCCATGTTTTTTCTCCCTTTCAAAATGTTATGATGATGGTCAAATGAACCCATACACATCTTGATCTCTCAGCAACAAGGGGTCACTAAGAAAAAGAAATAATTCCTAACACCTATTCTTACAAATAAATGATAACTTGGTAACAACCTCATCTGACCTGTCAACTGAATGTTATGCAATTAGTAGTCTTAGTTAAATTGATTATTTTCCCCCATTTCCAATAGCCAAAACCAAGCATGTATATTTTCCTCACTTCCCTCCAATTTCCGTGCAACCAAACAAAGAATTAATGATTGCTATTAATACAAGGATTCGGCATAATCATTCCTTCCATGCAAATTCAAGCACAGTAACTGTTAATGATTGTGAAAATATAACAAAAGACTCCCCTAATAGCAATTGAGATAGAGCAATCATGTCAATAAAAGACACAATTGCTTTCCATTTGGTAGTTGGAAAAATCTAGTAATGAGGGAAATGCTCCACTCCAACTGCACCTTATTAAACTACTCAGCTTAGTCGAGTATATTCAATTAATTTGATTTGATTCTATATCTTCAAGCCCATACGACAGAAGCTTTTCCATTTTCAACGTTTTAATGAATGTTAAGGCTAAGGCGCAAATAAAACGAGAGAAGTGTATATGATACATCCAAGAAGTTAACATGTCATTATATTTAGTGTTTATAAATGAAAAATAAAATGAGCCAATGCAACAGCATCTAACAAAGGAAATGTTTCATAAACACTGTATTTGGATGCTAACCCTACTTAATTGGAAACCAACAGAGAACTGAATTTGGTTGCTAATCCTAATATTTGATCGAACAAGAGTGGGTTCGGCTGATAACCCTAATGTTTTGAAAGCCATCAGGGGATCACAATACACTACGGAATAGGAATTAGCCTCTAACAAGTTCTCGATCACATATAATTCATGTAGACTCACTACAAACGCCACCACAACGGACCAAAACCTCCATTTTTTCTGAGAAAGGATAGGAAAAAAAAGGAAGAATCAAACACCAAATAACCTAATTTTTGAGAACCATCGCCAGATAAAAACCCCAAAAGAGAACCATGATTATATAATTTCTTTGCTCCATTTTATCAACAATGAAAGAAGTACAAGAAACGAAAGAGATCAGATTATGACTCACATTTTCGGATCCGGCTAGAAGGAAATCCACAAGCAGCGCATCGGCTCTTCTGAAGATGAAAGCTTCTGCGTCCGCATCGGACACAGAGCGTGTGGGTCTTGTTCCTCCTCTTTCCGAAGCTTCCTGTTCCCTTACCCTGTTCAATTCAATACCAAAAAATCAAAATCTCATACAGTAAATATTCTTCATATATATGATTCTAAGAGAAGAGAGAAAGTATTGAAGATATAGAAATACCATTGTGGAGTTGCAGGAACCCTAGCTTCAGACGAGAAATTTGGAAGGAGAAGATATTGAAGCTATTTATAGTTCGAGTGCTGTATGATTCGTTTAGGGTTTTGGGCTGGTGGGCGGAGGCTGAGAGGTTGTGCGCATACCTGCGTATTTTAGCATTGACATTTATGGACCGGGTCAGTTGATTTTATCATTTTAATGGCCCTAAACTGGGTACTGGGCTTTTGAAGCAGAAACCAGTGTGCTTTCCTATTTTGAGCCGGCCCAAATTCAGATTGGATTCTTAGGTTATGTTTGGTTCCGGAAAATGATAAGCCTCCGTTTGAAACCCGATAAGTACTAAGGAAATAAAATAGAGAGGAAAAGTAGAAGAAAATAAAAAATATATTTAAACTTAATAAATTAATTATATATATTTCTTCAAACTCATTTTATTTGTTTCTTTATGTTATATAAGGATTATAAAATTTAAAAAATGTAACATTTTGAGAAATTTTGATTATATTTTATATTTTCTATGAAAAAACCAAACATGAGAAAATAATTTTTTCTTAGCATTTTCTAGGTTTTTAAAGAAGCCTAAGCAAAATGAAAGGGAAAAAAAAGGGAGGAAAAGCGAAAAGGAAAGAAAAATGAAGGAATATAAAAATAAAGTTAAATATCACATATCATTTTAACTTACTACTTGGAACATAATTTATTTATTTTAACTCATTAACATAAATATTATATAATTAGGAACTTGTACGTTTGAAGTCATTTTAGTTGTTTATTCTTTAAAAAAAATTCATTTTATTTTCTGTAAAATTTTTAATTATATAATCAAAACATGATAAAATCATTTTCCTTTATCATTTTTTCTTTTCTTAATACTTTTCGGAATCAAACAGAACCTTTTTTTTACTTTTATTCACTATGCATTGTGGTCTCCTAAACTTTCTGAATCAGGCAGTTGAGCGTAGACGGCTAAGCGAATTCTGAAACAAGAAAAGCGAGAAAAGCGGCGGTGGTTTTGTCATAGCCTCTCGGTATTTAAGTTAGATTCGTCCCCCTCGAGAGTGAAAACACTTTTTTTTTTCAGTATGGAATCACATACATTTTTCTTCCGTTCTTTCCTGCCTTTTATCCCGAAGGAAGGCAATCCTCTTTCCATGGAAAGTAGAATATTTTCTTTCGAAATGGAAGGGGAAGGTGGTACTTTTCTCGTGCGTTATGACCCGTTCTTCCTTTTTAAATAGTCGATCGTCCGCTTTGCCTCGAGAATGTTTGAAAATGCCCGCCGGGGTAGTTGTAGGCGTGACTTATCTTTGTGAGTTCGGAGGCCTTTTAAGGAGGTTATCCGACTAGGAGGGACAGTGTCTAAGAGGTATATACCCTACCTGGATGGGGATGTATGTTTGGACCTGATTGATAGAGGAAAATGGTTAGGCCCGTAGATTGGGCCATCATCCTATGGTCCTTAGTTGATCGGGGCCTGCTAGCGGGAGCTGTTGGGCCTCGGTCCATGGTACCAACAATGCCCCCCTTTTTCCTGCCAGGGAGGGTAGTTATCCTTGGTAGGAAAAAGAAAACGTGTTTGACCAACCTAGCATAGGGAATCAACGGACAATCAATGTTGGTACGTTCCAACGAGAATTTTCTAACTTTTTGGATTCGCATTTGCTATGGTCACTTGGGATACCCTCGAGGCTGGAGGTCTTTATAAAAAGGTTTAGAGGGTGGCGGATTCCTTCATGCCACTGGTAATCCCTGGTCTTTCAGCGGAGAAGGTCGGTTAGACGTTGCCGGGAGTCAGACTTGGAGGTTTACTGAATGAATAATGATCACGATAGACGGGTTGAACGTGATTTCCAAGCATGAACCAGATCAAAGATTGCAAGGATTGAGTGGAGTCAGAATTGAATGTCCTTGTTCTAGTTGGTCTTTGGGTGGTTCTAAAACTCGAATGAAATCCTCTGCATCTAAGGACACACCTTCTCGCAGCAATAGGGTTCTGTGCGTTCCTTTCCACTTCCATAGGGCCTTTCTTCTTCAGCTTCTGCTTTTTTCCACGCTTTCGGCCTACACGCCCATAATTGCTTTTGTTTGAGCTCTGTATTTGATTAGAATGGATCATGTAGTCGTAGTACGATCACTTTGTAAAAAAAAAAACGATGCCATGTAATTATGAACGTCTTTTGGCATGATTAATGAATTCATATTTCTTGAAATTTCTGCATACTTGCATATACTGTCTCCATGCCTTCTTCATTTGCTGGCTAGTGACAATGATTGACTCTCATGACTGAAGGCTATGGTATTTGGCATGCTTTGACTGAAATGGGCCGAGCTCGGGATGACATAGGCGGCGGCGTCAGTTAAGATGATCTGAGGCCTGAGTTTGTCCGCGTTTGTTCTTTGTGCCACTAACGAGGCCCAGTCGTTGCGAGAATTTAAGCATGCGTGATGTGATGAGTCAACGGTGCATTTAATCTCAGCGGGAGCCTGGAAGCATTTGGTATAGAACCATCATTGAGTTATTGCCTTCTCCCGTTTACGGCATTTGTGTCTATTAGCTTTCTTACGGTTTAAGTTTCGCGAATCTGGTGCGTCTAGCGTTTTTTCCTGGCTTAGGTTTTCAGGGCGTTTGCTCATCTTTCATTTTACAAGTAAATATCGTTTTCCTCTTGTGATGAATCTTAGTTAATAGCTAGTTTGGTAGTGGAAGTTAAGGAAAGTATATTTATAACTTTTAGTCCGAGGATCCTTGCTCGGAGCTTGGTGACATTGCCTTCTTCTGGAGTTGGTATCGTCTTGGGGCGACTTTTGTTTTCGCCCCTCCTTTTGGTCTGCTTGTAGAATGACGAGAGGTCAGGAAGTGACTTCCACTTGTCAGGCGGTTCGCGAGAGAAGACCTACCCAGGGGACGCCTTCTACAAGCAGCATCATCTCATCCCTTACGATGGAGGAATTGAGGGCTTACTGCGATGTCCTCAATAACATCGACCTCAAACTGATGGAGGAGCAGGATGAGTCTACTCTAGGTGGAGAACCGCCGTGTTTTTTACCTTGGAGCACCTTGCAGCCGGGCTTCGCTTCCCCGTGCCCACCATTGTTAAGTAGTTTTTGATTTTCACCAAGGCGTCGTCGACCCTTATCCATCCCAGCACCATTCGGATTCTAACCAGATGTAGTGTACTGAACCTCTTGTACCAACTTGACCTTTTGTTGGTTGAGATTTGTTTCGCCTATTTCTTGAGGGTAGCGCAAGGTGGCCGGATGTCCATGTTGACCCAGAGTTCCCGACTGCAATTTGTTAATGGACTTCCTGATTCACCTAAAATGGAGGCGAAGGGTGTGATACTGGTCAGGGGGCCTTGGGATAAGACCCCGGGTTCCCCTGGGCTTCCATTTGATGTTAACCGATCACAATCTTTTCTAGGTTTGTGTAGGGGGCAGGTTGAGTTTAAAGATGTGTGTGCACACATATGACTTTTTATGCATACCTAACTATGGATTATTGGTGTAGGGAAGCAGGAGGGTAGGTTGGTCACGCTAGGTGCAAAGAGCCAAGCAACAGAAAATCTATTTGGGTACATTGGAGATTTACGAGCGGGGCGCCATTACAAGGTTCTTCTCAGCACGGAAAGTCAGCCGATGTGAGGCCTTGACAGGCTCCTTGCGGCTTCCTATTATCCGCCCGGGTGCCTTCAAAATTGTGGACGGGAACATTTTTGTCAACGCGACTGCTAAATTTAACCACAGGCAGTGGGTCTTCATCCAGGGTTCTGGATGCTGAAACATCGAGTCAAGAACTAGTGTCCCGGACCTTATCGGGAACATCGCTTCTCTTAGCGGGGTTAGGTTACGCTTTCAATGCGCTGGCGGCGAAAGGGTTCTGTAGGAAAGCCTTAGTTACCAGAAAGGACCGGTTACGCGCTTGGGTACTAAAGACTAAAAAGGGGGGGACATCCTAGCGACAGAACGTTCCCCGGGCCTAAGTGAAAGATTTTATTCCTTGGGTTCGTCCCGAATCTAGTCGACCCTTAGTTTTGGAAGAAGAAGAGGAGGGGGAAGAGATGACTGGGCTGCTTGACCGCTACGCTGCCAGGAAACGGAAGCATTAGGAGAGTGCTGAGAGGGAGGTCGATCAAGCTGAAGGATCGAATCTGACCCACCCGCGAATGGGGTTCGGAGATACAGCGATCATCATTAGGGCTTAAACCGAAGACAGGTCAGCTGACCAGCGGTCGGGTGTTGCCCAGGGAGCCAAGGGAGGTGGCTCGATCCACTTTGCATTGTAGGTGATCCACCCTCGTGATCGGGCGGAAGCGTGCGGACAGCCCGAGCTTGGCAGGCAGTCTGGCCGGTTGTCGCGGTCCGGATCTTTGTTGAATTCTTATCTCCTCCTCATGACCCGACTCTTGTGATGGAGGAAGTGACCGTGCCGGGCAGAGACATCAAGCATATCATCCGCTGGAAGCCTTTTAGCAGGCGAGATGCGTAGGCGTCGTGCGGGCGACTTGTGCAGATAAATATTTCACCGTGCTTTATGCTTGGGCTGATGGTAGAGGCGAAGAGTGTCCGTTGATGTTCACGCTGGTGCGGAAAGAGGATCTTCAGTAGATAGTCGAGGACAGGATGCAAATTCGCAATAGGAACTACGTCCAATCGATTAAGCTGGTAAAGTAGTAGTGCTCATAAAAAGTGTTGACGTCATATCCTATCGTATTCTTAATATGCTTCTTTGCAGGCAATCACCGCCATCCGGAATATGGCCCTCCAACATCATGAATTCCAACTCGGCAGGGGCGTGAGAAGCTTGGTTGTATGTTCGATCGGGGCTTCACCGACCATGAGCTTGAATGCCTCTTTGAAGGAGGCTCGATTGAATGCAGGCAACTGATTTAGAGCTAAGAAGCTATGGATAAGGCGGCTCAGGCTGAGGCAGAGAGGGATGCCGCCCGATAGGAAGCGATGGCAGGTACGGAACCGATGCGGGAGGTAGTGCGCGAGCCACCGGATGGAATCTAAGTTGACTCGGGTCAGAGGCGTGCCTTAGTACTTCGGAAGGTGTCCGTTCAAAGAGGGGGGTGAGGGCGAGCTTTTTTGGAGGGTTTCATCTTTTTCACGTTCTGAGCCGATGGGCGAGTAAAGCGACGGCCGACTAATTTGGCTACCACAGGTCAACTTGCCCGGATGGAGTCTATTAATTGATAGTTTGGTGATAGGTTGAGGGGATTGCTTTCATAGCATGTAACCAGGCCCGACCCACAATAACATTGACCAGTCCCAAGTCCTTAACCACTGAAAACAATACTTGTTGTGTTATCGACCACCGCATACTTGAAAAGAACAATGTCGCCTTGTCGGTGTGGTGGCCTGTTGAACCCGAGACAAAACTGCGCTAAGCCCAGAACTAAGACGGTGTTCAATTTGGACTTTCATTTCTTTGGAAGGAATTTGGAAGATGCAACAAATCAGCTGCGCTTCCAGGATCAACAAGAACTCTGTGCACATCAAAATTGTTAATACACAAAGTAAGTACAAGTGCATCATAATGAGGAGTGATGACCCTGGTCGGGTTTATCGGAGGAAAGGATATAGGTCTTCAATGGCGGGTGTTGAAATTTATTCCCCGGGGGTATTGATGGTGTTTACGGGCTTAGTGAAATTTGCGTAGACATTTTCCTCTATGTCGTTTGGATTGGTATTAGTCATCGACCGGGCCTCCCAATATGAAGTTAGTGGTGGGCCGAGGTTTAGATGGTGTTGACACCTGCGGTTGCCACATCGTGGTCGTTCTGTTCCTTGGTCGGCTCAGAATGTATCTTAGGTGCTGACCGGATCAATTTTCTACGGGAACTTTAGGCTTTGGCAACGGTTGGATTCATGGTCGTGGTCCTTGTGGTAATCGCACCTCAGGGACCGATTGCGTTGGTCCGGATTTGCCCTCATTGGTGGGGGCCATTTGAAATCGGGGTGGTCCCAGATAAGGGGTAGGAGCCGGTCATAAGGGATGTTGAGAAGGGTGAATTATGGAGGATCCCTTTTTTTGTCATTGTTTAGGGTGACTTGATTCTTGTTACGGCTCCTTTTACGTGGGTGGGCCCTTGGTGGCTTCCTTGCTGTTTCGGCTTGATTATCATTCTTTGACAAGAGCGGCTCGGATATTATCCTTCAGTGTGGAATACTTATCTGCCCGTGGATACAGTTCTTCCATTGTTGTGAGAGGATCTAGGGATAGAGATTTAAAGAAAGGGGTAGTAGGCCCGAAGCTTTTTCAGAAGTTCTGCAGGACCGCGTCCATGATGTAAATATCAATTTGTTAGATGGCTTGCCCAAATCTTCGGGTGAAATCCTGGATAGATTCTTCTTCCCACTTGAGGATGGCTTGGAGTGAGCTAATGTTTCCTTTATGTCGGATCGAACATAAGTACTTGGAAATGAATGTTGCCCACAATTCGTTAAATGAGTTTATAGATCCCCTCAGGAGCTTGTGGAACCAGGCCGGAAGCGGGCCTTGGTGGCGGGAATACCTTGCACGGTCATTTCTTCTGACCCAAGTCATTGTTTGGTTAAAATGTAGCATACAGTCGTATGGGTCAATAGAGCCATCGTACATGGTAAATGACGGCATAACGAAGCCGCGAGGGGGCTCGTAGCTTAGGATATGCGGGCCTAAGGGTGGGGACGACATATCCTCTGACCCTCGAACAGCGGGAAAAGAAACCAAATGCAGGGCAGAGAATACCCCGAATGGATGATGTATGGGCTGAAACTGAGAAGCCATGCCCTCGGGCCGGATAGGCATATATTCGGGGGCTAGTTCCGAATGGCGTCTGTCCCTGTTGGCCTCTCTTCATACTCGGTGGCGTACACCATTGACAGATCGGCTGGATCGGCGCGGGGGCCTCTTTTTGGATTCAGCCTCTGCGTTGTTCTGGGGTGGTGAGAGAGCAAGGAGCGGAGAGCTGCTGGAAGATAGTTCATCGTCTGCTAGGGGATCACTTTCTCCCATGAGGGATGGGCTCTTTACCCTTATTTGGCTGAGCTGGGGGTGCATGATGAATGAGACCTTTCGAGTTGTCACCCCGGTTAGTCTCTAGACGGGTTCATAGGCGTTCATTCTCCTGCTGCAAGCGGTTTACGTGTTCACGTAATTCGACCATCTATTTGGCTTGTTCCTCCTGCTTCGCCTCCATCTCTTGACACCAGCGGAGAAATTGATCCTTGATAGGTTGGTTCGCTGGATTGCTAGACATGGCGATACGCCGGCGGTTGATGGAATGATCGAATTACTAAAGCCGAGAATGGGGAGATCACTTGGGATTAAGGTGTACTCGGCCTCTGCATATCGCCTATGAGATATCTTGCTTGGCGTTTCCACGAGGCTAGGCTTGATTGTGGTCTCTGAACTTTCGAATCGCTCATCGTTGAAGCATGAACCAGAACCGCCTAGCGAATTCCTCGAGAAACAAACAAGAAAACGACGATGGCTCCGCTTCTTCGCCTTCGATGCTTGCTGATTCATCCCCCGAGAAAGGAAAACGTTATTTTTTCAAGATAATTACGCACCTTTCTTCTTTTCTTTCCTACCTTTATCCCAGCGGGTGCGATCCTTCCATGAAAATGTAAGATTCCTTTCGAAACAAAAGTAGAAGGCATGTCTTTCGGCATGACTCTCTGTTTCTTCCCTTTGGGATAGCCCCAATGTCCGCACCTCGCTCAAAATGTCTCCACCACCTCAGGCTAAGTATGAGCATGACCCATACTTATCTCAGTCGATATGCCTTTAAGGATGCTATTCTACCAGAGGGATGCGTGTCTAAGAGTATATGCCCCAACTTGACGTACGATGCTCTAATCTATTAATAGAGGAAATGGTTAGGCCCGTAGATGTTATCATCCCTTGCATCTTAGTCAATGTACTTGTTAGCGGAGCACTGGGCCTTGGTCCATATATCTACATTTGATGTTACTGTACTCGTTCTTTCATTCTTATACATTCGAAAGCTTAGATTTAAGATAATCCATTATCAACCTTTTACCATTTGAGTCGGACTATTTTTTAATTTTTCTTTTTCCCTTATGCATCAAAATCTTATCTCATATTTTCTAAATTATTTAGCCAATATTAAAATTTTAGTGGATAGATCCATCTAAGATGTTGAACAAAACTGCAGAGCGATTGATTAAATTTGGGCCGTTCACATTTTGAATTGGGCCCATGTCACAGTAAATCCAAGTGGGCCAAGGGTAGTTCCTTTGTTCTCGCTATTAATGGGCCAATCCAACCAAGGGATCCATGAGAGAACTAATAGGCTAGTTTGGTCAAATACAAAGGCCCAACAATTAATTGGCTAGTTTATGTCATCTAAAATTTGAGTTTTTGAAAGGATCCTATAGTATATGACATAATGCTTGAAAACCAAGAGAATAGACTACATAAGAGGATAATGAATACTTGAGTTTTTTTTTTTTTGAGAATGAAACAACACCAAGATTATTAGCATAATAAATCGACTTATACTCTACAAATTTGATAATCTTATAATAATCGGAATACCGATAGCTCAAGTTTTGCAACATGCTAACAATCATAATTTAATTTATTGTTTATGTTTGATCGAATCTGCTTTGCATGTTTGAATCGCACATACATATCGCTCTAACAGAATAAAACCTTGATTTATATGCAATGACTACTTCTTTTAAGAAATAAATTGATAAAATGAAGCTTGAAGGGGGTCATTTCAGGTCAAGAATAACAAAAAATCACACACACAAACACACTGTGGTTAAGCTTAAGGAAGATGAGTGATTAAAAAAGAAAAAAGAGAAACTTGATAGAAAATGAGGTTAGGATTTGAAAACTTGAATTGTTAAAGGCTATGAAAACTAAAGGAGGTGTTAAATCCAGTTACGCATTACATTTAAAAACAAGAAATTCTTTGAAGTTTCCTCATTAGATATTTGGTTTGTGCATAATTCCACCTGTACAAAGATACAAAACATCAATATTGTTTTCATCAATTTGTATATCATCAATCTTTTTGAATAAAACAAGAAATCATTTGAAGTTTCCTCATTAGACATTTCGTTTGTGCATGAACAAGTTGCTCATAATTCCAACTAAAATCATAATCCCTTTGAACGAAAACTCCTTCTCTAAGCAAGTTAGCAAGTTAAGTCACCTACCATTTTTTTCTCTTATACAAGAAATTAGGAGGAGAAAGTATTGATTAGTTTGCCTAGCTAGTAGTACTAATAACGTATAGAGGTTAGTTAGATCTCTTTTTCTTTCTTATTATCTTTTTTGTTGCTTAATTCTTGTTTACAAAATTTTTCTAATTATTGACAAGTTTTTGGTAGTTTGCTTGCTTTGGATAAACATAAAACCTCGGATATTCTTACATCAATAATTCATTTTAATTAGCTAGATGATCAATAACCTCTTTATTACCATTATTTATCTTGCAAATTTTCCGATATGCCTAAGTTAGCCATGATGAAATAAAAATAAAAGTGGATAATAGACAAAGAAGACTTGTTAAGTATAGTTAACCTTGTAAATCATCTTTCGATATTAAAAGCAATATAATATGTTTTAAAAGATTAAAATTCAGTGGAATAAAATTTTAATCTCCATATTAATATTCAATATTGTCTCTCATTTTTTGACATATAAATATTAAAGAAATTAATTATAATTGTCATATTTGTGATCAAAATTAATATTGTATATATTTCATGTCATGACACTTATATCATCTCCATAAAGATAACTTTTTTTTTTTTCCTTTCATTAAAAGTCATGAAATCACAATATCCTTACTTTGATGTTAGATAAAACATTGGAATATGATTTGCAGAAAGTATTAATATTTAAACAAATCAAATAGTAACGTAAAAACATTCAACCAAATCAAATATTTACCTTTGACATCACAATTTTTTTTTATATACATATATGATTTTCTAAAAGGAAAAAAGGACCAATATTTATATTATCATTTGTTCTATAATTTTTAAAAAAAATTCTATCATTCCCAATTTGCAAATTGGGTTTTCCATGGGCCAAGCAAGTTGTATTGAAATTGGGCCCAGAGGCCTATAAGGTAGTTGGGTGGTGGGCCTTCATCAAGTAGAAATACAATCTAGTTTTTATAATTTGAATATGGAAGAGAAAAGCAATGTCCAAAGTAAATTCAGAAATTAAATCTGCCAAAAGTGAAGGTAAGACCATATTATGTGGAAAGAAAAAAAAAAAAAAAAAATTTACAGGTCATAGAAATGTTTTTGGGTGTGATGTCAGAGTGCAGCTTTCCTTAATGTTTGGTATGTTCAGGTAATGTCATCATAGAAAGAGAAAAGAGGATTTAACTAAAAAAAGAAACAAAAACCCAAATAATATATGATTGAGACAGAGAATTTTCCATTCTTTTTGAAACACACCCTGTATATCACATTTGATTGAGTTGGCAGGAAAGGGTGAATAATTTGACATGGAAAGGAAGAAAAATTTCACCATGGATGTCCAGTTCCAAGTGGAGAGACCCAAAAAGAAAAAGTGAAAGAAATGGGGGCCCAATGACTGTTTGGGAGCTGGGAAATATGCAATTGAAAATATCCTATTGTATTTTACTGTTTTTCCATGGTTGCCTGAAAATCCTAGAATTAATTTGGTTTTCTTAGAAGGGAAAAATGTAGAAGACAATATCAATTGAGAACATTCATTAGGCAAATTAAATACATACATTCTTATTAAAATCAAGAAAATATTAATGGGGTAAATTAAACATATTTATTTATTATAAGTTTGAAATTTCATTGAAAGATTCTTCATTATGTTGAGAACAAAGATAAATACATGAAAATAAATAAATAGTTAGGATGGATTTAAGCCAAATTTTAGAGAAGTTGAATGAAATTAAAAAATGTTTAAATTATGAAATTTTAAGAAAATATTAATTAATATATTTCATAACTTGAAAAAGAGATTATTAAAAGAAAAATCACTATTCTGATTGTTATATTCTTAAATTATGTGAAATAATTTAAATTAGTTCTTACTTAAATCAATCAAGGTAGGATCTAATATCAATGTTCTTTTCTTCTCTTCATATATTTCATGTAAAATAAGAGTGATTGTTAAATATGAGTTAGATGTTTTTTTTTCTTTCGATCCTTATTTAGTTTAAAAAAAAAAAAATTTAACTGAATAAAAAAACTAAAATAATTATCATTTTCTCCATAATAAAAGTAACAGGGACTTAAGCCTATAACGTCCCATACACCCATCCCCTTTACCGGATCATGATCAAAGCAATTTGTTAATTTTATTTTATTATTTAATATTAATTAAAAATTAAAAAAAAATATATAAAAAACTTAATATTTAATATTATTAAGCAACATTTAGCAATGGCACAATATAGGGTACTTGAGGGAAAGCATTAGGAATTGGGGAGGGAAAATGGGAAATGTTGACTTTCCACAAGGGGCGGTGGTGGGTGTGTCTACTCTCAGCTCTCTACACTTTGCTCTTTAGTCTTTAGTCTTTAGTCTTTAGTCTTTACCATTTCCTTTTCTTAGTTGGATCGCAAAGTGCAATCCATGATATCAAAAAAAAAAAAAAAAAGCTGAAAACCAAAACCCCACTTAAAAAATTCAACCCCTCCATCCATCAATATCTGTCATTCATGTTGTAACAATTACAGGCAGAACCTGCAATGATTCAAGAAACCATAACAAAATGGGGAATGGTTTTGGGTATATTCCCCTCAAAATGGAAGCCCCCCTAGCCTTGATCATTCCTACCCCAACTCAGGTTTCAAACTCCCTCCACTCTATCTACTCATTCCAGATTCCTAAAGGGGAATTAAAGGGATGAAGGAACTCAGAAAAAGGCTTATCCTCAAGTGGGTTTGATTTTCTCTCTCTCTCATTCCATCAAGCATAATATAGCTGTTTTCACTAGCTGTCTCTGTCTCTCTAAAACACACACCAGTACATTTAGAGGTAATATATCAGGGATAAAGACATAAAAATTTAATTCAAATGAGAAAAGAAAAAAAAAAAGAAGGAACCATAATCTCCCCTTAATGCGTTTTTTTGCAGAGCCAGAGATGAAGAAAGGTGCTAAGTTTGTGTAAAAGACAGGACAGTCCCACTTTTGCCTTGTTTTCATCAAAGAAGAAGATAGCTCTTCCACGGTTCCACCACACTGCAAGTGGCGGTCCCCCAAAGTGAGAGATGAGTAAGCCTAAAGACGCATAGGTTCTTGTTTATTTTGAAATTTGTTCTTGAAAATAATTTTTAAAATAGCTTAGAACATTGTTATTGTGTTCTTTGAATTGTTCTTATTTTCTAAGTTTAATGTTTTTAGTGCTCTTCATGGTTTTCAAAAAAAAAAAAGAAAGCATTAAAAATTTATTTGATTTCTATTTTTTAAAACTGTTTTCCTTATTAAAAACAAGAAAAAGAAGAAAAACATATTTGATTTCTAATTTTTTTGATACTATAAAAACATAAAAAACAATTAATTCAAAAAACAAGAACACTTTTGAGTGTTCTTTTTTGTTTTAAAAAACTATTATTAAAAACAGGAACCAAATTCATTGTTTTTAAGAATAAAAAACAGTTTGCAAAAACCAAACAAGGCCTATAGGCTGGTTTTGGGGGGAGTGATTATTGATGCATAATTTGTAGCCATGACTAGTCACTCTCAAGGGTGTGTACATACCTCTGCATGCGGGGTGTGTAATAAAGCAAAGGCCTTTCCTCTCCCAGAGAGTGTGGAGTGCCCCTTTGTGGGGGCCTTGAGAGTTCTTCATCAATGAATCTATACTCTATCCATTCACATAAACATATAGCTTTTTGTCACACCAAACTTCACTATTCGGGTTCTATCTTGGTATGAGCATATTTACATTTTACACGCATCTCAATTATTTTCACGAGACCTTAAAGTGATTAACAATTGAGGAGAGCTATCTCGTAGGGTAATTATATGAGCATATCTTAAAGTTAACAACCTAGTAAATCCAATAACCTCAAAATGATATATGGGGGTAATCATTGAAGTGCTGATGTAAAACCAGATTAATAAATAACTACATCTCAAAGTAAGACATGATATCTATATTAAACTCAAATTCTATAAGTTTAAACTTTATGAGAGTTGATTATTTAACATGATATCAAAGTTCAGTTTGATAAAAGGTTATAAATTTGAGACATTTCTTTGTAATTTGAATATGTGTATTTGGAAGTCCACGTCTTTGTATTATTAAGGTTAATTGTATATATCTATCACAAATTTTATTTGTGTCCAACTTCTATAGGCTTGATCGATATATACCTATCACATTTTTTGTCCCATAAATTTTATTTGTGTGTCCAAATTCTATAGGTTGATCTAAGTTTGATTCCAATCGATGACATTATTATTATTTAGTAGCATGTGGGGCCCTTGTGACAGAAAAGTGTGACAGCTTCCAATTAAGGGTGAAATTGCTAATTGAAATAGGTTACTTTTCCTCACTGACTCGATCAAATTTTAAACACTTGCTAATTTCGTGTAAATGAATATTGTTTTGTTGATATATTGTTGTACACTTGTACGTTTATTTAAACCGACATTTCTAAGAGGGGGAATCTTATTAAATTATTTGCATGACTTTTTAAGAACAAAACGTCATGGTTACGTTTATGAGCAGTTCTTAAAAACAGTTTCTTGTTAAAGAAAGAGCACAATTTAGTTGTTGGTTTGTTTCCAATATTTTTTTTTATAGATTAAGTTGTATGTTTTTACTTCTTTATAAATACATAGAATTATTCAACACAATGTACTAAAACTAAGAAAATATGTTGAAAGTAATTTTGCAATTAAAATTTTGTCTTCGAAAAGCATTATAGAATTGTTTTTTAAATCTGTTTTGAATGACAGCTAAAATAAGTTTGAGGGTATTTCAAGTTCCTAAATATAAGGTTGAAAAATTCTTTCAAAAAAAAAACTGTTATTTTAAAAACTGTCACAGGATTTTTTTTTAAATATTTAAAATTGAGAAAACAAACTGAAAATACTTGAAAGAATGTATAAATATCTGCATCATTAAAAAAAATATATAAGAATTATCATTTTTAGGATTACAAAAAACATTTTGAGAGGTAAATATTTTTTGATATCTACCCACTTTGCATTATTACATCATTGTAATATTATATTCATATAGAAACTAATCTTGGAACCTTCTTATGTTTATCCCTTAAGTAAGATCTCAAGGATTGAAGTAATTCTTTTTAAGAAAATGACCTAATACCATCATGATATAATAATGTTCCCTACCAAAATAAATCATTCAATTATACATAAGATTAAAAATAATAATTTTTTTAGGATTGGATGATGATGGGTAATAACTACAAAAATTCAAAAGTCTTCTTAAATTATATTTTTATATCTATTCATTTTAAATTACATTCACTTAAGCATGAGCCTCCCATGCACTCATCCCCTTTTTAGTACTTGAGCCATGCCTCAAAGACTTATAATTAAATGTTAATCGTTACCCTTTACGATATTCTTACTCGGGATGGGAATGTGTTATAAAATATGATTGAAATTATAATTCTATTATGCTCGTAAAAGACACCCGTATAGGACCACTATATACATATGTCAGTTTCTTTCGTTCTGAATATCTGTAGACATTAATTTTTAATATACAGTTTTTTTTTTTTTTTTTCTGAAACCTGCACATGATTCACTTTACAAAAGTTGGCTATCTAGAAGGAAAAGTACATATTAGTAGATTTCAATGATGTTGAATGAGAGTGATGAGAGCCTTTTGATTGTGGAGTCTCCATTTTGATGAAGAGGAAAGAGATATAAGAGATCAAAGGAAGAGAAAAGTGCAAGGGAAAAGAAAGATACTAGAAAACATGAGGAGGTATTTCACAAGTATGTGATTTTTAAAACAAAAACCTTTTGAGCGAATATCTAAAAATCACTTTGAATGTTTCATTAAAATTTCAAAAATATTATCAAACACCTATTTCTTTTTTTTTTAATCTTAAAAACACTTTTAATAAACAATAACAAATAAACTCAAAAGAGTAGTAATTATATATATTTACTATTTTTAATAAAGAGTTTTTAAGTAAAATTTGAGAAAAAAGTCCCTACTTTGATATATTTACTATTTTTAGTTTTAAATAATAAATGATGCTAATTCTTTACACAATATACAAGAATTTTCAAGGGTTTATCTTTTTTTACTTCTCAAAATCTTTTTTTATGTATATCTATTTCTGCATTATATCATTATAGTATTATGTTATCATAGAACTCGAAACTAGGACCTTTTGTACACTCGTCCTTTTTTTATCACCTGAGCTAGGCTTGATCAAGGGCATTAATCCAAATCTTAAAAAACTTTAAAAATAAATTTTAGTGAGATAATTAATACTTTTTGTAGAACATATATTATTTTTTTTTATATTAGTGAGTTCTAAAGTTAAAGAATGGGTAAATCCTTCAATAAGGGGATTCAAATTGATGGTCATTAGGGATTAAACCTAAAATTGGATCAATTGAGCTATTTGAGGGTTTAAAAAAGTGTATGAAAACGGGTAATTAATAAATGAAAACAAAGACTTGGTTAGATATTAAGTTTGCTTTATATTAATCATTAGTTCAAGCATTTTCAGGGTAATCGGAAAATTTACCTTATCATTTCAGGGTATATAGGATTAATCGAGATCCACACAAATGGACCATAACCCTCATAGTTATCAAAGTGCTAGAGAAATGATAATATGAGATGGAGACAGGTATAATTGGAGAAAGAAAATGTAAATACAAGTCATAATTAGGTTGGTGATGGTCCAAACTCGGAAGAGGCGCATGGAGAGGGGTTGTGTTTCCAAAAGGGTGAAATTGGTACATTTCTTACGTCTTTGAATCTTGATCTCACCTACATGTGTAGGCCATGCATACATACATAATATATGTAGGCATAGGCACAGGCATAGGCATAGGCATAGGCATGGGCATGACAGACATTCCCAGGGAATAATTGTCATTAAGGATAGGGAGGGCTAACCCTAATCATGAATTCGGATGAAGAATTGATATAAGATAAAACCCTAACCATCAGCCTACTACTTATGGCGGCCATCAATTTAAAAGGACAGGAAATGGTCCATGGGGATGATGACATGGGCGAATGGCATGGTGAAAGATAAATATATATATATATATATATATATAAATCATGGGGGGTTAAGATCATAATGAATGTTATGGGGACCACATACAATAAAGGCTATGATCAGCTCATCAAAGTGGATGGTCCAGATGGGTGAGGCATGCATGTGCACATTGAGGTAGCCTAGGAGTGCCTATCATCACCTTCCTTAGCTTGTGGATCAGATACACCCCTTCCTGGACCACTCTTCCATCATATTCTATCATGTATATATATATTTATATATATCTCTCTCTCTATTTATATATATATATCAATTAACTGCTTTCAAGATTTTGAATTTAAAAAAAAAACCATTAGGCATGTGTGGTAATTGTTTTTGAAAACACTTTTTCAAAATTGTTTTTGAAAATTAGGGTGTGTTCTATACAACAAAAGTTTATATATATATATATATATATATATATATATATATATATATATATATAATCATATGGGTGTTTAAGCTATTAGTGACTAGTTTCATGAGGGATCCCATGAAGTTCGTGGCTGCAAATCTTTCTGCTACCATATGGCACTAACCGACTATCACATGAAATAACTGCCGATTAATGAAATTTGCCAATGATTACTTCACTGGATAAACTCTGATGAAATTAAGGGTTAGACAAATCCTTTGTTGACCTTAAAAGACTTAGAACTCGAATCGATAATCATTAAAGAGCTAACCAAGACGGATTAAGTGAGCTACCCATCAAAGGTTCTAATAAACAAAAGTCTATTTGATAACTTTAAATATTTTTATCTTGTTTCCTGATATTTTAAAAATAAGTTTATATATAATTTTTTTATATATTTGTGTAATTAATTTTTAAGATATATATTTTTTAAAAATAATACAAACAATTGAAAGATATTATGTGAGAATATTTTATTTTGGAAAAAAAAATTGTTATCAAATGTGTTTTCCTTCTTTGTATTATTTAAAAAAAATTGTGAAGTTGACCCTTGGGTCAAATGTGGTTCTTTATTCTGGTGACCCTACTTAATATACAAAAGTCGAAATTCCTTACGGACTAAGGAACCCTAGCTACAACACCCATTTGGAAAATCTTAATCAAATAT
The DNA here is from genome assembly GCA_016808115.1 of Tetrastigma voinierianum. NCBI lineage: Eukaryota > Viridiplantae > Streptophyta > Magnoliopsida > Vitales > Vitaceae > Tetrastigma > Tetrastigma voinierianum. Next base: position 523,027 of record JAEQBH010002975.1, on the reverse strand, counting down.
TAATTTGAGTTTGTTTAGTGTTTTTGTGGTTTTAATTAATTACTTGTTTGAGATTTAAAAAAAAAAGAAACTCAAGGATATCTCTGGGTCTTCCTGGTAACATTGATATCCTATTAACAAGATTACTGATAACTATTTATGAAATATATTGTAAAAATAGTTTCTGAAAACTATGTTTTTAAGTTCCGTGAAATAAAAGTATTTTTGTACAACTTTAACCTATTGCATTTGTTTGAAACATGTTTTAAAAATAACTTTACCATCCAGTATTTTATTTTTAGTTATTTTTAATATTGTACGATTATTTCTTAAAAAAAACTGTTAAAACAAATAAAAACAATTAAAAAATATAATTTGAAAATCTCATGTTTTCAGTTCTTTTGAAAAACAATACAATTAGAATCTAAAGACATGTTTGACTATAATTTTTGAAAACAGTTTCTTGTTCTGAAAAATGATGAGAACAAGAAAAATACATAGCAAACATTTGATTACTTTTTTTTGTTATGAAAAATTTTCAAACACCAAATTCCGATAAGAACGATTTTCAGATACCATCAAAATAATGTATTTTTGTGTTTTTAAAAAACTCTTTTTCAAAAATAATTTTTAAACATAGGAACCAAACATGTCCTAAAATTTTATTCAAAAAAGTTGTTAAGGTTGAAACTACTATTCTTTTGGAAGTGCTTTACACGTTATCAAAAAAATGTTATGAAAAATTTGAACAGTCATTCACATGTCCGTTGGAATAAAACTCCAATCCTAAAATAATGTTTAAATTATTGGGTAGGAGTGTTAAAGTTCCGTATCAAATAATTATGATGCATATTTCAATTATTTTGTTCAATGGTATACTCAAAGATGCGATGATTAAAAAGTGTCTCGAGTCATATTCAACCCTACCAAAAATAAGTGACTGAGCCATTTTCAAATACTCTTTCACATCATTTTGATTGTCCAAAAATGGAGAAAAAGAGATACAAACTTTGAATCATATAACAAATATCCCTACTCTAAATAATCAAATGATTCAAACAATTTTTTCTCTTTTCAACCATATTTTCGGCACTAAATAGTCAATTAATGCAGTTTAAAATTATAGCAAACTTACATAAGATGGAAAGATTCCCACAATTCCTTTTTCGTTATATCATGTTTTGGAAACCATATATACCAAGAACATTAGGGTAAATGAAATTCATAATTAGAGGATGTAGTTGTGTTTTACTTTAAGAAAATGGGTTGCCCTAATTTTAGCATAATCTTTTCAATCAAAGTGAGTGTAAGACATGTAACTTTTTGAGGCTCAGAGTGGGTTGGAAGGTCATGGGATTTTCCCTATTTTATGTGTAATTGAAAAAAAAAAGGGGAAGAGGAGGAGAAAAGATAGTTGATGGCAATGGCAGAGCCAAAAAATAAACTCAGGACATATAACTTAGTTCAATGGAAGCATGATAGCATGGTGATAGTGTGACTTTCTTGTAAACTTTTTGTCTCGTGTTCCATTCTTAATGGAGATAAAAAAAAATTCAAAATTTCAAGGAGGCATATGCCCCTACCCCCTAAGCACTTATTGACTCCGTTACTGGTTGATGGCTATGAGAGAAAGGTCCATAGGAAAGATGATGTGGTGAGTCTCTAACCCCTGACAAGTGGTGTTTCACTTAAGGTGTGTATTTAAACATAGTAAAAATAAGAAAGATCCTTAGTTAAAGGGAAGCTCGTTGAAATTTTATTCGATAAGAGGATTATTGTAAAACATGTGACTTTAGGCTAAGAGTGGGTTGGAAAGTCATGAAAATTTCCAACTTTATGTGTAATTGCAAAAAATTAAAAAAAAAAAAGAAAAGAAAAGAAAAGGAAAGGGAAGAGGAGGAGAAAGAACAGTTGATGGCAATAAAGGCCAGCCGGTCCCAGTGGAGATGACCATTTGGGATTCTCATGGGCCATGCAACTATGTGTAGACCCTCCATTGCTTGCCTTAAATAGGATTCAAGAACATGAGAACCTTTAAAATTGAGATTTCTCTATCTTTGGGAGACTCTTATGTGTGTCCTTATGCTCTCAAACCCCTCCAAGATTCTATTTGTATGTATGCACTCATCAAACTCCTTGCGGTCGGAATAAACCCCACCACCTACAATCTTTAAACCCTAACTAACCCTTCTCCTTTCTCATGCATGCCAATTACTTCATACTATTCTAAATACCAACACTGTGCATGTGCATAGATTTACCTATTTTAGCGCATAAAAACTTCAAATCTAACTTAAAATCCGTCCGTATCCATAACTTTGTAATGGCCCAAGGTCAAACAAGCCCTTATATTAGGTAAAAGATTACTTTTGATACCATTTATAGTGACATATATTCGGGCTTGGCATTCACGGTCTTTGATCCACTACTCAATGCACCCCATGGGACACTAGACCCACATCGCGAAACGACCAAGCCCACTTGGGTACTACAGTTGAAACCAAGGGCGCCACCCAACAAGAGAATCTCAAAAGAGCCACAAGATAGCTTCCATGGACTAAATTCTTGAGCGGGTCTGGTTTAATTTTAAGTCCCCCAACCACCTATCCTCTACTGGGTATGAGAAATTCGTTATGGAAAATGATACAAAGGTGGAAAATACGCAAATGATATTTATCAACTGATTTCCTAGTTTCCAAATCCATTTTTTCCCGAAAATATTAATCTTTGATAAGGAAGAATTAATCTTTGATAAGAAAGGATTGATCCTTGATTTGGAAGAAGAGATTTTATCCCCAAGATTAAGAGATTTTATTTCCAAAAATCAAAGAGAGATTCATGAATTACTTTCTATAAATCAAAAAGATCCCCCACGATGGGGAGGTGAGTAATTCCAACTGCGCGTACTTTTCTCTTCTTCTTCTCCATCTTTTGTTAACTTAATCATCGGAGAGGAGGTCGGCCCACCATTGTCGTATCGATCTTTTGCAGGTTCATATTGCGCTGCTGATGCCCAGAGGTTCAGACGATCAAGGTAACTACAATCTATTTGCTAAAGTAGTCGGTGGCAACCAACAATAGCTTTTTCTGAGCCGGGGTGATAGGTAGTGGTCCAACTACATCAATCCTCCACTGAGCAAGGGGCCAGGGGCTCACGATGGTGGTTAGGTCGTGAGCCGACGTCCTTGAGATGGGAGCTTATTGTTGGCAGCGATCGCACTTTCTGACATAGGTGGATGCATCTGTTTTCATGGTTGGCTAATAATAACCTTGTGTATGGGCCCTATGAGCTAAAGTTCTACTGCGTGGATGGTTTTTGCATATCCCTTCATGGAGTTTTGCAAGTATATACTGTCCATGTTGAGGGGTGAGACACTTAAGATACGGTCCGTCCAGAGACCGTTTACAAGGCAAAACTTAATCGTTTGGACCTGAATCTTATGGGCTTCAACCATATTATCCGGCAGCTCTCCAGAGCTCAAATAATATTTTATAGGGGTTAGCCAAGAAGGGATGCTCTGGTCGAATGTAATAGACGACGTCGACTGGGTAGTAAATATGAAGGACCACTGTTTCTTTTATCGGGATGGATGTGACCATTGCTGTCAAAGCGTTTGCCTTTTCATTCGAGAAAAAGAGAGGGTTAGTTAGGGTTTAAAGTTACCAATGTCATTGGACCCAAGTGACCATCACGACTTTAAAATGCCACTGTTAAGTGGATGATATTCCTAACTTTATCAAATTACATATAGTTGATAGGAGTTATGGGTATAATTTGATATAGTGCTGGGCCTCCTAAGTAGGATTTTTCTACTTTATATATTCCAAAATTTTCTAGAACTTCAAAATTAATTCCCGGACTATGCAAAGAAAAGTATTTATTTACTTTTGTTTAAAATCATGTTGGTGGGTCATATTAATTCGACCTATTGATGTCCAGGGTAGGTTGGGATTGTATGAATATTGTGTAAAGATTGCTGAGCCCTACCAACTTGCCTGTTTAAACAGGCTTGCCTTAATTCGCTATGGAATCAAACCTACCAATTATTAATATACCTTAAATGTGCACTTCAAATTATGAAAATAAAAAAAGAACTAACAATCAATAATTATTTTGTCAGTATTAATTAGCAATTAATTCTTACTCTGGCGGTTGGTAATGCCAAAGTACTTTATCCCGCCCCATTAAATTAGCATGTTTTTTTCAATCTTGGTATCTTAAAATACTAAATTTCATTAACCATCTCATCAAAAAATGAATTAATTTTCAATTGGGACAGGTTAATCCTTTTATGGAATTCAACATTACATCATATGGGTCTATTTTAAGTCACCGTTTGAGTGATCTATCCATTCATTTTTTTTTGTTTACTTCTAGTCATTTTTGTATATTACATTCATTTTGGTTCTTCATATGTCTATCTCAACCATTTATCGTTCAAGTATGACTTTAAGGGTTTTGAGTGATCCATCCTTAAACTTGAGAATGATATTGTTACACTCCAATAATCTCTTTCTTTAAGGATGGGAATAAGATGAGTTTTTTTGGGTATCTGTTCTACCTTATCCTTGATGGGATAGGTTTAAATTTTGGAATGAGTTTGATATTTTATTTAAAATTTTTTTAAGTCATAGAATGGGTTAAGTTTATCCTTACATAAATTTTTAAATAAGATGTTAATGAGAATTAAGTTCAAATAAATAAGGTACGATTGAAGTGGGGTTGACTTGTCTCGAACCTACTTTGTTGTCATCCTTAGCTTTCCCGGTATATCTGAAACCCATGACTTTAACTTTAATACTAAACTAATTGAAAAGAGTCACATGAATCAACGAAAAGATAAAGGAGATCAAAGCTTACATAAGGAAATTAATAATTTATCACAATTTTTTTAATTAAATTCATAAATTTTCATGAAATTCACATATAAAGAACTTTAGGTGCATGAGTCTATGAGCCACTTTCACATTTGGGAATCCCTTTTGGAAAACATTCTCTACATGTATGAGGTTCACTTTTTCTTATAAATGGGGTTTATACTCTCCAAGAGCATGTGACTCATGATTGTTAACATTCAAACACTTTTACTTTTGCTTGCTTGCCTATATTAAGTTACCCTTAGAATTACTTTCATGAAACAAAAGTTACCCACAAAAGAGAATGACAGATCCTTCATATAAAGCTCTCTGAACTCCCCATAATTGCATCAAAAGTGGGAAATGATCCTCAAATAGATTGTAATGATCATGGCCCAAGATACTGAGACTATAATAATAATGCTCAGAATCCTTCCTTTTTCTTTTGCTGATATGATCTTGGAATGGAATGTAAGAGCTAGTATGGTCATAGATTTGCATGGAACATGGAAAGAGATGCTTGGAATGAAAATTTCAGCATAGGGTTTTGATTAGAAGTCAATTTTCTTTTCTTTACTTGAATTTTCTGAGAAAACAAACAAACCCCATAAACCCTAGATGAAGAATCAAACAAACTAAGCTTACAAGAGTGGGAGAATCCCAAAACCCTAGATGATGAATTGTTACTATCTCTCTTAATACCCCTCACAAAAATAAAACCCCCCATGGAAATATGGGTCTAGGAAGCACAACCATGCATACCAATTTGCAAACCATCAGGCCAAACACCCTACAACTTTCTCTCTCTCTCTATTTTCTCTTTCTTCTTTTTTCTCTCTCTATAAAATTAAGTCATACCTAATTATCTAGAGAAAAATGGTAATGTACAAGATGTACAGATAGTTGAGGTCCCCCATCAATAAACACCATTTCTTCCCTTCACTCTCAATTCCTTCTTCCCAAGACCTTGTGTGTCATATATGTAGCTCTAGAGTAGTGATGAGTGGTACAACTCTCTCCTACTTTTCCTTCTTTTCCTCAATTGGAGGAGCTACTAGCATATTCTTTTCCCTTTGAAGTCAAAGTCTTGATTTTCCATCATACCATCAAAACCCTCTCCTAGTTTTCTTCCTTTAAAACTCAAAAATCACCATGTTTAAGGCTTCGAGGTTAGCCGTTTGGCGTCGACTTTCCAACACCGTTCGATGTCTTCGGAAATCCGTCTGGCGTCCATCGACGCGCCGAGCAGGCCGCGCTTGGTGAACCCCACTGCGTATAGCCCACAACTGCCTTTCCAACCATTTGGAAATGGCCTCCGAGGTAGCCCATCTTCCTCCGAAAACATATCTCTCTCCTGATACACAACAACTCAAATTAATTTTAAGTCTTTTCCCAACTTTTTTGCATACTCTTAAAAAAGTTCAAGAAACTGGGAAACTAAAAGAAAAAAAAAAGAAAAAGAAAAAGGCTATAATACCTTTAGCCAAAATGGTACATTGCTTTTGTAACCAGTTGCAAAGATTATGGCATCAAAATTCTCAGTTCTTCCATCAACAAACTCCACAGCATGCCGCTTTAGCTGCTTGATGCCGGGACATATCTACATTCATGGTGATCATATAATTAAGTAATGTCTTGCATAATAATTAGGGAATGATAAGAAAGGTTTATTATATAAATGGGATGCATCAAACAAACAGTGTATATATAGATATATAAGGTGGTAAAGAGAAAAAAACAATGATGTGAGATGTTGATAATCAGTGATGAAGTGAAGTACCTTAATGTCTCCACTTTTGATCTTAGCAAGTGTCCCTACGTCTAAGACGGGGGTCTTTCCGGACAAGTTTTTGAGTTCAAGGGGACCCAATTTAGGGCGGTCCAATCCGAATTTAGAGGTGTCGCCGAGCATAAACCAAGACACCAGAAGGAGGAGGCGATCGACAAGGCGAATGGGCAGCCACTTGAGCAACCACATGGACAGCCCAAAAGTTGATTTTCCCAGCATCTGTCGTGGTAGGATGTGCACCTTCATCAACACCCCCAAAGGAAAAGAAACAAGAAAAAGGTCACTAAGAAAAGGTTAAAAGGATGGAGCTAGTACTACTAGTCTTCACTCTTCATTACCAAAAAGATACCCAAAAGAAATATGAATTGAATTGAATTGATGTGTGAAGAAGAAGCCGTTGCTATAGCATATAACACCATTTTTTTTTTCTTAAATGAGACTTCCTTTTTTCCATTCATCAAAATCATAAAATCTTATTATAATGAAGTTTCATGATTATTACCATTATTATTACTATTATTTAAGATCCTCCACATGTTGCGCATGCTTTGCAATCCCAAGAAACAGAAACCCCAATGAAATGGGGTTTGGTTTGGTCATAATGTTCCAACCCAAAAAAAAAAAAAAAAAACCCTTATAGGGTTATAGGGGTAGCTTAACCAAGAACTACTTTGTGAAATTTTTGGGAAACATGCCATGATTCCCATTTTGAGTTTTCCTTAGACATTTCCCAAATATAACAAAAATCTACGAAAATTCAAAAGTGGGTATCTTACTTTGGATCCAAAACAAGCTTTTTTTTCTTCTTCTTTTTGTTGTTTGGCTGATTGAATTAAAAAAAAAAAAGGAAAGAAAGAAAATGAATAAGAGGGGAAAAAAAAGGTTAAAGCATTCTTACTGAATCTCTGACGACAAGAGAAGGCCTAGCATTATGATTGCAGAGGTCCAAACAGACCTCCATTCCGGAATTCCCACAACCAACCACCAAAACTCTCTTCCCTCTATAGACATCTCCGCTTCTATACGAACTTGTATGAACTATCTGCCCTCCAAACTCTCTCTTCCCTTTAATCTCCGGCACCACCGCCTCCGCATTCTCTCCGGTCGCCACTATCAGCCACCGGCACATATACTCCGTCGTCCCCGTTTTCACGCGCCAAAACCCGAGCTTGTGGTCGTACTCCGCACGCGCCACCGTCTCGTTGAACCTCGGCCGGATATCGAACCGGTCGGCGTACGCCTCCAAGTACTGTATAAACTGCTGCTTACTCGGATACGTCGGAAAATGATCGGGAAACGGCATGAGAGGGAGCTCGCAGAACTGCTTGGGGAGGTGGAGGCAGAGTCGATCGTAGGTGTTTCGCTGCCAGAGAGAAGCTAAGCAGTTCGATCTCTCTAGAATTACACTGACAATTCCTTTCTCTTTCAGGCACGCCGCAGTGGCCAGCCCTGACGGTCCGGCGCCGACGATCACTGGTCCCGGAATGAAACTCCTGCCGGAGTCATTGAAAATAGGGTCGTGAGCTCTCTTCCCTTCTATTTCTCTGAGAAAGTCCATGAGCAGTGCAATCACCACCACCGAAGAAAGAAATTATTTCATGTAAGAGCCCATTAATCAGAAGAAAATGAAGAAGTCAACTTTCTCTCTGTCTTTTTCTATAAGCCCTGAGTTCTCAACCATGAGTCCTGACCGGACTGAAATGATCGATATGTATCTCTCTATATCTAAAAGAGATTAGGCGCGAAGAAAATAAAAAAGAAAAAGAAAAAGAAGAAAATAGAATAGCAATAAGGTTTTCTCCTTAATTTGTGGAGTGGATTAAGAATGAGTGTCGGGTTGAATCTGTGAGTGTGGTTCACTGGAGAAGAAAAGAAAAGAAAGAGGAGGAGGAGGGAGAGCTACGGGGCAAAATCAGCATTCATTTAACAGTGAGAGAGAGAGAAAGAGGAGAGAGAAGGAGAAGAGATAGAAGGCGATGTGTCTATATATATATTCCTTTTGTTCGATTGTATAGCAAAACATATGGGAAGTGAAGGTAGTCGGAGTTGATTTGAATTCTCTATTTATATTTTATATATTTAATATATAGTAAAAGAGATAACTAAATGGAAGTGGGTCCATTTTCTGAATAACTATATATATGTTTTATTATATTATTTTTATGAGCTATTAATTGACGTCGTCATCACTCTGCCAGTTGAGCCCGCAGAGTCATACCGGGGTTTGATTATTTCGGCTTAATTAATGTTTTTATCTTCAGTGCTTAATCTCAATTAGGAGAATCGATTAAGTTGATAAGCCATTAACTTCGATTTCCATTGGGCCTCACCTCCACTTTCTTTTATGTTTTTTTTGGATAAATTATTTTGTCTGTTTCTCATTCTAGTTCCTAAACCTTGATATTTATACCAGGTGCTGTTTATTTGTTTATGTAGTATTTTTTTTTATTTTTTATTTTTGAAATATATTCACCTAACATAACGATTACGATGTTCTAATATTTTATCCTTATAAAAACTCGATTTTAAGACCTTATGTATATATTTCATCTCCTTTTATCACTTGTGCTTGGTTTGGACTAGTATTTTCTTTTTATTAAAAATAAAAAAGTAACAAAAATACTTTAAAAAGTTTGTAAGGAATCATGAACAAATAAAAAGCAAATAACCTTAAAGTTAGAAAAGTAAGTTACTTCAGGTATATCTATATATATATATATATATATATATAAATTTATTGTTGGCAAAAAAAAAGAACTTAATATAAAAGGATTAACAGGACATTTCAACACAATTCATGATTGACATTTTATTAAAAGAACTACCAATGTTTGTCTTTTTATTTTTTATTTTCAGAAAATAATATGTTTTTAAATTTTAACTAATTTATTGGGTTTAACTTATTACTTATTTATTAATTTTTTTAATAGGAAATATAAATATTTGATATTTGAATGCTAAAAAAATGTAATTTATTTGTTTTTAATCCATTTAAATATTTACACATTTTTATTTTTGTTATTCATTTAATGAGAATGAGAAGCAAATGGGTCATGTCGATTTAGAGAAATCTTTCTTAAAATCAAAGTGGGTCAGCCAATCCTCTCTTTTAAGAAGGTAATTTCTTTTTTTTTTTGGCTTGAATTGATTTATAAAAATTATAAAACTAATTGTAAAATTTTCTAATAACTAATGAAAAAAATTGCCATTATCCTTTAGATTATTTAGAACTCTAGAAATCATGTGGTTATTAGGAGAGTCAAGCCCAATCCCTTTCTCATTATTGAGAACACTATCACAACGTTTCAAAGTCTTCATGTGCTTATAAGTGATGCTTATCTTAAAAATGAAGGACGTAATATCCCTTGTAAAATTGAAAAAATAGATTCGAAATGAGTTATTAAAGACTCTAATGGAATTATTAAGATGGTAAGAAGTAAGCGTTTAGGCAACGTTTCAATAATTATTACGAAATATGTAATTTTGAGGGTTGGCGTTTTAACTGCAACATACAATGTTTTTTCAAACTTAGAAAAGGGATTCCAAAGTAATTATATATTGTTATAATAAAAACAGTTTTTCTCATGATCTAAATATTTATAATTGTTATCATCTTTATAAAGAAGGGAATAGAACTGCTTAGCTAAGGTAGTGGTAATACTAATTCAAATATTTGGTTGTTAGAATTTCTTAGAGATGTTTGCAAATTTGCTTTTGAAGATTATTACGGATTAAAATTTGTAAGTTTTCTTGTCAGTAGTCTTATTTCAAAAAAAAAAAAAAAAGAGTGGGTCAGCCAAATTTTGGAGACAGGAAATTATTTTAACAATTAAATGGGAATCCTCAATTAATCAATTAAACAGATTATTTTAACACTTTTGAGACGATAGCATTATATTTAGTTCCACAAAATATTAAAGGAAATTATTTTCATTTTTAATTTATCAAACAAATCAAACAATAAAACCAAAATCAATTATAAATTTTGTATATTTAAAATATTCAAAATTTAAAATGATATAAAATAATTTATCAATTAAATATTTATATTTTCACTTAATTTATATTTTTCCTTTTTATTGTTTAGGCAAAAAAAATTGAACCGAAAACGCGGATTTTTTTTCAGACTTATTTTACATTTTGCTTTTATCTTTTCTTTCTATTATCCTTAGAAAAAAAATATCAAACTAAATAAACCAATAAAACTAAAAAGCTGAAATAAAAAATTATTTAAAGCCTAGGGATAAGTATTATTTTGGACACCAAGGCAGTGTTATTGTAAAAATTTATTGAATATTTTTTTTGTATATTACATTATAGTACTGTGATCTTACAAGGTTTAAAGCGTCAGATTTTACCAATAAGACCTAACTCAAGTAGTTAAGAGTTCAGATAAACATAAAAAGGAGAGAAGTACATGGTTCGAGTTCTTATAAGAACAAATTTATGAGAAACATAATATTATAATATAATCAATTTTCATCCATTTATTACTAGAACTAGCCTTAAGGGCAAAATTATAATATTGAATATTAAAAAAGCTTTTTTTCTCTAAAAAGAAGCATTTTTGCATTGGCTTAATAAATATTTTACGATTAAAGAATTTATACGTATTAAATTATTTAATGTTTATATAAAAATTTAAATATATGAATAAAGTATGGAACAATTTATAAAAATAATTTATCGATTATTAATTTATTTTTAAATTTTCTCTCAATTTTTTTAAGGTTTTTTTAAAAGAGATAAATTTATTGATTCAGGTTAGTAATGCGATTGATAGAAATACATAATCAAAAGTGGTAAAAACTTTAGAGGATGACGCAACATCGAGGTAAATAGCAAAAAGGATCGGCTCAAGGCCTACACTGTTAATAAAAAAAAAAAACCTATAATATCTAAGATTCAACATTTGCTGTATGATGACGAATATGATTTGATCTGAAGACGCTGTCGGATCGAACTATCTGAACTATCAACGCGAAAACTCACGAAGAAGTTAACCGTCGACAACATAACTATCTGCTGCAACAAGTCAATGACAAAACATACTGCAACAAGTTGATGACAAAACACATCGCAACATGTCGGTAACAGATACACGAAAAAATAAAAGCAAACCCAGATCGATATGGAAGTAACCACTTTATTGGAAAAAAAAAACCCATATATGATGAAAAAATGATTGAAAAGGGGATTTCAAAGTAAGAATGATAAAAAAATCACCCTTCTTATTTGAGGAAGAAGAACTTGAAAGAGAAACATATGTGGAAAGGTTTCGTGTCCTTCCTAAAAGAGTTTTTTTAATATTGAAACCAGAATTGGATGCCTAACCGGGTACATCCCCATACATTACCTACCTATCGTGAGAGGTTACATGATGAACGTCTATGAGATAGGCATTTATAGGTGGCCCTCAACGTTCTTACATTACTTATTAATTTCTACATTAACTGTTAGAAGTTAACTGCGTCGTAACGCCTAATGAGGTGGATTGCCACACATGCACCGTTTGCTTTATCTCCCATGCTGAAGGCGATCTGTTTGCTCGTGTATCTGATCCCCTTTACCTAGATGCCCGAGGTGGTTGAGCCGGGGTCACGCCTGACCTTCTTGCCTATTGAGCTTGGGTCACTTTCTTGACTGTCACGTAACCAAATTTAGGTCACCCATATGAGCGTTCGGGTTACTCACAGGAATGCCATGTACGTTGTAGCTGATCACATTCCACTAGCCCCCCTAGCATCGTTTCTAGCCATTAGAGTTGAAAAGGTGGTAGACCTTTATTTTTTATTTTGACATTTGCGTGCCGTCAATCATTTGCACCAAACCATTAGGGGCTTTGTGCGTCGTGTGAAGCCGTTATGGCACTTCTACCGCTCCCAGGTGGCAGTTTCAGATTTGTTCTTGGATTTGGGGTGCTCTCCAACATGACTAGTGTATTAAATGCCGCTTTCAAATTTCTCACCCATGTTACTGGTAGCTTTAAATTTAAATATCTTCCCAGCCTTCTATGGAGAGCTTCTTGCTTGCGTCATTGAACAAGTTTATGGGTTGCTTCAACCATTGCTTTGCACCTACATCGCTTTGGGCTTCGTCCGCTCCCTAGTTCCAACCATTTTCATGCAATCTTTCTTAAGACAAAAACTGAATTGTAAGTTTAGAAGATCAGAAGTCTATTTTGTGTTTGCCTTTTCAAGATTCAACATTCGGTGGTCTCCACAAGCTTTTGGTTTTTTTGCTACTATTTTGGTGTTGTTTGGTGGTGCTGTGTGTTGTTGTTGTTTTTTTTTTGTTTTTTTTTACCTTATGGCCTAATGAGTTACCTTGGATGATTCTCTAGGCATCGTTTCGGAGACGGAGGCACTTATAGGATGGCATGTAGAGGAGAAAATGTTGGGAGCTTTGGGGACGAAGAATTGTCTGCTTCCTCATTTGGGGAGTCTAGGGACGTTCTCTCTTGTGCGGATGCTAACAGAGTCCTCACCTGGCTTAGACCCATTGGGGAGTCTCGGGCGGATGCCTTATGGAAGAGATTCTCCTTCCTCCCTGTGTTCGGTGTCCTTTTCCCTCCTTAAGCCCTGGGCCAGGGCTTACTGCATAAATCGAGGTGTGGCGAACTCCATCTATCACAAGTCGTGAGCTTGTGGGTTCAGGACTTGCAAATTGTTTAAGATTGCCTCTTCCACGTATTCTCATAGATGTTATTTTCTGACAAAATAATTCAACAAACTCTCCTAGTCGTAGTCGCTGGTCCGATCTAGACGTTTCAAGTGATACTTCAGTAGGCTCCGAGACTTATCCCTTCCCTTCCGAGTCTTCTCGCCAAGGTTCAGCCACTCGAATCCCCCGTAGACCGGATGCGGGGAGGAGCCGGTAGCCGACATTGTGAATCGACATGCTTTGCGCCGTCAAGTCCCGCCCGATTGGCGGGCCGGCCGCCCAACCCTCGGCTATACCTATGCTAATCGATCGCCACTCCGGAGTCGCGGCTCGCCTCTCCGGTTCTTGTCATCTCGGCTTCTTTCCCCCTTGCCTCTACTGTAACATCCAACGTTTGATGTGTTGGTGATTGTTTGCTTGGTTGCGACGGAGATGTCATCCTCGAGCATGGCGTACTGTTTCCCCTTTGGAATAGCTCGTTGATGGAAGTGAGGGGATGCAATGATAGCGAATCAAAGAATTGGGTATTAGGGCGTATAACCTACTTTATTGATTGTAAAACTGTGTCGGGGCTGACGGTGTCGAGCTGGAGGATTGCAGCCCCAAAGTGTTTCATAAAGTCCATGATGGACTTGGATCTTCCCATCCTAATGTGGAAGAGATTGGTGACACTATGTTTTCTCCTTATTGAGCACATGTACTGAGTGACAAACTTCTTGGACAGGTAACGGAAATAGGTCATCGTATTCGAAGCTAAACGGTGGAACCATGATAGAGCAGGTCCCGCCAAACTTGACGGGAAGACTTTACATAACAAAACATCGTTACCTGTTTGTAGTGTCATTATTTGGCGAAAGTGCATAAGGTTGTCAAAAGGGTCTTAGAGACCATCGTACATCCGGAACTTTGGCAAGGTGAAGTGTGACAAAGCATTGTGGTTCAAGATGGCGGGGACAAACAGGGATGATGACATGTCGTCCGACACTCGCAATGCAGGGTCTAGACTCCTTCGAGGGGGAGAAGGAGATCGGACCGATTAGGGATTATTGTTTGGAGGGCGATCCCGTTGCGGGGGAATAGAAAAGTTATCCGTGGACTCAGATTGTGCAGGGCTGCGAGGCACAGTTGGGATGTCAGGGCGAGGAAAAGGGATTGCCGCATTCAACAAGATTGTGTTCTCTTCGTGCAAGGTTGCGTTAGCTGCTAATAATGAGGCCAACTGCTGCTGGTGGGATTCTTGTTGATCCTTCAGCAACCGGTCTAGTGACATTAGCCATTGCTCTAGTGTAGACTCAGAGCTGGAAGGGGGAATTTCTCCCATTGGACAGGTTTGAAGTGAGCTTTCGATCGTCTTTTCATCAACTTAGAGAAGTGTGGGATTTTTGTTCCCATAGACGGTGCCAATGGAAAGGTTTCATGTCTTTCCTAAAAGAGTTTGTTTATTATTGAAAAACTAGAATCGGATGCCCAATTGGGTACATTCCCATACATTATATACCCATCATGGGAGGTTACATTGTGAACGTTTATGAGATGGGCATTTATGGGTGGCCCTCAACGTTCTTATGTTACTTATTAATTTCTACATTAATTGTTATATGTTAGTTGTGTCGTAACGCCTGACGAGGTGGACTGCCACGCATGCACCGTTTGCTTTATCTCCCAGGCCTGAGGAGGTATATTTGCTCGTGTATTTGATCCCCTCCACCTTGATGCTCGAGGTGGTTGAGCCAAGGTCAATGTCGACTTTCCTACCTACTGAGTTTGGGTCATTTGTTTGACTGTCACGTGATCAATTGGGTCACCCATATGAGCGTTTATTGACATGAATGCCAAGTGCGTTGTAGCTGATCCCATTCAAACATGGAGGATAGTTAAGGCTTCCATAGAGGAAAAAAAAAAACTTTTTTTTAGTTATGTATTTAAAAAGAATTAATCCTACAAACCAAACATTTTATTTGTAATGACCTATGTCCAACCATAGGTAGATTTTGTGTATTTTAATCTTACCTTGTGATATTAAAACACGTCTATTTAACCAAAATGTGTTCCTATTTTCTTAATATCATAAACTTTTTTTTATATATAAAAAGTGATAAATATAATTTTTAAATTTAAAAAACAGCTTTTAATTTCTTGAAAAAAATCTATATTCAATGTGATAAAAAACATGCATGGGTGTTAAAAAGTCCTTTCAATTTTGAACAACATTTGCATGCTAAATAATCAAATAAAATTTAATTATTTTGGAATAAGAATTTCAATATCGGCAGAAACATGAGAAGTGTTGGAATAGATATTAGGTATAAATAAACCTTAGCATTTGGGAAAATATCAAGAAGAAAAAAAAAAAAAGAAGGAAAATATACGGGTGAGTTATACCGAAAAGGGGCCACTAAGAGAAATCAATGTGGATGCATAGGGTTGGTAAAATTTGATACGATACATGAATATGATATGAACCTAATATGATATTTACGGATTTGAGTTGAGTTGAGTATAATCGTGTTTGGGTCATATTCGTGTTGACATTCTTAACACGAATTTGATTCGAATTAATCCGTTTAATTATTATATTAATTAATTAACCTATTTAATAGGTTCTTTGTGTTATATATATATTATTAATTATAATTTATATTATTTTAAATAATAAAATTAATAAACATATGAAATTTAATAAGTTATTTATGCAAATACGAACGACACTATAATTTTATTATTTTAAATAATCAAATGAATTGAGTCATATTCGTGTCGACCCATTTAACACCTAATAATAAACGAAATAATTCAATTAACGAATATTGATATATTTATTATTTGTGTCGTATTTAAATTGATAAATATTAATACAATCTCTATATTTATACGACACGAACATGACCAGGAATTGACGATCATAGGAGTGTAGGTGGTTATTAACTACCTTCACATACAAAATTATTTCTTCACTCATTAGCGACGTGACAACCTACCCCACCATTTATTTATGATTTTTTTAGTTTTAATTTTAATTTTAATTTACTTTTTTGCCCCCACCCTTTTAAGAAAAAGAAAAAAAGAAAGAAAAAAAAGGCTGTTGCAAGAGAAACCTCTTTATTGTTCGCTACTGATTTTTTTCTTCAATAGCATTTTATTGGTTGCCATGAATTTATGGAATTATTTAATTTTGTTTTTCTTACATTTGATTTTTATTTTCTCCCCTATAGCGCGGATTTTTTTTAATGAACATACGTATAATATGTCATAAAAATATCAATTTTCAAGATCAAGATATCTGATCATAAATGTAAAATTAAATTTACAATGATCTCAAGGCTATAATTGGTTCCAAGAAAAATTGAGGAAAAATCCAAGGGTGAGAAAATATTAAGGAAAAGTGAAAAAATGAAAAAAAAAGAAAAAAAAAAGAGAAAAAAAAGAGTTTTTTTTAAAATCAAACTAGTACTCCATTCAATTGAAATATAGGTTCAGATTCAATAAAATCACAACATTAAAGCACAAGATAATGACAAGTGCTCTAAGCCTACTTATTCAAAACTCTATACCCACTGTAATATACGATTCCACCAGAACAGACCGACCGACTCGACTCCGATTAAATGTGTCTGTTTGATCAATTATATAGTGCCATTCGAAATGCCCACATACTAGAAATCTGCTGAAACAAAGAACTTGTTGCATCAAAGATGACGAAACAAAATTGTCGTACAAAGCTGACACAAACACACGTGTCAACAAAGACGACGATAAAAACAAGAGAAAGCAAAAATAAACACCAAATTTGTAAGAAAAGACCACTTAAATAAGAGAGAAAAACAGGAAAACAGAGACGTGGATGAGTGATTTCAAGTCAAGAATAACAAAAAATCATCTCTCATTATTTTCAGAATCAACTAAAACAAAACCAGATCGCAACTGGACGGGAAGAGCAGAACAAAGAAATGGTAGTGAGAGGTTGAATTTGTACTGGTGAGAGGGCCAAGGAAATGCTATCTAGGTTTAATAGAGCGCTCATTGTTGCTTCTCCCTCATCTTCATAGAGTTCCTCTCCGTCTCGACAATGTTGTCAAAGATCACCGGCTCTTCCTCCTCTGCCAAGACTCATATCTGGATTCAAATCTAGAGCGGTTTCTTTCATGGTCTTCTAGAAGTTTCAATACTATCTAATATTATCAAAATTGTAATAAAAATAAAGTTAATCCTACTTAATATTTTAATTCATTGCTTGAAACTCGTTTGATTTATTTTAACTCATTAATATAAACATCAAATAATTTAAAACTATATATGTTCCAAAGTGATTTTATTTATATTTTATTTTTTTGAAAACTTTCTTTAAACAACCAAACATAAAAAAATTATTTTGCTTGACATTTTTTCTTCTTTTAAAAAAAATATTTTCTAAGAACCAAAGACAATAAAAAAAAATTGTTTCAAATCAATAGTCGTCATTATGCTATAAAACTGAAGCATAGGTATTCTAGTCACAATAGTAATATCAAATGTGCATGTTCAACTATCAAATATATAGGTTTTGAGTCAATTCATTATAATATCAACAATGTTGTTTTATCTTTTATGGTTTTTAGTGATTTTGATTCTATGTATCTATGAATGTATTACTAGTTTGAATCTATGAAATTATTTTTATAATTATTCACATATAAACCCAATATTCACATAGAAACCCATCGTTGGATTAAGAATCCAACAAAAACAACCTAAGTATTTAACATAGATTAATTTTAAAGAATTACACTAATAGGAGTGGTACATTTGTTGTGTAGCCAAGTGCGTTGTCTAACCAAATATTCATACGTGAAGGGTCTTAGTTTTTAAATACAAGTGGTAAATAGAAGTCATCATGGTAAGTTGTAAGTTGAATACAATTAAGTCACAACATGCATAATGACATATCTTTTAGGTAAAAGTAGGTACTTTGATTTTCATTATCAAGGATCAGCAATCAACTAGTGACATTTATAAGAGATTTAGCCTACCTATTATAGGTATGAGTTTGAGCAATAAAATAATTACTGCCAATCCTAATCAATAAACAATAATAATAAGATGTTTTGGTTGGAATTTAGTGGCATTATTATAAGTGTATCTCTTAATTGGTAATTAAGCTCATGATTAGTCATATTATAGGCCAATAAATGAATAATTGTGCATATAATGTAGACAACTATATTACAACTTTTTTTAGATATCTATTTACTTTGAATTACATCGCTGTAGTATTCTATTTCTATAGGTTATGTTTAGAACCTAGAAAGTACGAGGGAAAAAAAATACTAAGGAAAATAAGGGCCTATTTGTTTATTGTTTATTATTATTGTTTTTTTGGTTATGAAAAACAAGGAGAATAAGGAAAATATATAAACACGTTTGGTTCCAAAAAATTTTTTTGTTATGAAAAACATGAAGAATACAGAAAAACACTAAATTCAGATAACAAGAACAGTTTTCAAAGAACATCAAAATCGCGTTCTTAATGTTTTCAAAAACTATTATCAAGAACAGTTTAAAAAATAGGAACCAAATAGCTCTAATTTTCTCATGTTTAGATTTACTATGGAAAATGTAAAAGAAAATCAAATATAATCAAAATTTCTCAAAATGTTGTATATTTTTTAATTTCTTAGTCCTTACATATTAGAGATAAACAAATAAAATGAGTTTAAATAAACATATAGAATAAATTTATTAAGTTTAAACCTATTTTTTTTTTTCTTCAAAGTTTATTTTCTTCTACTTTTCCACCTTATTTTCTTTTCTTTATATTTTTTTGGTTCCAAGAGAAACCATAAGAACTCGACCTTGGGACCTCATGTACATCCATCCCTCTAGAGTCAGGCCTCAAAGGCATATATTGAAACCATGAATTAATATTGAAACAAGACATAGGGTATATGGATATGAGTATAATGTCCTATTGCATTTCCTAGAAAAAGATGGGTGAGTTGGAACCTATTTTGACAAAAAAAAAGAAAAAAAGGATTGATTATCAATTTATCATGCAAATAGACCATATAGTACAAATCATTTTTGTATTAGGTTATGGATATTTTTAAAGTTAAGTATACTTCTTCTCAATATACTAGAATATAATGTTGTGTACGCTTCGTGGATTGTTGGGATACCTGTAGTTCGGAGTAGTAATGGGAGTAGAAGTTGATGTCGGGAACTGTAGCGTCATGCTATAGAAAAAACCGATAAGGAAACATGATAGTTGAGTCGTGTTAAAAACATAGTTCTTAGGAATTTTATTCCCTATCATCAAATAACTTTGTGGTCTTCAATTTGTTCGAATCGCCTAGGGCATTCACCAATTGGCCGTGAACTCGCAAAACAACAAAGAAGAAACGATCCGTCGCCTCCAACGGCAAAGGTTTTTTCTGAAGACTTGTAGATTGGAGCCCATTCAAGCTAATTGCTTCTTTTATGGAGGTAGGGAAAGAGGGATCCGCTCTTTTTGAGAGTAGATCATTTCTTCCTATAAATGTGCCAGGAAGGTATTTTCCTTATTTCCTAGGAAGGATGACTTATTCTTCCCTTCGTAATCGCTTCCCGATGAACCGAAGTACAGGTTCCTACTCGCTGGGGAGGTGATGGGGCTCTGGCCCATGGGAGAACTCACACTGTAATGTGAAGAGCCCATGGCCACTCATTCGTGGAGCAACGACCCGGGAAAGAAGATTCGGGAAGCAAGTTCATCCGGGATATGATACCCTAGCACTGGCGAGGTTCTACCAAGGCCCAAAGGTCGCAATGGCCGGGCCTTAACCCCCTGGGATACCCTGGGTGAGGATCTGGCCTGCCATCACCTACCGGGCTCGGGGCTCCACTCCCTCGGGGTACCCAGCGGAGGATCGCCCAAGGTCCCGGGCCTACCAGGGCTTCAGCCTAACCCTCGGGCCTGGCCGGGCCTACCGGGCCATGGGGCCGGGCCCGCCCATGGTACCTACACTTCTTCCTACCTGGGAGAAGATCATCCCCTGGCCTAAAACAAAAACAAGGTTGACCGTCATATTATAGTGGAACACCTACCATTAATGCCGGCTAATTTTAACGTGAAATTTTGTAACTTTGAAACGCATTAGATGCTACTGGTCTTTTTGAGTCGATCCTGAGATTAGAAGTGCCTATAAAAGGCGAGGCAGAGGAGATCGTTAGTTCCATCAAGTTATCCTCATTCCTTTCATCCGAGAAGGATAATCAATATTAAGCAAAGTCCCGGATTGCGATGAAGATGATCGTTCCGCCACTGGGCGCTTCTAATCAGCCGGGACCGTAGGTCAGATGGCTCGAGTGGAGCTTCCGAAATGTCCCGGGGTCTGTGGTTCTAGAACTTGAATGGAGTTCGAGGGACACCCTCGCGGAATTTTGCAGATCACTTAGCCTCCCACTCTCATCCTCTATTTTACTTTTGGCTTCTACTACTTTTTCAAATTTCCATCTCCGCCTTCCCTTCTTCGGCAAAGCAGGGATTGCCTTGCCTGCTTTTTCTTTGTATTTTGATATTATGAATGCTAGTGTGTCGTATTGTATTATGATCGCTTGATGATTAGCACGTTGTCGGGTTACTTAATATCCAATCGATTGGAACATAAACGCTAGCCGGAATTTAAAATTTTTATCCCCTTAACCCACCAAGGATCACATGCGCTTCATAAAAACCGAAGGGAAGGGTAAACGAAACTTCACTCTTTGTGATCGATTCACAAGCCTTCAAAGTCTCGCGCCTTGGTTTATTCTGGATCTTCAAAGGTGCCGCATTTTGAAAAGCGAATTCACCCTACAAGTATCCACACACGAACAAATAATGAACGATCTTGTTGAATGCTGGGCTGCGTCATTCTCTCAAAACGAATTGTGGTCTCTCTGCTTGGTTGTTTTGAGAGGTGACGATCACTACAAAAAAATATATGTCTCAATACATATATATCTATATAAGTTTGCTAGGGTTTTTTAAAAAACGAATTTTTATTATATATTTAAAACTATTTTAAATAATAACAATTTAAATTAAATCCTTATCGATAAGGAAACGAATTCTATATTATTATATATTTAAAACTCTTTTAAATAATAATAATTTAAATTCAAATCCTTATCATATAAGGAAATGAATTTATTTATATTAATATATATTTAAAACTCTTTTAAATAATAACAATTTATTCAAATTTATTTAGATAGAATCATTTATACATTACATATTTAAAACTCTTTTAAATAATAACAATTAAATTCAAATCCTTATCGATAAGGAAACGAATTTATTTATATATTAATATATTTAAAACTCTTTTAAATAATAACAATTTAAATTCAAATCCTTATCGATAAGGAAACGACTTATATTATTATATATTTAAAACTCCTTTTAAAAACTCCTTTACGTGATTATTTCCTTATCCAACAAGAAAATATAACAAATTAATTATTTGCACAAATCACGAATTTAAACTTTCTCAAAATTAAATTCGAATTTAAATAACAACTATTTATTTGTACTTAAAATAATCTCATCATTTTAAATTACTACAGAGTGAAAAACCAAAACCACAGTTATTTGTTTCTGGTCGTGCGAATTCTATAGGTTCAATTAACATCAAGTAAAGAGGCCTAAATCACATTTTGATTCTACAAGTCATGTCACTTCTAAAGCAAATATTAGCGATTACATCACTCAAGCAAATGAAAAGCTCATGATCCGCATAACCTTAATATAGCTAATGACATAACTTTGTCTCATGATATCTTGATATAATATAAGGCATGGACAAAGTCAACCTTTATATCAGTTTCCCATCTTGATTACTTGAACCCAATTAGATCGATCAAACAAATGACATTGGATCTCCATCAATCACCTGAAAGCACGACCACGATTTCGCCAATTGTCGAGGGGACCCAGAGATATCTCTCTTATAATAAGAGGGACAAATTCCTTCTTAATCGCTCATATCTCACTACATAATTCTTATTATGTTCAAGTATAACCTTTATAGTCATCCGATTAAAGACAACGTTTCATTATATCAAAACACAATATTCCTTATGTTGAGAACCATAGTGATCTCAGGTCAAAGGATTTAATGACACAACTATTAGAGATTAACTTATGACTTTGATCCATGTATTAATCTCAAGATCTGGTTCGTCTCAATATTCAGACTCAACAAATAGATATAATTTGATTTGTATCTCATACACATATTCATCTCATGAATATCAATCAAACTTTATACTATCTAATTCATCATATTCCCATAACAATAACCAATTGGGGTGGACACTGTAATAATTAATAATATTATTCAAGGACATTATATATAATAAACATGCAAATCATCAAAATAATAAATTCTCATAAATAGTCAAAATACCATGTCCATACAATAGGCCTAGAGAACTATTACTAACATCGCTATGTATTGCTGAATGCCTTTTTGGTGCAATTAATAAAATTGTGGTTTTTTAACAGCTTAGCATCTTATTACAACTGTGTGTGGACACTCTACCTAAGTGAGGCCAATCGATCATAAAACTTGTTAACGGTCCGGTTTAATCGCCTAAGAGAAAGGCCCCTGGGGTTGGCCCACCTAAGATTACTATGCCCTAGAGCGCGAACCGTCAGATGGTCGAGATCCGGCACGATCGCCATCGCCGTGACAAATGCGCATCGCTGCACCCTAGGCGATCATATAGATACAGGCATCATTATGCCGCACTTTTTCCTCTCCGTGTTATTTTGGTTTATTTGCTTCTCTCTACGACCAACCACGCGAATAAAGCATTTGACTCGCGCTCGCTCGTAAGCCCTCGCTGCGTGCACTACGCATTTCCATTCCACAAAGTAACCTAGTAATGTTTGTTCTTAATGCAGGCTGGTTTTCGTCAAAGGCCCGAAGAGAAGGACGTGTTTTTAATATTTCTATTTCGCCCCGAAAGCCAGCCTTATTGCCGTAAGGGCCATTACACTCCGCCCTGGGTATGCCTTCGTACCCACCGGGGTATACGGCCGGGGGATCTAATATTCCTCTTCTCCTCTCCTCGATCCGCTCAGAATGGCGAAGGGTAGGGAAGAAACTTCCACGAGTGGGAGGGCGCCTTAGGGCGACGCCTTTTGCAAGCAGGATCGTTTCGTCCTTGACAATGGAGGAACTAATGGCGTATTGCGAGGTGCTTGATGACATTAACTCCTCTGGCCAGATGGAGAGGGCGAACGAGTCCACGCAAAGGAGAACCACAACCCAGGTGTTTTTACCCGAGAACATCTAGCAATGAAGCTACGCTTTTGCAAGGCCACCTAGTTAAAAAGTTTTTGCATTTTACCCGGGCGCCCCCGGCCCTCATCCACCCCAACGTGATTCGTATCCTAATCGACAGCTGCGTGCTTAACCATTTATACCAACTTGATCTCACATTGGTGGAGATTTTCATGATTTACTTTCAAAGATGGGGGCTGTGTGGTCTGATGTTCATGTTCGCTTTAAGCCCACGACACAGACGCTAATGGCTTCCCGACCACCTAAGATCTGAGGTGAAAGGGGCGCTACAGCGAGTGGGTCTCAGATGAGACCCTGGTTACCATTTAATGTTAATCGGGTCTCGCCTTCCTAAGTGTAGTCATTTAATTCGGATCACACCATATCTCGACGTTTGTCAGGTTATGATGCACTAACCCAAGGGTTATCCACGCAGGAAAGGCTTGGCGTGGAAGGTTGGTAAACCGCAGAAACTGCACGAGAAGATCCGCCGATTAGATTTCCAAAGGAAGCACCGTCTGGCCTTTGTTTACTCCAGAGAACATTTCCGTCGAAGACACAACCTACCTCCTTATACCTCCCTGCTATTCCCTACTCTTGCCTTCGCAAGTCAGGAAGGTGAGCACTTTGTGGTTGTCGATTTATGACGTCTAGCTTCATGGCACTCTCCAGAGTTCAAGAATCGAGGCGGTCGTAGCTCAGCGCACGGCCGGCACACATCGTGAGGCCATCCGGGCTTCCCTGCTTTGGGCTTTAGTTCGTCCCTTCCCCGGCTCTTTGTGAGAGAATCCAGGAGACATCCTAAACGCTCCCTCCCGCCCACGCGAGTGACTCCGACCTGCCCCGAGTGGTGAAGGTCAAGGTAGCAGGCGTCCGCGCCCAACGTACTTCTGGGTCCAAGGAGGATTTCGTGCTCGGGTTCTGGCCGCCACCTAAGGTTCCCAAGATTTGGAGGAAGAAGAACAAGTGGAGAGAATGACTGGGCTGCTCGATCACTACGCCGCCCGCAAGAGGAAGCGCAAAGATTTCATGATGAGTCGACGCCGCCGGGCTCCGCATCGGGCGGACCGAACCAAATACCGTCGATGATTGCACTCGGTCACGACGAAAGTCTGGGACCAGCGACATCCTCTCGTTCTCCGACCAGCCTACCCCAGAACTGAATCGATTCCGGCCGCACATCAAAATCGATCGAGGATGGTTCGACCGAACAGACGAAGTAATCCCGCCTTGGGGATCGCCGAGGAGCAACTAAGTAGGTCGGCACATGTGGTCTGATCGCCTGTGCCCCCTCCGGCTAGACCAGGTGATAACCGACAGCTACCTCCCTCCACGTGCGCCGGAGCCCCTAAGGGTGGAGGTGTCGACCCTTGGAGCGGAGGAGGTGAGGGATATACTGCATCGCTGGGAGCCGTTCCATCGTGGAGCGTCCTCGGCCGATCGGATAGGCAATTTGTATTCGCATATATACCGAGTGTCGGTAGTCGCTCGGGGTATGGGTCTTTGCGAGGATTATACGATGACCCTCCTTGCCTTTACCCCGAAGGAGGATTTTTCGCAGATTATCGACGACGGGATATAGGTCCGGAACCGCAACTTCGTCTAGTCGACCGAGCTGGTAAGATAGGGAGTTCCATCATATGGTATTAGTGCCATTACTTGTTTTCTTAGTTGCTAACGGGTTCCTTTGCGGTGCCGCTGCCGCTGCTCTAACATGGCGCTCCAAAGATCACTTAGTTCAGCCCGCTAAGGGACGCCGAGCGACTAAGATTATATGTTTAGGCGGGGATGGCCGAACGGGAGATGCATAGCGCCTCACAAAGAAGGCCGAAGCCGCGTGCCGCCGCCCTCGGGAGCAGGCCAAGGAGTTCGCCGAGTGAGCGCCCGCCGAGGCCGAGAAAGACGCGGGTGTGCCGCGAGGCAGCGATGGCCAGTTGGAGACCGAAGAAGCCGCCAATACTCGAAAGTACGTATAGAGTCTCGAGCCGCTTCGGTCCAACATGCCCGTGAAGCTATGAAAATGCTCGCCAAGGCTGAGTTCGGTGCGTGGAGTTGCCTAAGGCGAGGCGTTGGCCGTAGAGGGGAGGCCAAGAAGGCGTAAGAGGAGAATACTGTCAGGCGCATGAGAGACTCGGGCTTCTTGGTCACGAGTGCCCGGACTATGAAGGATGAGTTCGCCGCATTCTGAGAGAAGGTTGCTGCCGACAGAGAAACAATGGAGGCCGAGTTTGATTATAGCGGCGATGTGCTGTTCAATTACGGCTATGGTTGTTGTGTTTTTACGCACAACATTTGCGGGAGCAAGTCACAGATCCCGGATGGAATGCCGGATCCTTCACCCAAATTTCACCCCGTAGTTCTCGCTTCACCCTCGTTGCCCCCTAAGATCTCTCGTCACCAAGCCCGCCCTAGATCCAGCCAGAGGCAAAGAAGGGAGGAGCATTCGGGGATTAGCCCGACTTCTGTCGGAGAAGAGGCGAATCTCCCGATAGGTGGTGGGATTGAGGACACCATAGCCAACTAGGATTTGAATGCTTTCATGAAACTTATATTGTTCAATGGTTGTATCAAACAATTTACTCTCTCGTCTTCTTTTTGCTAAGTTTTGTTATACTGAATGCTTTGATGTTATGCCATCAGGGTTTGCTTCGATTTTTGTTGAGTGCTTCATTTGATCGCATATGTTAGAAATCATGCACCGAGTCGATGGGTTGGTTGGGTTGTCCTGATAGGTCGCCGACCCCGCCACCGACTCTAGAATTTCCACCACTAGATGTGATCTATGTTTCAAGGTGGCAAGCCGCTGAACCGCGCCACCCGACTTGTAATTTGACCAATAGATGTGATCTTATGTCAAGGTGGTAGGTCGCTGAATCGCACACATGGA
The DNA here is from genome assembly GCA_016808115.1 of Tetrastigma voinierianum. Lineage (NCBI taxonomy): Eukaryota > Viridiplantae > Streptophyta > Magnoliopsida > Vitales > Vitaceae > Tetrastigma > Tetrastigma voinierianum. The sequence goes on along the minus strand of JAEQBH010002975.1, from coordinate 496,566 downwards.
CTGTAATTTGACCAACCCGATATGATCTACAGCCGGGCCGCAGTGTAGCCGCTGAACCAATTCGACTCAGACCACCACTAGATGATCTATGTCACGGTAGGCTTTGAACCAAGACCGGATTTGTAATTCGACCAGCTAGATGTGATCGATGCTGAGCCTGCAGGTCATGAACCGCGCCCCACCCGACTTGTAATTTGACCAAATGCAGATGTGATCTATGTTTGGCCTGTGCCGCTGAACCGCACACCCGGACTGCACTCGAATTTCACGGTATAGATATGTACACATTCAAGTAGATAATAAAGATTCTTTATTGATAATACCTTTTCAAGTGCGTGACATTCCACATTCTAGGTACAGGAGTCCCATCTGTTTTGTTTATAGCATAGGACCCGAACTCCCCGGGCCGTGTGATTACATACGGTCCCTCCCAGTTGGGTTAGAACTTTCCTGCCGTGGGGTCTGTAGTATTCTCAAAAACTTTCCACAAAACTAGATCGCCCAGTTGGAACGCCCGAGGCCTCACTCGTTTTTTATAAGAATTTGCCAAGCGGCATTGGTAGGATGCCACTCGGATTGCTGCCGCTTCCCGCAGCTCGTCACTTGTGTCTAACTCTCTGACCACTGATCCCCGCATTTTTCGATTCATGAGTTGTTCTGATGGTAGGTAGACCAATCTAGTAGGGATAATGTACCTTTCCATCCCGTAAGTGAGTGCAGCGAGATGCCATGGCTGGCCGGGTCCCAGAGGCTCAGAGCACTCAGTAGTTCCTCCACCCATTTCCTTTAACTAGTCTAACCGCTGAGGGCGCGCCAACAGGTTTTGTCGAGGTCACCGGGTCATCGCTGGCGGGTACCGGGCGGAGACATGTTTCATTCAATTCTTGGCAAAAGTCTTGATAGACCCGGCTGTCAAACTGCGGCCCATTATCGGATATGATTGATCTCGGGATGCCGAACCGACATACAATGTTTTTCCAGATGAACCAAGTAATTGACGCGAAGGCATCAGCCTCTATCCATTTACTGAAATAATCGGTGGCGACCAACAATAGTTTCTTTTCAGAGAAAGAGCGTAGTTGTCCCACGATATCAACTCTTATCACGAATGGCCACTGCCAGAGATGAGACCGCATCTTGCACCTGGATTTCAAGATTTGGACATAGCGCCAAAAAGGGCCATTTTCGACGTAATCAGAGCATATGACTTCATAATACACACACCCCCGCGCGAGCCCGGTGAGCTAGTGTTCTTCCCCCCTGGTGATTTCCGCATATACCTTCGTGTAACTCAGCCAGCACATACTGGCCTTGCTCGAGTGTTAGACACTTCAGGTATGGCCCGCCTAGGGATCGTTTATACAGCTGCCCGTCTACCAATGTGAACCTAGCCGACTGAATTTGAATTTTGTGAGCTCTGCCTCTGTCATTAGGTAGTTCTCTCGTGGCTATGTAAAGCCGTATGGGATCCATTTAGGACGGGGGAACCTCCTCTATCTGACTTACTTGAGCAGGTAGTATGGAGGAGCCCGGTTGATAGTAGATGGGGAGATATATCATTCCCTTTATCGCAAAGAAGCTTAATTAACTGCTTAAGGCATCTACTTTTCATTAGAGTCCCCAGACATGTCTGCTCCCAAAGTTGAGAGGTGTTTAATTTTTGTTTGACTAGAGAAGCATATTTTGCCATTCGGGGATCCCTGGATTCAAATTATGCATCGATCATTCTACAAACTACCAAGTAGTCGCCTAAATTGAAAGGTCGTTAGCACCCACTGGCGAGTGCGAATTCAAGACCGGCCATCAAGGCTTCAGATCCGACTCGCTGCTGGAGGCGCCGAAGCCTAAATGGACGCTTCGCTCAATCCTTTCTCCTGGGCTTAAGGCGAACACTCAGACCGATGCCGGCCTCGATTGGTCTGGAAGCCCCATCAATGCAAAGGGTCCATCTGCCCTTCTCGTCCCGTGCATCGTGTCGCGATTTCCCCGCGAGGAAGTCAACCAAGACTCGCCTTCTTCAAAATTTCCTACTTGTACCGATGCCATACTCATTAATTCCATTGCCCAATCCGCCATCCTTCCCATGCATCAGTTTATGAATCCAGGCCCGAAGTCAGAGATCGCCAAGACCACAACGAGGTGAGCCTGGAAATATGGGCGGAGCTTTCGAGGGGTCGTCCGGAGGGCTAAAGTGCTGCCTGGGCGGCGAGACCGTATTCGACGGCCAAGGACTGCTAACAAAGAACACATGCCTCAACTTGGCATCCCACATTCTTTAAACAAGGCGGCTCTGACTGCTATATCAGAGGTTGCTAGGTAAAGATAGAGCGTGTCACCGGTTTCCAGACTCACAAGAATTGGGGGCTCTGTCAAGTATTGCTTGATCGCTATGAATTCCCGGCCGTATTCATTCCATTCGCCCGCCAATTTCTACGGTAGTGAAGAAGGGTTTCAACGGTCCGTGAATGGGAAATAAAGCACTCTGCAGCAGCCGGCAACCGGCCGGTCCGTCATTGATCCCTCGGAGGTGGGAGCCGGGGATTGCAAGATGGCCTGAAGTTGTGGAGGATTAGCCTCTATTCCCCTTTGGGTCGCCATAAAACCAAGGAATCGACGGCCGACCAAGGCACATTTCGGGGTTCGCCATACCATATTTTCCGAGTGGTGTCGAATCGCCCGGTTGAGATGAGTAGCGTGATCCGAGTGCTGCTTGGATTTTACTAGCATATCATCAATATAGACCTCCATGGTGCTTCCGAGCAATGGGCGGAACATCTTGGTTGACAACCTTTGATAGGTAGCCCCATCATTTTTCAAACCGAAAGGCATTACATTGTAACATTAGAGACCATGGGGAGCGATGAAAGATGTTTTTTCTGCATCTGGGGAGTGCATGGGGATCTGGTGATATCCCGAGAAGGCATCCAGAAAAGATAGCATACCATGCCCGGCGGAAGCGTCCACGATCTGATCTATTTGGGGCAGAGGGAAGCTGTCCTTCGGGCATGCGTCATTGAGGTCCGTATAATCGACACATACTCTCCACTTGTTCCCCTTTTTTGGGACAACCACCACGTTGGCCAACCAACCGGCAATTAACCGCTCTGATAACCACCTGCATATTATCGACTCCGCCTCGATTACCGCGGCGATTCGGATGAAAGCGTCTCACTTTTTGCCTGACCGACTTGGCGGTTGGGCCAACATTTAACTGCAGAGGCGGTGTGGGGCTTATTCCTCGCATTATATCTACTAAGGCCCTAGCGGTAACACATCGACGCTCAACCGCAAGACACGACATAGTCGACCTTCTCGCCCCGGGATAGGAGTGGTGCCGACGTAGATGCATCCGTCCCGCCCGCCAAGGCGTATCAAGGGGTCGATTGCGAGCGGCTCTCTATCCTCCGAGGCTGGCCCGACGGACAACTGTGATTACTATTACAAGGGTTGATCCTCAAGGGGTGGTTCACTGGAGCACTCGCTTTGCTCGCTCCCAGCTGCCGAAAGCTGTGATAGCACCGCCGAGCGCTAAATGGCTTCCCGGAGATCAACTTGTCGATTCGCCACGTAGTCATTGTTCGGGTGGTATGTGGATGGTACGCTTTCATGGCGTAGCCGTGTTCTACCAAGATAGCATTATATGGCCCCAAGTCTTCTACCACAAAGAACAGTACTTGTTGAGTTACCGGACCTGCTTTAACAGAAAAGGTGATGTCCCCGACTGACAGTGTGGTAGCTCCATTGAAACTCGACAAACCCTCGCGCCATCGAAGATGATCAACTGACTCATCGCTTAAAGGCCGGAGTTGGAGCAACTCCGCGCACTGATCGACGAGGACCCCACACATCAAAACCGTTAATACATACGCTTAGTAATGAAAAAGGTCAGAGGTTGCTGACTTCGCGGTTTACTGTGCTTTGATCGAAGCCACTCGAGCATTCTCCTCCGTCGTTGGATTGATATCGTCACGATCCCCTTAGTATAAAGCCGATATCGCTTCCGGTCTCGGGCATGTTCTGTGATTCCCGCAACAACCCCCGGCCACTGGGGAGCGGTTGATGCCTCGCTGCTGGCCTCCCGTGGTACCGCCCAGGCGGCAGTCTCGAATCAGCTTTCCAATGTAAATTCTAAGGCTTTGGCAAGTATTGGTCTCGCGGGCCATGGTCCTCACGCTGGGTGGATAATCGCGATCGTTGCGGATCCGCTTAATCGGGTCCGGACCTACTCAGGTGGGGGCCATTTGAAGTCGGGGGAGGTCCTGATGATGGGCAAGAGCCGGTCATAGGCGATGTTGAGAGTAGTGAACTGGGGGGGATCTTTCCTCTTCTCGGATTGCCCATCGGATCTTCTGGCCTTTGCCTTGGCTGCTTTTCTGTTCGGACAGGCCCTTAGCGGCCGGCTTGCCACTCTGGGCGGTTATCATGATGGTTTGCAGGCTGCCTCCTGGAGGCATCTTCCAGCGAGAATTCGTCCATTGTCAGACAATTCCTCCATAGCTTGCCCCATGTCCGTGGATAAAGATCGAAGAACGGTGGTCGGCCCAAAGCTTCTTCTGATGTTCTACAAGACCGCATCCATATTGTAGACATTAATTTGTCGGACCGCTGTCCGGACCGCTGAAGTCCTTCGGATGACTCGCTTTCCCATTTAAGGATGTAATTGTAGGAGCGAATGTTCCATTTTTCGTATGACGTAACACAAGTATCGAGACTAACGCGCCTACGTCACGAATGTGTTATCGATCCCTGGGAGCTTAGAAACCAGGCAAAGCTGGCCCTTGATGATACGAACCCCGGCCAACTCAGGAGGAGACCGTGATCTAATTATTCTAAGAACCGCTTTAGTGCCTGGGCCGATGCGATGACTCGAATCTGCTTATATGGAAGCAAGAACCTGGTATATGTGAGGACGCCACAATCGCAGATAGATCCGATTGATAAGTCTTGATGAACGCCGTATCAACCGATGTTCAAGGAGTTCTTAAAGAACCAAAGAGAAATGAAACTCTAATGTATAAATGCTTAAAACTTATAGAATGTGGTGGATAACAAGCCTTAAATAGCCCAAAAATATACACAACCAAATATTCTACACAAGGAAAGTAACATTTGGCCAAAAAACAAGAAAGGAAACTAACATACTTTTCCTAAACTACCATACACTAAAATATCCATGAAGGAGAAAAAGGAAACTATATAATTTAGACAAGGCTTAGAATAATTAGCAACAACTGAACAAATCAAGAAAGAACGAACAAAATCATCTCCAAATCTACAGCAACCGCTCCAAAATAGCAGCAATGCTTAACAAACTAAATCTCCAAAATAATAGAAGAATCGTGATCAAATCAATTTCCAAAATAGCAAAGAACTGGCCAAATCATCACCAACTGGCAAACCTTTCTAAAAGAAATAACAACTTCTATTTAACTAGAAAACAGACTTTCTAAATTAAATAAAGAATTTACTTTGACTTGGAGAACAAATCTTTCTAAAATAAACCAACTCCAAATCAAAATAGTAATAAAACTCAAAACACTGGAAATAGTAATATATTAGGTGTCTCCAAGGTTTCACAGCCTCCCAAATCTGAATTTTCCATAATTAAGATTGAATTCCCAATGTATGTTGTAAATGCTCTGGCATCATGGATCCTTTGTGCTTTGATTTTCATCATTCCCCCTTTCCTTGAAAAGATTCGTCCCCGAATCTTAACCATAATGTTGTTGATGGCATGAAAATAAATACATATCCTCCACTCTTGCCCATCCTTTTGGGATCATGTAATACATGGGCACCACATGGACTAATAAATCTCCACTTGGCTTCAGCTCTTTGTCTCCTCGGGTGGCAAATCACCGTGGTCATCCTCAGGATTACATACTTGAACTCTGTACCAAGGAAGAAACAATACTAGGCAAACGAAGAATCAAGATCAAGTAGTCTCCCAAAAGCGCCTCTTTGTACAAAAGTACAAACATAGCTTTTTTAGAATAAAACACTCTTTAACTCACTATCTTTTGTACAGTTTTTCTTCTTTTGTTTCCTTCTTGCTCATCGCTCACTTCCCGATCCTTTTTGTTTTCTCTCCTTTTTCGTTGTTCACTAAGATCTTTTTCCTTTTCACTTTTCTTTCACTTCTTTCCTTCTCTCACTTTCTTTTCCTCTTGCTTTTTCTTCCAATATTTATTTTCTTTCTTTTATTTCTATTCTTTTGAATCATGCTCTGCTTAAACCCTCACTTCATCTTCATACACTTGTTTCGTGTCGATGGCATGGTTATAAGCTTATTTTCATGAAACTTGAGAAACACTAACTTATCAAGTGGTTAGTTTCCTATTAAATTACCAAGGCCTGTCTGATAAGATGTGAGAAGCATACATAGGGACAACATCACAAAGAACCTCATCATGATACTTCCCAATTGAAAATGACAAGAGTAATTGCTTTTGCACCCACAATTCCCCACTATCATTCAACCACTGCAACTTATATGGTCGAGGATGCTTACTTGTTGGCAGCCCTAGTTTCTCCACTAGAGTGGTGCTAGCGACATTAGTGCAACTCCCACTATCAATTATCACACTACATACATTGTTTTGGACATGACACCTAGTGTGAAAAATGTTCTCTCGTTGTACCTCCTCCTCTTCCTTTTGCAAACTTAAATGCCTCCTTGCAACAAACAATTCTCCTTGGGGAGCATATTCCTCATCATTGCCATCCTCCAAGGATGGCATAGAATCACAATCTGATTCACGGTTTGTTTCAATCTCACCATTGTCTCGCATCACCATAACTCTTTTGTTGGACATTGGCTGGATTTACGTACCCTTGCCTTGGTATTTAAACTATTAATATCCACGATTCCTATTAATTGAAAGTGTAACATCCGAAATATACCCTAGTAGTTTCCAGGATTGTTTTAGGAGTATATTATAAGCTAAATATGAACTTTCGAAAATAAAAATTAGAGACTCGAAATGAATGTGAGACAAGAGGGCAAAGTGGTCTTTACACTTGAGGACATAAAAGCCATAAAAGCATAGATTATATGTAATTGTAGATTTAAAGGAAGATTATGGGTCAAATTAGAATATGGCATAATTTGGTACAAAGGAGAACAAAGACTTAAATGCGGAATGAAGACTTAAAACAAATGGATTTTCCTTGTCTTGAACATGGCCTTAACTCCAAAAGTTAGTTTAAGGCAAGAAATTGTGAAAAGGTACTCATTTGCAGGAGACCAAAAGCGAGTAAAGAGAGAGGAGGAAGGAGAAGAAGAAGAAGAGGAAGAGGAAGAGAGAGAGAAGAAGAAAGAGAAAGGAGGAGGAGTTCAAGAAAGGACTCAAAGGTATGGAACTCACCCAGCTTTGAGTATGGAACTTGGTTTTGTATGGATCACATGGTTTGTATGGGATTCTAGAAGAGTTTATGAGTTCCAAATCTAGGGTTTGTTAGGATTTCTTCCTAATCAAAGATTTGTGAAGGTAGGGTTGGAAAAACTCTAAATGGCTCGAAGATAAGTATAAAATCCTTCTCTTAATGAATTGATACATGTTAAATAACAAGTAATTGGCTAGGGTTTAGAATAAACCTAAATAATCATCATGTTTGATTTGTATATGGGTTGTGACCATATTAGAATGATTTTGAGAGGAATTCATGAAAGAGTTTTGAAAGACATGAAATTGAATGATAAATTGAGTAGAAAAGAGATCATAAGATGAATTTGAAGTGGTCTTGAAGTGTTTATGAGGTATAGAGTGATATATGGATGAAAGTGCATGAAAAATGGGAAAATACCATTTTAGATTTGATTTTCGGAGACTTATTACCGGTACAATTTGAACTTGTACCGATCTGACTTGGATACAGTCGTTTTATGATAAACATGTAAGTCTGAGTTAGACATGTCCTGATGCAAGCACATTACCAACACTACGATTTAAATAGGATTTGCGTATTTTGGCCGTAACTTGCTCATTTCTTATCCGATTTGAGTGATTCAAGTGGCTACGTAAAATAGACTTCAAAGGAGAACAAAACTTAAAGAATAGGAATATCAAATTCTGATCTAAGTGGCCTAAAATTTACTCAAAGTGGGGCCATGTGCAAGCCAAATTCTGGTTCCTTTGAACATAGAGTAGATAAGGTTGTTTCGGACGTAACTTGAGTTCCGGTGCTCTGATTTGGGTGATTCAGTTGGAATAGAACCCTTAGCACCTTATCTTTAAAAAGAATACAATGACCTAAGTGCTAAAACATGAAGTTAGGATCCCGGAAAAAAAAATAGTAATACGAACTGTTCTAGTGTAATCCGGGTAAACCGACTTGTTTGGCATGAAAATGCCATAACTTTAGTTTGGATGATCCGATTGGATTGATTCCACTTCCTAAGTAAAGTAGATACATAGAGGAATAAGAATATATGAATGAGATTGTGATTCCATACATCATACTTCACAAGAATATGAAGTGCCATATGTAATAGGCATGAAACAAGAGAGAAAAATGTAGAAAATGAAAAATGTAAAGATGTGTTCATGAAAAATGAAAATATAGCTTAATTGAAACATAATTGTGAACATGAGAGCAATATATCATGGAACACATAATGTCAATTAAGTGATATATGATTATTTATCATGTAACCAGAAAATGATAACAAATGATAGGAGTATACATGAATGAGTATATACATGAATAGAAAAAATATATGAATAAAAATCATATAATGAATAATATTATCTGATCAGATAAATATCTATCATCATTATGAATGAATATACATGAATGAATGTGAATGGAATTAATATGAATAAGTATACGTAAATGAAATTATGAATGAGTATACATGAATGAGTACTATAAGATGATATAATGAATAGTGTATGAATGAGTATATATGAATAAGTATATATGAATGAGTATATGCGAATGAGCATAAAAATGAGTATATATAAATGATCACATGAATGAGTATTGATTGAGTATATCTTTGAAAGGTGTCTGAAAGTGAATATGAAAATGTCGAATGTGATATTCGAAGCTGAATGAGCGTGAATAATAATAAAGGCGGAAGGATTCATTAAAGCGGAATCCGAGTCGTAAGTAATTGAATGATATGAAGAATGGTCGCTGACCAGGATGCAAACGGCATCGAATCACGAAGGCCTACTGAAATTATCAATGTCTCCCACTTGGCCCGGGATGCCGCAATGCGACATCGTCATGATGGCGTATGACATTGAAGAAATGTCCGCAGGCGGGATTCGCCATTGGATCCGTCATGATGGCGTATGACATTTAATTGATACGTGACCGGGATGCGCAAAGCGGCATCCGTCATGATGGGAGAACCGAATAATTGATACCACGTGTCAGGATGCACCAAGCGACGTGCGTCATGATGGGAGACGAATAAGTAATACCACGTATCGGGGTGCACCAAACAACATCGTCATGATGGGGAGGCCGAATAAGTAATACATGTAAAGGTGCACCATGGCATCCGTCATGATGGGAGACGAATAAATAATACCACATGTCGAGGTGCACCAAAGCGGTCCGTCATGATGGGAGACCGAGATTGTAAAATGTGTAGGCACATTAGAATGATAATAAAGGCGGGATTCATTAAGCGGAATGCATCGAGAATGTGAATTAATTAGTCAAAGTGAAATAACCAACAATAGCGAGTGTAAATGGGATTTTTTATGTGTATGCCCAATCTCATAGATTGAATTGTGAATTGGATTATTGCATTGAAAATGCATGTTGTGATATTATAAATGATGTGTAAAAAAAAAAAATGAAAGCATGCGAAAATTAATAGCATGAGTTTATGTGGATAAAATGGCATTATTTAGTAAATGCATGTTATTAAGTGTGAATGTTATTGTTCTTTTGAATTTGTAAATGGTCCATAGGATTGCCCGAAAGAAGTGCTTTCGATTAATTAAAAAGGTCTTAAATAGAATAACATAAACAAATGTTTTGCAGAAGATAATTGAAAATGTCGGAGTAAACCGGGCTCCAGCTTGGATCCGCCAACGGGTCAAGTCGGGGATTCGGGTCGCGACACTTTGAAAAGAAAAATTTAATAAGACGAAATAAATGTTTTGATTGAAAACGTCGGAATTAAATAGGGCTCGGCTTGGATTAGTGTCTCGGGTCAAGTAGAGTTCGGGTCGCGACACTTTAGTGAAAATTAATAAAGCGAAAACAAAAGGATTTAACGGGCATCCCGGATCATGAAATGTAATTTCAAAGGAGTTGATTAATGGCTTAGTGAGATAATGATAAGAGTCTAATATGTATTAGTATTAGTTTGATTATTTCTATTATGAATCTAATACTCTTGTCCTTCTGAATTTGTCATTGTATGTATAGATTACTTGAATATGATTGATGAGCATACATACTTAGTAGATATGAGTTACAACTTTGTAAAGACATGACACAGGAAGTAATATGAACAAGATGATGATAGAATTTGAGCGAGAATAAAATCTACATGTATAATATGAGATGAGTTAGAAGTCACATAAGAATAGACTTCGTTATATGCATAAGTAATAACAATGTAAAAAAGATAGTGGCGGCTTAATGTTATTTATTTGGTGAATTCATCTATATGTTCCCACTAAGCGTAAAACATGCAGGTGTTCAATCCGTGCTTAGTGCGAAAGAGGAGATAAAGAGACGGGACATTCCACGGTATGCGGGCCATCTCGAGGCAATTATCACCGGCCTTGTTTCGCGATCTACGATGTTGTATTAGATAATATATGTAATATTGTATTTGTATAGAATGGGACTTGATATATGTGTATAAATTTTAATATACACCACTCGGTGGTAAGTTCATTTGTAAATATCGATGATTGTTGGTTATTACAAAAAAATTGTTTATATACCACGAGATAAAAGTTCGTCTGAAAAAAAAAAAAATAAGGAGTCCCGATTATATGGTTTGCACCCGAGAAACGGTTCGGTCATGTCAGGTCGGGCCAAGGATCGAGCGTGTGAAAAGTCAGTTTACCTTGATTTCCTTGGTTGAGTCACCTCTTGTTTTGTTCCTATTTTGGGCGTGGCGTTGGGTGGCTTCTCTTCCTTCTTCCAAGTGAATGAACTTGGACTATGTGCTGAACATGTGTTGCTACTGCCCCTCCTCTTGACTTGATTCCCAATCTTGATAGCCATATGCACCATATCCTCCAACTCCACATAATGTTGCAATTCAACCATATTTTGAATCTCCTGGTTTAAACCCTCTAGAAACCTTGCCATTGTAGCCTTTCGATCTTCTTCAATATTTGCTCTAGCCATTGCAACCTTCATCTCCTTATAATACTCTTCCACACTATGGTTGCCTTGCCTCAGGTTTTGCAACTTGTTGGCCTGGCTCCGTTAGTAAGTAGTTGAAGCAATCTGCTTTAGCATCCTCTTGTCTCTTACATGTTTCCACAAGCTTGGCTCCTATTAAAGTCTCATATTAAAAACTAATTGGTCCTGGCTGTTGCATAGTCGAGAACCCTATGGCGATAAGTTTCACCTTCTTATTTTCGGAATAATTGTGAAAATAAAAAAACCAACTCCACCTTACTCTCCCACTCAAGATATGCCCCGGGGTCATTATTTTCTTGGAAAGATGGAATCTTCATCTTAATGTTTCTCAATTATTATCTTCTGATTCCTAGCCATCTATATGCCTTGTACCTCCTATCACCAACAGCCGAATCATGATCATTCTCATCCTCAAAACCATTCCCATCATATTCATCTTCTTCTACACGCACCCCTCTTCTTGGTAGCCTCTCCCTTCTACGCCTTGTTGGAGGGTTTAGTGGCTGCTCAAAGCTTTGCTCCACCCTCTCATGGAATTGTTCAATTCGGTTAAATATCTCTTCTACTTCACTAGTTAAGCCTCCATAATGAACTTCATATGTCGACTCCTCCGTCATACTTTGGATGCAGCATTGTTTGACATATTGTTGTAAAAGCATGAGGTTAAAAAAGAAATAATAAAATAGAGGACCTCACAAATCGGCTCCCTCCGTGTTTGCGCTCAGAATGATTCACTCGGTTCACTCGTGTTTTCACACAATATATTTGGCTTTCTCTCATCTGACCACTCTTGCATTTTTCCCCTCAAGAATTTCTCTTTTAGTTCTTTTGGAACTAATCAAACAAATCTGATTTTTTTCCCCAAATCAATCAAACCTAACAAAGAAGGACGGAGTTGGTGAATCAGCAATATTCAAGTCTTTTACTTAAGGTAACAAAATAAGGACACAAAAAATTTCTCAGTTTTTTTTACCGACTTTTTTGTTTTATACTATGGTGAGGACTTGATTTCCAACAACTTGAATAATAATATACTTAAAAAAAAAATTTATGCTTTTTCCTAGCACCCCTTTTAAACTTTTTTGAATTTATTTTTCCGACCTTTTTTTTTCCAACCAGATCTATTCCTTTACTTTACTTTCCTTTGTCTTTTTTTTTTTTTGTAACTTTGGGATGGACGATTGAGTAAAAAAGGAAACAATAAAAAAATTATATCCGAGCAAGAATGAAGAAAATCGGACTTGGGATGGAGTAGATAATAGATTATGAAATGGGGGTGGGGTTGAGCGGAATCTAGGAATGGATGGAAGTGGTGACTAAATTAGGTTCGGAAAAAGAAGAAAAGAAAAAAAAAAAATAAAAGATAGAGCAAGCGAAAAAAAATAGAACGCATTGCTCACGATGCCGTCGTCTGAACCGTCGACTTGTGGGGGCGGTGATCGAATTAGCTCGGAAGAACGACTTTAGTGTCGGCTTGGATGGATGACCTTGACCCGTTTGATATAGGGAAGCAAGAGACAGCGGTATATGTGAGGGCGCCACAATCGGTGATAGAATCCGATTGATAAGTCTTGAGTGAGCCACGGAATAGCAGATAAGTTCGAGGAGTTCTTTAAGAACGAAGAAATTGAAACTCTCGATTTATAAATGCTTAAAACTTATAGAATGTAGGGATAGCAAGCGCTAAATAGGCCCAAAAAATATGAGAAATAGAAACTAAATATTCGGCCACAAAAGGAAAGTAAATATTTGGCCAAAAACAAGAAGGAAACTAGCATACTTTTTCCTAAACTACTATACACTAAAGAAATATCATGAAGGAGAAAAAGGAAGCATAATTTTAGGACAAGGCTTGGTAATAGAATTAGCGGCAAATCTGGAACAAATCGGTAGCAAATCTAGAACAAATCATCTCCAAATCTGATAAATCGGCTCCAAAATAGTAGCAAATCCATGCAAATCATCACCAAATGCGAAGCAAAGCCCTAATCTAAAAAAAGAAATAGCAACTCCCATTTAACTAGAAAAGCGATTTTCTAAATTAAATAAAAGCAACCACACTTTGACTTGGAGGAAGCAATCTTTTCTAAATAAATAACTCCAAATCAAAATAGTAATAAAACTCAAAACACTCGAAATAGAAATATATTAGGTGTCTCCAAGGTTTCACAGCCTCCCAAATCTGAATTTTCCATAATTAAGATTGAATTCCGAATGTATGTTGTAAATGCTCTGGCATCCTGCTCTGGCATCACGGATCCTTTATGCTTTGATTTTCATCACTTGAGGCTGGCCGGGAACACCTTACACAGGCGTCGATCGTCCCCGGCGTTGAGGATCATTGCCTAGTTGAAATGCAGCATATGATTGTATGGGTCGGAAGAACCGTCGTACATGGCGAAGGGTGGTATGGAGAAGCCTCGTGGAGGATCGTAATCTAGGATATGCTGTCCCAGGGGAGTGGAGAGCATGTCCTGTGGTCCCCGGATGAAAAAATCGATTCACGGAGCGGCGCGACGGAAGTGGAATCATGGATGGTGCGCGGTGAAGCCCTCGGCCAGTCGAGGCCGTCTTGATGAGCTAAGCGTTGAAATTCGTTGGTCCCTTCTTTAGGTTCTTTCGCACCGGCGCCTTGCGCCGCTAATGGGCCGATTTGGATCGTAGTGCCGCTTTTCTAGGTGGGCTTCTTGGCATTTGGGGATGGTGAGCGGTGGGGCGAGGCTGTCGGAAGATGGCTCGTCATCGGCCGTGGGTCGATGGTCGGCCCAGCGACAACCTCTTGCCTTTGCGGGGCCGGGATCGCGAGAAATGGGTGGCGGGCTCCGCGGTGCTCGGCAGGCCCGGCCCCTCAGCGGGTTCACAGGCGTCATTTTCCTCCCGCAACCGGTTCGCCTGTTCGTTCAATTCGGCCATCTGCCAAGCTTGCTCCTCTTGTTTTGCTTCCATCTCTTGGCGTCAGAGGAGGAACTGGTCTTTAGGGGCTAGATTCGCTGGAATGCTAGTCATGGTGGTGAATTCCGACAGTCCGATGGGATGTTTTGGAATAGCCAAAGCTTTGGAGGTCGGAGGTCACACGGGACGGAATGTAAGCTCTCGTACCGCCTCTGAGATTTCTTGCTCGCTTTTCCACAGACCAGCGCGGTGGTCCTCCCCCAAATTCTCAAAGTCGATGAATGCGAGGACATTCACCAAATGGTACTGACACACCAAAACAAACACGAAGGCTGACGGTGGTGATCAGTCGCCTTCAGCAAACAAAGTTAGTCTTTTGCGGAAGACTTAAACTTGGAGCAACGGTAATCTCGATTAGGAATCTCATTACTCGTTTGGTGTGGCTTGCTTCTCTTTTATGGAGGGAGGAAAGAGGGATCCCGGAGTCTTTTTGGAGAGTGGATGATTTCTTCCCATAATATTAGGGGAAGGTGGCTCTTATTTCGGGAAGGATGACTTATTCTTCCTTTTTATGCCTTCCCGATGGAACCGATCTTTGAGAGCACCTGTTACATTGGGCGACGAGGTCAGTTCATGGGAGAACTCACACTTGTAATGTGAAGAGCCCGTTGACCACTTCATTTGGTGGAGTTGCTGATTAGGAAAGTAAGCACTTAAGTTAAAATCCATTTGGGATATGAGATACCCGGGCACTTGGGCGGAGGATCGGCCGGGCGTTCTGAGTGGTGGCTTTTTGGGCCTGGCTCCAGCAGAATTTGCCGGAGTGGGAGGATCGTAGGGCTTTCTTGGGCCGGATGGCTTTTGGGCCTAATCCCCTTGGGGTACCCGGGCGGAGGATAGACCAAGCGTTCCTGAGCCGGCTGGCTTCTAAGCCTAATCCCTTTGGGGCTCTTGGGCTGGGCCGGTTGGCTAAGGGTGTCGGGCCTGGGCCCATGGTACCTACAAACTCATCATAGAGACTTTGGAACTGGAACAATAAAGAAAATGAGAGAGGATGACAAATTTTTGTATCTTCCACACGTAACAGGGGTTTGAATTTATAGGAAACCAAAACTGTAACAGTTGATTAGAAATTCGAAAAAAAGTTGTTAGGTATTCAAGCTTGAGTTAAAGCTGGTTAAGACAGAACTGTTTGAGTTTTAAACGACCAATAAACTATAGTTTTCATTTAGGCAAAACAAAACAAAACAAAAATAATTTGGAGTAAAACCAAATTTGTCTCGTGATATTCACACGTAGAAGGGGGGAAATCCATCGACTTTCACTAAAATCGGGCTTTTGGCATATTTCTTGTGCGCACGATGCCTCTCTTTTTCTCAAACCTTATACAAGTCCAAACAGGTATTTTAGTATACAAACCTAAAGTTTTTATCCTTTTCCTATGTGGAAAAAGATTCTTTTTGAAAAAATCTATTGACCACTAACAATCCCCCACATTTTTCAAAAAGACATTTGAATTTAAAACATTTTTCCTAGATTATAGAAGAATGTGTAAGCGCCTTAACTTTGGTGTTCAATGAACTATGAACCAAACATAGATGAATAAGATTTAATTTACAAAGTATTAGTGAAGCTTATAACTTCTATGAACCAAAAGACTTTTGATCGTAAATTAGGAACCTTATCATTAACACTACACATCACGAATCTTGCTATTCAACGCCGTTGTGTGGGATTAGGCCATGCGTGTACCTAACAAATTCATAAGTTATCTAGAAATTTTGCCAAAATATTTCATGGGAGCGGTCCTACTCCACACTTGCATAAGTGATTTCATCGAGTGCATATTGCATTTATAACTCAACTTCTCAAAATATGCATTCTATCACCATAACCATACCATAGAAAGGGAAAATTTTATTGGTGCTATCGGGATTAGCAAGTGACTTGTTATTACCCATAAGAACCTTCTTCATGGGGTCTCTAATCACAAAGGTTGGGTTCCCATCGCTGTTAATCTTTAATATGTTTAAGTCTTATTCCACTTGATGTTTCCAAAATCATTTTTCTTCCTAAGGGTTTAGTCAAAGGATCGGTCAAATTCACTTCTGACTTTACATAGTCAATGGAAATAATTCCATTTTTCAACAGTTATTTCACAACCTCATGTCTTAGACGAATGTGTCTATTTTTCCCATTGAATGTTTTATTCTTTGCAATCAATATTTCTGCTTGGAAATCACAATGCATAGTCACCGAAGGTGTCGACTGCACCCCCATAGGAATTCATGATAGGAAGTTCCTTAATCATTCAGCTTCTTTATCAACGGAGTCAAGAGCTATAAATTTTGATTTCATGGTAGAAGTAGCTATAAGGGTTTGTTTAGATGATTCCCAAGCAACATCACCCCCTTCCAAAGTAAAAATATAATCACTTGTGGATTTTATCTCATTTGAATATGAGATCCAGTTAGCATCATCGTATCCTTCTAACACAACAGGAAATCCACTATATAGGATATCATATTTCATGATACCCCTTAAGTATTTCATTAGTCTGGCTAATGCATTTCAGTGATCATTATTGGGATTATGTGTATATTTTCTTAGTCGACACACTGTATATACTATGTCAGGTCTAGAAAAGCTCATCAAATGCATCACTCCCAATAATATGTGCATACTCAGATTGATTCACAAGATCACCTTGATTTTTCAGTAAACGAGTGTTTGCATCATAAGGGGTACTTACAAGTTTGGTATCGAAATGTCCAAACCTCTTGAGTATTTTCTCAACATAATGTTCTTGTGATAGCATTATACTATCACCCATCTTTATGATTTTAACACCCAAAATTACCCTCACCCATATCTTTCATGTCAAAATGTGAAGCTAGAAATCTCTTGGTACTATGTAGGCTAGTGCAAAAAATCAGTATATTAACTACATACAATACAATGATCACACGTTTTTTTATCTATACACTTTGTATACACATATTTATGCCCTTCAATAGATAAAAACCCATTATTCAACAAAGCATTATCAAATTTTCCATGCCATTGTTTAAGTGCTTGTTTTAAACCATATAGAGACTTGCGCTATTTGCAAACTTTATTTTCTTGTCCAGGTGTAATACAACCTTTAGGTTATAACATGTAAATTTCTTCCTCTAAATATCCATTTAAAAATGTTGTTCTAACATCCATTTGATGGATAAAAAGTTTATGAATACAAGCTAAAGTAAACATAATACGAATGGAAGAAATCCTAGTAGTAGGAACTAATGTAGCAAAATAGTCAATATTTTGTTTTTGTGAAAAACCTCTAGCTACTAACGTAACTTTATACTTTTTAATAGAACCAGTTGACAAATATTTTCTTTCGAAGATCCACTTGTAACCAATTGGTTTCACTCTTGAACGTAAATCGACTAACTCTTAATTTTGATTTTTTACAATAGATTCAAGCTTAGTTTCAATAGCTTCTTTCCAAAGCAACTTGTCAGAGAAGAAATAACTTCAGAGTAAGAAGACAGTTCATTTTCAATCAAATAAGTATAAAAATCATCTCCAAAGAAAAATTCTTTTCTTTGTCTTGTACTTCTTTTCAACTCATCATGAGAGCTTTTCATATCATCCATAGTAGTGGGTACATGCTCATCATATGAGTTTTCTCTATCATCCACTATTGTGGAAGCATGAGAAAATTTCTCAGAAAGTGGAAAAATATGTTAAAAAAACTCAACATTTTTTTCTCAATAATAGTATTGCATTCTAGAACATCACTTTTCAAAACAAAAAATCTATAATCATCACTATTACTAGTATATTCAACAAACATGCAATCAAAAGTCTTTGATCCTATTTTCCTTGTTTTAGGTAGCATAATCTTGATAAAACACCCCCACACTTTTAAATATTTTAGGTTAGACAATGACCTTTCCACAACTCATAAGGTGTCCTACCAGTTTTATTATATGAAATTCTATTATGTAAGTGACATGCAGATAATATAGCTTCACCCCACAAATTCTCAGGAGCGGAAGCACTAACAAGCAAATAATTCATCATCTCTTTAAGTGTCATATTCTTTGTTTCAGTAACTCCATTTCACTAAGGTGAATAAGGAGTGATTTAATGAATTATTCATTCCTTTTCATAATAATCATTTAGTGGGATAAATTCACCACCTTTATCAGATCTAATCCTTTTGATTTTCCTATCAAGTTGATTTTCTACCTCAGCTTTATGGATTAAAAGCATATCAAACGCTTCATTTTTATTTCTAAGCAAGTAAACTTTTATGAACCTAGAATAATCATCAATGAAGGTCACATAAAATTTCTTATCTCCTCTAGTCATAGTTTGTTTTAAATCTCCTAGATCAGAATGAATCAGTTCTAACAATTTTGTTTCTCTAGACACCGACCCACATGCCTTTTTAGTTAGCTTAGAAGTATCACATACTTAACATTTACTTAAGCATGAATAATCAATATTATTTATAAGGCCTAGAGATTGCATCTTCTTAATGTATCCACTACTAACATGTCTAAATCTAGCATGCCAAATGTCATAGGAATAAATCAAGTAAGCAGAAGAAGAGGCATTTCCATTCATAATTTCAATAATACTAAGCATAAAGAGTCCCTGATTACAAAACCCTTTTCCCACAATGACATTATTGTTTGTCATTACAATCTCATCAGATTTAAATGACACTTTAACCCCTACTTTTTCCAATAGAGTAACATAAACTAAGTTTGCTCTAATATTAGGAACATGCAACACCTCATTTAAGGCCAATGTCTTTCCCGAAGTGAGCTTCAACATGACTTTGCCTTTTTTCAAAACTTGAGTAGTGTGAGATTCACCTAGGTAGATAACCTTTTCTTCGTCCCCTACTGGAGTGTAGGAGTAAAAGCATCTTTGTTTCCACAAATATACCTTGTTGCACCAAAGTCTACTACCTAATTCTTGGAATTGGTCACCATATTAGCTTGTGAAACAATAGTAGCTATTATGTCATTTCCTTTGACTAAGTTGGCTTTAGGAGGATTTTCATTGTTTCTAATTTTTACTCACTTTCTAAATTAGAGAGCTTGATGCCCTGATTTTCCATAAACATAACAAGTGCCATTCTTCTTGAAAGTATAGGGGTTAGTAATCTTGGGTTTGTTATCAGAGTTTTGAGCCTTACGATTATACCTTTTAGGATTGGTTTGGACCAAGTTTGCCTTGGTGGTCATTTGCTTTGCTTTGGTTACCTTTTGCTCTTTGTATTTTGTATCTTCAATGATGATATGAGTGATCAAATCAGCCAGGGACAAATGTTTTTTCTTGTGTTTTAATTGTTGCTTGTAATCACTTCACGAGTCAGGTAGTTTCTCAATCAGCCAAGGACGAATGCTCTTTGCGTTATCTTGAATGATGATATGAGAGATCAGATCAGCCAAGGACAACTGCTTGTGTTTTAATTGTTGCTTGTAGTTGTTACAAAAGTACTCTAAAGGCAATCTCCCTTAGCACTTTTTGTACGCACTACATATTATTTAATATGAAAAGCTTCTTCGTTAATTTGATATTCATATGTTGAATTGATATGGATCTTTAATCGAATTAATGAAGTCCATGATACATAACATAGCATGAAGGAACTCATGATGGGATCATGATAATAAGATTCCTATCATGTGCAATTATATTAGTGTCTAAATTATCCCTAGTCATATGACCAATGAGACTGGACATTGTTGATCTGGACAGACTAGCACATATCATACACCTTGATTGAATCAAGCAGTAGATCTTTTAAACTGTGATCATGAGTTGATTAGAGTAGACATGTGGATGCTTGCTAAGAGTAGCTAAGTACATAGGAGACCTATCATGAGACAATCATATGGATTATCTATTTAAATGTAGATGATTGTCTCATCATAAGCAATGGTGCAAGTATCCTTAGACTTGAGGTGCTCAAGGATATCTTGGATGCTGATTCCGTACTTTGACTTCGATCCATGTTGCCTTTTAGAGGTCGCTCTTTGGATGATAGTTGGGTATAACTTGAGGTGTTCGAAGGTAATTGAGTAGCTAACAAAGGATTCACCACTCCCAATGGAGGGAGGGTACACCTATGGCCTTTTGTTGAAATCATTACTCGAGAATCTCTGGCCATAGTGGAAATGCCATGAGGAGTATCTTCAAGTGCATAATTGATGAGTAATGAGTTCGGGGATAAGATCAAATATCACTTGAGCTAGATGTGGTTTAGCCAGTCTAGTGAGAGCTACACATTGTCCATGCTCTGAACCGAGTGGGGTATAGATTGGTGAAAGGACGAATTGCACGGTATTTGTCTATGGAAGGGTATGCAGTCAGACCATTGACTCTCCGGTCAATTGGGAGTCATGATGTGTTGCTATATGCCACTCATAACTTGCTTGATTCAATAGTTGAATCAAGTGACCAACATAACCGAGAACCTAATGGGTCACACACTTAGAAGAGCGTGGAGCTGATATGAAACGGATTTGGATGTGATCCAAATATGAGGGAGTTCATTTTCAAGAATGGAATGTTACAAGATTAGTGGAATCCCGGGTTCAAAGGTGTAATGCCCCTTTCCCTTGACTGCGGCAGGTGAGGAGACACCACACAGAGCTGAGATATGTTAACCTGGTTTTTTGGTATTATTTGGGACCATTTCAAGCATGGTTTCATAACTGATATAAACTTGTTTTAAAAAGGCTAGAATTATAAGGATTCCAGACTACAAACCATAACCTTGTGGAGTTACCACTAGAGTGGTGATTAAAATATCCAGTACATATATGTTTGAGTCTCTAACTAATATTTTTACAAATTTCACTACATCAAATATTACATTTACATTTATATTACAAAAGAGAATATGGAGTAGAGGACCCACATAAGGAAGATTCCTTTTGTTGAGTTGGCCTTGAAGAGTACGGGATGTCCTTGGCGACTTATTCGGAACCTACACGGATGAAACACATGTGCTAAGCATATAACTTAGTGGGAAAACAGAATAACATATATATATGATCACTTACAATGATCCTCAATTTCAGTATATGTGCATCCATATAATTATTTCACATATCATATTATTCATCTGTAGCGACCCCCGAGCCCGGCCCGACCCGATTGGAGAGTTCGAACTAAAACCCCGGGGACGCCCGTTTACTTCTTTTTATTTACATTTTATTACGTTTTCTTTTCAAAAGTGTCACGACCCGAATCCTCCTCGGCTTTCGACCGAAGAATTGGTCAGAACCAGAGCCAGTTTACTCGGCGTTTTCAATTATTTTATCAAACAATTTTCTTTATATTTATTTCTCTTTGGAGTTTTGATTTGCGGAGAAGCATTTTCAAATGGTAGGCCCTGAACATTTACATTTCATAAAATACAATTCACCGAGTAGAGCATTCTATGCCCTTTCAAAGTGATATACAAAACAAAAGCGTTTCTTTAGAGTTTGGCTATTTGTTCAAAATATCCCATGTTAAAATGATATGCATGGTGGGGTATGTACTTATACGCCATAACTTGCTTTATGACTGCCTTCACGATCTTATCTTGCAGCTCTACCTCGAGAACTGCGCATAGATAAAAATTATACGTTAAGCATTTTCATGCTTAGTAGGTTCTATCTGATTCTATTTATTATTCAATTTAACTTGGCATGCATTTAACATTAAACCATGCCTATTATATCATCATATACTCATGCTTTATTCAATTTCGCATGCTTTCATTTTTACAATTCATTTATCATATCACAACATACAATTTCAATGCATTAATTCCAATTCTAGTAATTTATGAGATTTAAGTATACATAAAAATCCCATTTACACTGCATCATTCTTGGTTATTTCACTTTGACTATTCAATTCCATTTCGACCAGTTAGTTTGATGAATCCAGCCCTTATTATCATTCGGTGATGTGCTCGCACATTTAACAATTCGGTCTCGAGCAGCAGCGGATGTCGTTTGGTGCACCCCAGAGCATGGTATCACTTAAATGCCATACGCCATCGCGGATGTCGATTGGTGCATCAGCCAAGTGGGACATTTCTTCAATGCCATACGCCATCGCGAGCGGATGCCGATTGGTGCATCGCCAAGTGGGACATTGGAAAATTTGAGTGCCTTTATGACGGATCTTGGAATTAGTGCATCGTCGGTACGTTCATTGATATATCATCCAATTCATATTTATGACGAATTCCGTTTGATGAATCCCGTCCTTATCATCATTTACATTTATTCGGTTTTCAATTCCATATTCACTTTTGTATTATCTTTTCAAAGATATACTCAATCTATGTACTTATTTCATATACTCATTCACGTACTCATTTCATATACTTATTCATGTACTCGTTTCATACACTCATTCATGTACTCATTTCATAGTTACTTGGTAAACTATCAAAATATTTGAAATAAGAATAGAGTCAGAGAACAAACCGAAGTTGTCGGATCTAGCTTCCTTCTCTTTGATCTCGGTCCTAGGTTAGGTGATCATCACCCGTCCCTAGTCAATAACAATCACGCCACTCTTAGTGGATAAATAATTCTTAAACAATTTTAGTGAATTACAAGTTTATTTTCGTTATCAGTCTTGGGTTAAGACACTAAGTCTGCCCGAAGACGAACTTAAACCATAAGAGAAGCGGCGAATCTGAGTATGTTTTTCACTTAGTTCTATCCTTATTTGAACCCCCATTAATTATTTCTTAGGGTCCCTAACAATAGGTATACAAATACGGGACTTAACGATTACAAAATATACCCAATTTAAGGTTACGAGGCCTTAGTCACAGGGTACCACTTTGGTCGTCTGGTACCACTTCTCTTCTGGACAAAAAATGCCTTCAGGTACCGATACCACTTTAAGTGGTACCGGTAAGACTTCTCTTTTGCACCAAAATGCACCATGGGTACCGGTACTTGTTTGTGAATCTTCAAATCTGTGCTCGTGTTACGCTGAAATGGGTTTTCCACGATTTTCACTTACCAATAAGTCAACATTTCTTCATCTAAACTCATAGATCTCACATCCCACCATGGAATCCGGCTTAGACAACTCCAAAAGTGGGTTGGATCAAGAAGAAATCTCGTTACCCAAGTTAGGGCTTTTTCCCCAGATCGAAAATCACAAGAAGGATGAGTTGGGTTGATTTTCTTACCTTAGCCTACTTGAATCTCTCTTAACTGTATGTTGCTTGGTCTCTTAGGAGCAAGGAAATGGGGCTCAAAGCAACAAAGCATTCTCTTTTGACCCTAGTTTCTTCTATATTCCTTTCCTCCTCTCTCCTTCCTCCCTCAAAAGCGTAATTTGCTCATACAGGCCTAAGACCACATTTTTAACCTTTATAACTCCTTTAGGTGTAAGGCCTTGTTTAGCTACACATGATATACTTTCTCATTTTCCACCTTTTGGTCTTAGATTCATATTCTCTTAAGGCCATGTTTGGCTCAAAACCCATTATTTCCTTTAAGTCTCCTATTATTCCACTTTGGCCATTCATTTATCATAAATTCACTTAGACATTTTATTCTTTATAACAACTGACCCTTAGGTCTTCATTTTACAATTTTTCCACATTTGCCATTTTTCACTTGGGTTATTTTTGGGTTCGATCAATTTTCTCATTTTAGCATATAATATTCAATCATATGCTCACACTTTCAATTTACATTTCATAATTTATCCATTTATCAATTTTCTCGGAAAAACCAAAGTTTGGCTCAATTCATACCGAGAATATATAATAAAATTATTATATAAGTGCAGGGTATTTTATAGGCGTTACATCATCTCTCAGTAGGACCATATGAAGCCTCATAGGAAGATGCGTAGGTACACTCACGAGTATATAATGAGGAGTTATGCCTTTACATTTGAGTTGATTACTTTCATGTTCATATTGTTCACTATTTAGATACACATCATATAAATGTTAGCTTGCATAGACTAGTAATAATGAATAAGAGGGACGTAGTACAATAGGTACCCGAAGGTACGATACAGTACAGAATAGGAAGTGGTCATAAATGGAACCCACTTAATGGTACCGGCAAAATAGGAGCACTAAATAGCCTTGAATGAAGTCTTTAAATAACAGACAGTTGCTAATTAGTACGGAACATAAGTCTTTGAATAAATAGATCATATTTATTCACTATCTTGTATTAAGGAAGCATACAATTATATGTGTTTGGAGACATTTTATCTTTGGTCTTAATAACATTCATGTTATACTCTTAGTCAATTTTTATGATTATATTTCCCACATGCATACTGAAATGTTCATGTCACATACGTTTATTTAGTAATTAATAACGTATATCTTGTATACATATACATATCCTTTATTCACTTACTAGGATCGTCAATTTTCCCAATTTTATGCCTATCACCACTTAAGATTAATTGACCGAAGATGGAGGTGTAATCGAAGCAAATTCGAGAACAAAACAAGACAGTTTCTTTGTTGAAAAAGGGCCCATGTCTTCAAGATTGATGTGGACAGATTCTAGACATTCTTAGCTACACATAGAATCCACGCTCACCCCATTCGGAGTCCAAACAAAAGAGAGATGGCCTCTAGAAATAAAAGAACTGGGATTTTTCTAAGACACCACATGCAGCACCACTCAACGGTTGTGCATTTCCAATATGTCTAACGGCTTCTAATGAATCCAGCATCACGAAGTCACCCAAGTGGACTCTGGAATATTAACTAACACATCCCAAGTTCATTTCCAACTACAATTTCGACCTAGTAAACAAGGTTTTTAGACAAAGTGATCTTCTAACAAAATGTTCACCTATGTCTTAAGTTTCTAAAGGCTTACAATATTGTGACCATACTTTCTTCATAAAAGTTACTCTCCTAGGTGTCTAGTTTCAGTAAGATTTTGATTCACCTCAATTGGGTCACTATAACCTAATATATGGTGCAAACAACATGAACTACTCCTTTAGAGGAGACAGAATCCATATCTTATTGTAAACTATTTTTCAGGGTTTTTTGAGCAGGATTTAAATCTCGAAATTTCTAGAAATTTGTATCTCTGGTTCTCAGGTTTCATCGTAAACTAGAATCATCCAAATTAGAGGTCCGTAGGCCAAGTTTTGGCTAAAACAAAAACATATGTTTTAGTGAAATTTGGACAGCACTTCCCTTAAAATACCTACATGTCTCTTTACACATTTTGATTCTCTGCCAGAAGAGTTCTTGACCAAAACAAGATCAATGAGCTCGGGCCCTGACTCGAAAAAAAAAAAAAAAAAAACGAATAATGGGAGAGTTAGAGGATGTTTTCCTAACCTTGATGTCATGGGAAACTTCCAAACCGAGCTCTTTCTCTTCCTTCTTCATTTCCTTTTCCTCCTCTTTACAGCCCAGACTAAAGGCCCGAGAACAATGGATTGAAACAGAACCAATTTGGTCTCCTCCACTTTGTGGATACCCTAGCTCCCAAAGCCCAAAATGGAGAACAAATTCTAGAGATAAGTTCTTGTCTCATGCCTCATTTTGACTTAAGTTTTTGGCCCTTGCACTTTAGTCCTCTTGCTTCATTAAATTTGACAATCAACTTATCACAATTCTACAATGGCATATAATTTTCTTGTTTGATGTCTTTTGGGTCCTTAATTGGCAATTTACCATTACTCTTGATTCTTTAATAATTCTGGTTATATCTTTTTTCCCACTTAACTATTAAATTTCCGAAAATACCAATTTGATTTTCATTATACCCTACACATGTCATAAAACTATTAGGGTATAATTTGGGGTGTTACAACTCTCTCCCCATTAAAAGAATTTCGTCCTCGAAATTCATACCTGAATTAAAGAGGTGCGGGTACTATGCCTTGATTGTCAATTTTGGTTCCCAAGTTGCTTCCTCTATACCATGGTGTTGCCAAAGTACTTTTACTAGAGGGACTTGTTTGTTTCGCAATTGTTTCACTTCACGAGCTAGAATAGCTTTCGCTTCTTCATCATAAGTGAAGTCTAATTGCTCTTGTACATCTTGTATTGGCAAGATGTGCGATTCATCAAAACGGTATCTAAACTTGTTGAGACATGAAATCGTTATATGATTTAGCTGACTCACAGAGGGAGGGTAAGCGATAAATGATGATCAATTCTTTCTAAAATCTCATAGTCAGATAATATAGAAACATCGTTCCATTTCTTTCCAATTCGGAGTATCTTTCTCCATGGTGATACTTTCAAGAAGACTTTATCTCCTACTTCGTACTCTATGTCTTTTCTTTTCATATTCGCGTATGACTTTTGTCTATCACTAATAGCTTTTAACCTTTGTTGAATGATCCGAACTTTTCTTTTGTCTCTTTCATTATGCCAGGACCAATTACTTTATGCTCGTTCAGGTATGTCTATCATATAGGAGTTCTACATTTCCTGCCATACAAGACTTCATAAGGGATCATACCAATACTTGTTTGATAACTGTTGTTATAGGAAAATTCCATAAGGAATATATCGACTTCAAGAAAATCTAGCACCTGACCCTAAGCATGTCCTCTACAACACTTGAATCACTATTTGAATTGTCCATTTTGTTTGTGGATGGGCTATGCTAAATTCAATCAGTACCCTAAGCTGATTATGGTGCTTTTCAAAACGATGCTTAGTGGATCGGTAATTTCGAGACACTATTAACGATGGAATCCCATGCAGCCGGACAATCATTCATATATAACCGTACTTAGATCCATGGAATAGTCAAGCCGGACTAGTAAGAAGTGAGCAGTTTTTGTAAGTCTATCGATAATTACCCAAACTGAATCATGTTTCTTTTGGGTGAGGGGAAAACCAGACATAAAATTCATAGTAATGTTGTCCCATTTCCATTTTGGAATTGGAATGGGATTTAACAGACCAGACGGTACTTGATGTTCAACTTTTACTTGCTAACAAGTCAAACTTGATGTTCAGCCTTATTATATTTTCCATTTCTGACTAATTGTACCCTTTGTTGTAACTTGATATCATTTTTCTGAGCATCTATCACCATCTACCTGAAATCAGGCATAACTTTTAATTGAGCTACTAAGGCTCCATTAGATGAAAATTTTCATATATAGTCTTTCAGGGACAAAACAAAAATCGTTTTTCTACTTAAGGTGTCCGCCACCACATTAGCTTTTCCTAGGTGGTAATCAACTATGCAATCATAGTCTTTGAACAACTCACAGCCAAGCGTTGCCTCGAGTTGATTCCTTCTAAGTTAACGAGGATACTTAAGACTCTTATGATTTGTAAATATTCTACATTTTCACACCATATAGTAGTGACGCCATTAAGCGAACACTATTCTTTCTTGACTCCAGGATCATGTGAGATAGTGCTCATGCGGTTTCATACGTCTTCAGGCATATGCCCTGACTTTTCCATCTTGCATCGATACACATCCCAGACCATTCTTGAAGCATCACTGCCATGTCATATTCTTTACTTTCAGTAGGAAGTAGCAGCGGGCTAAGTGTAGAGGCTATGACAGAGAATCCTTGCCTAAATAAACTTCTCACCTCTGTTACATTTCGAGGAGGTTTCCAACTTACGATCGCTTCAATCTTAGTAGAAGACCCAAACTCTACAATACCTATCTGAGACCGCAATGCTTTGAATGACACTTCTTTAAACCCAAAAGCACATAACTGAGCAAGCTGTTTTCTCTCGGGTTTGCAACCTTTATCTTCAAATCTTTGTATCCATGTTCTATCGCCTTAGAATACACCAGGATGTCATTTATGAATCTTCAATCTTAGTAGGGTCTACTCTAACTTGTATACGAACCTGATATATCCTAAAGACCAAAGCCGCTTCTTTATTAGCACACACTTACTTAACTTTGCAAACAACTATTTTTCTCTCAGGGTCTACAACACTATCTTCAAATGTTGTTCATGTTCCTATTCCTGGTCTAAATAAGGGTGGAATACCCTATTCATCAAGTCCATGAATGCGGCCAGTGCATTAGTCAACCCAAATGGCATTACTAAAAACTCATAATGACCATAGTTTCTAAAAATTTACATTTTGAAACATTAGCATCTTTCACCCAAAGTTGATAATATCTCGTCGTAGGTACATCTTTGAAAGAACCTTGCTCCTTTCAGCCGTCAGATAGATCTTATTATCTATGATAGATGTTATTTTTCACTAGTACCTTATTTATTTGCTGATAATCGATGCACATCAGGAGAGTGCCATCTTTCTTTTTGACAAAAAAAAAAAAGGGTGCACCTTAGGGCGAAACACTAGGTCGAACGAATCCCTTGTCCAATAGCTCTTGTAGTTGAGTCTTCAACTCTTTTAGTTCATTTGGAGCCATATGGTAAGATGCCTTGGAGATAGGAGTCGTCCTCGGTAAAATTTCAATGGATAGGTCTACTTCCTTTTCGGGTGGTAGACATGATAGCTCTTCGGGAAACACATCTGGAATTCTTTCCTGTTGGTATATCTTCGATTTTACTCCAGCCCTCTTAGAGTCGACCTGATGCTAAAAGGCCTCACATCCCTTTTTAAGAAATTGTCGGGCTTTCATAGCTAAAATTACCTTAGACAATGGGCTAGATCGGATATCATGTACTATCACCTCCGACTTGTCAGAACATTTAAGCACCACCGTTTTCTTACACTCAATTATAGCTCGATGTTTAAACAACCAATCCATCCCCAATATGAAGTCAAACTCGTGAAAAGGCAATGCAATTAGATCAACAGAGAACTCTATCATAGATCACTAGGGGACAGTTCTTATACACTCGGTTAACCTTGACCCTATGCCCCAAAGAACTAGTAACATGCATGTCATATGCCAATTGCTCTACTGATGGCATTTTATCAAACAAGTGCTCGGTGCAGTCATAAGAATGTGTAGAATCAGGATCTAACAAAGCCTGCATTTCAATGTTATAAAGAGAGAAAATACTAGCTATAACCTCTGGTGCATCTTGATCTTCACGAGCCTTTATAGCATAGGCTCGGGCTAGGACTATAGTGTTAGAGAGATTTACTGTTTCTGGTGTAATACTTCTTCTATGCTGCCCTAAACTACCTCGCCCTCTACCCTTATCACGAGTTGGTGGAAATTTTATTTTGGTATCCTCACTACTTCCTTGAGGATTTCTAAATTCTAGGATCACCATGGACAATTTACTAAAAGATGGATTTGTGCTTCCACACTCAAAACACCTAGGTTATCCTTTTGCAAGAATACCTGACAATCTTTGTGGTAGTGCGACATTCAAGTCTTTCACCTTGTCCGAATGAAGTGCCCCCTACTGGAACTTGGTGTCATTATAGGTCCCTGCCTTCTACCTCTAGTAGCATAACTATGTATTGATTCAACTTGACACTCTCTAGCTCTTTTACCTGAGGAGGGACCACCTCTGGAGAACTTTATCTCTAGATTTCTTTCTTGACTCATTATTTCAAATTTCTCAATCTTCATAATCACTTGCACCAACTGATAGAAATTCACCACTTGCAATGATGTAACGGTTGTGAGGTACCTTTTTATAGACTCCTTTAGGCCATTCTCAAACTTTCTACATCGGAAGGTTTCAATAAGAACTGGTTTTGGTGCATACTTACTGAGGCGGCTAAACTCTTTCTCATACTCTGCCACTATTAAATACCCCTGTTTCAGATTCAAGAATTGCTTCCATTTGGTATCTCTATAATCATCGGTGACATACTTCGTTTGAAACTCTTGGACAAAGAAGTCTCATGTAATTAGGTTTGGAAGCAATGGATTTCTTAGAACTAACGTCCACCAATCATAAGCTGCACCTTGCAGAAGTGAGACCGCACATTTGATCATTTGTTCAAGGGGACATTTCACTTCGTCCAAAGCCCTTTGCAGTTTCTCAAGCCAAAACTCAACTTTATCTAACTCTTCTAGACTTTTACAATGGAATTCTTCTACTCCATGCATTCTTACCAAATCAATCGGAGTTCTAGGGGCTGTGAGTCAATCTAAGACCCTTACCATATCCTGAGAAATATTGAACAACGCTTCGGTTGACACGATCGGGGGCTGATGGACCATGATATTTAGGGTTAACACTTTTAGAACTTTCCTCAACAATGTCTTGGGGTCATTCCATATTATTTACTATAAAAAAACAAAAACAAGGACATCCGCATTAGGCCAACACAATACTATGTAGGTACATTTTTAACTTAATAATCTTCTAGAAAAGCCTAAACCTTGGCTCTGATACCACTAACTGGAACGTCCTTTTCATGACTACGGCAGGTGAGGGGACGCTACACAGAGCCGAGACCTGTTAACTTTATTTTCTAGCATTATTTGAGACCATTTCAATCATAGATTCATAACTGATATAAACTTTTTTTAAAAATGCCAAAATTATAAAAATTCTAGACTACAAACCATAACCTTGTGGAATTACCACTAGAGTGGTGATTAAATTATCCAGTACATTTATGCTTGAGTCTCTAACTACTTATATTCTTACAAGTTTCACTACATCAAATATTACATTTACATTTCTATTACAAAAGAGAATATGGAGTTGAGGACCCACATAAGGAAGAATCCTATTGTTGAGTTGGCCTTAACAAGTGCGGGATGTCCCTAGTGACTTCTTCGGAACCTACATGGATGAAACACCCATGCAAATCATATAACTTAGTGGAAAAACCAATAACATATATATATATATATATATATATATATATATATATATATATATATATATATATATATATATACTCTCTGCTATATATATATATATGTGACCCTTAGTAATCCTCGATTTCGAGTATATGTGCATTCCTTATAATTATATCACATATCATATTGTCATCTCAGCTGGAGTTCATAACAAAATGTCATAACGAGGAAAGGTACGTGGGTACACTCTGATTACATAATAGAGTTATGCCTTAGCATATGAGTTGATTACTTTCATGTTCATATTGTTCATTATTCAAATACACATCATATAAATGTTTGCCTGCATAGGCCAATAACAATGAATAAGAGGGACGTAGTACAATAGGTACATGAAAGTACGAGTACTGTCTACATAACGAGGTAATTAGGTATCCCGAATCCATAATGGTACCAGTAGAACAAGAGTGTTGAATAGCCTTTGGCCAGACCCAATTAAATAGCATAGAATGGGCGTGGCGATTAGCGCAGACGGAGATCTTTGAATAGCACTAGTCCTTATTTATTCACTATCCTGTATTAAGTAGGCATACAATTATATGTGTTTCGAAGCATTTTATATTGGTCTTAATAACATTCATGTTATTCTCTTAGTCAATTTTTATGACTATATTTCCTAAGTACATCTTTGAAATGTTCATCACATCGTTTTATTTAGTAATTAATAACGTATATCTTATATATCTGAGATCCTTTATTCACTTACTAGAATGAAGTAGATTTGCCCGATTTTATGCCTATCACCCTTAATATTTGTGACCAAGATGAATTGTAATCAAAGTAAATTCGAAAACCAGCGTAGCCCAGTTTCTTTGCTAAAATAGGGCCCATGTCTTCAAGACCGACGTGGACAGATTCTAGACATTCTTAGCTACACATAGAATCCACGATCACCCCATTCGGAGTCCAAACAAAAAACATAAGGCCTCTAGAAATAAAAGAAATGAGATTTTTCTAAGACACCACATGCAGCACCACTCAACGGTTGTGCATTTTCAGTCTATCTAATGCTTCTAATGAATCCAGCATCACGACGTCACCCAAGCGTCGTGACTCTAGAATATTAACTAACATATGATGCAAACAACATGAACTACTCCCGTAGAGGGGACAAAATCCCTATCTTACTGTAAAAGTCCTTTTCAAGGTTTTTAGAGCAGGATTTAAATCTTGGTCTCTTCTAGACATTTGTAGCTATGGTTCTTATGTTTCATTTCCAACTAGAATCATCCAAATTGAAGGTCTTTAGGCCAAGTTATAGCCAAAACAAAAATATAGATTTTAGGGAAATTTGGACAACACTTCCCCTAAAATACCTACATGTATATACACATTTTTTTGTCTTTTTCAGGAAAATTCCAACCCAAACCAAAACAAGATCCAAGCCAACCTAAAACCCAACTCAAAAAAAAAAAAAAAAATCATAAATAATGGGAGAGTTAGGATGTTTTTTCTAACCTTGATGTCTTGAAACTTCCAAACCAAGTTTTCTTTCTCTTCCTTCTTCCTTTCCTTTCATTTCCTCCTCTTTGCTTGAACTAAGAGAGCCAAGAACAATGGATTGAACAAACCAATTTGGTCTCCTCCCCACACAACCGGATGCCCTACCTTCCAAAGCCTAAATGGAGAACAAATTCTAGAGACAAGTTCTTATCTCATGCCTCCTTTTGATTTAAGTTTTTGGCCCTTGCACTTTAGTCCTCCTACTTCATTAAATTTGACAATCAACTTATCACAATTTTACAATGGCATATAATCTTCTTGTTCTATGTCTTTTGGGTCCTTAATTGGTAATTTTCCAATTTACCCTTAACTCTTTAATAATTCTGGTTATATCATTTTTCACACTTAACTATTAAATTTCCAAAAAATACCAATTTGACTTCCTTTATACCCTACACATGTCATAAAACTACTAGGGTATAATTTAGGGTGTTACAAAAGGCTCTTACTAAGAGAGATAACAGGCTTAGGCTTATTCTTCGGCTTAAGGCCCATGAAGGAACACGCCATAACACATAGGGATGCGTGTATCCTATCATCCCTTAAAGTAAGGGGCATTTTAGACATTTCATAAGCTAAGGTTTTCCTATAAAAGCATCTTTATGGAAAACCCTAAGACATAACACAACACCAAGCCATTTGTTCTCTTCTCTCTTAAAAGTGTTCAAGAGATTGAGAGGAGTTCCTTAAAGAACTCCTCTTTGTGAGATCGGGTTTTGGCTCCCTCTTCAGATCAAGACTTGGCTAGCATCGGGACTTCTTCGGAGTTCGTTGCCTTAGAGGTTGTTGACTCCATTCTTCCTGTGGATACCGTTAGAGGCGAACCTAGGACTTTGTTCGCTTCGATCTTCATTGCCCCGACCAGTAGATTGGTTTTTGAAACCGACACAAGGTAATCATGTACTCTTTCTTTGGTATATAACCGGATTTGATGCCCTAAGAGATCCTTGGGAGGGTTTTTGTTGAGATTTTTTTTTGTTTTTCGTTGCTTTTGACATGAGATGCCACCCTCAAAACCCTACAGTGGTATCAAAGCACACTTGTGTGCATCAAAATCGGTTCTATGTTGAGAGTTTTCATTTTTGGTACCCATGTTTTCAAAAGGTTCGAAAATGAAATGAGATTTTTGGTTTGAAAAATGTAGATCCAGTGTTGTTCTTCATGTAATATGGTCATGAGATGATCAAGGATGGTTATTATGAAGGGAAAACCACTTGGATGAGATTAAAAGTCCCAAAGATGGGATTTTTACGAGTTTCCAGTAGCTGGAAAACCTAGCATCGTCGCAACGTTCATGCCCAACGTCGCGACGTTATTCACCTGAGCCTAGAAAACATCGCGACGTCCAAACGTTGTGACATGCCAACGTCGCGTCGTGAGGATTGGACAGTGGGGTTTTGAACCCTCCTAACGTCTCGTCGTGATGTAAGGTGTTACTGGTGCCTTGTTTGTTTCCTTGCTCTTATGGTTTTGCACCAATTTCGAACACACTACTCTAGTATGTTTGAAATAGAGATCGGCAAGTTAAAACTGAGCCTTGTTTGTTTCGTTGCTCTTTAACTTAAGGCCTGTGAATGAACATGCCATAATGTATAGGGGTGCGTGTAGCCTATCATCCCTTAAAGTGAGGGGCATTTTAGACATTTCATAAGCTAGGTTTTTCCTATAAAAGCATCTTTATGGAAAACCCTAAGACATAACACAACACTAAGCCATTTGTTCTCTTATCTCTTAACAGTGTTCAAGAGAGTTTGAGAGGAGTTTCTTAAAGAACTCCTCTTTGTGAGACCGGGTTTTGACTCCCTCTTCGGATCGAGACTTGGCTAGCACCGGGACTTCTTCCGAGACCGTTGCCTTGGAGGTTGTTGGCTCCACTCTTCGTGTGGATATCGTTAGAGGCGAATCTAGGACTTTGTTCGCTTCGGTCTTCATTGCCCCCACCAGTAGATCGGTTTTTGAAACTGACACAAGGTAATCCCACACCCTCTCTTTTGTATAGAACCGGATTTGATGCCTTAAGAGATCCTTGGGAGGGTTTTTGTTGAGATTTTTTTTGTTTTCCGCTGCTTTTGGCATGAGATGCCACCCTCAAAATCCTACAATAGTCACTTCACGAGTTAGGTAGTTTTCCTAATCAATAGTTCAACTACAAATTGTTCGGGCAAATCAATCATTTCATCCCTTAATTCCTCCAGCAATTTATGGTACTCATTGATTTGGAGCTTGGTGTCCTTGTTATCTACCATTTTTTTACTTATAGTAGTTTCATACCACAAACTTTTGCTTGCCCACATCTTCAGGTGTACTTAGTAAGCATTGACTCTCATATAACCTTTGCTTCCTTGTAGGCATAGTAGACATCAAATAACTCATTAGATAAGATAGTTAAAATTGTATGACAACAAACCTTGTTTATGTGTGCCTAAGCCTCAATGTTGACATGTGTGTTTCCAACAGATAATAGCCATGTCACTCCATGCATATCTAGGGTAGAATAAATACCTTCCTGCCATCTTTTGGGACAAAGTTATTTAAAAAAAAAACTACCAACCACTACCATATAAGACATCGTGAATATAAAATTTTATTCCATTAATAGGAAATTGCTTTTCGACATTTCTCAATTAATTTTGTTGGGTATAATATTATAATGTTTACTTGAGATAATATTAAGTTCAAAAAATATCTTCTATGTCGAATAATTTATGAGATATTCGTCAATAAGTTTGGTCTAGCAAAATATCGCTAGGTTAGAATGATTGATATATTTTCATGTAAATCAAAACAAAGGGAGTTATTCACGCTTATATATATATATCATAACATTTGACATTGATAAACATTTTTTCCACAAATAAAATCAGAAACTCTCAAGTAAGTTCTTCAAAGAAATTCTAGACAATTGGATGGATGGATTATATGTCTATAAGTTATTTCGTATCACTAAAATTCATTCTCTACGTTGATTTCCTTTTACTTTCATTGAATCATTATAAACTAATACAACTAATTTTATCAAATTATACTATTCCCTATTTAGTATTTGAAGCATTAACAATTCACATAACATATTCCCCTCGAGTGTTATTTCCCTGTTCTTTTAATAAAATAATGAGGATAACGGCACATAAATTAAAATTTTAAATTTAGCTATCAAAAATCATTTATTTTTCAATCAGATGGAGTCGTTATGCATTATTCCATCTCAAATTGTCTTTACCTTATAATCATCTATACTTGATTGGATCGTTAATAAGGTCTTATTCAATGATTAAGAGTTAGGCAAAGCATATGAAAGAGATTAGGTTCGAGTTTTGGTTAGTCCAACCAAGTTAAAGTTGATCACAACCGTCTGATATGAAGACTTGTGGGGCCATCCCATGATCATGGGGGAGATAATTAAATTATAAACAGCATAAATGAGATACAAAAGAGTACAGTGATTGTACTGGAATGAATAAATTTCAATAAATGGTAGTAGGTAAGAGATATGGAGTTGAAGGACCTCTTTAGGGTTTAGGGCTTGTTTGGCTGCCTTCAAATTCATACCTAGGATGGTAACTGAGCTGGTCTGGGAATGTTTTAATATTTCTGTGGTGTTCTGGCCATTTTGCAGGTGGTAACCTGTAATGGAATGTCAATGTGTAAGGAAGAACTTATCAAATATCTAAAAATATAAATTTTTTTTTTTAATTTTAAAGTAAACGGAAAAGCATTTAAGTTTAATTTCATTGAAAAAAAAATGATGTTTCTCATTTTAAAATACTCTAAGTCATTAGTCATGTATGTTAATTGGGAAAACAATTTTTTATTCTTTAGAATAAAAAAACAGAAAAAACAAGTTTGATAGCTTAAGGTCCTGTTTGATTTGTGTTCTTAAAAACTGTTCTAAAATATAGTTTTTAAAAATACAGAACATCAAACATGTGTTATCTAAAAATAGAGGTTTTGGACACACGAACAACATAAAAAATGAGCCCCATTTTACCAAACAAGATTTTAGTGTTTTTTTAAACATTTTTTATAAAAAAAAAAAAAATTGTTCTTAAAAATATGAACCAAACAATCTCTATTTTTTTCGTTCAAAAATTTAAAAAATAAGGATTTAAAAAAAAAAAAAATCTTTTACTTATTTTTCTTATAACTTCACTTTTTTTTTTAGCTCAAATGATGTAAGGTTTTGAAGTTACTTAATGGTCACTAGTTCAGTTGGTCTAAGGTTTTGGGGTTACCTAATGGTCACTGGTTCGAGTCCCCTCAAAGCTATTAGATGTTTAGTTGACCATTTACTTCAGGCAGTGGTAGAGCCACCTAATGCCCGGGCCAAATGTCACTCATCATTTTTCTTTTGCAAAAAAATTTCCTTTGTAGATGTAGGTGGAGTAGAACACAAAACCTAGGTTATGTTGTCTTTTGGATTCTCAGAGTCTTCGGATCTTCGGGGCATTAACCTAGCAGCAAGGACCTGCAAAACAAACAAAGCATCGACGGTGGTGTGCCGGCTGCCTCTCCGATGCTTAAGTTAGACAGAGCAATAGAGATCGTCAATACATCCGTTTTTCAGTAGGATATCCCCTCTCTCTTGTTGTGATTCCTCCCTTATTTATCAAGGAGGATGATGGTCCACTTTTTATGGAAAATGGGTGATTGGTTTCCGAAATGGAAGGGGGGAGGTGCTTCATTTACATGTTAAACATTTTCCTTTTGGATAACCAAGTTATCCGAATCTTTCGCCTTAAGAATAGTTTGATCATCCTAATGGCAGTTACGTACGTGATTCGTGGGAGGATGTGTTCTCGAGCTGCGAGGGATTAGTCGGGAAATTATTAGCTGACCATCTTCTTAGAGACGACAACTGGCTCGGAGAGGATGTGCCCGGGCAATAAATCCCACAGGCCTTCGCTATGATCGGATAGTCCACGAGCCAGGATTCGGGCCGTGGTTTGGATCCGTGTTCATGTGAGGATACTTGGGCTTAGCCTGTAGGCAAGGGTACTTGGAAGAGCGAAGCCCAGAGCTGCCTTATGGGCACACGTATGTGTCGGGCCTTTTGAATAGGGGTGATGGGCCAAAGCCATGAGTACCTGATACCCCCTTTTTCGGTTGGGAGATCAATCTTTCGATTAGAAAAATGCCATATTCTTGAGCTTTTACGCCTTCGTTAGGAGCAGAGGACCATTAATGCTTATGTGTTCCAACTCGTGCGTTACCGGGGGGTTTTCTATTTTTGGTAGCACATTTAATGCGGCTTTTTAGGGTTTCCCACATGTTCGAAACCCCTATAAAAGGCTGCAGGGTAATGGATTCTTTTGTTCTATTGGTTGATTTTGAGTTTTTGGTGGGTATGTATGGCTAGACGCTACCGGGCGCTATCGGTCTGGGTCTTTTGCGATTTCTCTGGAAGAATTTGAATGTGATGTTGGCCCGGGGTCGATAGAGACTCTGAGGAGCGTCGCTGGACCGCACTAATTTTCTTTTGGAGGGATATTTTTGAGCCTTATATGTCACTTTGCTTTGGCATTGTTGAAAGGCGTTGTGATCATATTGCCATAAAAGGGCTATCCCTGGTCGGAGCTTTTTCTTTTTTCATATCTTCTTTAGGATCTCATTTTTCTTTTTCTTCGAACTTTTCTTCTTTCTTAGGCGTTTTCTTCCACTTTTTCTTCTTTCTTAGGCTCTGTTTTTCAGCCCTGTTGGGTTATGTAATTGTTGAAGTATGATCGCTTGATTATAAGCGTTGCTGTGTAATTATGAATACCTTTTGGTGTAATTAATGAAATTGTGTTTCTTGGAATTTTTTACATTTTCGCTCACCTTATTTTTCTCGTGCTCGGCTAATCGGTCAACAACGTGGACTAACTCCTTGGGACAAGGGTTGTGGCGCTTAATGAATTCTAGAATGGATCGGTCCTTATGATTCCTAACTGGACCTAACTTGGTTGTTCGGCCTAAGCCTGTCCATTGGGGAGGCACAAGGGCCCTAACCTGGGGGCTCACGAGCTTGGCCCACACTTATTTACTGTGCCTTAGTAAGTGGAGCGTCGCGAGGATTCAAATCTTTTGGAGGGGTGATGAGTCAGCTGCGCATTTAATGCACCCAATGGGCTGAGCGCTGATAACCAGGAGTCATAATTGGATCCACCCATTCCCATGCGTTTACCCCGAT
The DNA here is from genome assembly GCA_016808115.1 of Tetrastigma voinierianum. NCBI lineage: Eukaryota > Viridiplantae > Streptophyta > Magnoliopsida > Vitales > Vitaceae > Tetrastigma > Tetrastigma voinierianum. The sequence goes on along the minus strand of JAEQBH010002975.1, from coordinate 457,866 downwards.
TTCTCTTCCATTCCATGGGCCACGATACTCCGGTGTAGCGTTGAGTGTTTTGCGGATTGTCTTTCCAGTGTTGCTCTCTTATCTTCAGTAAGCCTTGTTTTTGTTAAGGTCGTTAGATTCAGGTTGCCCGGCTATGTTTAGGCAACGGGGATCGTAGGAAGTGTTTTAGGACACGCTAGAACTGGGGGGGTTTTTCCCGGGTCTGGTAGGTTCATGTGTGTTCTCGCCCTTTTACCAGTTTGGTATTATGACATTGAACTGATTCCCCTTTCCCCTTTCCTTTTGTTATTATGCAGCTGCGGTATGTGAGAGGTCGAAGAGACTTCCACTAGTGGGTGGGGCAAAAGAACCTAGCGAGGGGATGGGCCATGCCAAAACAAACCTCATCTCCTCTCTTCCATGAAAGAGTTAAGGTCTTATTTTCAAATTCCTAACAATATCGATTTTGAGTTGTCGAACGGTCCGGCCGAATCCACTATTAACGAGGAAGATAGTGTAGTGTATTTTACTTGGGAACAACTCGCAACCGGGTTTCGCTTCCCCATTTCGTCTCCGGTAAAGCAGTTCCTACACTTCTTTAGAGCGCCTCCTACTCTTATCCATTTGAATGTCATGCAGGATCGACCCCGGTGCGTCTTTGAATCTCATTGGACATTTAGTTGGTAGAGTCACACTTTATTTATACCTTGGAAGGCTGGGACACAGTTTGGCTATCCATGTAAGCACAAAGACCCATTTGCAATTTCTTCACCGGGACTTACAGACTTGCCTAGGCGAGGCGAAGGGCCTAATCTTGGTTAAAGGACCTTGGTATGAGACCTTGAGCTCCCTTGACCCCCATTTGTTTTGAACCAATTAATGTCATTCCCAGGTGTGTTCAAGTTGTGGGATTTGTATGTCGGTGCATTTCTACACGTCTATACTTTACATTCACGTATTTTATTAATATATATTTTTTTTGTACAAGGAAAAGTCGTAGAAGTGGTAGTAAATTGGGTGGAGAAAATTTAACTGAAAATTTAGGAGTTGCTAAAGATTTCACGAGGTGGGAATCTTCAGGTTATTTATGGCACTCTTAAGCTGCGAAGTCTTCGTGAGTTAGTCGCGATTCAACTCCTACATTATTCCAGTTATTTCACGCCCTCTTCCGCAGAAATAATGGAGGGCGAGCATTACGTTATTGTTGATCTCCTAAATTTAGCCCTAGGTAGCTCGTCTCAGCGAGACCCGGGGCGAGACGGTTAGTGTCGAAATGGTGATTAATTACCCGGTAGGGCAACCTTCTTTGGCTAGGGAGGATTCGCCTTATCTTTAAGCATCTAAGAAGGACGATAGAGTGAGTCGTCTCGGCGTCTCATACAGAAAAGGGTTCTCGTCCACGCCCCGAGAATCTAAGAAGGGAAGGCGGTGCAGAGACAGCCTAAGCCTAGAGCGGGGGTGGGGGATTTTGTCCCTTTGGTTTCCCTAATATATAGCTGCCCCCCTGCTAGGGAAGAGTAAGAAGAGGAGGATGAGATGGCTGATCTTGTTCACAACTTCGACGCACGGAAGCGCAAATGAGGTGCTAGCTTTATATGGGAGATTAGTGCTACCCTAGAGGTGGCCGGTGAGGCGAGCCAACAACCATCCAGTGAGAGTTCGAATGTGTAGGAGATAGCCGTTTCGGATTCGCACGAGATGAAACTCATAAGGCCGGTGAAGCCCGGAGTGCCTCTTGGTGCGATTTAGGAGGGTCTCCTACTCATGTGGAGTCCCAGGGACATTCACTCAGACAAGTGTTGGCCGCTCAGATAAGGCCAAATTTACCCGAGCAGGCACGATGGGTGACTACTTCTTGATCGTTCTTTGTTGAATTCTTATATTCCTCCATACGGCCAGGCTCCCCCCATGGAGGAAGTATCGGTTCTTGGGCCAAAAGGTGCCTAAGAGATTATTGATCACTAGAGGCCGTTTAATCGGGGCGAATCCCCGGTTGCCCATATCGCCAAGCGTATCGGCCGCCCGGATGCTTGTAGATGTGTGGTAGAGGAGAGAGCGAAAGAATATCTGTCTCGATCCACCTTTATGCTTGTAAGGATGAACTCAGCGGTGGTTCCGAGGAAGCAGAATGTTAATACGTAGCTTACCTTGACCCGTTCGATCGGCGGAGTGGTATGTTTTGTTGCTATACCTTTGTTATAGTATTATTTCTGATTATTGCCTTGATACAATACGTTCTTTTGTAGGCCATTACGATTATCCGGAATATGACTTACCAGCATCGAGAATTCCATTCTAGGCTAAGGGATGTGGAGAGAAATTTCTGACTCACTCAGCGTCGTGTTCGACCATGATGTCTTTTGCGAGTGCTTCTTTAGGCCCGAAGCGGAGTGAGATCGGTATTTGGAGAAGGAGGCGAAGAGGCGTTGAGAAGGTATGGCGAGCACGGGCGGAGAAATCCGCTGCTCGCGCCATGAGCCTTGGCGACCATGGATCTGCCGTGCGGTGGGGAGTGCGGGGTGAGAATCGTCCGTGTTGGCTAGGGTCCAATGCCACTGGCGGGTTTAGTGAGCTAGGTGAAAGGGAAGAGGCGGCTAGCCATTTAGTAGATCGGCGAAAGTCTCATACAGAGCTCAGGGACTAATGAAGATGAAGTGTCAGAAGCTCTCAAACTGAGACCCTTAAAGAAGAAAAAGGCCACTGGAAGAAACATGAGGGAGGGCTTTGACGTGATTTTCAACTATGGTTATGGCTGTTGTGCTTTCACACATAATATTTGTGGAAGTCAACCTGTGGTTCCAGACGGGATGCTAGACACGTCTAAGTTGTTAACCTCAGAGTTCTTTATTAACCCTCGATGCCTCCCGGGTGTTGTCCTTACCGAAGTCGCGACCATCGATGTTAGCTCGGGTGAAGCGATGATTGCGTCAGAGAGGGAGGTTCCCGCTGTAGTCCTTGAGGTGAATATTAGCAAGGCGGGCGAGCATCACCCTACCGCCAAGGTTGGGTTGGGTAATGAGACTAATTCTTCTGCAAGAGTAATCGGGGAGAGTGAGGAACGTGATGTCTCTGGTGGGAACTAGGGGTTGTATTTTGCCATTGCTCATTGAGCTATGTTCCTACATCCATGTTCTGTATCCTCGGTTTTTGTTATTCTATAACCAAGCTCCATAATAAAGCATCTGTTGTTTGGGAATCTGATGTTGTTGCTTTCTCTTTGTCGAATCACGTAATTCAGTTCATTTAGCTAGGCAGGCAAAGATGTACCTTAAGTAGGGCCAGTCGGTCAGGCCTCTGATATACGAGGTTCATTTGCACCTGTACGGCGCATCTTTACGGGCCGTAATGAACCCGGTAGGGCATCAACTATCTTGGTAGGTAGGACATCAACCTTACCTGGGCTTTGTAATGAACTAGCTGGGCATTAACCATACTTGGTCGGTAGGACATCAACCTTACCCGGGCTTTGTAATGAACATTTGGGCATCGACCATATTATTAGGTACGTGGGACGTCTGACCTTACGAGTCATCAACCATACGGGTAGGTGGGACATCAACCTTACCGGGCTTTGTGATGAACGGTTGGGCATCAACCATCTTGGGCGGTGGGACCATCGACCTTACCCGGGCTTTGTGATAGACGATTGAGCATCGGCCATGCTGGGTCGGTCGGACCTGCAAACGCCACAGGCTTTGTAATGAACCAACTTGGCATCGGCCATGCTGGCGAGTGGGACATCAACAACCACTCGGGCTTTGTAATGAACGGATGGGCATCAACCATCTTGGGCGGTGGGCCAATCATTGCCACGAGGGCTTTGTAATGAAAATTGAGGCGGGAACATGGTTAGAATTGAATCATTCTTTGGTGATAATACCTTTTGAGGTGCATAACATTCCACATTCTAAATGCAGTGTCCGTCTAGTTTATCTAATGCATACAACCGGTCCTTATTTCGCATTATGATATACGGTCCCCTCGGTTGATTTGGAACTTTCCGGTAGTGGATCGGTTGTGTTCTGAAAACTTTTCTTGGTTGGTCTCTGGTTGGAACATTCGGGGTTTCAAGCGTTTGTTGTATAGGTTTGCTAGCTTTCGGTGGTACGATGCTATTACCGCAGTAGTACCGCCCGTGGTTAAATGCTGCCGTTTCTAGGTCTTTAATCATAAGATTGATGTTGGTTGCTTGGGTATATCAGTTCATAGCATGGGCATACCGATTTCTGTTGGGACTATAGCTTCCATCCTATAAGTGAGCGCGAAGGGGGATATGCCGGTTGGTATGCGGGTTGTAGTTTTATAGGCCCAAAGTACCCCGGGGAGTTCGTCTACCCACTTGCCTTTAGCTGAGTCTAATCATTTCTTTAAGGTGGCCAATAGGGTTTTACTAGAAGCTTTTGCTTGACCCGTTACCAACGGATATGGTAAGTGGAATATAGATTCTTTATTTTCAACTCACAGGAGAAGTTCACATATGCGGAGCTATCAAATTGAGGTCCATTGTTGTCTGATTGATCGGGGTATCTGACAGAAAATGATAGTCTTTAGATGAACCAAGTGACATCCTTATCTTTAATTGATGCGAAAGCCTGTATCCACTTGCTTTGGGGAAATCGTGGTAGCTCACAGAAGCAATAATTGTTTTTGAGCTAGGGCGGTAGGGAGCGGCCTGACTATGTCAATTCCTCATTGAGCGAAGGGCCAAGGGCTCGTGATGGAAATTAAGTCATAAGCTGGTGATCTCAAGACAGGGGCTTGCTGTTGGCATCGGTCACACTTTCGCACGTAATCGGCGGTGTCAGATCTCATGGTTAGCTAATAATACCCCTGAGTGTGGGTTCTGTGTGTAACGCCTTGAAAATACCCTAACAGTTTTATAACATGTTCTGGGTGTAAAATAAATTAAATTATATTTTTTCCGGCGTTTAAATGACTAAAAACGAAAAATGATAAAAATCCAGAAATTTTACATAAGCCAAATAAATTTAGTAAAAATGTTAAAAGGGGGACCAAAGGGTCCTAAATGAGGAGTGTAATGTTAAAAATGTGAATAAAGTGAAATAAAATTGAAATGAAGTGTTAAAAGGGCAAAAATGAGAAATGAGAATTAATGGAGTAGCCAAACATGGCCTTAGCCATGTAATGGGATTAAAGACCTATTTTGGTCTTAGAAAGCCATTTTCACATTGGGGCATTTCTGTTTTGAGAGAGAAAGAGAGAGCTAGGGCTTGTGGAGAAAGGAGATTGGTGATTTTTCTCCAAGTAACCAAGAGTTTGAGAGATCAAGAAGAAGAAGGATGAAGAAGTATGTTTGGTATTGAAGAATCAAAAGATTAAAGGTATGGAAACCAAACCCTAATTTTTATTTTCTTGTGTTAAGTTGATGAAAACCCCAAAATTTTGGATGAAAGTGTTTATATTGGTTGTAAACAAGTTTTTAGGGTTGCTCTAAGTTGTGTTTGGTTGTTTTGATTGGTTTGGATTGGTTTTGAGAAATTTTTGTATAAAGGAAATGGTGAGGTTAAAGGAGTTCTTTGTCAAATTTTTCAAAAACCCTATTCTTGTTTTGGCTATAGGTTAAGTTATAATCATCTAAATGGAGTGATTCCAATTTTTAAAGAACCATAAGAGCTAGAGCTACAAATGTATACAAGGGACCAGGAGCAAATTATAGATCTAAGGCTCTCGAATATGGGTTTAAAGGTGAGTTTCGGGTAATTAACAGGTATGCTCTATTTTGGGTGTAGTTGTGGTGTTTTGGCCATAAGTTGAGTTTCACTCATCCAAATTGAGTGATTCAAAATTATGGATAAACTAGACTTCTAGGGGAATAATTTACTTGAAGGAAGTGTATATAGATTGTAACCCTAAAGTACCCAGAAATCTATCAAATTGAAGCTATGTGCAGATTCTGTTTTGCAAATTAGACTAGTCTAGATGTAAAATGCAATAACTTGAGTTTTGGTGATCAAGTGGATGATTGATTGCGGGGAAGAAACCTTAGAGCCATAGATTCAAATAGTGAAGACCATTCTGTGATTTATGGGTTAAGACCCCAAAAATCAGAAAATAACGAGTATGTGATCCGAGTGAAATTTGGGCATATCGACTAGTTTGACATTAAAATGCCGTAACTTGAGTTTGGGTGATCCAAATGAGATGATTCCAATTCCTACTGAAAATAGAATCATAGAGATATCATTTTTTGAAGGAAGCATGAGAAAAATATGGATCATGTGTCCCCAAAATATTTTGCAAGTGAAGAAGTATTGTGTAGACATCAACCCTAACCAAAATCCTAAGATTGCCTGTTGATTTTTCTTTCTTAGGTTGTTCATAACTGGTGCTTGACATATTTGTGATGGATTATGGAGTTGATGACGAGATCTTGACCGAGAGCGGGATTAGGGATAGGAATTAAAGAACGACAACCTTTTTGAGTTTGTTCTTCAATCTCTCTCTTGTTTCAAATTTGTGAAAGTTTGTTCTACACTCTTCTTTCATTGTTTCAAAATTGATTGTAAAATATTATGAAATATTGAAGTGATTTATGATAAATTGCATATTGATTTGTTTTAAATTGATTTGAGACAATCGACTACAAAATAAATTGCATACGAAAATTTGCATGAGTGTTGAAAAAATAAATTATTGTATCAAAATGTATATACACTGTATAAATTGTATTGAATGATTTTGATGTACCCTTAAAGAATATTACGCCTTAGATTAAATTCGAGTTAAGGATAGATTGGTATACGATAAAGAGGTCAAATTAAGCGATCTTGCGCCGAGATATAATGAAGTGTCACTCTGATCCAGTAGCTGCGAGTATCGTTAGTGTTCACGAAATTGATTTTTAATAGCCGTCAATGAGCGGGATAGCATGTGTAATCGTTGTTTTCATCTGCAGGCCCTACGGCCCACAAGCGGGTGTGTCTTAGGTGATTAGTTATCACATTACTTGAAAGCATAGGTTAAATTCGATAAGGTCATAATGATAATGAGATTGAAAAGTGCATGATTTGTGATTTGAATGGTTTAGTGCATATGAAATTGCATAACTGAAATGACCCGATGAATTGTAATTGAATGTAAATGAATATATATATGTATTATCTTTGCATTAATGTCTTTGAAAATGTACAAAAGCATTGTTTTATAAACATTGCATGAATAAATGATTATATGACTAAGAGCTAAATGCAAATATTATATGCTAAATGAGAATTGATTGGACCCAGAAATTTACCCAAGTGTAAAGGGAAAATTTAAAATTTGTAAAATGAGGACCTAAGGGTCAATTGTAAATAAGTTTATATATCTAAGTGTAAATATGAGAGTTGAAGTACAAATAAAATGAAATATGGGCTATAAAGAAAATAGGGAGAAACTTAAGTCAAAAGAATGCTTTTTTTTTTTGTGACCAAACAAGGCCTTATGAAAAATAAGAGACTTAAGACCAAAAAATAATGAGAAAATGAGAATAGGTGTGGAAGGCCCAGTATGGCCTTACACTTAAATGAGATAAAGACCAAAATGTAGTCTTTGGGAGCTCATTCTTGAGACAATCCCGTTTTGAGAGATGGAGAGGGAAAAGGAGAAGAGGCTAGGGCTTGGGAAGATCCAAGTTCTAGGTGGGGTTTCTTCCACTTCTTGTTCCTTTGTGATCCAAGCAGCAGTGGAGATTTGAAGAGACTAAGGTAAAACAAAACTCTAGCTTCATCTTTTGTGATTTTGATGTTAGGGGAAAACCCAAAATGTGGATAAAAGAGTTTGTTTTGGTTCAACAAATGAGTTTTGAGGATTTGTGTTTAGGTTGAGTTTTGAAGAGTATTGTTGGTTGGATTGGTTTGTGTAATGTTTGTAAAAGGGAAATGTTGGGTTTTCAAAGGAAATGCTGTCAAAATTTTGTCAAAACCCATGTTCTTGTTTTGGCTATAGATTAAGTTATAATCATCCAAATGAAGTTATTCCAATTAGTAAGAACCATAGATATAGGGCTTGGAAGATTTATAGAAGACATACTCTGAGCAAATTGTAGCTCTAAGGCTTGAATAGGGCTTAAAGGTGAGATCAGGTAGCTCACAGGTAATGCTACATTTTGGGTATTGTTACCATCAGTGTTTTGGCCATAAGTTGAGTTCACTCATCCAAATTGAGTGATTCGAAGAATTCTAGGTAAAATACAGCTTCTAGAAGTCATTTACTTGAAGGAAGTGTATACAAATTGTAAACCCAAAGTTCCCGAAATTTTTCAAAGGGAGCTTGGGCTTTTGCATAGAACAATCGATTAATGCAAATTGGAGTAGTCTGGATGTAAAATGAAATAACTTGAGTTTTGGTGATCCAAATTGGATGATTCAAGTTGAAGAAGAAACCTTAGAACCATAGTTTCAAATGAGTATAAGGAACCATTATCAATTTTTGGAGTTAAGACCCTGAATTAGGAATAACGATCAGGTAGTTGGGCGTGCCGACGGTTTGGCATTAAAATGCCGTAGAAAAGCTTAAGTTTGGGTGATCAAGAATGAAATAAGATTCAATTCCTACTAAAAATAGACTCATAGAGATAAACTTTTCTTAAGGAAGAATAAAGCAAATTATGGCTCATGTGTCCACCAGAAAATTTACAAGTGAAGGGTATCGGGTAGACATAAGCGTGACCGAAAACTCTAGAATAACCTACTATTATGTGATCGTCATTTGTATTTGAATAGAATTCGACGGAGGAAGCTCGCGTGAAGTCGAGATTCAGATACTCGGAATCAAAGCGATTTTGGTTTTGTTCTATCTTCTCCTATTCTCGTTTGGTTGAATTATTTGTTCTAAATGTAGAAAAACATATTGAATTGTTTAGTGGTTGAAGAAATTGATTGTGAAATGTTTGAAATGAAATTATGAGTATTGAAATGCTGGACAGCACATACAAATGTACATAATTATCTTGTATGTTGCTATAAAGATTTGAGCATATAATTGAATGTTAACCATCTAGTTGATATGAAGGATAGATTGAGTATACGATATGGAGTCGAAATAAGCGATCACTATGAGCGATTGGATTGATGTGTCACTCTGATTAAGCGACCAATGAGGGCCAAGTATCGGTAGTGTTTACTAATTGATTTTTATAATAACCCGTTCAATGACCAGCGAGCTGTATTGTATAAGCCAGTTTTATGCGGCTGCTGGCCAGTAGGACCATGTCGGTGATTAGATATCTGTGTCTCGAAAACATAGGTTAAATATATTAAGCGAGGCAAGATTAGATTGGTTTGAGATTGTGACATATTGGGGTGAAAAGCATGATTGCAAATTAAGAATAGAAAGAGCATTGTGGGAAATGTATGGTTGATTATAAATAGAATTATTGCATATGAGAAGTGTGTATTTGGGATGATCAATGAACCGCTAAATGATTATATGAAATATGTATATGTATTATGTTGACATTGATCATCAAAAATATTTAAAAGTATTGTTTAGTAAAATTACATGATCGGCTTAAAGCCAGAAGCGGATGAATGGAATTGTATAAAACCACCTAAGTATGAAAATGCTTAGCGTATTGTTTTTTATTAATGTCACGAATTCAAGTGATTAATAGTGATTGAAAGCGGACCCAAGGTCGAGGAGCTCAGAGTCATTCAAAAAGTTCACGGAGTATGCTCCGACATATGCATTCACTCAATTTTGTTTTGAACATTGATATTTTGTAAAAACAATTTGAACTTTGAACATCTATTTTGTAAATCATTTTTAAAAGGCTTGGAACGCCTTCATTGTAAATGTATTTTGTTAAAATGTTATGGGCTGTGGATAATAGCAAATGTTTATGGAAGCATACTAAATTGAAAGCAAGCTTCCACAAGATAGCAAAGGCAGAAAAGCGTTTATATGGACCAAATAGAGTTGATTGATGGCTTGATTTGGCGTCCGAGTTTCACGGTCAGGATCCCTCCAGCCCAGTCGGATGGGCTAGAAATTAACTACATTTGACCCACAATGTATCGAGCCTAGGTTTAGGCGGTCTGCAAAATGATTTTGAAAATTTTGTGATGATTTTGAAATTGTTTATAACATGCATTGCATTTTGCATATAAAAGAGGAATACGTGACTACGATGCGGATCTTCTTTGGATGTAATAGGTGAAACATGGATCTGAAATCCACTTTAGGGTTAGCAGGGATGACGAGGAATGGTTAAGGCAGTCCTGCTAGTGTGGAAGGTGGGCAAGCTCGGGCTCACTTGATGAATGAAGCGGAACCTGCTGCGGGGGTCTTTATTGATATCCTCGGCGATTAGCTCGAGGCTTTACAAAGCGGCCTGACTAGGCTGCGGTTGCCCCTCCACGATCGATACATTGAGGAGAGATGTCGAGAGTGTCTCACTTGGTAGTAGATTTTCTAGGACGGAAAGAGGATGAGCCCTCATGGCAGAGAATTAGCTCAAAAGGACCGAGCGAATGCTAGTGAAAATGCATTGTACACCGGATGAGAGTTTGGAATGTGCGACCGCCCTACTATAGGATGAGGCTTATCAATGGTGGGTTTCTGTGACCAGGATCGCACCACCATAGAGTATTACATGGAAGTTCTTCTTGGATGAATTCAAGAAGCATTATGTGGGTCACATCTATTTGGCTAACATGAGAAGAGAGTTTCATATGTCTGAGGACAAAGAGACGGGATGGGTGTCCGCAGGAATATCAAAGGAGATTCACCACGATTGAGCAAGTATGCTCGAGATACTTGTGAGTGAGGAAGAAAGATCTTAGTAGGTTTGAAGGCGACCTTAATGACCATATTCGGGCCATGTAATAGGATTTTCCATGATGATTTTTCCAAGGGTGTGACATGTGCATTGAATGTGGAAAGGAGTAAAGAAAGAGAGGAAAAAAGAGAAAAAGATAAAACGAGGAAAGAAAAATCTCGGTCGATCAGTTCACAACAACGACAAAGGAAGAGATTTAGGGGACCACGGGGGTTCGGTCGACCCTCGCGGCTCAAGCTACAGTAGGAATGCTACTCTCTTGCCGTCGGTTGTGAGTGCATCGGGAGGTGCTTATAGAGGACAGACTGCTCCTCATTGCTCCGTGTAGGAAAAATCATAAAGGAGAATGTTGGAACTACGAGGTGCTTATTTGATTTGTGAATCAAGGCATAGAGCGAGAGATTGTTTAGAGCTCAATCATTTACAACACCCTAGAGTGAGTGCGGCTTCAGTGGCACGAGAAAGGCGAAGAGTGTTGCATCAGGTGTTGAGATAAGGGACATAGACCTTGGTGACAAGATGGTCGTTGTAACACCGAAATATACTAGTCGTTTTCGACATGTTTAGGGTATTTGTAAGCTATAATTTAATTTGTTTCATAGTTCATTACAATAGGAAACGAAGACTGGAAGAGTTATAAGATTTAAAGACATGAGTGTAATTTGTCCAAAAGGGACCAAAATGTAAGATTGATGAGACTATGGGCCCCGAAATGAGATAAAGGAAGTTTAATTCATAAATAGAAGGAGTTATGGGCTTAAAAGCAAATAAGCAAACTTGACCCAAAATGGGTTATTTGGAGGACGAACATGGCCTTAGAAATGCAGTTTTTAAAAGACCAAGTGGTCTCATTTTGGGAGAATCGGATGGGGAGAAAGAGAGAAGAAGAGGAAGAGGAAGGAAGAAGAAGAAGAGAAGAAGAAGGCCAAGATCAAAGCCAAACAAAGCTCGATTAAGGTATAGACTTGGATTTTGGTATGAAAACCAACCTTGATTATGATTTCCATGAGATTTGTATCTTGCAGGTTTGTAGGATGATTATTTTGCTCAAACCTAGGGTTTTCCTAGGGTTTCATCTTAGCCCCAAAATTGTGGAATGAGTTGATAAAACCTTAAATTGTACAAGATAATCATAGAATCCTCTCCTTTAGAATGGATTCATGGTTGAATGGAGTATTTGAGTTAGGGTTTTAGAATAAACCACTAACTAAACATCATGTTTAGTTTGTGTATGAGTTTTAACCCATATTATAAGGAATTTTGGGAAGAAATCCATGATGGATTTTTGAAAAGAGAATGATATAGAGTGAAAGATGATTTGAGTATAAAAGAGATTCCAAAGTGAAATTGGAATGAATTTGATGTGTGTTTGAAGAGTAGGAGTGATCTATGGATCACAAGTATGGAAAAATGTGAGAAAACACACGTGGACGTCCCAAAGTGTCTCTAGGTAGAACTTGAGTCCTACCGGTAGAACTTCCAGTTCTGGTCATTTTTTGGCCAAGTCCTACCAGTGAACTTAAGTCCTACCGGTAGGACTATTAAATTTCAGTTTCGACTAGTTTCGTATTTTGGCCATAACTTCTCATTTCTTATCAGATTTGAGTGATTCAAGTGGCTACGTAAAATAGACTTCAAGAACCAAACTTTAAGAAAGTATCATAACTAGGCTCAGTGAGTCAGAAAAAGCGCCACTCAAAATTTGGGGCTATGTGCAAGCCACATTTCCGCATCCAGGTTGATCCTTAGCGTAGTCAGGAGTTGTTTGGACGTATCTTGAATTCCGGTACTCGGGTGGGTGATTTAGTTGGGAATCAGGGCTTATAATATCATAGCTTTAGAAAATAGAGTACAAGGATCTAGTGTCAAAATATGAAGTTACAGACCCTCGGAAAATGAGTAATTCAATCTGTCCCTCGAGTAAAATCGGTACATCGACTAGTTGGCATAGAAAATGCCATAACTTGAGTTTGGATGATCAGATTGGAGTGATTCGATTTCTGAGTAAAGATGATTTATAGAGCAAAATATATAGAAAGACATATGATCCTTATGACTACCTAGGACCAAAGGGTGAATTAGTGGACGTCTGATTGGTGCTCGGCACTCGATTAGTGCCGGTACTCGATTGGTGCGCTACGACCTCTGTTCGATGCCGGTACTCGATTAGTGCTCCGGCACTCGATTGAAATCTTGGTACTCACGATTAGTCTTCTGACCTCTGTTGATGCCTCTGATTAGTGCTCGGCACTCTGATTAATCTTGGTACTCGATTAGATGCGCTCACGACACTCCTGATGATGCCGGTACTCTGATTAGTCTCCGACACTCTGATTATGCCGGTACTCGATTAGTGCTCGGCACTCCTGGCCGAAACCTTGGTACTCCTGACGGTGCTACTGGCGCGATCTTTATGTCGTGCCGGATACTTATTGTCTTTGCGTCTGCCATTTCTTGGGTAGTCTGGTAGTGAGACAGGACATATGATAAGACATTGAATAAAAGATCTGAATATACCTCTGTATGCATTAAGAAGTAGTACCTAGACCTCCACAATCTGCGAATAAGGTCTGTAGTACCTACGGGTACTCCTGTATTTGTATAAGCTCTGTAGTACCTACTGGGTATACGTATTTAGATAAGGTCTAGTAGTACCTAAGATTTGCTCTGTAATAATACGAAAATGTTACGAGTACCTACGGGTACTCCACTGTATTTAATTAAGTTACATTACATTCTTTCTGATTTAGTTACATGACCTATAGATCCTCCTGTCTCTGAATAAGTCTGATCGATAAGTTATTAGTACTGGGGGTATTCTGTCATTTGAATAAGTCTGTGGTACCTCTGGAACACTCATGTATCTGCGAATAAATTATATTGCATGTCGTGCATTACCCTTAGTACCTACGGTACTCATGTCGATAAAGTGCGATTGTATCACGATGCATTGCGGTACCTACGGGTACTCCTGTATTTGATAAGCTACATTACGTATGTCGATGCGTTGCGTAGTACCTCACGGGCCTCCACAATATCGATAAATTACATTACATGTCGATGCATTACTGCGGTACCTACGGGTACTCCTGTATTTGATAAGCTTTGTTGCGTATCGATGCATTGCTGTAGTGCACTGCAGATGCTCACAACCATCTCGGCGATAAGTTACGTTACGTATCGATGCATTGCATGGTACCTCACGGGTACTCTTTGTATCTGATAAGTCCTTTGTCTCTGTATAAAGTCTGTAGTACCTACGGGTACTCACGTATCACGATAAACTGTCTCACGAATAAGACACATAGTACTACGGGTACTCGCATCGAATGAGTTTTTGCGGTACCTCTGGTGCTCTGTGTCCAAGATAAGTCTGTATCGATGCATTGCGTAGTACTACGGGTGCTCCGTGTTGATAACTCCGTATCCGAATGCAGTTTTGTCGTATCGATGCGTGCATGGTACCTCACGGGTGCTCCGTGTCGACCAAAGTCTGTCTCTGTATATGTTCTGGTACCCTCACGGGTACTTACCATATCTGATTGGATTAAAGTAGTACCTATGGGTACTCCTGTCTCACGATTAACTCTGTCTACGTATAAGTTATATGATACCCTCTGGGTACTCCGATTATCTGAATAAGTTCCGTTCACGATTAACCCACAATATCCCCGAATATATCTGTCTTTGATTTAGTTCGGTGGTACTACGGGTACTCCTGGATCTGATAGGATTCACATCCATGCTCTGATTAAACTCTTATGTAGGTACCTCACAGGTACTCTTGTATTTGGTCAGTGGATTCGGTAGTACCTCTGGGTACTCTTGTATCGATGAAATAAGTACAAGGATTACGTAGGTACCTACGGGTTACTTTTGTATTTGATTAAGTTCGGTGAGTACCTCTGGTACTCTTGTATCGATAAATAAGTCTGAGTTACGTAGTACCTGCGGGTACTCTTGTATTTGATTTAGTTCTGTAGTACCTACGGGGTGGTACTCTTGTATCGATAAATAAGTACAAGTTACAGTACCTACAGTACTCGTATCAGTAAGATCGGTATAGATCATTAAGATAAGTATACTCATTAAGATAAGTAGAGTCACCATAAGATAAGTTACATGCTCCACGGGTCGATTGAAAATAAGTTTATTAAGTATAAGTTACGCCAACTCCTACTTGGGTCACGGAATAAACATAAGTTTGTTATAAGCATAAGTTACTGCATAAAAATAAGATACATGGCAACTCCTACGGGAGATCAGAGATAAGAAGTAAACTGTTATAAAGAAAGAAAGTACGTATAAGTTCATAATATAAATACATAAAATTTATATTATCATTATTGTTGCTATGCATTAAATAATATATGCATAAGATACATGTTTCCAGCCCAGCGTAAAGCAGCACGGGTTTCATCAGGTGTAGGTCTGGGAAGACATCTGAAGACTTAGTGTCTGTTTGGGCTGACACACGAGGAAGGGTTCACTGCATGCAGGATTCTGTTATCTGGTTGTATAAGTAAAAGTACAATTTTGTATTTGTAAATGGGACTCAGTTATATGTATATAATATTTTGAATAGTTATAAGATGTGGGCCATACCCACGGGTACCCGATCTGAGTTTAAAAAAAAAAAAAAAAAATCGGAGTAAGGAGTCCCGATTATTTGGTCTCGCGTCCGGAAGCCGGTTCGGATCATGATCGGGTCGGCGGGTTCGGGCGTGACGGTCGTGCTCCAGCTTCGACATATGCAATGAAAGCGATCTGGAAATACCGATGCTCCAGATGTGATAGTTGGTAATTTCCAAATCTTTTATACTATTGTACATGCATTGATTGACCCTAGGTCAACCCACTTAAATATTTTTATTGGCATACCTAGTGTGAAAAATTTACTAAGGAGTGGAATCAAGTATGACATCTTGGTGACGAACACGCTCGGGCATAGTGTTATTGTGAATAGAGTGTATAGAGATTGCCTGAAGTAGAGATATGAGAGTATGAGTTTCCCTAGAGGATTTGATCGAATTATCCTTCAAGGAGTTTGATGTGATTTTGGGGATGGATTGGTTGTCTCGACACAGTGATGTAGTGGATTATAGAATGAAAGAGTGACCTTGAGGCAGATGAGGATGAAATTAACTTTCCTTCAGAAGATTCAAACCACCTCTCTAATGTGATATTCGCAGTACTTTGCTAGAAAAATGGTGCGAAAGGATATGAAGCCTCTGCCAGCTTATGTGATTGTCTGATGAGCGAGGCCCTAGTGTATCAGATATCCGTTAGTGACACTACGAGGCGTGTTTCGAAGAGTTGCTAGGATTTCCTCACGAGAGGGAGATTAAGTTTGCTATCGGCCCATTTAAGTACCCAAGTGCCACCGCAGAGCATCCATTACACACACGTCTGAGGAATGGCTCAGTGAGTTAAAGAATTAAAGCTTGATTGCAGGCGCTAGAAAAAGAAGTTTATTTGACCAAGTGTATCCTGCAGTGAGGAGCTCCATGCTTTTTATTAGAATAAAGATGGTACCGCCGGCTATGTGGTGATTATAGACAACTAAACAAAGTTTATTTATAAAGAATAAGTATCCATTACCAGAATTGATGATTTGTTTTGACCAATTTGTAAGGTCTGATATCTTTTCGAAGATTGACTTACGATCTAGGTATCATCAGTTGAGAATTAAAAATGTGGATGTGCATAAAACGGCGTTTAGAACGCGATATGGACATTATGAGTTCCTTATAATGCCGTTTGGTTTGAAAAATGCTCCAGCGACTTTTGATGGACCTAATGAATCATGTTTTCCGACCGTATGTGGATCATATTATCATTAGTGTTAAATGAGGCGACATTATTTGTGTATTCAAAAGATCAGAGAAAATCGTGGCACACCTTCGGGTAGTGTTAGAGACTTTGAGAAAAGAACAGTTTGTATGCGAAACTGAGCAAGTGTGAGTTTTGGTTGAATGAAGTATCCTTTTTTGGGCACATTGTATCGAAAGAAGGAATCTGAGTGGATCTAAAGAAAATAGAAGTGGTTGTCGATTAAAAGCCACCAAGAAATGTTACATAAGTGCGTAGTTTCCTAGGACTAGCAGGTTACTACATAAGATTTGTTAAGGGGTTTTCGATGATCGCAACCCGATAGTAGAGGCCTTTCTAGAAAAATGTAAAATTTGAATGGGGTAGAAGAATGTCAAAGAGTTTGATAAGTTGAAGCCATTCTTGCGGAACAGGTTCTTACTCGGTAGACCTTGGTAAGGAATATGTGATCTTTAGTGATGCTTCACTAAATGGACTTTGATGTGTTCTAATGCAAAAGGGTAAAGTGGTAGCCTATGCTTCAAGACCCAGTTGAGCGCATGAAGAAGTACTACGCATGATCGGAATTAAGCGCGGTGTTTTTCGTTGAAAATTCCAGAACACTACTTGTATGGAGAAAAGTGCTTCATTTGCAGATCCATAAAATTAAGTATTTGCCCTCATGAGATCTTAACTTGAGATCGCGAGGATGGATTATGGTCTGATAAAAGATTGCTGTGTAAGTATAGTGATTGATTATCACGGGGAAAGGCCCGATCATAAGTGAAGTCCTGTGTCTTTGGTAGAAGGCGATCTGGCTTGCTTGACGTTGAATTCTCATTTGTTGTTGACAGACGATGGTACGGTAGTGACAGAATTGATAGCGAAGTTCAGATTTGTAGAAGATTAAGTCTTTGGGAAGCCTGTGAAGAAAGATGAGAAAATTCTTGCTATAGTAAGTCGGATTAGGAAATAGTAAAGAAATCGAGTTCTGATGTAAATGAAGATGGGGTTTGTATTATAAGATCGGGTTTGTGTACCCGATGATAATGATTTGAGGAAAGCCATACTTGAAGAGGCACATAATGGATCTTTTGCTATCCATCCGGTAGCCGCAAGATGTATCGAAGATTTGAAAATGTCATTAATTAATTAAGATAGCTTCGATGTATCGAGTTTGTAACCAAGTGTTTGGTTTGCCACCCAAAAGGGTAAAGCGAGCATCAAGTTCCTTGAGATTATTGCAACCCAGATAAGAATCCCAAGATTGATGAGGTAGATTACTGGTTTATGGTTGGAGTTTACCATTGTGAGGGGAGAAAGCATGACTGGTTTGGGTCATAGTGGGTAGATTGACCAGTCAGCTCACTTCTACCCGGTGAGCCAGGCTATTCATAACACGCTAAGCGGCGTATACTCAGAAATAGTTTTGTTGCGTAGGTTCCAATATCCATTATTTTGAGACGGAGATCGAGGTTTACTTCGGGGATTTTGGAGAAAATTCTAGAGGCTTTAGGCACTCGGTGAATTTGACATAGCGTTCCACCTGCAGACAGGATGGACAATCGAGGAAAGAAGGTAGTTCATATTACGGAAGATATGTTAAGGAGTTAATGTGATCGACTATGAGGGGGTAGTTGGGATAAGACACATTCCTTTAGTTGAATTGTGTACAACTGATAGTTTCGATCAAGTAATGGAATGGTGCCTTACGAGGGCTTTTATATGGAAGAGAAAAATGCAGAACTCTTCCAGATTTGTGTTGAATGAATTATTGAAAGAAAGTGATTGGCCCCGGAGCTTGATACAAGAGACTAAAGAAAAAGTGAAAATGATTAAAGAAAGATTGAAGGTGGCCATCGATGACCAAAAGTCATGCGATATGAATGAAAAGATGTCGATATGAGATCGGCGAAAAAGTGTTTTAAGAGTATCGCCTTGAATGGGTGATGGGATGGGAAAAAGGGCAAGTTAGGCCTAGATTTGTGGCCCTTATGAATTGATTGAAAATTGGGTCCAGTGGCATCTGATTAGCATTACCTCGGACTTGGAAAATACCAGTAATGTTTTCCATGTCTAATCTTGAGAGGTATCGTCGGACGTCACATGTAGTCTCTTCGGAGACAATTGGTAGTCTGGCCTGACAGCCTACTGAAGAGCCGAGTGGAGATCTTAGCTCGAGGGAAGTGAAAAATTGCGAGCAAGAGAGGTCCATTAGTCAAAGTCTTTGTGGAAACCCTGAGGCCAGAAGAAGCCACTTAGAAAAGTGAAGGAAATGATCACGGCTATTGATATACATGGCCCATTTGACTAAGGTAAATTTCGAGGACAAAATTTTCTTAAGTGGGGAGGTTATGGCAGCCTAAAATACCATAGATTTTTTTATAGTGTATATATATATTAGGGTATAGAGGTGGAGCTGACTTGGGTATTTTCAGGAGCCCTTTAAATGAATATTGAATATAAATGATTATATGGCTAAGAGCCAAGTAAATATTATCTACTAAATGGAGATGATTTAAGGACGAGAATTTACCTAAGTGCAAGGAAAATTTGAAATATGTAAAATGAGGACCTAAGGGTCAATTGTAAATAAGTTTTATATGTCTAAGTGTAAAATGTGAAAGGGTTGAAGTGCAAATAAAATGAAATATGAGGCTATAAAAGCAAATAGGGAGAAACTTAAGTTAAAGAATACATTTTTGTGGCCAAAACTAAAGGCCTTATAAAATAAGTGACTCTAAGACCAAAAAAATGAGAAAATGAGAATAGGTGTACGGAAGGCTATAGGCATGACATACACACTTAAAATAAAGGATAAAGACTAAAATGTGATCTTTGGGGCTCGTTCTTGAGCAATCCCATTTTTGAGAGAAGGAGAGGAGAAAAGGAGGAGAAGAGGCTAGGTTTTGGGAAAGATCAAGTTCTAGGTGGGGTTTCTTCCCACTTCTTGCTCCTTTGTGATCAAGCAACTTAGAAGTGGAGATTTGAAGAGACTAAGGTAGAAAACTAAAGGCCACAGCTTCATCTTTTGTGATTTTGATGTTGGAAAACCCAAAATGTGGATAAAAGAGTTTGTTTTTTGGTTGTAAATGAGTTTTGGGGTTGAGTTGGGTTAAGTTTTGAAGAGTATTGTTGGATTGGATTGGTTTTTTGTGTAATGTTTGTAAAAGGGAAATGTTGAGTTTTCAAAGGAAATGCTGTCAAAATTTTGTCAAAACTCATGTTCTTGTTTTGGCTATAGATTAAGTTATAATCATCCAAATGAAGTGATTCAAATTGGTAAAGAACCATAAGATATAGGGCTACAAATTTATAGAAGGTACTATGAGCAAATTGTAGCTCTAAGGCTCCCAAATATGGGCTTAAAGGTGAGATCGGGTAGCTCACGGGTTATACTCTGTTTTGGGTATTGTTATAGTGTTTTGTCCATAAGTTGAGTTTCACTCATCCAAATTGAGTGATTCGAAATTTTGGGTAAAATAAGCTTCTAGGGGAATAATTTACTCTAATGAAGTGTCTGCAAATTATAACCCTAAAGTGCCTAGAAATTTGTCAAAGTGGAGCTATGTGTAAAAACAATCTGATTCTGCTTTGCAAATTTGAGTAGTCTAGATGTAAAATGCAATAACTTGAGTTTTGGTGATCCAAATTGGATGATTCTAGTTGGAGAAGAAACCTTAGAACCATAGCTTCAAATGAGTATAAGGAACCATTACTAATTTATGGAGTTAAGACCCCTGAAATTGGGAATAATAGTAGGTAAATTTGAGCATCTGGCCGGTTTGGCGTAAAATCTTTGACTTGAGTTGGGTGATCAAATGAGATGATTCCAATTCCTATTAAAAATAGACTCATAGAGTTAAGCTTTTTCTTGGAAGGAATCATAAGAAAATTATGGCTCATTATGTCCTAGAAAATTACAAGTATGAAGGGGTATCGGGTAGACATAAACCAGAACTCCTAGAATAACTTACTAATATGTAATTCAATCATTATTATTTAGAATGGGGATGTGAGGAGGAAAACACATTAAATGAAATTAAGTATATACAAATCAAGCGACGATTTTGGTTTGTTCTATAACTCTATTCTTGTTTAAGATTTGAACAATTTGTTCTAAATGCATAAGAAAAACATATTGAATTGTTTTAAATTGGTTTGAAGAAATTGATTGTGAAATGTTTAGAAGTGAAAATTGCATAATTATTGAAAGCTGACTTATTTTATACAAATGTACATATTATGTTTGTATGTTCTTTATAAAGATTTGAGCATCTTAATTGAATGTGCTTAGATTTAGTTCGTATGAAGGATAGTTATGAACTCTGATAGGAAATTGAAATAACAATACTCTGACGATTGGATCAATGTGTCACTCGATCGTGACCAATGAATCGTATCGGTAGTGTTCACTAATTGATTTTTTAATAACGGTCAATGTTAATGGACCCTTATTGTGTTTATATTAATTTTATCACAGGCTGCGGCCAGTGAATGATAACATTGGTCGATATCTGTATACTCCCGAGAAACATAGGTTAAATTTATTAGGAATATAAGTTGAATTAGTTTTGAGATTGTGACATATTGGAATTGAAGAAGCATGATTACCAAATTGAAATGAAAGAGCATTGTGAAAAACATGATTTGATTATAAATAAATTATTGCATATGAGAAAGTGTGTTGAGATGATGATAGACCATAAATGCTTATATATGAAATATGTATATATATTATGGTATTGATCATCCAAAATATTTAAAAGTATTGTTTAATTAAAATTACATGATTTAGCTTAAAAATGGATGAATGAAATTGTATAGAACCATTAAGCATGAAAATGCTTAGCGTATTGTTTTATTAATCTGATCAAGAGTGATTAATAGTGATTGAAAGTGGACCACGAGATCGAGGGGCTGAGTCATTCGGAAAGTTCCGCGAGTATGCTCCGACATATGCATTTATAATTTATTTTGAACATTGATATTTTATAAAAAAATTTAGGAACTCTGAGAACATCTATTTTCAAAATCCATTTTAGAAAAAAGGCTTGGAATGCGCCATTATAAATATATTTGTTATTAAATATTATGAACTCTTCAAGATATGTAAATGTTTATAGGTTTGCCTTAAATTAGAAGCGGCTTCATAAAGATTTGAGCGAACGTTTATATATGAATAAATGGATTTCATTGATGGCATTAGCGTCCCGGGGTTGTTCGGGATCCATGGCCGGGTTAGATCGGGATCGGGGGTCGCTACATATCCAGTGAACATGTACAGGGTGGAGCCCGCGGTTCGTCAGCGACAAAGCCGCCCGGTGTCAGTAAAGATCAGGCCATGCATTCATGAGATTGAGTTGATATTTTGTATAAACTCTGATTTTATTTTGTAAATGTTTTGATGTGAAAACTCTATTCTGTTTTTATAAATGATATGATTAGAAAAGGCATATAATTCCATATTGTACAAATGTGGGATTTATCCCAAAATAATGGGTCTATCGCAAATGTTTTGATGCATATTATTATATATTCTACAGTATACAAATAAACGTATTTGTATTCGTATCGGTAGCGTTGGACTTTACAATTATTTTGATATTAGAGCTATAGTTAAATTGCTATAAAAAAAGAAAAGGGTGTTACATGTTATTTTGGTATCAAAGCACAAGTAGCATAGAGCTACGAAATTGAAAACGTATTTATATTTGTATTGGTGTTTGAATATATTTTAAAAGTAAAAGTATTGGTAGTCGCGATGGGCCTTCTACTGTGATCAGTGTTCTGCTTTGGATGAGTCTACATATCCTTCATGTAATTGGCTGATACATATTGTGTCCTTGTTTGGTGGTTAAGCACTTTTTAGGTAGCGATCTAGGGATTAGTTGTGATTTATATTAACCTTGAGAACTGAATTATTTGGATTTAGATCTTATGAGCTTTGTCTTGTCTTTGAGAGTGCTCAGTGCTTGATATATTGTACTATGAAGTCCATCCAAGAATGGGAGACCTTGTCCACCTGACTTACCAGGGTAGTGATAATTGAAGAATTCGATTGATAATAGATGGGCAAGAACACTGTCTCTGTCATCGGAAGAGACGGCTAGCGGCCAGGCGACCCAGGAGTGTCCATCTCTCGTTCTGATCCACTGGGAAGTGTGACTTCAGTGAAAAGCGCTGTTACTTAACAAGGGTTACATCTTTACCCAAATCGGGGTCTCGCGACTCATGATACGCATTACTTGCCTACCCTGGCGAGAATCGCTTTGAATCAAAAGCTTGGTTAACCTTTGTAGCCCTCAAGTTCGATTCCAGCTCGGATGGCCTCGCTACTCACGGTCGACTGGCCAAGAGGCGTCGAAGCCAGAATGGAATGCTGCTCAATCTTTTCCACTGGCGAGATTTAGGTTGCAAACCCGATGCTAGCTCTGTTTGCGAGATGCCGTCACATTGAGGTCCACGATTCAGTATCCGAGGCTCATTCACGGATTGGGGATCTCTGTTCAGAAAATCTATCGGAACACATCCTTTTTAGCCCCAATCTTGGTTTTATATCTTTTGAATATGGTCATCCAGTTGAGTGCCCGTCAAGCCATCCTCCAGGAACATGTCGGACTTGTTATTGGTGCTTTCTGAGAGGGAGGTCGGTCTTTCTAATGATAGGGTGTGCTTAGAGTATGGGTGAACTTCTTAGTTCTTGGGAAGGCTAATGCGCTCTTTCGAGTGGGCGTCTTGGGATTTCTGTGTCGGCCCAGGACTTGTTATTGAAAAGAATGTTGGCCTCTTCTTTTTTATTCTCATCTTCCTTGAGCAGGGGCCACTCTTGGGACATCCCCAAAGCTGCAATTATGCGAAGAGTGTTTCGCCCCGACGAGGCTAGCAAGGACTAGAGGTTCTGAGATGTTTGTCGTTGTGAGGCTTCGCCGTTTCCCTCCATTTCCACCTTGCACAGTTGGCCCCCTTGAGGATGACAAAGAACGACTTTAGGCTGTCTTTAAATCGAGAAATGAACCGCCACTAAGGCGTGGTAAAACCGATCAATTATTGTACCCTTTTCTAGACGGGAGGCGGGACTCTAAAATAGCTTTAAGTTGAGGCGGGGTTGGCTTCTATCCCTTTGAGTCACCATAGAGCCCGAGAGATCATCATGGCTTTGACTCGGAAGCGCACTTTGAGGGGATTGGAGCTTCATACGTGCGCCGCCAGGGTTGAGCCTCTTCACGGGTGTTCGACTAGTCAGGCGTTCCCTTGAACTTCACTAACATATTGTAATGTAAACCTCTACGGTTTTCCTAGTAGTGCTTTGAACATCTTGGTCACTAACCTCGTCACGTGCCTGACATTCTTTAAGTCGAGCGCATCCACGTTGTATGGGGAACTGCCGTCTGAGTGATGAGATCGCGTTTCCGCGTCGGCGGATGCATGAGTTTGATGATATCAGAGAGGCATCCGGGAATGACAACATCCATTACTTGGCCAGAGCACGTCGACAGGAACTGGTCTATCAAGGTAAAGGAAATTTATTTTTCGGGCATAGCCGTTGACATCTATGTAGTCCACGCACACTCTCCATTTACCGCCTTTTTTCGAGACTACCACCACATTGGCTAGCCATTCCGGGTACTTTATCTCCTTAATGAATCCTGCTTTTAAAAGATTAACCACTTCTACCTGAATAACCTGATGACGGTCCGGGTGGAAACGCCTCACTTTACATCTAACTGCTGGTGAAGGGATGACATTCCAGGTTGTAGAGGCATGTACGGGGGTTAATGCAGACCATTATCTGAGTGGAGTCAATGAATACATTCATATTACGGAGCAGAACTTGTTGTATTTGTTCCTTCTCCCTGATGGATAGGAAGGAACTAACATATGGGAATTTATCAGGCCAGTCTAGGAATGTGATTAGGGGGTTCTGTATTGACACTCCTTATCCTGCGCCCCTTGCTTAGCCGCGAGATGTAGTGCTATTTATTTTGGGGTGCGGGTCTAGGGGCAGGTGTAGCGACTTTCGTTTTTCTCATGTTCCTGTCTTGGCCAGGTTGGTAGCATTGTTGAAGTTGCTGGTTAGGTACGCTCGAGAGGTCGATTGCGACAGCTGGTCGATGTGATCATTTGATGGTAGGTCGAGGCATAGCTTTCATTGCATCTGACCCGGGCTCGTGACAATGGCATTGTACTCGACAAGTGAAAGTAAGACTCTTCAAACTCTGAGCCACACGCGCCAGCGGGAGGAAGCGATATCATATCGTTATTGTGATTGCCTATTAAACCGGATAGGATTTTGCCCGGCCGAACTTCGACTGTCGAAAGGCGTTCATCTCACACTTTGAAGCGGGGCGGTTGTAGCAGTCGTAGTGCCGAGTCGACTAATTACTACTGTGCGCATCAAGATCGTAAATACGCATAGGTAGAAATATGAATGCATCGGTAGTGTGAATGGCGACCACCGGACGGAGTTAACGGGAAATGATATAAGTAGAATTAGTGCATTTGGATTGCTTTTACGCTATCTAGGATGTGAATGGTGTTTTTCATTGCTAAATGTCTTGTGGCCTTTCATGACAACCTCCTCTTTTGGCGCCCAGGTGAATCTTGGTGTCCAATAGGGCCACCGATTATGTAGTTTATAATTAGGATGAGGTTCGAGGCCGGGAGCTGCGCTAGTCACTATTCTTTCAACCAAGAGGCGACCTCGACTCCGCGGGTAGTCTCGAACATATCTCACAGGGTGGGCCCTCATTAATCTTTCCACCAAAAATTTCAGGCTTCGACATCAGTTGGTCTCATTCCCATGGTCCTTGTGGTAATCACATCTCATAGACTGGTTGCGTTGTGCGGGATCTGACTGAATTGGTGTGGGCCATTTGAAGTCGGGGTGATCCCGAATGAGAAGAAGAGTCTATCGTAAGAGATGTTCATAGGGGTAAAATGTGGGGGTTCCTTCTTTCTCTTTGATAGGTCCCAGGAGCGTTTTTGGTTCTTACTCTAACTCCTCTTTTGTTCAAACTATCCCCTAGTGGCCGACTTACTGCTTTGAGCTGTGATCATCAAGGTTTGAGAGAATTTGCCGGGATGTGTCCTCGACATTGAATATTTATGCGTCAGAGTAATGATTCTTCCATTTGTCGCGGTGGATCACAGAACAAGCGAGTGGAAGAATGGGGTGGTGACCCGAGGCTCCTTCGGAAGTGCGGAGGATCGCATCCATCTTGTCACGAATCGATATGTTAGACGACCGAGTCAAATCTTACAGTAAACCGCGAGGATGGATTCCTCCTCGCTTGAAGATGGTTTACGGGGCTTGAAATTTCCCTTATTGGCCCGAGGCATAAATATTGGGGAAACAATCGACCTGACTCGTTGAATGAGTTGATAGATTTAAATGGGAGTTTGTGGGACCAAGCGAGCGAGGCCCTTGGTGGCGAGACACTTTGCATAGTAAGAGGTCGTCTCCTGCATTAAGTATCATTGCCTGATTGAAATGCAGCATGTGATCATACGGATCAGATGAGCCATCATACATGGCAAAAGATGGTATGACAAAGCCACGGGGCGGTTCATAGCTCAAGATTGTGGTCCAGCAGGGAGGATAGCATGTCTTTAGGCCCCCGGACAATCGTAGATGTAAGCATGTGTGGGGCGGGTGTAGCCCGGAGTCGGATCGCATGAGCGAGTGGTGGTGCTACGCCTTGTGCCCGCGTGGGCGGCACATTTTTGAGGCTGCTCTGTTTGTCATCACTCTTTCTTAGTTTAACTCATGCTCGCGATGCATGGCGTGGAATGTTGGAGCAGCGGTGAGGACCTCTTTTCTTGATTCAACCTCCACATTGTTCTTTGGGGTAAAGATTAGTGTGACTACGGATGATAACTCATCGTCGGCTCAACGCATCAGCATGCGCTGCGGGATGGGCTCCTTGCCTCTGTATGTTTGGCCAGGAGGTGCGGGATGTTTACTCCCTCGTGCATTTTCACCCAGATCCTCTTGAACAAGCTCCACGGTGATCGTTCTCTTGCAAATAGTCGACCTGATTTGTCGGTCGATATCTGTGCTGCTCTTCTTGTAGTTTCCATATTTTGTCCCAGCCCAGAAAATTAGTCCTTAAGGGTGAGTTACCTTTGGGTTCTTGGCCATACCAATAGGATCCAATGACAGGATGAAGTGGGAACTCACCCAGAGATCTTGAGTGTGAGGGGATCACTTTCGATAGCAAGCGTGTAGCCATTGCACGTTGATGATAAGATTTTGCCGTGATTCCCCTGAAGCAGCCTTGGTGTGTCTCTTGGATTCTCGAGGAGTCTCGGATCGTCGGGCATTAACCCAGTAGTGAGGACGCGCAAAACAAAAGCATCGACAATTGGTGTCTTTAGCCTCTCCTACGATGCTTAAAGTTAGATGAAATAAAGACGTCGATGCATGATTTAGGTAGGATATCCCTCTCGCATTGCGATTCCTCACTTATTTATAAAGGAGGAGGATAGTCCACTTTACATGGAAGTAGGTGATTGGTTTTAAAGTGGAAGGGGCGCTTCATTTGCGTGTTAGTCTTTTTTCCTTTTGGATAGCCAAGTTATCAGGATCTTTCGCCTTAGAATCGTTTGATCATCCCCCAGGCGGTTACGTACGTGGTCGTGGGAGGATGTGTTCTCGGCTGCGATGGATCGACGAGGAGGTATTGGTTAGCCATCTTCTTAGAGACGGTAAGCTGGGAGGAGAGGGATGTGCCAGAGCAATAAATCCCATAGGCGTTCATTTGTGATCGGATAGTCATGAAATTTAGAATTCGGGGCTTAGTTAAGATCAGTGTTAAATGAGGATACTTGGGCTGACACAGCAAGTGAGAAGTGTGAGCTTGAGCTAAGGTCGGCTGTGGGCTTTGATATGTTTGGGCTTTACGAATAGGAATTGATGGTAGCGAAATGGTACCAGTAGGTTATTGCCTTGAAATTGTAAGATCCTATAGTATTAGGCTACAACATCATATTTATTTAAAGCATGCACTCACGATGTTAAATCATGTAAGTGCCTCTCATGAGCTTAAATTCGTCGATTTGGCCGTGGGATTAGTTGAGACACCTTGTATTTTAAATTACGAGATTAATTGATCTTTGAATTGGTATATTAAGAGACTTAAAACAATATTGGTGACTGATTACAGTAAAAATTTAACCTGTAAAGTGAAAGAAAACTACATATGGTTGTTGATTAAATGATTTTTAATGATAATTGTTGGGACTCATTTCTCATTTATGGAGAAGATGATTTTGATGTATCGTCTCCTTACATCATTTACTCATTCCTTAGAGTTATGGATAAAATTAAAAAATGTCATCTCACTTTGGGATCTGTTTGGTAATTGCTCTCAACAACGTTCTAAAATAGTTTTGAAAATAGTTATTGAAACTGGTCCTTGTGTGTATAGTATAAAAATCTATTAAGTGAATTAGGCTATTTGGTTATAATTTTCGAATTTTTTATTTTAAAAAATGAAGAGAATAAAGAAAAAATGAAGAATATGTTTGATTCTTTTTTTTTTTGTTATGAAAAATATAGAGAACACATAAAACACTAAATTCAGATAACAAAAGTAGTTTTTATCGAACACTAAGTTGATGTTTTTGTTTTTCAAAAGTATTCTTAAAAGCAGGTTTTGAAAAATATGAACCAAACATACCCTTAGAATATATTTTCATTGTTTTCAGCATTTTTAAATATAAACAAATGAATTCTTATATCAAGTATTTTGTTTTTAATTATTTTATATATTATATAATTATTTTAACTTATACCACTTAAAAAAACAAGTAAAAACAATAAAAATAATTAAAAATATTCTATAAAAAACTTTGTTTTTTTTTTCCAAATAAAATTCCCCATTTGTTTTTATCTAAAAAGGAAAGTTGTTCTTGAAAATAGAGACCAAACAAATCTTTAACGGTTAAATAAAATTAAAATGTGACCATGACCCTAGATTCTAATGATGGAGATCATGGGTAAAACTCTCCCTAGGAGAATTGATCACTTTTTGGACAGTAAAAATCATCTATAGTATTGAGTAAATCTGAATAATATTTCTCCTTTGCCCATCTATGAAAATGAAAAAAAAAAAAATCTTAACAAGTCATCCTTTTGAATACGATGTCTTTATTACTTTATGCTTGTGTTAGGTTAGGTTAAGAACTAGAAGCAAAAAAAAAAAAAGTCTATTTAGGTTAGGAGGAATTGCTTGCATTATCAATCAATCTAATTTTAGCATTTTTTTTAAATTTTCCAAAAAGAACAAGGTTTTAATGCACTCTTGAATCCCAAGTTATCTAAAATTAGGAGGTTTTGGTGATGCTTTTATTTTTACAATGATGTATTTGAATCATATTCATAAAAAAATTTCTTCTACCATTTTATATATTGTTTTATAGAAACTATAATGAAAAATCAAAGAATAAAAAAGAGAAAGAGAGTTATATATATATTGAATTTGAGATCTCATACACTGGTTCTTTTTTACCACTTGAACAGATCTCAAGAACATAGGCTTTATTTATTTTATTTTATTTGAAGTAGAGTGTTTTATTTTTTAAAAATTTATTTATTATTATTATTTAATTAATATAAGTCAAAGAGAGGTGTATAAGCTTCCTACTGTTTTTTTCTACATTTGGCATTCTTTGTTGTTTCTTTTCCATTTCCCAACTCATTTGCTTCACTATTTTTCACAAATCCAATTAGGGTTTAGCATTTAATATTTAAAACTATTTTTAGTAATTTAAAAATCAAGCTTTTGTTAATTTATTAAAAAGAAAAGGATATACAAGTAATCATTTTCTTTAGTCAAAGATGAGTGAACAGACAAATATATTTATACAAAAAAAAAAAAAGAGTATATATCCATTCTTTCATCAAACTTAGACCAATGAAAAATTTATATAAAAATGTATGAACATAATATGATAAATGATGGAGGACTTAGCTTCCATTTATGAGCAAGTAGTTTCTTCTCCAATCAATAATTAGATGATGTTTTGGTGAAGGGGCCTAAGAACATGTCCCAATCTTGAAAGATGTTTGTAAAATTTTTGTAGACCCACTTAGAAAATAGAAAGGAAAAATGTATGGAGATCTAGCAATTTCAGATCATTGCAATATCCACCTAGTTTTTCAAACTGCCTAATTGTTTGGTGACAGACAGCCCCATATATTTCTTTTCTTTTCTTTTCTTTTCAGACCCTTCAAGATATGAACTCCTCCTGCCCTCTTCAATTCCCCACCAATCCTTTAATTTTCGAAGTTGATGTCTTTCTTAATTGAACTCCTCCTTCATTGGGTACCTAAAATTAGCTTACTTAGTTACTTCTATTTATTTGACATGGAAAATGTCTGGCATCGAGATCGAGATTGATTTTTGATGTCATTTATAATAATGTATTCGATTAAGTAGATATAAGTAGGCTTTTGTTTGAAAAACCAAATGCATTTTAACATGATTAGAAGATTAAAAACTCATATTTATATAGTATAAAAAACTTTTCTTCCTATCTAATGTGGGATGTGGCATTTGACATGTATGCGTAGTTCCATTTTTCTTGGTATATTTGAGGAGTACAATCTTTGGTAAACATAATTAGCAAATATGTATGGATCAATAGTCAAGATCAATATGAAGCACCTAAGCTAAGAAATAACTGGATATAGTAATTGAGCTATAAAAAGAATTAAAGTATTAAATTGGTATGTACCAAACTTCTCATCTAGACCATTATAAAATGAAATTTAAATCGAAATCATTAAATGACAATAGAAATAAATGAATTCTTTACATTAAAAAAAAACATTCAGAAGTTTACATATGGTATTACCTAAAAGTATCGTTTAATATATAAAAAGGTACATTTTTTAATTATGTTTCTAATATTCATCAAAAAGTATTTAAAAGATTGAATTTGATACCCATAAAAACATATTTTTATATAATTATTATTGCCCCTTAAGACCAGTTCAAGTGATAAAGGAGATGAGATGAGTAAATGGGGTTCCTAGGTTCCAAATATAAGAACAGAATACTACTAAGAATAAAATACAAAGTGAATAAAAATAAAAAATAAAAAAACTATTGGCTATTATTATAATGACTTTTAATATATTCTTTTTAATTAAAATTTGCAATAAATATCAAATTACATAAGAGTACAAACCAACAATATATATATATATATATATATATATATATATATATATATATATATATATATATATATAATCTTATTGATAATTACCCTTTTATCTTTTAATATTACCAAAATATTGAAGTATTTACAAATGAATTGTGAAAACAAAGCAGTAAAAAAGAAAGAAAATCCAAAAAAAACAAACAAAAAGAGCAATAAATGGGCCAATCCTCCCAAAATTTAAGAAGGTAAGTACCTTATTTTGAGGAGATTACTAAATTTAGTAGCTCAAATTTTGTGCTCATTATCACTCTTCAATGGCAAATCTACCCTACTCTGTCTGCCCTAATTCTTCCCTCAATGTGACCACACCTATTACGTTAGAATGGGCCCCCATAGCAAAAGACCTCAAAGCTAAAACCAACCAAGAGCTTGCCCCGCCCACACGAGTCATTAGGATCCTCCTGGAAATCTCAGGCCCATTTGTAGAGCTGCATCCAAGTTCAAGATATCTGATGCCCACACGCACTTCAAGCGCGTGTCCTACACACCCCACAAAAATAACATTAAATAAAATGCGCTATGACACACCTTTCATTACCTTTAACAACATTTTATTAATATGTTATGATTTTTTAAAATTTATAATCTAGAATTTATGTTAGGGTTTATAACCATAAGGACTTAATTCATGTTCTCATATATATAACTTTAATTTTATTATATATATATATATATATATATATATATATATATATATATATATATATATATATATATATATATATATATATATATATATATATATATATATATTTAATCATAAGCCCCACATAAACTTCACATGAAACCTAATAATGACCATGTTACACATGTATCACAACCATCTTAAAAAGTTTGCATTTATTTGTCCCTAGTACCCAAACAAGGCCTTACCACTAGCCTTTCCCTGGCCACATTTTTTTCATTTAAATCTTAGATTTTAGTTTTTTAAAACTAAGTCTATAACTATAAGCTTCAGTAGATAAAATGGAGGTCATTATGAATAATAATAATAATGTTATTTTATCTGTAATCTTTATTGAAAAAACCAAAGAAGATCATCCTAACCCCACAAAATTAACTTTCACAGTAGGCCTATAATCAACTATACCATAACACTATTCTACTTTGCTTATTTATGGTCCCCTCCATGTTCCTCAATCTTTCCTAACTTCATTAAGTCATCAAATCAGCAGTATTATCATTAAATATAAAGGAACCCATGAGGAAATTGTATCAAGTGAATTTAATTTTAAAGTAGATGGGATTAGGCATCATTGAGTTCTATTAGTTTAAAGTAGAAAGTTTTTTACAATCATGATTTTAGTTTTAAAAAAATGAAACAAATATATCAATCACCTCTAAAGATTGATTAATTAGAGAAAACAGTATCCTTATTATCATTCATAGAAAATCGTGACTCGCATGCGCACGCATTAAAATAATTTAATCAAGTATAAGTACTCTTAATTACTTGTTGCTTGAGTTGACAAAGTGTCATATAATATGCATAAGTAAATCAAAAGCATTATGAATCTCTGCATATATATATATATATAAGATTCTTATATAATTTTTAAATATATTTCAAGATATAATAATCAAATTATTCTAATCATGATTAAATTAAGTGGGTTGAGAAAAAGGAAAAGAAAAGAAGGTAAAGTAACACCCTTTGAAAGTACTTCAAAAAGAAACATACCCAAAATGCATAATTTATTGTAATGGATGGAGGAAGGGGAGACAGTAGTTCAATGAAGTCAAAATGAAAGTATACCTTCATAGTGAAGTTTCCAACCACTAACAATGCTAGAGTGAATAGCTACAAAAAAAAAAAAAAAAAAAAAAAAAATTAAGGTAAGTGAGTTTTTTAAAACAGCTATTTTTACTTTTGCTTTCTCAAAGTACTTTCACAAAGAAAATTTAATATTTATAGCTAAGTTAAAGATGCAAATCTAGGAAATTATAATTTATCACTTGTTGACTTGTAGATTGTAAAGAATTGGTTTATAGATGTATCCTTGTCAGCTTTCCTAAGAACTTATTTTATTCCATGCATGATGGTTGATATTACTAAAGGCGCTTCATAAAAAAACAACCTCCTCTATCCCACACTCCTAAATTTAAATTTAAATTTAAATTTAAATATGAAAAGAAAAGCTTCTTATTCCCATCATACAAAATTTAATCTTTTATCCTAGCTAAGTACCTAAGGTTTTTAATTCAACTTCATAAATCAATCTTCTTGGAGCAAATGTATGATACTAACAAAATAAATAAGGTCTCACCTTGTACTTTGTTATTCCATTGAATAGATAGGGGAAAGTCCCTTTCGTTTTCAATGTATTTTGATCTCATAACTTGATTGTGAAATTTAAAGGTCTAAAATTTGAGTAATTTGTAACTTATTCTTCATATATATGAGTATATAGTCTGATCCTTGTTTAATTTAACAGTATAATCGATTGGTTTCATTATGTCTATACCTCTTAATTATTTAATTTTTTTTCAAATAATTTGTACTTTACTTAACATATGGGGTATGTAGCCACACCCTTATTTAAATGTTCAAAATTTGGATCAAATTGATACTTTACACAGAATCAAACTAGTTTCATTTCAATTTTGTTTAAATAATTGAATTTACTCTTCATAAACAGGCATACCACTCCCCTTGCTTGAATATTTAAAGTTTGACACCAAATTAATTAATAGTTTAACTATTAAATCATGCCAAACTTAGTTTCATTTAGCCTATAACTATGAACTTATGTAATTTTAAATGAAGTATATATGATTAATTTTCCGACTTAAAATGATTGGAGTTCACAGCAAGGTCTTATAGTAGTCTAAAAGTAGGAAAGGGTCTGCAAAAGTATGACATTTGTATATTCACTTATACACTTTGTTCATGTGGGAAGCTTTATCTAAATAAAGCTTTGTGGGTTCTTAATTCTCATTCTAATGATTGCAAGTCTTCTATTAAATAAGTTCAGATGAGAAACGTTTATGACATGACTTAAAAGAGACACATTTTGTATTATCAAGTATCATTGTGTATAAATGATGAATCTATTTGATAAAGACATTTCGATGTGAGAATAATGCAAAAAATTAAAAAAAATTAAAAACTATCATGTCTCAACACAAGCCATCCTTTTTATTATGAGCTTGATGCATCTTTCCATAAAGCCATGGTTAAATAATATAATAGTAAAGAAAATTCTAGGGAACTATTTCTGCCACTCCATCCATCAAGTCCTACATGGATTAAATATTTATGAGATACAAAATTAGTGAGGGCATGATGTCTTCCACTCTTCTAAAACTTTATTTATTTTTCCTCATCAAGCTCCATATAATATTTAGTTTTATTTTATCATTTTAAATAACTAAGTTCAAAGCAGTTAGACCTTCGTGAGGCTAAACTTTTTTCATGATTTAAAGTTGCATTTTATTCAAAATCCTTTTTGATTCAAAGACAATAAATGAACATATATTGTATTGGCATCGACCCAATGGCCAGACGATTGATTTGTGAGGTAAAATTAAATAAGATAGGTCTACTTGCTTGTTTAGCGAAGCTGAGAAGTATGTGGCTTGAGTTCAAATGCTCTTCCAATACAATGAGAAAAAATTTTCAAAAAAAAAAAAAAAATTAATTGGAGAAAAGTGCCCCCACTAGACTATAAGTAAGTCTGCCCTTGTTGGTATGATCACGGCTATTATCAAAATGTTAGAGTTCTAATCCTTTCTTTTTCTCCGTCTTTCTTTTATTATATTGTTTGCCGACCATCTAAACTTGAATTACAGTACTTGATCACTTTTTGAATATGAAGATTAAATCTGAATACATATAAATATAATCAACTAATGTTCAAAGTTTGTAACTTGAAAAAGCAAGTTCAGTCTAAAATTTGAATAAGTCCAAATCTATGGAAGATTTGAATCAAT
Organism: Tetrastigma voinierianum; assembly: GCA_016808115.1. Classification (NCBI taxonomy): domain Eukaryota; kingdom Viridiplantae; phylum Streptophyta; class Magnoliopsida; order Vitales; family Vitaceae; genus Tetrastigma; species Tetrastigma voinierianum. Next base: position 423,128 of record JAEQBH010002975.1, on the reverse strand, counting down.
TGTATATATCTAGAACATGCATTTAAATAAAAATCTAAATAAAAACAAACATGTGAAAGACAAAACCCAAGTTGGTGATTGATTTAGGGGCCAATGTTCATTTCTTAGCATGCAAAAAAACCAAATGTTTTAGTTTTATTCGTAGAGGTGTTCTTTCCAAATATGAAAAGACAATCTACTTGCAAAAAGAGCCAAAAGCATTATTCTTTGTCCAAAGAGATTGAACCTTTGTATAGGAAAATGATTGGAAGTTTAATTTGACAATACCTTTAAATATGTGAAACCTGTCATGATTTGACCTGGGTTTTATTTACAAAAAAGCTTAAACAAAATCCCCATAATGCATCCATTAAAAATATGCATATCACCTATCATTTCTATGGTATCTTCCATCACTTTCCATTAATTTCATATCTAATATCCCATCTGATTCTTATTTCCACAATTAGGAAATATTTTTTTATAGTACTTCCTTGGAACTATTTTCATGCATTATTTGCTAAGATCTAAATTATATCGTAAATATCTTTGAAGGCAGTGATGATAAGATCATTGGACCATATCAGAGAGAAACCATGGATTAAGAATTTAGCAAAAAAGCCTGAAAATCTTATAATAATATAAGCTCTGCCAAAGTGAACTAGTAAGAGCCATTATATAGATCTGTTAGACAATCAGTAATGAAAGATTTGAGGATCAAGGGAATCAATATGATTTATTGATGAGACTAAAAATCAACATTATTTCAATAAACTTTTAACTAAAAGAAAATAAAATTCTTTAATAGTGATGATACAATCCCACCAAATATTAGTAACACAACATCAATATCAACCAGAGGTCTTAATAAAAGACTTGAAAAAGAAGTACTAGTGGACAAAGGAGATTTTTAGATGCATACTTAGACGCTCATGTGAAGGTCAAACTTAAATAAATAAATAAATAAATAAAGATAGTAGGTACCTAGCCCACCCAGAGATAGGATTAGGCAAGGTGGGTTCCTTAAAAACTATAAAAGATGGCCAAACTTTCCCTCCCTAAATTTAAATGGGGCAGCTTGCCAAACCATGGATTCAATTACCCTATCAACCTTTGACGGTTCAAAAGATACAAAAATTGCTTCACTAAAAGAAAACCCAAAATCAATGTTACAAAAGTTTAGGGTTGGTAAATTTTGGTTATATCCGTTTTACCCAGGTTACAAGTAGGTATTATTGTTGGTAATTTCTTTTAAATGATAATTTTAAGTTATAAAAATCTAGACAATACCCTCGATCTTACACGTGCCTGCAAGCGTAATTAAGAACTTATATTGCTATTATTAAGAAGGTTGAACAAACTTTTGGTTCCATCTTTCATCCTTCATTCAATGAACTTCCAAAAGATATTGGAACTAAATTAGGAAAAGCCAAATGGTATGATTGATTAGAGCCATCCTTGAAAATGATAAAGTTACCAAGAAAATTAGTATTTACTTACCGCGTTTAGAGGGAAAGGAGTAGCAAGTTGGATCCTTTCATTCTAAAGGATTTATTTGAAGTTATTTTCTCTGTTGATTATAGATCATTATATATTTTCAAATAATCTTAGTATATATGTTGAAGATGGTGACAGCCACTACTCATTCTCTAGTAAGGGTAGTTGGTTCAACGCCTAATCACGAGTATGGTGCTCAAGGAAAAACTATGTTATAGGTCCCATAGCATTTTGTTTGAAAAATTAGGCTCAAATAAGAATTGAAGCCGGACTTAGTCGCACCTTATAAAAATCGGTGATAAAGGGGTTCGTATGCACGATCTTGTAAAAACTTTTAGTTCTTCTTGCCTTATGTTAGGTTACATCTCATATAGATTATTTTTTTATATAGGGGCCCAAACTGGAAATTTCAGCTTATTTAAACAATTTTTCAAATAAAGAATGACATGGGGACCTTATAACACACCTTTTTCCCTTTTATAAAAAAAAAACATAGGGAAAATAAAAAATGAAAAATTAGTCATAGGCCGAGGCCTGAAGTCAATTTGTGACTCAGCTGATTCAGAATCTAATATTTTAGAAAATTAAGCCCATGCTCAGGCCCAGGCCCAGGCCCAGAATTCATTTCAAATTTTTTTTTGTTAAGCAGATAAAAAGGACAGGGCTTGTTTGGTGTAATAGCATTGAACACTATGTAATCAGGCCTGATCTTGTGTATACGGGCCTGTTACTCATGGGCTTGGATAATCTTTCTGACAAATTGCTATTAATCACTGGAGGAACCAAATTCATAGAACGCTATTACAAAAGTTGGGCTTTTTTGTTGATAAAAAAGTTGTTTGAGTGCAAAAATATTGGGCCAGAGAAGCATATCAGAAGCCCAGGCCAAAAAGATGTTCATGAAATGTGTTCCGATGACATTTTTATAAAATTAGTAATGGTTCACAAATATTTCAGAGAAATATTTACCCACTAGGTTCTCAGGAAACTTGAGGGAAAATAAAATAGAAAAGAAAGGTTGAAGGAAAAAATGAAGGAAATAAAAATTAAAGATAAATCCATTATTATTATTATTATTTTCTAGTTCGAACTCATTTTATTTATTTTAATTAATTAACATAAAGATTAGGAATTTTAAAATATGTACAACCAAGTATAAAAAAATATTTTTTCATAACATTTTTTATTTCCTTGCTACTTTTCAAGAACCAAACACAACCTATTTATCCAATAAAGAAAATGACTATGACTATATTTGGTTCTTAGAAAATTTGAGAACAATTGAAAGAAAGAAATTAAGGGGAAAAGTAAAACAAAGAAAAATGAATAAATAAAATTAGAGTTGAATTCAACATATTATTTACTACACATTTCTTCAAACTCATTTTATTTATTTTAATTACGATAGTATAATATTTTTAATAAAAATATTCTAAGTTTCTAAATAATTTTATTTATATTTATGATTTTTATTAAACAACTAAACATAAAAATAAAAAATAAAAATTTCTTTAACTTTTTTTTTCTTTTCTCATAAGTCTCTAAGAATCAAACTCACCCTTTTTAATTTTTAAAAAATAAATAAAATCCACTTACCACCAATCTTAATCAAGGACAAAAATTTCGGAATTTTCGGCCAAAATATCGTTTTTCGGTGAGCCTCGAAAAGAAAAATCTTGTAGAAATTCGTTTGTCAGGCTTTTCATTTTGTTTTTCGGCTTTGTTATTTGGGCGAAAATCTGAAATAATGTGCTTTTTGGTGGGTTTTGAAGGCCATACGAAAATCTTTGAAAGTGTACCTCACGACCCATCCAAACCATTGATTGCACTTATTATATATAATGCAAATTTTTTTATATTCTCTTATTATTTATTTTTTTCATAATCCCTATCACCATATGATTTACAATATTTTATTTTATTTTATTTTTATTTACATTATAACTTATAATATTTTAAATCAAATATTAATTTTAAAATGAAAAGAAGTAAAATAATATTATTTAAATTTAAAGTATAATATATAATATTTTGAATCTCACTCATTATCTACATAATATTTATAATAATAACCAAAAACAAATAAATAATCTCTCTTTAACGTAATAATATCCCGAATAATATATTAAATATAATATATTTAATTTAAAATCTTGTCAAATTTGATTTTAATCTACCTTAATTAAGATATGAATCATTTCTCATCATCTATATAATTAAAATATGAAAAATTTTAATTGAACGATATTTTTGTAAAATTTATAGATATTTATCGATATTTAGACTATTCAGAGTAAAATCCAAATTCTAGATATATCGTGTTCACCGATATTTTGATCGCGTCTTGAATCAAACTAAGGCGCTAAAGACATGGGAAAGAGTCTTGCATATATACCAACCTTAACCAAGTGGATACCATTTCTATGACAATCTTTTGTACCAAAATATAAACTATCATCTCAAGGAAATATAAAAAATAATAATAAATACAAGTTTCCTTGAAATTGAGAGTTAATTGCCATTTAACCAAGTGATTTATGCTTTGCTTTTAAGCTCATCTCATATTAATTTAGGTTACGTTGGGTTCTCAAAAATGAGGAAAATGTAAGAAAATGTAGAAGGAAAGAAAAGACAATGAAGGAAAATAAATAAATCTAATGTATTATTTTATTTAATACTTCAAGCACTTTTATTATTTTCATTTTTCTTACGAAAATTAAATAATTTTAAAATATGTAAGTTCTAAATAATTTTATGTATATTTGATTTTAATGAGATTTTATTAAACATCCAAATATAAAGAGAATTATTTTCTTAACAACTTTTTCTTTAGTCTTTTAGTGAGTCAGTGGCCTTGGGATTATGTTTAGAACTTGAAAAAATATAAAGAAATGATTTTCTTATTTGATTTTATCATGAAAAATAAAATCAAATTAAATCTAATAAATTTTCAAAGTACACATATTTTCTTAGGTCTTATATTTCCAGCGTGGATAGTCGAAACAATGCTTCAAGAGCGTCCGTGAACTTACAAAAACTAATGGAGAATAAATTATGGAAAGGTGGTATTAGACCAAGCTCTCATGTCATGTTATTATTACCATGCCTTTAACCATAATAGAGAGAAATAACTAAAATAAGTTTGAATAAATATATAATTAATTTATTAAGAGTTTAAACCTTTTTTCCTCTGATTTTATTTCCTTCAAACTTCATTTTATTTTCTTTCCCTACCACTTCCTGAGTTCCAAATGGAGTCTTAGGGGTTGTTTGTTTTTTGATTTAATGCTGAAAGTTGAATAGCTTTCAGCATTAAGCTATCTGTTTTTTAAAATTTTTACCACTTATTGATGAAATTTTTAAAAAAATTTCTGAATATAAAAAGTGAAAATATTTGACTTTTTCTATTCAAAAAAAGTAATTTTCCACCAAAACAAGAAAAACTCCAGGTCTAATAAGGAAAAGAAATTTACTTGACATTCCTTCTGCAGGGATGACAGCGAAGAGAGTTTGAGACATGGATAGAAAAATTCCTAAATCCGTCCCGTTTACATTTGATTTTTATTTTTAAATTTTTTAAATTTGCTTTTTAATTTTTATTATATTAAAATTAATATATTTAAAAAAATAAAAATATTATGAATTTTTTATAAATTATTTATTAAAAAAAACGTTAATTATTATTATTATTTATATTAAAGTATAATATAAAAAATAAAAAAATGTTTTTTAAAATATAATTGGGGTGAGACGGAGTAATAATCGCGACAGACGCGAGCGTGTGGTTGAGAAAATGGCTGAATAACTGGTAAGCGGTCTGATGAAACGAGAAGCCATCGAATTCTCAAGGAGGCGAGACGGAATAAAAATAATTAAATTAGTTGTTATTCACCCCTTGTGCTGATATTAAAAAAGCAACAGCACCAATATTTAATCTTTATTAAGTATTGTCGGCTATTAAAGACTCAAAAATTCTATTTAACATTAAATAAAAAAACAAATGCCACCTTAATGTTTGGCCCCTCAACTTGTTTCTGACTCACCATTGTTTTCAAATCAAAGAAGATCATTGATCAAAAAAAAATATTAAAAAAATTGTCCAGGTTCTATTTGACAAACGTTTTATATTTTTACAAAAGTGTTGTATGTATCAGTAAACAAATATAAAAATAATGAAACATCATTATTGGGAAATAAGTGCTTCAATACATGTCGTCAAAAAAATAATTCCCTTTCATCAAGAATGGAAAAAAGTGATTCTTGGCTTAAAGTTTCGAAAACCCCACATTCTTCATCTTATCTTTGCTAGTTTGGATTATATTAAAAAAACAAAAAACAAAAACCTAAAAAAACAAAAAACCGAAATTGAAGATGAAGAACAAAAAATAGGAAGAGATGAAACAAGCTAACCCCCTCTTTCAGACTATTATGTTTGGAGCTGGTCTTCCTCTTGTAAAGTGTTGCTTGATCTCGTTTGTTTGTTGTTCTAAAGTTCACTTAATAATTTAGACAGACCAGGAGTTGAGTGACGAGTTGGCATCGGATTAGATCTGTTTTTGGCGATTTTTAGGCGAATGCATATAAAAAAAAAATGGAAGATGGGCAGACGCATCATGCTCGAGCCTAAATTTAATTTGAGCAAAATTTGATTCGATTTTTGTGGGTCAATAAATTAATAGCCTAACCCAGTCCTAATTTAGAGTGCATCGGGCTTAAATTGTCATCTCTAATTGTTTCCCATACGTATCAAAGATTTACCCATCTTTGTTTGACCTTAAGGGTAAGTGGAATCTTTACATTTACAATATCTACATGCCATTTCTACAATTAATTCCGTCTTTTGGTTTTTGATATGTGTTGTTAAAAAATGGTGGAGATGTATAGTGCTTAAGTTAATTTCATTTTGTGTGTTGATAGAAATGGGGAAAGTTAGACTATAATCATAGGAAATGAAGTTAAATAACATTTAAGGTTATGAAGATGAAAATTGATCTCAATTTATATGTACTTTCATAATAAACGATAAATACTATCATAATATACTATAAATACTATTATAACTAAGTTGTATCTAAGGTAGTTGTAATTCCCGAAACCAATATAATTAAAGCAATAAAGTAATTGTAATTCCTATTATTGAGTAATAAATGCATATAAGGTAGGACATATTTCAATAGATAAAACGGACGGACCGGATCCATTTCTTTCAATACTCACTTGAAGGGATGATGGATGGGTCAAACTGATGTGGTAGATCTTATTTCTCCCCAACCTTCAATAAAAAAAATGGACAAATAAATAGATAAAAATGGGAAAATAAATAAATAAATATGGATGTGCTCTTCTTAAATATCATTCCATAAACAAAAACTAAAAAAGAGGAGATTATTCTGGTTCTAACAGCCACAGAGATGATAGATTTGATATGATGTACCCATAAAGTAGAGGTTGGAATATGGGTTAAACCCAATAGGTCATTTATTTTGACCCATGTTTTTTGAGAGTTAGGCTGGAAAAATAGTGGCTCAAATAAACCAAGGTCTATTAGCCTGACTCAAATAGGCTCACGACTCATTGAGGCCCCAGGTTATTAACCCTTGCTGACCATTTGACTGAATTTTTATTTTAAATTTTTTAATGACTATATAATTTTTATAATTGTTAAAAAATGTTAGTTTTCTATTATGAAAAATATAAAAGGTATTTATGAAAAAGAATAGTTACTAGATAATTACTTTAGTAAAATAAGAATAATATAGTATACAGAAAACATTTAAAATAAAATATAAATATATAAATATAACTAAAAATAATTTATTTTTATATATGATCTCTTAAGAACATAAAAATAAAAATATAAGTATTTCAAAAAGAAAACTTTCTTTTATAAAATATAAAATTTGTAAAATTGATGATATTATTATTTTTAATTTTTAATAGCAGCCCATTTTAACTTGTGGCCCACATAGAGTCGAGCTAAGCAAACAAAAGTGGACCGAATTGACGCGTTTCCCAATATATCATAAAGCCCCCTTTTTTGTTTTTCTTATTTTTAAAAGCTAATAATTTTTGTAATATAATAGAAATAAACTGTTTTTACTAAGCCTCTTGAACTCTTTTCCTTTTTATATCCAATCATTTAACGTTGAAGATCTAATCAGCCGGGAACTGTGCTTGTGGACCCATAAGCCCTCTTTAATACAATGTGTTAAGGTCATTGTTATTATTTAATTCTTCCGTATACAACCATCTTTCCTATATATATTGAAATATCAAAGATTTATGCACGCTAGAAATTTATTGTTGCGGTGAGAAATAAGTGTTTAGTTTGTGGTTGCCTGAATTAAAGCAAGTCAGTGAGAAATGAAAAAGTCATTGGCAGCAGTAGAAAAGACCCTTCAGTGAGAAACAGCCCAAAAGCTCAGCCTGCCCCTCCATCAATTTTTAATTAAGAAGACTTCTACTGTATAATCACAATATATATTGATTCAGGAGAAAGCATGGTTGCCCCAAACCCCATGCATCTCTCTTTCAAGATTATGCACATGAGAGATGAAATTAAACCACAAAAGTCAATATTCGTATTAAACTCAAATATGATGAACGAGATTTCAAAAAAAATTGGTTGTTCAATCAAAGGCGATTTAGCAAAAAATGTATGGAATGGGTAGTTTAATATGATATCAGCGGTTAGTTGCTTGAGTCATGGGATGGGTTGAGACCTCACATCTTGTGCTGTAGAAAGGGAGTTAAGAGCATGATATTACGTATTAAAGTATTAAACCATAGGATCTTAAGCTTGGGACGACCAAGGCTAACCAAGCATCTTGAAATATTAAAAGCGCTTAAATTACATGAGGCATTATTTTAAGAAAATTGATTATTTTAACATGATATAGAAACTTGGTTCTGAAGGTCATGGATTTGAGATATGTTTATAGTTTGAATATTTATTCCATATTTGAGTATTGGAAAATCCAGGAAGGATTTGGTTTATTTGACTCTCTACGACATATGTGAGGAAAGGTGTTAAAGGTAAGATATTCATATTAAGAGATACGTTGGTAAACTTGCATGCTAAACATGGGACGGCCAGGCGTAATTACCATGTATGCTAAACTTAGGACGACTGAATCGATATATATCCTCTCAACTGTCTACTAAAATCTCCGTTTGGGTGGTTGTTAGTTTAGAAAGGTCAAAAGTCCAAGCAATCATGATAGGCCGCCCTTTTCTGTTCTCTTTTTTTCATCCATTCACTGAACAAACCCCAAAAGCAAACCCAAAAGGTGTCAATCACTGATTCACTCACACACCCTATTGTTAATTTTCTTATATTTCTACTTCCCCATAACCACAATCCCTCTCTCAAATCTCACCATCTATCAAACATTCACACCATTTCTGCCATTTGTCCCAGTTGTTCTCGGAGCATTGAATATGAGCTTATTGGGTGGTAGTTGAATGTTATCACAGATGAATGTAGGTGGTGTGTTACTTTTTCATTCCTACCACTCTCAACAATTCTCTTATAAATGTTGCAGTCCATTTAGCATTTGATTACTCATTCTAGCCCAGCTAGCTACCAACATTGTTTTCCTTCCCCAGCATCATAGTTTTCTGTCGAGTTTCTGAGCTTTAATGGGTTTCATCTCCCTGCCCATCCTTGCTCTGATCTCTGTGCTTCTGTCTTTCAGAATAAGCAGCTCAATTGTTGTTAGTTCATGTTTCTTTTGATTAATCTACATTTGTTTAGAAGCTAATGAGTTAATTTCTATGGGTTTTTTTCCTGCAGATAATGAGTGGCAGCAGCCATGCTGCTCTACCTACTGAAGTCTACTGGAATTCTGTCTGCCAAACACCCCGATGCCAAAATCTATCAGTATTCTCGGCCAGGTTCTCACCGGTTACACTGTTTGTTAGTCGAGAATAGATAAGAAAACAATAGAGTACAAAGAAAATAAAAATATTCAGGGTTTTGAATGAAAGTTTTCTCAGTGACAAAACATCAAACATTAACGGTGCATGGAATTTAGCGCTGACCTTTCTTGAATTCAATGGATTTGCAGATGTTACGGATGACAAAGCACTTCCCGTAAATGTAGGAAGGGCGGGGGTGATTGTAATGCGGAAAAACCGACGAGAAGCGGCACCACCGTCGTGGTCGGCAAAGGTAGTGGCGTCAACGTACACACGCCGGAAAAGGAAAATCCGGTGGCGGCACCAACGTCGGCGTCAGGAAAGGAGGAGTATCCGTAAACACAGGCCTGAGAAGCATGTATACGTCGGCGTCCGGAAAGAATTACAACACTTCGTTTACAAATACGCCGCTTCCGAGGACCAGCTCACGATGATGGCGGAGCGTCGCCATTTTCTTCTTGGAAGAACATGCAACCAGGGACGAAAATGGAGTTAAATTTCAAAAGCGACCAGAATCTTGCAGCCTTCTTACCCGCCAAATATCAACTCTGTCCTTCTCATCGACAAAATCCCCAAATTCTTAACCATTTCTCGGTAAGCCCAGGTGAAGAAGCCGAGACAATCAAAAACAATCAGAATGCGAACAGGCAGGAATTAAAGGAAAAGTACTGTGCGACATCATTAGAGTCCGCCCGATGAATTTCAGCACCTCAAAGCTCGGAAAAAGCGTTCAATTATTTCAACCGGTGGAGAAGGCAAAGCAGGAATACACAATCACATCAGGAGTGAAGAAGCTGGCGGGAGATAAAGCTGTGGTCTGTCATAAGCAGAACTATCCATATGCAGTTTTCTATTGTCACAAGACGGAGACCACAAGGGCTTATATGATTCCATTGGTGGGTGCTGATGGGTCTATAGTGAAAGCAGTAGCTGTTTGCCATACAGATACATCGGCTTGGAATCCTAAGCATTTGGCTTTTCAAGTGCTTAAAGTTAAGCCAGGGACTGTTCCTGTCTGCCATTTCCTTCTAAGGATCATGTTGTCTGGGTTCAAAATAGAGATGAGATTTGGTGCCATGGAAGTTGTTTGGGATTCTATGTGTTTGTTACCTACCTACCTACCTACCTACCTCTGTGATATTTCAAAATCTATTGTCATATGATTATATATCTATAAATATAAATGCCATCTATAGTTTACATAATTGTCTCCTTGTTTCTTAGTGTTATTTTTAATTAGCCTTAATGAAAGTGAGAATGACCTACCTAGTTGATTCATTCCCTTCTATTTACATTTTACTGGTATTTTATGACTTTTGTAATGAACATGAAATCTTATACAAGCCCATCATGTAGCATTCATTATATCTAACTTAAGTAGTATAATGCTCATTATTCGCAGACATAGCTCAGCAATTGACTTCTAAAATACTTTCAAAGCATAGTGATGTCCCCTGAAAGTGTTTAAACTAACACAAATTTTTTATTGATTCCTCATCTTTCTAAGTTACAAAATTTCCTTGTCATAACCCTTTTTCTCCATTCCATTTCTTATAGTATGGGCTTTTAGAAATCAAAGGTTGTTTTAATATTGGGTTGTCCTCACTGGTTGATAAGTCCCTATTGTTAAGAGAGATATTGTATTATTTATTATTTATTCATATCATGTCATTAGATCAACTAAACGTGGGTTGTTACTAGCCATTCTTTAATTTTCGATTAATTCATACCACGTTATTAGGGTTCAGGATTTGTTATCACTAACATTCCACTCCCTAATCTTATCCCGCTGGGTTTGTATAACCAAAGCTTTTTTGCACCAAACTTTTTGACTAAGTGATTTTGCCTGAATGACAAGTTGTCACACAACTCGGAGGGGGTTTTCTTATATGGTATGTTTATCACCCGCCTGGCTTCTACTGCAAGGAGTTTTCGCTAATCCCTAAATATTGAACCCGTTTTGCGATAAGGAGTCGCCTTTGCACGTCAGCCCCCATATTACGTAGTTTGAGCCGGGATTTTTGTCTCTGACCTTTACGTAGTATCATAAGGCCACCCCACTAGCCTTCGATCTCATTTCCGAGCGAGACATTGCTTTTGATTGATATGATGCTTTATTTCCATTCGTAATAAGTACATTTCAAATATTTTTCAAATTTCAACCCTATTTATTTTTTCTGACGAGGTTTTGTTGTGGCAATTATTTCTTTTCTCCCTTATTTAATGTTGCTCTTCGCTGATTCACTTAGTTTCATTGCCACCCCTAGTCCAATGCCTGGTTCTATTAAATATTTTCATGTTTATCAAGAGGTCTAAAACATCATTGCGTGCAAGTAGTCCTAAGCCCTACTGGGCAAAAAGGAGGTTCAAAAATTATCAAGCGAACATTTGCAGCCGTAAGGCCACTGTGGAAATGCCTCTCGAGGTTTATGTATGATTCGAGGCTTGTAACTTTTCATGGTCGAGAGGGCCGAGTAGACCCCAAGACCCATATCCTCTCGCAAGCGTGCCATAGTCTCGTGAACCCACAACCCTACTACGGGCTAAAAGAAGTGCTCGGGTGACTGAGGCATGTAAATTCTTGCGGCGAGGAGTAACTTGAGGCTTGTAGCCTTATATGGTGAAGGACATGTATTCCCGAGGCCGTGACTCTATGACAAGTGGACATCAGAATCCCGAGGTCAGAGGCCCAAGCACAAGGACACGTAGTCCCGAGGCCCATAGCCTCATATGTTGAGGGACATAGTCCCGAGGTGAATAGCATCATATGTCGAGGGACACGTAGTCCCTAGTTTGTGACCTCTAATGGCAAGGGACATGCAGTCTCGAGGTCCATGACCTCAAATAGCATGGGACACGTAGACTTGAGGTTTGTGACTTCAAATGATGAGGGACACATAGTCTAGAGGTTCATATCCTCATATGTCGAGGGACACACAACCTCATATGTTGGGGGACAATAGTCTGAGGTCCTGTGACTCCCAATGACGAGACACATAGTCACGCAGGTTTGTGACCTCAAATTGAAGGTACACATCAGAATAATCCCAAATCATGCTCATTTAATAATTTTATAACATGTTTGGGTATGAATAAAAGTAAATTTTACATTTGCCTAATAAAATAACGCTGTTAAAATTTTTAAACCCGAAATTTATATGAAAGACAAGGGCAATTGGTCATTCACCACTTAGGACCTAAGGTCAATTTAAGAAGATTAGAGGCCAAAGTGAAATTAACATATATCAGAGTAAATAATTGAGTGATGGAAGCAAGTGCAAATAAAGGAGAAATTACTCATGTCAGAGTAAGGGTGGAAACAAAAAACATCTCATCTTTGGTCTCATTTTTGGAGCAGCAAGCTGAAGAGCAGTTATAAGAAGAGAAGCGGAAGAGGAAGAAGAGGGGAGGAGCTAAGAAAGGTAAGGATTTCTAGCGATTTTGGTATAGAAATCTAGTTTTTGTATGGAATTAGTATGGTTTGGGTATGGAAATCAAGAGTTTTGTATTGGTTGTGCGGATTTAAGTATGGAATTTGTATAAATGCGATACATGTTCAGGGGTTATATGGATTCGGGCATGGAATTTGTCTAAAATGTATGGATACATGTTCGTTGTATGGATTCTTGTAGAAATCCCAACCCTAACCCCTTCTTTCTTTGATGAATTTTGGGTTTACTGAAACCCTAATTGGTAGAAGATATGTAAAGATAGGTATGAATGTTCTTTTCTAGGGTTTTTGAGGGGAAACTACTCCTACCTTAGAATCAGCGTGAATGCTGGGAAACCCGAGATTTGTTTAAGATATGTATCAAGGAAGTCCTCGAAAGGATTATAGTCCATAAGAAGTGTTTAGAGAATTTTAGAGTGAGTTTTGGGATTTTCTAATGAAAACGCATGCGTGGGTGCGTGGGAAATGTTCGGGCATGCCTAGGTGTGGGTATCGTTTCACCTGCATTTTTCTCGCTTTACCTACAACTGACTGCCATAAACTCTTCATCCTAAGTCCGATTGAGTATTTCGACTCATGGAAATCCTTAAGTCTAGAATCCATCCATATATACTGGATACAATCTCAGCCTTATAATAAGTCCGAAACGGATAAAAAACAAGGGCTTACCGCCGCAAGTTGCTGATTTTTCACGCTCTTTTGCAACTGTGATAACTCCTTCTCTAGACTCGTTATGGGTATTTCTTGACTTCTATGGAAAGCCCTTTTGAGTATAGAATCTAGTCCATAAAATAGATTGATATAATATTGAGCTTATATAGTACACCAAATGACAAAAGAAAGTGGTTTGCCGCAGGTGTGCCGTAAGTTACCGATTTCACGACTCTGCAACTTGCATAAATTCCTTCTTCGTCAGACTTCGTTATGGGTATTCGACTCTATGGAAAGCCTCGAGTCTGTAAATCTATCCATATACAGATTGGAGATAATATTGAGCCAGCAGTACACCCAAATGACAAAGACGCTGGCTAACGTTGTCGCTTACAAAGCCGTAAGTCACGATTTTCTTCATGGTTTTAACTCGCATAACTCCTTCAAGAGTGTGTATCGACTCTATGGAAAGCCCTTGAGTCTAGAATCTATCCATATGTATCGATATAATATTGAGCTTATAGTACAATCTTAAATGACAAAAGATAGTACATCGTTGTTACAAAATAAGTCATTCGATTTTCTTCACGGCTATAACTTGTATAATCTTATTGTTAGACTACATGGATATTCTCGACTCTATGGAAAGCCTTTGAGTATAGAATCTATCCATATAGATTGATATAATATTGAACTTATAGTACACCCGAAAAATGATAAAAGACAAAGGGTCGCTACAAATAAGTTGTTGGATTTTCTTCACGCTTGCAATCTGCATAACTCCGTCGTTAGACTCAAGCATGTACCGATTCTATGGAAAGCTCATCAGTCTATATCTAACCATGCTATTTAATGGCATTTGGTGCCCATATCTTGTCTGAAAAATTGAATTTGCCAGCTCAAGTGTACTAATCAAGCCGTTAAAGTAATTGAATACATGGTAAGAAAGGATGTGATATGAACAAGAAATAGCAATATATGCAGATTTGATATGTAAAGGAGTAGATATGAAAAGTACCTGTTATATCAAAGGAAGAGTCTTTGTTCCAGATCTCTACTTCGAGATAGGGATGTCTCGATAAAGTACAAGAAAACAGACAAGCATAGAATGTATGGTGTGATACGTCATAAAGATACGATGGGGTCCATAAAAGCATACGAAGATATAATAATTATATAAGATTTCATAAGTAGATGACATGATATGAATATAAGAGTAAGATTGTTACACATAAAAAGAATAGATGGAACATGATAGGAACACGTGAATGAGTAAAAGCATACATGATAGAAATATAGAAAAAGTACATGAATAGCTAAATCATGATAGAAACGCATAAAGGATAGTGATGCATAAAATGATATAAAGGGAGGTTAACAGATAAAGATATATATGAATATATGAATACAAGAGTGCATAGATGTGCATTCATGATATATGATAGGATTACATATATGATATGAAGACAAACCAAATTATAGAAAAAGATATGAATAAAAACGATTGTGAAGAAATATGAGAACAACAATACGGAGCTAAGAAATACGTGGAAGGTATTACGCATCAAATAAATACAAGGTAAATCTCATTAGCATACATGATAACAATAGTTATTCATGGGATGAGGATATGTACTGTAAAATAATAAAATGGATTGTCTACTTGTAAACCCGGGTAGAGGGATGATGTGGCAGCATGCCTATTAGTGGAAAAACAACTGGCAAAGATATTGATCAATCACCTCAAGCCGATCATTACAACGCTTTCTGCCTCTTATGACGGTCATTGTCTCTGCATAATGATAATAGCGCTCTTCTAATTCTTTATAGATTACTATTTCAGACAAAGGAGACAGCGCCTTCGCCCTATAGTTTCCTTTATCTACTTCTAGCGTTTATGCGTATACGAAACATAAAACAAATGATTCAATATGACATGAAAGATATGATATGATCTCGGTAGCTTACAAGACTTTATGTGATGATAAGTTCTCAGAATATGAGATTATACGATCCACATGATATATGAAAAATGTATAAGAATGTAAATGATTCAAAAGTTAATATGATAATACAAAGATATGAAAAGTACAAGATGACAAAAGATATGAAATATGGCAAGAGAGATGAAAAGTACATAAGACATGAAATAAAGATATGAATATAGTATATGAAAGTACAAAGTGATAACACACGAAATTATATGAACAAGTACAGTACATGAAAGAGAAAGTAATATGAAAAGTATAATAGAAAAACATATATGAAAATAGTACATGAACAAAGAGGCGAATACAAAGATATGAAATTAGTACATGAACGCAAGATAATGATAACAAAGACGTGAAAACAAGATACGATAACAAAGACATGATAACAATACATGAAAATAACATAATAAATGGTAGTATATACCACATGAAAGTAATATATGTATAATGATATGACATGCATAAATAGGGATATGTGATATGAACCATTAGAAAGATAATAGATCAAATGATAAGTACTAGAATAAGAAATAAACGATATGAAAGGTTATATGTCAACCTGGTCAAGCATGATAGAAGTGTATGTTATGGGCGAAATGGATAAGATAAGTGCGGGCTTTGTTGAGACGATCATAGTTATCGTCGTCCCTCAGATATGTTTCCCACTAAGGTGAAAAGTTCTAGTACGGTTTTTAATCCAGGAGGTATGTTGTAAGACGGGCGATAGAGGACAGGATATCCCACATCAAGAGCAGAGTCACTGCAGATAGGTGCTCACCGCACTTCTTCCGCAATCTCTCGTATTCGAATAGGGTATAAGTTTTGTATATTGAGAAGTAATAGACTAAAGGTATAGAAATACGAATACCACTACAAGAGGCCTTATAATGCAAATGTATATGTTTTTTTTTATTTGTGAAAAGGCAGTACAGTTAAAGAGTCCTAGAAGTTCAACATGCTGTCAAGAGACACCCATCACCAGCCTGTGGGGTGGGGCGTGATGTTGAGGTGGTATCGTAGCAAAGGTTTAGTTTGCTTCTGAGAAGCCATGTTTAAAGTATTCCTGTATGTATATAAGATGCGGTGCCCAGATAGAGTATAAGATATAAAAGATAGAAATGCGTGACGAGAAAAGTGTTGTGCCTCTCGATGTGGATGCCGTTCCTTGTATTTTGTATAGATGGATCGGTCTCGAATCCAAATAATAGTCATGGAGTGTTAACCCCAGTGTGAACAAGGGTTATCAAATTTTCCGATCCTTCTAATCGTCATGAGAGTTGAGTTCATTTAAGCCAAATGAAGCCTTTATCGAGAATAACAAGTAAGATACTGGGCCATATTGATGACTGCATGAGTCTATCAAGAATTATATAGCACCTGCCACTACTCTGCAGCAGGTGACTTTTTGTCAATTGGTACAAGATGCTATGAAAGTAGAAACGTCTTAAATAAGTAACCAAGAAAGGTCTCAGAAGAAAAAGGGTAAAAGAGCCAGAGAGTCTCAAGCCGAACCAGCTCATGGTTTAACTACAAAGAGAATAAGACAAAATGTAACACTCCACCTAGTTCTCGGGAGCTTATTGTCTCGTGATACAGTGAATGAGTGCTCCCTATTTCCATAAATGGCATTCTGGTGTTTGTGCAGTGTGGATCGGAGGGTGCTTTTGTATGTGAAAGAGATCACTTCGCCAATCGTCCAAGAGAATCCAGAGTTAATATAACTCCACAAGGAAGTGACCGAGAAGACGGGGCCATGGCACCTTCGGTTTGCAAGGTCGAGGTGGTTCGACCAACACAGAGGGATACGGAGGTCCAATGTCGAGATAAGTGGATCTTCAACGCCTATAGCACCAAAGACGAGCTTATGCTACGTAGCCTTTGCGAGCAGGATGCTCCGCATGTGATTGCCGTATTTACTCTATTTTATATACAATGGCAAGGACATGGTCCCAGGTCCGGTGGACTCCTCAAATGGTGAGAAACACATAAATTCCCAAGGTTCGTGGGACTTCCAAATGGCGGGACACGCAGGTCCCAAGGTCCATGACCTCAAAATGGTGAGACACGTGGTCTCGAGGTTCACGTAATTTCGCGGAGGGACATGTAGTACCAAGGTCTATGGCCTTAAATGACGATGGATGATTAGTCTCGAGGTTTGTAACCTCCAATGGCTATGAGACACGCTAACACCCGAATTATACCCTAGCAGCTTTTCAAATGATGTTTAGTGGTATAATAAAGTACAGTATATTTATCCAAATAAATTAAAGATAAAATAAAATAAGAAAGAACTTGAATTAATACAACAATTGGTGTAACATTAAGAATTACTAATTCATGAATCTAATGGGTCATAATATAATAAGTTCATATGCTAAAGTAGGAATACAAAAGTTAAATCAAGAGTATAGAGAATTGAGGACCAAAGAGGTAATAAAAAGCAAAAGATATTGTAATAACATAAGAAGCGAAAAATACGTAAGAGATGTTTCATTGAAGGAAAGAGTGGAGGAAGCTTCTCGGAAAGTGAAATATGCGATGTTACTCAAAGAATATCTCATTTGTCTAGAGGAAAGAGAGAGTACAAAAACTAAGTACAAAGAAGTTGTGCTAAATAAGAGAAAAAGAAAAAGTGAAGAAAGAAGAAAAAGAAGCAGAAGGTTACAGTATAACTATGATTTAGTGATAAAAGTGGCTAACTGAATATTTGTATGAACACACATGTCTCGGTTACTAATCATATATGAAGCCATTAAAAAACTATGGGAGTATGAACTAGTTTTGTCAAAAAGTTTACGCGGTTTAGAGCCTCATCTTGTATACTGGGTCGTGAACTCCTAAACTCATTTCGTGGTTGAGTCGAGAAGAGCTCTAAGGCTCCTGGGATACGCCAAGCCGGTGGGCGCCTACTGGTGTCGAACCTAAATTCTAATTTTCGAAAGCAGAAGTGTTGGCCTGATCTTAGAACGGTTTCGGGTCAGAAATACAGGTACTGGAAGTGAGTCCTTCAGTAAATTGTAGCCACGTCAATTAATCCTGACGTTGAAGCCGACTTCAGTTCGACTTCGCATCGGTTATGGTCTTTTTACTCCAACAGTCGAAACGTGGTGAGAGGTCGCCATAGAGTCCACCAAAAGGGGCTCGCCCAACAAAAGGCCAAGATACACTACGCGCAGGTTAGCATCTTCATGCAATGTGTGGGGTCAATGTGCCCGTCCTCGTTAGCTCAACTCGCCCTTCGGCGCAGCTCAACTCGTCATGCAGAGTCTCAACCATTCGCGTAGAGCCTAACCACCATGTGTAGCCTAACTCATCATGTGAAGCAAACCGCCATACAGAAACAATCCGCCCCCTGTAGCTCAACTCATTCCGCAGTCGAACTAGTCGCGTGCAGCTTCACCGCCATGTAGAGGCCTAGTCGTCCAAGAGCTCACTGTCCTGGTAGAGCTGAGCTCGCCACTTCACAGAGCCGCCGGGCTTCGTGCCAATTACAAGATCGGCCCGCACGACCTCCAACTTCTCGGCGTCATATATCTCCTTCTGCTAACCTCGATTGGTGTTCTTGACTCTATGGAGCTCATCGAGTCAAGAATCCAATCCATATGCCTTGAGGGAAGATATTAGATGCCCTGAAACGAGGTGATAAATGAGCTCGTCACTCAGTCAACTCGTCAATCCGCATCAGCTCGTCGTATTGACTACGCATGACCTCCAACTCTGCAAGGTCATCTCCTTCGCTTGAACTCCGATTTGGTGTTCTTGACCCATGAAAGCCCATTGAGTCAAGAACAATACATTCATATATCTGAGGAATATATTAGATGTCAGACTGAGGTGTTAGACTGAGCTCGTCACCAGTGCGCTGTCACCGTGTCACCAAGATCGATCATGCATGACCTCCAACTTCTGGTTATCATAGTTTCCTTCGCTTGAACTCCTCGATTTGGGTGTTCTGGACATGGAATCCCATTGAGTAAAGAATCCATCCATATGCCTGAGAAAGATATTAGATGCCCATCCAAAGACTGAGCTCGCTACTCAGTGCAATGGTCGGCCCAGTCAGCTCGTCAAGACTGACAAGGCATGACTCCAACTTCTCGGAAGGTCATCTCCTTCGCTTGAACTCCGATTCGGTGTGTCTCGGACTTCATGGAAAGCCTACTGAGTCAAGAATCCATCCATATGCTTGAGGAAGATATTAGATGTCGCATCGAGGTGTATAGACCAGCTCGTCACTTCGCTGCAGCCGCCACCCGTGTCACTTCATCAAGATCGTGGGATCGCATTACGACCTTCTTCAACTCTAAGGTCATATCTCCTTCATTTGAACTCCCATTGGGTGTTCTCAAATCCCATGAAAATCCCATCGAGTCAAGAATCCATCCATATGCCTGAGAAAGATATTAGATGTCAGACTGAGGTGTTAGACTCCAGCTCGTCACTTCAAATAAGAAATTGTCACCAGTCACCAAGATCGACTACGCATGACTCCAACTTCGAAGGTCATATCTCTTTCGCTGTCCGATTCGGGTGCCTGACTCCCATGGAAAGCCCATTGGAGTCAAGAATCCATCATCCATATGCGCCGGAGGAAGATATTAGATGTCAGACTACGCGGTGCGACTGAGCCCGTCACTTCGGGGCAGTAGCTTCGTCGTACCAGGTCACCGTCAGACCGGATCGCACATGACCTTCAACTTCTAAGATCATATCTCCTTCGCTTAACTCCGATTGGGGTGTTCTTGGACTCCAGCGGAAAGCCCATTGAGTCAAGAATCCATCCATATGCCTAAGAAAGATATTAGATGTCAGGATCGAGGTGTTAGACTGGTTCATCATTTCCAGCCGCAGTCACGGGTCTGTGTCACCGTCAAGATCGATCAAGGCATGACCTCCAACTTCGGCGTCATATCTCCTTCGCTTGAACTCCCGACTATGTTCTCTCGGACTCTATGGAAAGTTCTCGAAAGTCAAGAATAGCATCTCATGCCTGAGGAGGCTAGTGTAGATGTCGTATCGGAGGGGTGATAGACCGTTTACTGAGTCATCTCAGTCAAGCTGGGCCAGTCAACTCGTCGGCGGGTTGACTACGATGACCTCCAACTCTGAAGATCATATCTCCCCGCTTCAACTCCGCGATTCGGTGTTCTAATTTCTATGGAAAGCCCATTGAGTCAAAGACAAAGCCATACCTAAAGATAAAAGGAACTCATATTAGGTCCAGAGATAAGGAAAACAAGAAGTAGATATGAATCAAGAAATAAGAACATAAGTAGATTTCATACGTGGTGTAAAGTCAATCGGAATACATGGTGCGAAAGGAATATAGAAGAAAAGATAAAAGATAAAATAGTTTAATGCTGAAGGGTACCTAAGGGTATTAAAGAAGAAGTCTACGTTCTGACTCCTAGTGGGAGATAGAATGCCATCCCATAAAGCACAAGCAAAACCATAAGTATAGAAATGTATAGGTATATGTCATAAGATGTTGATAGAACAATAAAGTATATAAAGATATAAGTAACCGTGATATAAGATATTACCGTGAATGAATACATGTACACGAATGATAAGCATGTATGAATATATGAACGAGTAAACGTTTACCGACGATAGTTATAATGCGAATGCTATATGCTAATATATGATGGATTACTTATATTTAATACAAGAGCTAAGAGAATGAATATGAGTAGTTAAAACATTTAACTAAAATGATATAGAATAGACATATATGAAAATGATATATGTATTATAGAATATATAAACCAGAATACGAAGCCACATATGAAACCTAATACGCATTAAAGTAATGATAGTATATTTGATATACAATCAAGATATCAACAGTTATTCGCGCTATGATATGCTAAAATATAATAAAACGATCACTCGCGGTCCGACCAAGTAGGACAGTCAGACGCAAATACAGGATTGTCCGCAAAGCGATATCATTTATTCGGAACGTGGACCCGTCAGGGTCAATGACAGATCCTGTTGATCGTGCGGCCTTCGAAGAAAGCCATCACCATCGCGCTTCTGGCTGAGGGTATATCATTGTTCAGATAACGATAACGACGCCCGGTTATGAAGACTAATTATCTCGCACACTGTGGTGATGCACACTTCGCCCTAATAAGACCACTCGCTTTCAGATAAGGAGGCGCACTTCTGCAAGCATTAAGTCTCTACGATTCACTTTTCTTGTGATGGCATTTAAACATAAAAATAAATGATTCAATACGACATGCTAAAAGATATGATATGATATGAGAAGATAAAGATCACATGCTACGATAGCTTCAGAATATGATTATACGCGATCCGACTTTCGATATATGAAAATGTATAAGAAAGTGTAAAATGATCCGAAAAGTTAATATGAAAGAGAAAATAATATGAATACAAGATATGATGCATACATGATAACAAGATGTGAAAACAAAGACATGATCACTGTGATATGATGCATTTATTATTGAAAATAGAGTATAACAAATGGTATATAGTATATAAAGAAAGTAATATATGTATAAGAATATGACATGCACAGATTAGGATATGTAATATGAACCAGGGAAAGATAATAAGATCAAATGATAAGATTGGAATAAGAAATATAATGATATGAATATATGATAGACATACTTAAATGAATACTAACATGCGCAGACATACGATAGAAACGCATGTCACAAGAACGATGTATGTAAGAAATGGATTTACAAAAAAAGAGAATACAGTAAGAGTATAATGGGTGATAGGAGATGTCAAAGATAGAAAACATGGAACTGAAAAGATTAATATAAAACAGGAATGTAAGATGATAAGTAACTGTTATATGAATATGTGATCATTTTTATGAAATGCATATGTATGGTCGAGATGGTCACTATCGTAATGTCCACGCGCATGCCTCACCATGTCAGAAAGTTCCAGAAGACGCTGCTCAACTGCCAGAGATGTAAAGAAGACGCTGACATAGCACGACATCCATACATCATAGAAGCGAGCGGCCGTGATAAAGGCCACCGCATCGCTCGCACTTCACATGTTTTGTATTGGGAAAACGCATACGTATAAGAACGGCATCAAGAGGCGACATGGGATGCCAGTGGACACTACCTCGGCATAGCTTTATAAATAAAAATGATTAAGGTTACGTAAATCGCTTCAGACACCATGTGTGCAAGTTCGGGCCTGGAAAGCAATGCGCCAACGTAGTCCCAGTGATATAGCCCGCACCGGATCGTTCGAATCCGCTTATAGTTTGACTGGGATTTTACTGACACACGTATCTCGAGGTTCGGTGGATCTCTAATGGCGAGGGACACATAGTCCCAAGGTCCATAACCTTAAATGGCAAGGGACACGCGCAAATTGGTGGTTTATGACCTCCACGGCTTAGGACACGTAGTCCCGAGACTCGTAGCCTCTTCTGATTTGAAGAATCGCGTAGTGAATAATCGTATTTGAAACGATCATGATCTCGGAAAAAAATGATTATGTTTACTCAATTCTTTCAAGCGACATACGAATATACACATTTCTTTGTCATATGCGTCACACTAATAGCAATCTTTTTTTCTTTTTTTTTTTTAGCCAGAGGCTTCTTTTTGAGTGATAATAGTGGGGATAAAATATAAAATTGAATCTTGATTGTTAGATACCCTGGTGACGGAAGAAGGAGAATTACTTAAAGGAAAATTAAATCTAACCTTGCATAACCATGAAATGTTCTACCCAATAAAAGCATATCAATGTATGGGCATCCTACAACTACACTGACCATAATAGCCAAACTTTTCTTTACACAAGATTCCAAATATTTGAAGATATAATGGGCAAGAGATGCATATGGGTCCAGCTAGATTATCAATGTCATTAGTAAGCCAGGAAAACCAAAGTCTTGGTGAAATAGACATGAATGGAGCTGAAAATTATTCAGTTTGTACCCACCATATGTGCAAACTCATCACATCCTACTTTGACTTTAAAAGAAGATGCTACACCCATTAAGATTTATGGTATACGTTGTTGCACTCTTGTGGAATATGCATAAGTTTACTAGATAGTGCTTTCTCGTTAGTGGAGGAAAAAAAGTGAGAAGTTGTAATTGAGCGTTCCAAACATGCACAAAGCAAGTTAAAATATTTGTTGAAGACAAGGTTATTCATTATCAAATTTAAGTCCATTAAAAAGGAAAGATAGTTAATGAAATTCCATGATGCTATGATGAATCATGGTGATATAATGTAAATAAAAATGTTTAAGGACAATTCTTCATTTCTAAAAATAAAAAGCTTTTAAGCAATCAAAAACGAAGTTTAGCAACATAAAGACCTACTACCCATTTTCTTTCCTCCCTTATAACCCGTCCAAAAATTATTACCCCTTTAAAATTATGATGATTTTTTTGTTGACATCAGTGATGTCGTGTAACAACACCCAATTTAAAGCTCATTGGGCACAAAACTTTCCATATGATAAATATAGAAAAGACCGACCACCCCCAGCATCACAAATAAGACAACCACCCGAGCCAATTTCTCCATAAAATAAATTCACAGAAGGATGCTATTTAAAAGGAGTAAATTTCGAAATACATATCACTTTTAATCAAAATTCGAGACGGAGAATGGGATAAGATGGCTGCTTATTATGATGCTAGGATTTCAAAGATGGCTTCATTGAAACCAAGATAAAGTTGTCAGGTGTAGAAAAATAAAATAATTGAATCAAAATCCCATGAACACATGCAAGATTGGTTCCAACTTCCAAAGAAACTTTTTGTTTCGCTGGTTTATATATATACAATGCATGATAATCACCTTGAAACCAGCGCATAGTTCTAAATTTGTTCTTTTGAAAATACTTTATAAAGTTCCATTTTAGCTCTGAATGTTCTATCTCTCTTAAAGATTTTAGAACAATGTAAATGACTGGGTTCAAAGGTTGTAGAAAATTTGCAGTTCAACAATGATGTCAATGTTCAAGTCCATATGTTATATGATGAATCGTACAGAAATATCACCTGAGGCAAAGCGTGCTGGGATACACAAACGTTTTTAGAACTGTTTCTGAAAATTCTAGAAATAGGGGCAAGCATGGGATTCCTAGGCTAACCAAGTCTCCAACAATACGCTTATGATATGTTCACCAAAGTGCCACACAATTCTGGTGATGTGGTAAGAAAATACTAGTTTTTGTATTATTTTGAAACATGAATTATTTTAGGATTTTTTTTTTTTAAAATATTATTTTAATGCAATCCCAAAGATAATCATGATAAAATCTGGTTCAAAAATATCTTTCTTAATTGTTTGAGGAGTGACCACTGCTGGCCTTTTGGATTATTGCAAAGTTGGTAATGAGCCTAAGTCTTAAAGGCCATTATTTAAATATGACTTATACTAAGAAGTTGATAAGTTGGTGAGTGCAAGACAACAACAAATCTAGCTACCAAAGACTGCACTTTAGATTTGGAGATCAAATTTGTACTACATTGGTTAACACGACCATCTTCTTATATCTGCATCCAACCCTGATAAATATTATCCATTATTAATTTTTAAATGTATCCACTTGCTCAAAAGAAATTGGCTACTCCTGGTAGGATGCCAAATATATTATTTAGAGGTGGACAGATCTGAATAGCTTTAATGGGACATCTATCTCAATCCACTTTTTTTAAATAATCATCTTTACATCCAAGAAGACTCAAACCTAAGAGCAAACTTATATAACATTGGATTATAGCCCCTTATTCATTATTTCTAACTAAATTAAAATTCTCATAACTTAAACATACATGCTCCCTCAAGCGGAAAATAAATTCCGACTTCACACTGTCTTAGAGTACATCAGTAAGAAATAATCATGAATTGGCATGGCGGATAATCAGCACATTTCTCAGCTTCAGAATTATTTTGTTTGATATAGCATGATAAACTCTAAATACTCAAATCAGCTCTTCTCTCTGTCTGTACAACAACATCATCGGTGCGCCATTTATGTATATCTAACTGCATTTAATTCGATTCATGCAAGCAAGGGACAAGGGTGTGGTTGAAGAAATTAATTAAACTCACAATAGTCATCAATACAGGTGAGGTGTTGCATTAATCTGACCCTAATTCCTGCACAAACAGATATTTGTTATAAATATCGATCACAGCAATTAAGAATATTAAATGGGTGAATGCATTCAACCTATTTCTTGAAGCCTACACCCTTTAGAAGCCAAGACGTTTGATCATATAGAAGATGGTAAGTCCATTTGAAGTTTAATTATAGAATGAGAGTTCTTTTTTTTTTTTTACCATCTTTCAGGGTGTTAATCTTGGTGATAAACATAATATTTAATATTGATGGACAAAACAAGAATTCATATGAACAAACTGGATGAAGATGAAAATGTGTCATAGTTTTTACATCGATGAAGCACGGCTACAATACAAAAAAGAAAAAGATGTATATATGTATCAGATAAAACCCTAAAGCTATTAAAGCTATTAAAAGACTAGTCTACCCTTGCGAAAGTAGAGAATTACAAAGAGAAACGACTATAGTACCTTATAACACTTATTATAATATTTAACATCCCCCCTCAACCTCACGATGTCGCACAAGCGCCGAGAGTTTGGCTAGATAAAAACGAAAACGCCGAGATAGAGCGGCAGATTTGTAAAACAAGCTCCGCGTTTCGCATAAGAAAGGAACGAAGGTATCGTTAAAGTGTCATCCAAAATGATGTTTAATGACATGACAATCAATCTCAATACGCCGGCCCGCTTGAAAATGTGGAATACTCGAAACAATTTGATAGCACTCTTATTATCACAATATAATGGAGTAGGTTGATGAAGAAAAACACCTATCCGCTGGGGCAACCATCGTAGAACTAAACTATCTCACAGTAGTAGAAGCTATGGCACGATATTCGCTCTGGTGGAAGATCTAGAGATAACATCTGCTCGCTTCTTCCACGAAATGAGACCCCAAAAAATACAAAAAACCAAGAGGTCGATTCATGACCTCGTAGACTTCACTGCCCAATCAAGATCGAATAAGCATGCAACTCCAAGGATGAGGAAGAAAGTAAGAGACTAAACTCAGTACCTCAAGATACTCTAAAATACTAAGAACAAAGAATTTCAATGAATCAGTAGGTGAAGTAATGAACCGATTTAACTATATGAATAAAGATATAATGTCAGATTTAGAATGCAAACATAAACTAAACTACCAACAATAAAGATGATATAAACTGATCCGGCAAAGGAGAACCATCGGCAGAGTACCAGCATTAATCTCTAATAGAGTATTTCCAGCAAATTCGACGACGTAAGTGATACGAGATCGCCAAATATATCGGGATGCATGAACAGAAAGAAGATAACTTTCGAGAAGATGCAACTTCAATACCCAAAAAGTAACTGAGTACCCAAATCCTTCATTGTAAACAACGAGTCAATTCCTGCCTTTAACATTAGAATACCATCAACATCATCAACAGTATTAATCATATCATCAACATATAAAGAAAGCGGGTATCACGATCAAAGCAGGAGTACATCTAACAAATAATGCGTAGAACGGTGATTACAGGACACAAAAACCAAGTGAGGTAATAACAAGAGAAAAAACTTTTCAAACCAGCTCGAGGAGCTTGAAACAGACCATGGCTTTTCTCGAGCTGCAAACTCACTGTGCCGATGAAACCCCCAGAGGAGGGAACCATAGACTTTTCAAGATTCCATTTAAAGTGCGATTTTTAACATCCATTTGAGTAATATGCCACGACATCAGGCAACTCGCAATAAGAGTACGAATCAGAGTCATTTTTGCAACAGAGCAAAAGTCTCTCATAATCCATACCATATTGCCGTGGAATATCCCTTAGCAACCAATCGAAGCTTTATACCTTCAATGTGATCCATCGATTTAGTCTTAATTTTATAGACCTAACGAGAACCAATGGCACGCTTTAATTCGGAGGTAGAGGTACCAAATCCCAAGTATGTGTCTGATGTAGAGCAGTGAGTTCCTCAGCCATAGCATCGCCAAAAGTGTGGATCAATGATCGCTCTTTGCGGACAAAGGCTCGTAGAGACGATGAACCTAAGCTAAAAAGAGACAAAAAGAACTGTGAGTAACAAGAATAAATAAAATCAAGTTGTCGAGTGACTACCACACGTGTAAAGGTAACGGAGAAACAGAGTCGTAGTCTCGTATGATGATTGAGCAAACAGAGAAGGAGAGGAAGCTTATAGGCATATCGAGCTAAAGTACCAGGTGAGGCATGAAATATAGTCGAACTCGCAAGAATTCATGATCGTAAAGAGTAGGATTCCAGACTCAGGGAACATCAACAGTGGGGAACAATAAAGATCGCGACTGCCAGTGCTGATCAATGCATTATGATCAGATTTCCTACTATGTTATGAGCACTAAGTAGGAATAGAAAAATACGAGCATATAAACAAGAAATACACATGACGCGAAACACATAATTTTCGACCGACGATCAAAACAACTATATCCTTTTTCACCGCAGACCATAACCTAGAAAAAACACAAATAGCGCATTTTTGAAGACAACTTTACTACGCTCAACGTGAGGTCAAGAACAAAACATGTAGAACCAAAAACACGAAGAGAAGAATAATCGAGCATGTCTATAATTCTTCTGCAAGGAGACAACCCCGACCAGAGAGGCTGAATTTATTATCAAAACAGCCGCAAGAAGGATCGCTTCTCCCACCATCAGAACATCGCGATAATAAAAGAGATCTAATAGCTTCCCAATAATGTGTCTATGTTTCTTTTCAAGAACACCATTTTGTTCGTGAGTACAGACAAGAAGTTTGATGAATCGGTCTCCATTCAAAGCAACTCGCGAAAGTACGAAGTATACTTCCACCCAAATCACATCTAAAAACACTTGATACAGGAATGTCGTTTTAATGAGAATTCAAATCATTGAATATACTTTAGAAAATCGTAACGCTTTTTTCATAAGATAAACCCAAAGAATAACGAGTGTAATCATCAATAAAGGAAACATAATAACGTGATCCTCTTTTGCGGTAATAAAGAGTACACCCCATACATCAGAATTTAACAAAGCATCAACGGAGCAAGAGAAATGGCATTATTGGTGCCGCGCGTAAAATTCCGCCAATTTGGTAACCACAATAATCCGAAATATTACAAGGTTTCACATTTCACTGGCTCAAGGCCCCCAGAGAAGCTAGAAAACTGCAAACGAGATGCGTAAATACGACCAAGGCGAGAATGCCATGCAAATAAAGATGCACGGTTAATCACTCAAACGAAAGGAAGACAAATCAATACTAGAAACAGGTTTAAATATCCGGTACTTTAAGCTCATCCACATATAGTCTTCTCTTTCCACTACCGTCCTAATCAGCTTCGATCATGGGTCCCGCACATAATAAGCTAAGAAAAAACTAAATATCCGCATTCACAAAGTCGACTAACGTAAACGAGATTTATAAAGAAGTTTAGAATATAAGAGACACGGAATGGACAAAACATTAAAACACAGACCCACAACCCGCTAAAGCGCATGGGGAGTGCCATCAAAGAATTAATACTACATTATGAATAATGAGATAAAGAAACAAATGATGACAAATCGTGACATATGATGTGAAGCGCTTTAATCTACACCCATAAAATTGGAGATGTACCGAGGAACAAGAGGATGACAAACCTTATAGGAGAGATACACAACGGCCAGGTTTAAGGAACTTTTGAAATCGCCACATAGATGGATTCACGATGGAGTGGTGCCATGGCAAAGATTAGGATTAGGCGGTCCGAGGGACCATCGCTACGATGCCATTGATGCGGATGTATAAAGGTGTTCGTTGTCGAGGGAAACTGCTGACCGGGTGGGCCTGCGATTTCACTGCTCAACAATATAGGACAATCGCGGATTTCCAATGACCCTTTTGCTTACGTGAAACGATATTCATCTCGAAAGCAACAAGATGCGGATCTTAAAAACCGAGGCTACTAATAGGCTCCGTGGAGGGACCGGCAAACAAGAGGAGTGGTCAATATAGGAGTATCTTTTCTCAGATGAGACTTGCTTCATTCTCACTAATACCACTAACCATCGAATCAACAGAAGGCACTGACGGCGGGCGTGCATACCTAATGGCGTCTTCAAAATCACGTAAGAGCCATCAAAATTGAACCAAACGCCGTTCTTCTTTCCGCAATATATGGAGCAAAAGCCCTTAACTCGCAGATTCTCGTTAGTGCCAATCAACCCATAAATCACATAGCATCATAAAATTCAGACACTCATTTTTCTCTGGTTGTAAAGCACTATCATCACTTCCAACCGATAATCGCTTTGCAAAATTAGATCGGTGTACAACTTTCCAAATAACCCAAACTTCCTTAGTGGGGCTTCAAATTTCGCCAATCGCATTCCTATCAGGCGCTTCACGTAATTATTAATCCAAGTGATGATCTTGAATTATCGATTCCAAACATCTACCAACACTCTATATAATTTTCTCTCGCTTTTTGGTCCCTAGGTTTAACTTAAAGTTCCAAACATAACCCCATAATTTCTCATCTTTCAAAATTTTCATCGTGATAACTCCAATATGTATAATTTTTCCCAACCAATTGTATACCACTGATCTAAGAGAATCATCTCTACCCGCCATCTCAACAAAAATCCAACAAGAAATGATAATAATAAGAGCCAAGAGTTGAAATCAAAACCGTATCAAGATGAAGCAGAATCGACCGATGAGCATCAACTCGAACCCGTAAAGCCACCGATCCAGACCGAACAATAAATGCAACCATAAAAAAATTTTTTTTTTTTTTTTTTTTGGGGCTCCGCCCGACCCTACTAACTCACAAAGCTATGGATGAGATACAAATTGATGGAGGCTCGATACCATGATAAAACATAATATTTAATATCGATGGACAAAACAAGTTAATTCATATGAACAAAATGGACGAAAGGCTTAAAAGCAGTAGTTTGCGCTTTTGCTATCGGTTTAAGCACGGCTACAAACATGTTAAAAAGATGTATATATAGATTAAGAGATAAAACCCTAAAGCTTGTTAAAGCTATTAAAAAGACTAAGTTCTACCCTTAAAAGTAAAGTAGAATTACAAAGAGAAATGACTATAGTACCCATAACACTTATTATAATATTTAACACTTGGGAGATTTGAAAAGTGCATATTATTGCGGCTTCTTGTCTATCTTCCTAATGGTGAAAACCTGCATTTTATCTATTCTTCTTTCATAATAAATGGTAGAGAAAACATTACCCAATTTGATGAGTGGCTGTGGCTGCAAAGTGTAATTTTCATTGAACATTCAAAGATTGTTTTACCGGGAATGAAACAAAAGTAGTTCATTGGAGTGATCGCAAAGTGTACTCTGACCATTTAAAAGATAATTTATGACTATTCAAGCGTCATTCTCACAGCGCCATCTGGATACTCAGGGTGGGCACGCGTATGCCGTTCACTCCACGCAGCGTTCTCACAAAATGGTTACAACTGAACGTCAAACAAAAAAAGTGCACCCTCTCCCTCTCTCTGTCCGCATCACTAAGTGGCTCAAGACAAACACCGTATTAAACCATACTGTATTAACTCGGCCAATAAAGCCTTAAACCCTGGTCTCTGATCTCGAGTCCCCCAGCCGACTCATCTTGGTCACATGCGGCTTCATATTGATAAATATATTAAGGTAAACACGCGAGATATTTATCCACGAATATCTCAGTATCTAAATCTCATATGTTTCAAAAACATAAATCCTTAACAAGCGAGAATTAGTCCTTGATAAGAAAGGAGAGATTTTATCTCAAAAATCACGAGATTATCTTCCCTATAATCAAGGAGAAATTTGAATATAAAAGAGAAAGACTCCCCATAAGGAAAAGGTATTTATAATTTAATCGCGCAACTGCCTCTCTCTTCCTCTTCATCATTACGACTTAATCACACGTGGAAGCGCTGGCCGACAATACGTGAAATTAAAACCCTCCTTTTTAGGTTTACACGCGTCACTAACGCCCGGCGTTAGACGCCGATCCTGTAACAACAATTATGTCCTAGAAAACAGACCGTCTATAATTCTCAAAACACAATTTGAGAAAGACTAATATGTCAGGAAGTGAGACATGACTTTATGCACTGCGCTTGTTTTACTTCATGTCTCTAATTGATTTCAATTTTTTTCTCTCATTTGCAATTTCCTTACTATACTACAACTGAATCAACCTTCGAGATCCAACAAATTGGAGTTGCTTTTAGAATTACGCAATCTCTTTTACGAGTCTTGGTGCCATTTCTGGTGTTGGCTGAAGCGAAGAAGGGGTGGGGTGTGCGTTGAGAACAGCTGGCACCAGGCTGTGCCCCAAAAACTGGGTAAACCCAGCCCGATGCTGATTGATCCGATTTTGGCCCATTTGGCCGCCAATTCTGGCCCGGCTTTTAATTAATAAAATTCTCAACCCAACCTTAATTTTGATCGTTTAAGGTAAATTTACCGCATCGAGCCTCAAATTATCGACTCTTAGCCATTGAGGATCTTCTTTGAGTAAAGAACATACAGCCTGGGACATTACAGATTCCTCTAAATATTTACAGATACAGATTAGAAGTGTCACCACAGGATTTATATTTTTAAATATTTTATCTATTCATATAATAACTAAATTAAACAAAGAAATATATTATTGCTCTATTGTGAAATTATCTAGTGATATATTTTTCATCTTTCTCTAAACTAAACTAGTGGCTAGCCACTCATAACAAAGGAATATTTTTTCCTATCATATTGAATTTGCCCAAACTAAAAAAAAGGAAAAGAAGAAAAGCAATGGAAAGTACGAATTTAAGACATAAAAACACCAAAATGAAAATTTAAAATAAAAAAATGGCAAGGCAAACTGCTCAACCTCCAACTATAATGAGATCTTAACTTTCCATTAGACTTTAAGCTAACTCCGCTGCCAAAGTGTTCTACAAGGTAGTCTCGTGAAAATCCCTTAGGTTTTGTTTGGTTCTTAAAAATAGAAATGTGAAGGAAGAAATAAGAAGAAAAGAAAAAAAAATGAGGAAGATAAAAAAATAAATATCAAAGTCAATAACTTATTTTATTTAAACTTCAAACTTATTATATTTGTTTTAAATCCTTAATATGAAGAGATCAAATAATATAAGAAATATATAAATTTCTAACTAATTTTAATTACATTGATTTTTGAAAATTTTCGTTTAACAACTCAATATAGAAAATCATTTTTAACAATTTTCCCAGAAAGTTAAGGAAAGGGAGAAAACTACTCAACATGATTAGAAAAATTACTTTTGAAGATTATTAAATTTATAAGTTTTCTTATCAGGAGTCTTCTTTAAAAAAAGAAAAAAGAAAAGAAAAGAAATGGTTTGTAGAATATTCCCTTTCTAAAAAAATGAAATAAAATAAACAAAAAAAGGAAACAAAACAAACAAAAGAAAAGAAGTGGTCGTGGCGGAGTCTTCTTTCCAAGAACAAAAAAAAAAAAGGATTATAAACAAAACAAAATAACAAAATTGGTTGTGGGGTTGGGATATAACACGATAACTTTAGATCCTATATCAGAGCAAAAAGACAAAGGAAATAATCCTACCCACTGCCATATACGACACGTATGCCTGAATAATAATTATATTCCACAATACCACATGAGTGAAAAAATTATTCCACAATGCTACGTGAGCGAAAAAAATTTCCAAAAATAAAATAAAAGACGAAAACATGACATGCAATGTCTGTAACGAGTTCTATTAAACAAGTTGCAGATAAAAAGGTGCCATGTTGCATTCCAAATTTTCTTGCTCTAAAGTCTAAAATTAGGTTATAAAAGAAGAACTCGCCTTCATCTTCTTTACACAAGCTAAGCTTCCATTAATTCTTCTCGACTCCCATCGATATGGTCTTCTCCTGCGGTTCCAGAGCTTCAATGGAGTCTCGTCTCTTACCCGTCTTAGCTTTTCTCTGCGTATAACCCTTACACAAAATATGTTTAAATTGTTGTGTCTAGTTTTTAATTATAATTATCTTCATTGATATGAGAAGCTGATGAAAAAAATTATCCTGAACTTGAGCAAAGCTAGCACTGACAACAGAAGCCATGCTGTTTTAACTTCTCAAGTCTACTGAGTTGTTCTACTTAAACACTCAAAGCCCAAAGCTATCAGAGATGTTCTCTGGCCAGGTAGGGTTATTGTGCCCTTTGATATTTCAGTGCAATGTTAAAGATAATTACCTGAAAAGAAAAGAATGGCTGGAATCTTAGTATATATACTACAATCCACAATCCAACCTTAAGGAGAAGAGAATCACAGTTTTTCTTCACTAAAATGAATGATTTTTCAGGTATAAGAAATATAAAGATAAGAAGCATGAAAATGGCATAAGATTGAAAGTTTTTAAGCCTCTGTTTAGAACCCGAAAAGTACTAAGTAAACGAAAATAGAGATGTCATTTTTTTGTTTTTCTCTATTGTATAAAGACTAATTAATTTAAAAATATATAAAATTTTGATGAATTTTGATTATATTTTATTTTCTTTTATATTTTCAAACATTTTTTTATTTCATTAGTATTTTCTGGGTTCCAAACATAGAGCATGAGAGGCTCAGCTGCTGATTTCTTTGTGTCTGTGTGAAGTACAGAGGAGGTCACAAGGAAAGCATGTATACGTGGAGTTGAAGAAAAGAAAGAAAGACAACAGCAGTGTCATCTCACTTTTAGTTACGACTATGCTGCCACTGAGGATCAACTTCACATGTCGACCCAGCTGTGGCTCTATTCTTCTTAGAAAAGGACATGCTTCCTGGAAAAAAGATGAATTTGCACTTCATTAAGAATTCAAATGATGCCACTTTCTCACCCCAATCAGAACACCAGATAATTTTCTCATCAAAAAATTTGCCCGACATTTTGGACCAAACAAATTGACCTACAGAATCTCTAGAAGCTCAGATAATTCAGGGCACAATTACAAGGTGTGAGGCGCCTGCCATTAAAGACGAGGAAAAGTACTGTGCAACTTCACTAGAATCCATGATTGATTTTTAGCATTTCAAGAGAAAGCTGGGAACAAAGGTTCAGGCAATTTCAACAGAGGTGGAGAAAGAAACCCAGAAGCAGGAATACCTGGTGGAGTTGGAGTAAAAGAAGATGCTTGGTGATGAATCTGTGGCGTGTCACAGGAGAACTATCCTTATGCTGTGTTCTACTGTCACGTGACCAGACTACAAGGGCTTATATGGTTCCATTGGTGGGTGCTGATGGGACCACAGCTAAAGCAGTAGCTGTGTGCCATATAGACACATCTGAATGGAACCCCATGCATTTGGCTTTTCAAGTGCTTAAAGTTAAGCCAGGAACAGTTCCTATCTGCCATTTCCTTCCTGAGGATCACATTATCTGGGTTCCCAAAGAGATATCTGCATAATAGATTTGGTGTGTTTGAATAATAGTAGTTTGGTATCTGCAGAATAGACTTGGTGTGTCTGAATAATGGTAGTTTGATATCTGCAGAATATACTTGGTGTGTTTGAATAATAGCAGTTTGATGTTTATATGTGTATTTCAACCTTCACATTTGGAGATGTACAAATGTTGAAGAATGCTGAAAATGTGGATGATGCATATCTAATAGACTAATAATTATCTTCTTCTTGGTTTTGAAGTATTCCAAGGGTGCTCCCCCTCATTTAATAAGAGTTATATAATAATTACACATCCACTATAAGACACCTCATTAACAGAAAATAATAATATAAAGACCCTCATCCTTTTGATGTAATGAATCCACTTAATTTAGATGTTAGTTTTTCAAAGCCACTAAAGCATGCTAAGCATCTAGAAGTTAAGGACTAGAGAGGACGTCAGAGTATACAATATTATGAATCAGAGGTACATAGCGTACCAATACAACAAACCAGCAGACTTAGATGGAGGCAACCAACTTTTACAACAAAACCACCCAGTCTACCCTCAATCCCAATCAGTTCCCATGTTTGATGATCCTGCTCATGAACAAAAAGTTTTGGCTATGACAACACAATCGGTAGTAATAAGCTGATCAGCTAAAGAGGAAAATTTGAAAGAGGATGGAACCCAGTTGTTTTTGAGTAAGGGATAAGAGTGTCATACTAGTATTGAAAGTAGTGGATTATCACCTGTAAAATGAATGTTAGCAACAGATAAAAAAGAAAAGCATTAAGAGTCATGATATAATTTCTGTACGCTAGCTTTTCAGAATAAGCAACTTTGTTGTTATTATTTCATGTTTCTTTTGATTAATCTACATTTGTTTGAGAAGCTAATGAGTTAATTTCTCTGATTTTCCGCAGTGAAGAAGTAGCGGCAGCCAAACTACATGTTACTCTACCTACTGAAGTCTACAGGAATTCTGTCCTGTAAACACCCCGATGCCAAAAGCTATAAGGGATATTCTCGGCCAGGTTCTCACCACACACTGTTTGTTAGTCAAGAATAGATAAGCAAACAATATGAGTACAAAAAAAAAAAATTAAAAAAAACATTGCATCAACAAGAACTTAGGGTTTTGAAAGAATTTTTTCTCAGTATTCAAACATCAAACATTAATGGTGAATGGAATCTAGCGCTTACCTTTCTTGGATTTATTGGATTTGCAGATGTTACGGATGACAAAAGCACTTCCGTAGATGTAGGGAAGGGCCGAGGGCGGGATGAATGTCAATGCCGGAAAAGGCAAACCCCTTCGTGGTAGGAAAGGCTGACGTAAACGTTCGCAAGAAAGGAAAACCGAAACGGCACCACCGTCGGGGTCGGCAAGGGTGGTGGGGTGAATGTACGCGCAGGAAAAGGAAACCAGGTGGCGGAACCACCGTCGGCGTTGGGAAAGGGAAAACACCCTTCCATTACTTTTACGCTGCTTCCGAGGATCAGCTCCACGATGACCGAACGTCGCCATTTTCTTCTTAGAGAAGAACATGCTACTACGGACAAAAATGGAATTAAAAGGGGTAGAATGGTAATCGGAGGTTTATGACTCAAATCCTTATAGCAACAAAATGTTACAGCAGTCATAAATAAATGTAAAACAAAAAAACTACCCATAATGATAGTGAGACTGTGAGAACAGCTTAACTAGTTGATTACATTCCCTTCTATTTTTATTTTACACAATTATTTTAAAACCTTTTGTAAAGAACATGAAATCATACACAAAATCTGACTTCTAAAATACTTTAAAAACTCGTTGTGAAGAAAGGTAGAACATCAGAAATGATCGGAATAATGCTAAATAAAAACAATTTATCTAATATTTTTGGCTCGATCAGGACAATTAATACCACTTCTTTTTTTATAAATGGAATTATAATGCAAACTATTATAAAGAGAACACCCTATGAACTTGAAACTTTGACAATATTAGTTATTTAAAAGTTTGTTTTTAACACCACACTATAGAAAAGTCATCTTAATTTTCAAAATCTTCAAGAATATATGTGATCCTTATCTTCATAATGAAGTGTTTCAAACTTGTTCGCAAATAGATATAAACAAAATGATGAGAGAAAGGAAAAATTACAAAAAAAAAAAAAAAAAAAAAGAAGAAAATTATAAAAAAAAAAATGGTTTGTCATGAGAAATAAGATTGAGGATGTCGAGTCATGTGAGTAGCCACTATCTCCTTAAAACAAATTTGCTATCTCCTCTGGTGCTCAGAGACTATCAGATTTGCGTCTATCTCATAGGATAAAGCAGAACTCTAATGACGTCACTTATACACTTGATGCAAATTTGGCGAAGCGAAAGCTATGTTCGAACTTCATCCACTGCACCAACAACCTTCGGAAGCATGGGGCAGTCCAACCTTCTAAACACACAAAGACCTAGGAAAAGAAAAATGGATTCCCTCTTTGAGCAAGAGAAGCTCATTTAATAGAGAAGTGGAATGAATATCATCCATTCCTTGAATGAATGTCATTCATTCCTTTGGAATAAATTTCATTCATTCTGTTTTTCCAACAATTCCCCACTTGAATGACATTCATGAAAAAAATCTTCAAAACTCTAAAAAACTAGGTGATAG
Organism: Tetrastigma voinierianum; assembly: GCA_016808115.1. Taxonomy (NCBI): domain Eukaryota; kingdom Viridiplantae; phylum Streptophyta; class Magnoliopsida; order Vitales; family Vitaceae; genus Tetrastigma; species Tetrastigma voinierianum. Next base: position 385,476 of record JAEQBH010002975.1, on the reverse strand, counting down.
ATTCAACAGTTGAAACCCGCATAGGAGAGGTAGGTGCCACCCTTTGAACATTCCCTTGTAAAAATATGTTTACCCTACTAACTAAACAGTGGACATGATGTCCTTGAACCGTTTTACCATTTGTGTAGATGATGACATATCTTACACAGGAATCTTCCTAACACATTTTAGTTTTCACTTTTATGTCCATTTTGGCCCATGGACGTAATGCTGCGGATCTGTAAGAGTTTAATAGGAATCGTGTCTATTCAATTTCCTTTAAGGCAATACTCGCGCTCTTACATAGGTGATCTCCTAATTCAAGAGCAACTCATATTACTCATATTTTACTTTCCGTCGTACAAAGATCATTAAAAGTAAAGTTTAACCTTTATTTTACTAGCATCATTGGTTCACCATAGGAATGTGCAAGGAAGATCCCCATAGTGATAAGACCAAGTCTTAACAGTTTAGTTGTCCCTTTTGAACTTAGATCTTGGGATCTCCACTAAATCGACTTATTCTTTTATGGGCTTTAGTCTTATTCCTTTCGATGATTTTCAACTAAATCTCTATTTAACCCTTTGGTTAGCATATTCACAATGTTATCTTTGGACTTTACATAGTCTAAAGAGATAACCCTAGTCGAAAGTAGTTGTCTAATGGTATTGTGTCTATAATGATATAATCTAGACTTACCGTGTACTATTGTTTTATTAACTCCACAAATAACAGATTGACTATCGCAATGTATGCAAATTGGAGGCATAGGTTTTGGCCATCTCGGAATATCTTCCAAGAAGTAGCGTAACCATTCCAACTCTTCCCCACATTTTTCCAATGCTATAAACTCATACTCCATCGTGGATTTTCTAGTTTTCATCATTGTAACCTTCAAGTACCGTAGGATATCTTGTATGGTGTAGCCCATAATCACAAATAAAACATAAGTACTTAAGTACTCTCATGATTCCTTGTCAATGCTTGGCTCTAGGATTACTCGTATAACTACTCAGTTTACTAACCGAATAGGCTATGTCTGGTCTTGTATAGCTCATTAGATACATCAAACTGCTTATTACTCTAGAGAATTCTACTTGAGAAACACTCTCTCCTTTATTCTTAGATAGATGTATTGTTATATCGACTAGTGTTTTGGCAATTCCAGAATTGTCTTTATCAAACTTTTCAAGAATATTATCAATATAATGTGACTGACTTAGAAAGAGTCCATTTGATGTTCTTAAGATTTTTATTCCCAATATAACATTAGTAAGTCCCATGTATTTCATGTCAAACCTTGAATTCAAAATATTCTTACTAGATATGATCATCTTATCATCACTGTCGACAATAAACATGTCATCTACGTACATACATATAATTACATATCCATGTTATGTATCCTTGACATGCACACACTTGTCACATTCATTGATTTTAAATCCTGGTGACATCATAACATTGTCAAGTTTCTCATGTCATTGTTTTTATGCTTGTTTTAATTCATACAATGATTTTACCACTTTATAGACTTTCCTTTCTTGTCCTGGTGTAGAAAAACCATTAGGCTGCTCCATGTAGATTTCTTCATATAATTCTCCATTTAGAAAGACTTTTTTGTCTAATTTGATGTACTTCAAGATTTCTCAGTGCAACAATTGCAAGTACCATCCTTATGGAATTTATTCTCGTCACAGGAGAATATGTGTCAAAATAATCAAGGTCTTATGTTTGTTTATAGCATTTGATTACAAGTCTTACTTTATACTTGTCAATTGATCAATCTACTTTCCTTTTCCTTTTGAAAACCCATTTGGAACTTAAAGGTTTACAACCTGGTGGAAAATCCACTAGTTCCCAAGTGTGGTTTTATAGTATGAAATGAATTTCACTCTATATGGCCTCTTTCCACATGAGACCCTCTATAGAGTTCACTGCTTCTTTATAAGTTTGAGGTTCCCCTTCAAGCATATAAGTTAGGAAATCTGGACCAAAAGATTTTTCTATCATTGCTCTTTTACTATGTCTAGGCTCAACCTCACTATCTTCATTTTGATTTTGACTATTTTCATTAATAGGCTACAACTTATGTTTTGATGAACCTGGCTCCTCCTTGAATTTACATGGAAATACATCTTCAAAGAATGATGCATTCCTCGATTCCATTATCATGTTCTTGTGAATATCTGAGATATTCGACTCATGAACAAGAAATCGATAAGCACTACTATTATGTGCATAACCAATGAAGATGCAATCAACAACCTTTGGTCCTATTTTCACCGTTTTGAGGTTGAGGAACTGTCACTTTAGCAAGACATCCCCACACTCGTAAGTATTTGTAGGATGGCTTTCTTCCTCCATACCTCATATGGAGTCTTTTCTACTTTTTTTTTTAAGGGACCTTATTTAAAAGGTAATTAGCATTCAAGACTGCTTCTCCTCACATGTTTTGTGGTAGACCAGAATTGATCAGCATTGCATTCATCTCTTTTAAATTGTGATTCTTTTGCTTAGCTACTCTATTGGATTGAGGTGAATAAGGTGTTGTGGTTTCATGTATGATACTATGTTGAGCACAAACATCAACAAATGGTGATTCATACTCACCACCTTGATCACTTCTTAACACTTTAATTTTCTTGTTGAGCTAATTCTCAACCCCGTTTTTGTAGAGAACAAATTTCCCTATTGTCAACATATGTGTGCTTACTTTTGAGTAAGTACACATAACAATACTTGGTGCTATCGTCAACAAAGGTAATGAAGTATTTATTACCACATCTTGTTTGTATAAATTTCAAATAACAAATATCACTATGGATTAAGTCAAGAGGTTCAGTGTGTCTTTGAATGCTTTGAAAGGATGACCTGATTAGTTTTCCTTAACACAAGTCTCATACTTATGTTTTGAATCAATTTGTTGATATATGATCCAAGTTAATTAATTTACGTCATGTGTCATAAATAGATTAGACGCTCAAGCATGTAAGCAAAAGAACTAGCTTTATTCATATCTGACTTGATAACAGTTATTACATTGAGTTTCTACATTCCATTGCTCATATACCCTTTCCCAACGTAGATTCCACTCTTGGACAAAACAAACTTATCTAATTCAAACACCATCTGAAATCCATGACTATTCAACAAGGAACCATAGACTAAGTTCTTGCGGATTTTAGATACATATAAGAAATTTATCAAAGTCACTTCCATCCCATAAATCATCTTCAAGACCACTTCTTCTTGGCCCTTAATTTCAAGGTGGATAGAGTTTCCCATATACACCTTTCCACCCCAATGTAGTTGGTTGAAGATTGGAGAAACGTCTTAACTGTCAGGCGCCTTGTGGCACGTAACACCAATATGTGATCCACCATTCCTTGTGATTTGGATCCCTACGAGTTCACATCAAAGATTATTGTTGTGAGGTCAATGTCATACACATCCTTAGTGACAGTGGAGGAGTCAGGATTCAATTTTAGTGGGGGCAAGATTAAATAAGATACGTTTTGCAACATTTCATTGGGGGCAACGTATAGCACTTGATTTCAAATGCCCTTCAATACAATGGGAAAAAATTTTAAAAAAAAAAATTGACCGGGGGCAAGTGCCCCCACTAGACCCTAAGTAAATCCACCCCAGCTTGGTAATGCCATCAACCACATTGGCTTCCTTGGATTTGTTCCTCTTTGGTAGTCTACAATTCGAAGATTTGTGACCTTGCTTCCCACAATTGAAGCATTTCCCTTAGAACTTCTGCTTCTTGGAGATTCCCTCTTTAGGTCCTAACTTACCCCATTTCCCTTTGTTGTTGGCTTTCTTGAACTTGGAGTATTAACCATGTTCCACAAAGTTAGCCTTGGCCTTGCCCAGATTGTGTGCCCCTTTCTTCTCAAATCCCCTATTGTCTTCTTCAATGCGAAGTCTAATAATCGAATCTTTGATGCTCATCTCCTTTCTCTTATGCTTGAGGTAATTAATTCTTGAAGTCTTTCCAAGCGGGAGACAACTTCTCTATAATAGCTAGCTACAACTTGAAAAGTTTCGCTCAACATCATTCCCTCAGCATATATCTCATGGAGGATTACCTGAAGTTCTTGGACTTGACTGACCATAGTCTTGGAATCTATCATTTTGTAATTGAGGAAACAACTCACAACAAACTTCTTGGCCCTAACATCCTCAGTTTTATATTTTCGATTTAGTGATTCCCATAGCTCTTTGGTTGTTTTCTTATATGGATACACATTGTATAAAGAATCAATCAAAGCATTCATGACATAGTTTTTGCATAGAAAGTTAGAATGTTTCCAAGCATTCATAACACTAATGGCTTGGGATATCATGTTCATCTTCTTTGAACTTAGGAGCATTTTCAATTAAACTACCTTTTCTCCAGGTGATACAGAGATAGACATTGTAGTAGGCATCACTGGCACTTGTGCCACAATAGGGGTTGTGTAACACCCCAAATTATACCTTATTAGTTTATTACAGTTTAGGGTATACTATAAGTAAAATTTGCATTTTTCGGAAATTGAAGTACTAAGGGTAAATTGGTGATTTTTAAAATGAGGACTCAAAGGTCATAACATAAGAAAATTATATGTTAAATTAGGAATTGTGATAAGTTAGAATTGCAAATAAAATGAAATAGAAGGACCTAAATGCAGAGGACGAAATTTGACTCAAATGGATAAGACCAAAAATTGGTCTATGGATTTGAGGGGAGATATTTTCTCATTTTTTAGGAGAAAAAGCTAGGGTTACGGTGGAGGAGAAGAGGAGATCAGTTGGCTTTGGTGCAATCCATTGTTTTGGTTCAAGCAAAGAGAAGAAATCAAGGTATGGATTACTTGTATGGAACTTTTGTATGTAATTCTTGTAAGGAAAGTATGGATTTGTTGGTTAGAAAACCCTCCTAACTCTCTCTTTACCTATGTTTGGGTTTGAAGAACCCTATCTTTGTATAAAAGTGATTTGTGTTGGTTTTAGTTCAATTTTGTGTTTGGTTTTAGGTTTTGGTTAGAAATTTCGGTTAAAAAAAGGCAAACCTCTAAAAATCGTAGGTGAGTACCGGTACTGAAAGTTGAGTATTGATACTCAAAGTTGTTTTTGGTCCAGAGGATGTTGAGTACCGGTACTGAAAGTTGAGTACTAGTACTCAAAGTTGTTTTTGGTCTAGAGGATATTGAGTACCGGTACTCAAAGTTGTTTTTAGCCCAGAGGATGTTGAGTACTAGTACTTAAAGCTGCTTTTAGTCCAGAGGGTGTTGAGTATCGGTATTGAAAGTGGAGTACCGGTACTCAAAGTTGTTCAAGGTCCGAGTACCAGTCCTGCAACCCTAATTTGTTATGTTCTTCTGTTAATTTCGAATGAAAGGATCAGTACATGTATAAAAGTTATATGAAAAATGTTTTGTACCTCGCCGCCTCGGCGATCCTGTAGTTGGGCAAACATTGTCTCTTGCCCTTATTTGCTAATGATTAAGAATAATATAACAAGCTCGATATATATATATATATATATATATATATATATATATATATATATATAGTGTATGCGCCTAAAGGCTAGAATAACGAATGAATAGGCGCCTCTAATCAGTGCTTCGACACTCATACTAGTACTACGACACTTCTATTACATGGGCAGACACGTCTGTTCAGTGCTTAGAGCACTCTTGCTAGTGCTATGACACTTCTGTTACGTTGGTAGACACGTCTTTATTCGATGCCCGACACTCCTGCGTATGCTCTGACACCTCTGTGCATTGGGCATGCCGTCACATTCGATACTATACCGTACTTTCGGGTATCTATTGTGTTGTGTACCTCTCATTCATTGTTACTAGTCTATGCAGGCAAACATTTATATGAAAAGTATCTGAATGAAATGATGTGTGAAACATTTATATGATAAGAATATGAATAATGAACATTAAGAAAGCATAAGTAATATGTTCTGCTTTGTTATGTAATGTACCTACGGGTACCTTCTGTACAAGATTTATATTCTGAACTCCTATAGGAGATATGAAACCTCGTTATAAGACTTATGTTATATGAAAACTCTGTTATAGAATTTTGTCATACGTAAACTCTAACATATGCATTATATTATATGCCTCTTATAATTGTGGACCACTTCAAGTGGTCATATCTGTTATCTGTTTCCCACTAAGTTATAAGCTTAGCATGTGTGTTTCATCCGTGTAGGTGCGAAAGGACATCAGGGCATTGCGCATACAACATGGCCTTTCTGTTGATAGAGTCCACCTGATGTAGGTTTTGATTTTTGGTTTTGGAATGTAAATGTAAAAAGTTTTTGTAATAGTGGAGTTATGTAAGTACAAGTAAATGAGACTCAAACATGTATATGTACAGAACATTTTAAACACCACTACAGTGATAATTATACAAGTTATATTATGATATATGGATTTGTTTGGTAAATGGACCGCAAATGTCGAGAAAGTCATGTAAAGGGTTATCTTGTGTCACGCCCTGCTCTCTTCGCCGGGCGAAGTGAGGGCGTAATGGAGATACCATTTGGGCAAATGCAGTTGGAACAACATTGTTGAGATTAGATTCCATTTTTCTGCAAATTTGTAGAAAATGTGTCAATTTTCTATTCCTAAAACCAATTCTCGGAATAATTGAAAATAACGTGTAATAAGTGACTCGGAAAGGCGGGTGGGGTATAAAAGTAGAAGCGGAACCAATCTCCTTAGACAGAATATTCAGTTCCCAAGAAAGATTTGAGGGGTCATAAACGATCACGCCTAAGATCAAAACTCCTTAGACAAAACTTCTCTATATCGTAATTTCCAATTTCCTAAGACCAAAATGAATTGACATAAACCCACAAAGTGAATGTAGAGTTTAGCCTAATAGGCTTATCTGTAAAAACCCGGAGAAAGAATTTAATTTTTGAAAAATTAAAGCTGGTAATTTAGGTTTGAAAATGCGAAATTCTCTAGATCTCGGATGATGAAGCAGTTGTGCAGTTCAAATTATTCATGAGAAATCTAGTGACCTAGAAATTTTTCGTCGAATTCTGAGACAATCGGAATATTTTACGATTTTCTGGGTGAAGTGAATTGAAAAGAAATAAATTTTTTCGGGACAAAAACGGACCCGAATGAAATAATATGAACCATGTATTCAAAATGATAATAATAATAATAATAATATTATAATAATAAATAAATAAAGAAATAAAAAAAATAAAAATCAATCAAGGGGGGCGGGTCGGGAGAGAAAGAGGGGCAGTGGAGAGAAAATTATTTTTTTTCTTCTCTTTTGATTTCTTTCTCGGATCTACAGTCGGACCTAGATTTTTTATGGGGCTAGAAGACAAAGTTGATCTATAGGCTAGAGCTACGCGTGGACACCAAAAATCTTGGGTTTAAAGTCAAACTCCACGAGATAGGAATTTTCTTATTTGTGTTATTTCTAACCTAAAGGTTATTTAATGGTTTGGAATTGGCTCAGAGGCCGTGAAAGACCGTAAATTTCAGTCCTCAAATTTTTGGACTAAGTGTAGGAATTTTAAAGGGACTATTTTTAGACCGATCGGGCTTAATTTGAGTATTTCGAACGATTGAGACTTAATTTTCTGAAGCTGTTTTGGGCCAGTCATATGAGAATTTTGAGCTGATCCGGATTGTGTTGAGAGTTTGGTTTGATCCGGGGTGATGTCTTCGGGTTTGTAGTCTTTTGTAACGCCCCAAAATACCTAGAATTTATAATAAAAATTATTATATATTCAGAGGTATAAATTAGGCGAAACAGGTATTTTAGGGATTGTTAAGGAATATTGTATAAATGATTATATGGCTAAGAGCCAAATGCAAATATAATATACTAAATGAGAATTGATTACACCCGAAAATTTAACCAAGTGAAAAATGACAAATTTGGAAATGTGAAAAATGAGGACCTAAATGTCATAATATAAGAAGAACAAATAGTAAAAATAGTAAAATTTATGGAATGGTTCAGGGAAGCCTAGAAAATTCTCTAGATTTCGGATGACGAAACAGACTGCACCGTTAAATTCGTCTCGCGAAATCTAGTGACCCAGAAAAGTTTCGTTTAATTCCGAGACGGTCGGAATATTTTACGAATTTCTAGGCGACGGGTGTAAAGTGAAACCTAAAAACAGGATTTTAGAAAAATCTCGAAAAATGGCAAATATTTAAAGCATATTTAATTAGGATAAATGAAATTGAAACCGGGACGAAATAATTTGTTTCGGAGCTGAAACAGATCGAGAAGGGAAAGAAAAAGTGACATGTGGGTCTCACTTAAAAAAAAAAAAAAAAAAAGAAAAAGAGAAGAGGCAGACGGTCGGACGACCAGAGAGCGTGTGGGAAAGAGGGAGATTTTTTTTTTAAAATTTTTTTCTCTCTTTATTTATTTCTCAGATTTATGGAAATCAGACCGTTGGAATTCGTCGGGCCAAGAACGAAAAGTGCTCTACGCGACGAGGGCTACGCGTGGATACCAAAAACACGGGATTTTGCCGAGAATTAAGGTAAAAGTTCGAAAAATCCTATTTTTTGGTTTTTCTCAGATTTACGGCATTCTAACGGTCAGAATTTTTCGGACAAATAGTTAAAGTTACTCTATGCAACGCGAGCTATGCGTGGGTACCGAAATCACGGGATTTCGCTAAATTTTCACGTGAATGAATAGTGAATATTGAATAGTGAATACGTATATGAGTAGTGAATACATGAATGAATAGATGCATATATGGTAGAAATATAAGAATTAGTATGGAACTAAGTAGGAACTTTCAGTTTAGGTGTTCTTGGGCTATCATTGGGTGAGTGAAATCCATTAATATATAGATTCTTTGAAAGTGGAACTCATATTAATTTAGAAAATCGTCACAGCAAAAGCTACCCAATCTTGCCTTACGAATAATATTGTTCTTTAATGGTTTGGAATAGGCTGACAGGAGGAAAATAGCGAGATTGATTTCCTAGGATTGGAATCAAAGTGCAAAGATTTTTGGGTTTGTTCTACCTTTTCTTATTCTCGTTTCAATATTTGAAATGTTTGTTCTATCTACTTCTATTCCTCGTTTCAAGTTTTTGCATGTTTATTCTATATTTCCTATTCTCGTTTCAATATTTGAAAGACTTGTTCTAAATGCATAAGAAAAGCATATTGAATTGTTTTGAATGATTTGAAGGTGATTATAAAATGTTTGCATATGAAAACGCATTATTAGTGAACTATTTATACAAATGTACATATTTATCGCGTACTTTGCTATAAAAGATTTGAGCATGCAATAGAATGTTAACCCAGTTTGGATTCGTATTAAGGATAGATTGGTATTTATGCAATAGGGAATTGAGTGCAATCGCTGCGAGATGATTGTATTGATGTGTCACTCCGATCGATGGCAGAAGCGGGACGCCCGTATCGATCAGTGTTAGCCTGGCCCGATTGTTATAACCGGTCAGCGATCCAGCGGGGCCGTCTTGTGTTATAAAACCGTTTATACGACGCTGTAGCCGCGGGGCCGTCTGGCGACTCCTAATATCCTGTATGTCGAAGATATAGGTTAGATGCGTTAAAGGGCATAACTAGATGATTTGCATAACTGAATTGATTAGCATAACCGAATTGATTTATAGCTGAGACAGTTAACCTCGCGGAATTGATTAGCGAGAACTTAAATGAATTGCAAAAATGAATTGAATTACATAACTGAATTGAATTGCATAACTGAATTGAATTTGTGAGCATATTTAAATTGATTTGAGATTGTGAAATATTGAATATGAAAGTGTATTTTTAGGATGATCAATGAACTACTCGTGATTATATAAGTATATGTATTGTATTTACATTGATCATCTATAAAGGTTTGAAAGTTTTGAATTGTTAAATTGCATGATTTGTTTTAACTGAAACTAAAGAATGAATTTGTATAGAACCACTAAGCATGAAAATGCTTAGCGTCTTGTTCTAATGCGCAGTCAGAGTGATAGATAGTGATGAAAGCGGACCGAAGATCGAGGCATTAGAGTCATAAGAAGGAAATTTCGAATTATACTCAGGCATATCTGCGATCGATCCAGTATTTTCTTTTGGATATTATTGATAATTTGTAAAAACAATTTGAACTACGAACATCTATTTTGTAAATCATTTTGAAAAGGTTTGAATGCCTTCATTGTAAATGTATTTTGTTAAATGTAAATGTTTATGAGCACTTGATTTGAAATCGCTTATGAAAATTGGATTTTGAGTGATTGGTAAATGCGGGGCATCTAGTTCAGTTGGATCCGCCAAAAGCAATTCGGGCCGGGAAAGGGGTCCCACAGTTTTAGTGGTATCAGAGCTTAGGTTTAGGCGGTTCTACAAAATGATTTTGAAATTGTTTGTAAATGATTTTGAAAATTTTTTTTTATGACATGCATTGCATTTGCATATAAAGGATGACGTGACTTTGACGCGGATCTTGTTGGTCTTAATAGGTAAGCAAGAGTGGAATAAGTCCCCTTAGGGTCGAGGGTGACCAAAGGAGAGGGTTTATAGAGATTGTCACATCAAAATACGAGAGTATGAATTTTGGGGAATTTGATCGAATTATCCTGTAAGGAGTTTGATGTGATATTGGGGATGGACTGGTTGTCCTGACATCAAGCAATAGTCGATTGTAGAATGAAAAGAGTAACTAAGAACAGAGATGAAGATGAAGTAACTCATGGTGAGAGGTCAAATCACCTATCTAATGTGATATCCGCAGCCATTGCGTGAAAAATCGTGCGAAAAGGATGTGAAGCCTACTTGGCTTATGTGAGTGATACGGTAAAGGCAAGGCCTAGTGTATTCGATATCCTTACCGTTAGTGACTTTCCGGATGTGTTTCCGGAAGAATTTCCAGGATTGCCCCCACATAGGGAGATTAAGTTTGCTATTGACGTTGTACCAGGTGCCACACCGGCATCCATTACACCGTACAGAATGGCTCCACTAGAGCTAAAGGAATTGAAATTGCAATTGCAAGAACTACTAGAAAAAGGGTTTATTCGACCAAGTGTATCACCGTGGGGAGCTCCCGTGCTTTTTGTTAAGAAGAAAGATGGTACACTTTGGCTATGTATTGATTATAGACAACTAGACAAGTTGACCATAAAGAATAGTATACGTACCGAATTGATGATTTTGTTTGACCAATTGAAAGGTGCAAGTATCTTTCGAAGATTGACTTGCGTCACGGGTATCATCGGTTGAAATTAAAGATGTGGATGTGCATAAAGCGGCGTTTAGAGCCGCGATATCGAACATTATGAGTTCCTTGTAATGCCGTTTAGTTTGATAAATGCTCCGACTTTCATGGACCCTGTGAATCACGTTTTCGGCCCATTATGTGGATCAGTTTGTCGTAGTGTTCATAGGCGACATTCTTGTGTATTCAAGAATCGGGAAAGTCATGACACACACCTTAGAGTAGTTAGGGCTTTGAGAAAAGAAGCCAGTTGTATGTAAAATTGAGCAAGTGTGAGTTTTGGATAGATAAAAGTGTCCTTTCTTGGGCACATTGTCGAAAGAAGGAATCCCGAGGTAGATCCAAGAAAATAGAAGTGGTTGTTGAATGGAAGCCACAAAAAAAAAAAAAAAAAAAAAAGTTACAAAAGTCACGTAGTTTCACAGGGCGCGGGATACTACGAGAGAAGATTCATTAAGGGTTTTCTATGACTACGGCCAGATGGCGAGATTGCTTAGAGAAAAATGTAAAGTATGAATGGAGTGAAAATGTCGAAGAAGTTTTGATAAAGTTGAAAATATTCTTCTTAGAAACAAGTTCTTACTTCAATGAGCTAACGGTGAGAATATGTGATTTTAAGTGATGCGTCACTAAATGGACTTGGATGTGTCCTAATGCAAGAAGATACAAAGTGGTAGCCCTATGCTTCAAGGCGGTTGAAGCCATATGAAAGAACTACCCCGCATGATTTAGAATTATTTGCAATTGTATTTTGCTTGTTTGAAAATTTGGAGACATGATTTGTATGGAGAAAGAATGTTTCATCTACGCGATCATAAGAGTCTTAAGTATTTGTCCTCGGCGAGAGCTTAGCAGAGACAACGGAGATGGATGGAGCCCGATAAGATTTTATTTGCGTGATTGATTATCACCGGAAGGCGATGTAGTGGTAGGCTTTGAGTAAGAGTCAGTACAAGCGCCCCGGCGTTGAATCCCCATTGTCATTATCAGACGATGCTGAGTACTATAATGGCCCGAGAGTGTGTGAGACAGGTTTGTTAAATCAAAGCTAGAGCACAAAAAGAAAGATGAGAAAATTACTACCATAATGTCAGTTGGAAATGGTAAAGAGCGAGTTCACCAGGTGAGCGGAAATGGAGTTTTTGTATTATAAAGGATCGGGTTTGTGTACCCTGTGATGATTTGAGGAAATCCATACTTGAAGGCACATAGTGGATCTTTTGCTATCCATCCAGTATACAGATGTATCAAGATTGAAATGTCGTCTAGTAATTAGGAATGAAAGAGATGTATCGAGTTTGTAACAAGTGTTTGGTGCGCAAGAGTAAGAGCGAGGCATCAAGTTCCCTTAGGGATTATTACAACCTATCGGAATGCAGGGTGGAAATGGGGCGAATTACCATGGATTTTTGTAGTTGGTTACCATTGATAGGAGAAAGCATGACTTCGATTTGGGTCGTAGTGTCGCAGTTGACCAAGTCGGCTCACTTATACGGTGAGAACCGACTATTCACTTGACAAGCTAAAGTTTGTATATCAAGGAAATAGTTCGGTTATGGGATTCCCTATATCCATTATTTCGTCGAGATCAAGTTCGCCGAGATTTTAGGTAAAATTACGAGGCCTTGGGCACTGTAGAATTCGATCTGACGTTCCACCATGACGGATGGATAGTCAAAGAGAGTGATCCAGATTATGGAAGATATGCTAAGGAGTTGTGTGATCGACTATGAGGGTAGTTGTGATAGACACATTCCTTTAGTTGAATTCATGTACAACAACAGTTTCCAATCGAGTATTGGAATGACGCCTTCTGAGCTTTATGAGAAAATCACGAGAAAACACCGTTGTGTTGGGCGGAATTGGCGAAAAAGAAAGTAATTAGCCCGACTTGATACAAGAAATGAAGAAAATGTGAAAATGATTGAGAGAGATTGAAAGTGGCCAGCGATGAAGCGAAATCATATCATAGACATGAAAGAAAGATATTAGTTATGAGATCGGGGAAAAAGTGTTTTTGAAAGTATCGCCTTGGAAGGAAGGTGATGGGGTTGGGAAAAGGGCAAGTTAGACCTATATTTGTGGCCCCTATGAAGTGATCGAAAAAAAAAAGGGTCAGTGGCATATAGATTAGCATTACCTCCGGACTTGGAGAAGATCTATAATGTATTTCATGTGTTCATGCTACGGAGGTACCGATCGGACCCATCACATGTAGTCTCTACGGAGACAATTGAGCTGAGACTAGATTTGACCTATGACGAAGAGCCAGTGGAGATCTTGGCTTGTGAAGTGAAAATTTGCGAAGACGAGAAGATTAGTTAGTCAAAGTGTTGTGGAGAAACCCGCAAACGAATAACCACTTGGGGAAGTGAAAGCTTGATCTGTGGCAATATCATAAGCTGTTTAACTAAGGTAAATTTAGAATGAAATTTTATTAAGTGGGGAAAGTTGTAACGCCCCAAAAATACCCTAGAATTTTATAATAAAAATTATTATATATTCCGTGTATAAATTGAGCCAACTTGGGTATTTTCCGGGAATTGTTAAAGGAATATTGTATAAATGATTATATGGCTAAGAGCCAAATGCAAATATAATATACTAAATGAGAATTGATTACACCGGAAATTTAACCAAGTGAAAAATGGCAAATTTGGAAATGTGAAAAATGAGGACCTAAATGTCATAATATAAGAAGAACAAATAGTAAAAATAGTAAAATTTCTGGAATGGTTTAGGAAAGCCTAGAAAATTCTCTAGATCTCGGATAGAGAATGGATTTCTGGATTAAATTCGTCTACTCGAAATCTAGTGACCAGAAAAGTTTCGTTGGTCCAGAGGCAGTCGGAATATTTGCAATTCCCAGGCGACGGGTGTAGAGTGAAACATAAAAACAAGATTTTAGAAAAATCTCAAAAAATGGCAAATATTTATTGAATATTCAATTAGGATAAATGAAATTGAAACCGGGACGAAATAATTTATTTCAGAGCTGAAACGGACCGAAAAGGAAAAGAAAAAGTGACATGTGGGTCCCACTTTAAAAAAGAAGAAGAAGAAGAAGAAGAAGAAGAAGAAGAAGAGAAGAGGCAGACGGTCGGATGAACAGAGAGCATGGGAAGGAGGGAGATTTATTTTTAATTTTACTCTCGCCCGTTTCTTCTGATTCTGAAATCGGATAGTTGGAATTCGCGGCCAGGAACGAAAAAAGTGCTCTACGCGACGAGGGCTAAGCGTGGGTACCAAAAACACGGGACTTTGCCGGGAATTTAGGTAAAAGTTCGGAAAATCCTATTTTTTGGTTTTTCTTAGATTTATGGCATTCTAACGGTTAGAATTTTTCGGGACAAAGGACAAAAGTTACTCTACGCATGACTACGCGTGATCACAGAAATCACGAGTTTCGCCCAGTTTTCACGTGAATGAATAGTAAATATGTAAATGAATACGTATATGAATAGTGAATAGTGAATAGTGAATACGTAAATGAATACGTATATGAATAGTGAATACATGAATGAATAGATGCATATATGGTAGAAATATAAGAATTAGTATGGAACTAAGTAAAGAACTTCGTTTCGGGTGTTCTTAGACTCTATGGAAAGCCCATTGAGTCAAGAATCCATTTGTATATAGATTGCTGAAAATTGGAACTCATATTAAACTCCGAAAATCAATCCTAACCAAAACTACTAGTACGCACGAATAATATTGTTCTTTAATGGTTTGGAATAGAGTGACGAGGAGGAAAATGGCGAATTGAGATTCCTAGGGTTGGAATCAAAGTGCAAAGATTTTAGGTTTGTTCTACCTTTTCTTATTCTCGTTTCAATATTTAGTGTTTGTTATCACTTCTATTCCTCGTTTCAGTTTTTATGTTTATTCTATATTTCCTATTCTCGTTTCAATATTTGAAAGCTTGTTCTAAATGCATAAAGAAAAGCATATTGAATTGTTTTGAATGATTTGAGAAGGAATTGATTATAAAATGTTTATATAGAAAATGGCAATATTAAAAGTGAACTATTTATACAAATGTACATATTGTACTATACTTTGGTATAAAAGATTTGAACGCCCTTAATAGAATGTTAATCATTTAGTTCGTATTAAGGATAGATTGGTATACCAATAAGGGTCAAATGTATTGATGTGTCACTCCGATCAGTAGCCCAACGGGACCGTATCGGTAGTGTTCACTATTTGATTGTTATAACCAGTCAGAAGTCCAACGGGACCGTACTGTGTTATAAAGCGGGTTTTATCGACTGCATTTGACGGAGCCGTGCGGCGACTCCTAATATCATCTCTCGAGGCATAAGTTAAAATTAGATTAAGACATAGCGGGTGATTTGCATAATTGAATTGATTAGCATAAGCGAATTGATTAGCATAAGCCCAGATTGATTAAGCGAAGTAAGAATGAATTGCAAAAATGAATTGAATTGCATAAATTGAATTGAATTTGTGAGCATATTTAAAATTGTTGAGATTGAAATATTGAATATAAGGAGTGTATTTTTAGGATGATCAATGAACTATAAGCGATTGTATATATAAGTATATGTATTGTATTTACATTTGATCATCATAAAAGGTTTGAAAGTTTTGTTAATTCACAAAATTATGATTTGTTTCTTGAAAGCCCAGAAGAATGGATTTGTATAGAACCACTAAGCATGAAAATGCTTAGCGTATTGTTTTAACAATGCGCAGGTACCAAGTGATAGATAGTGATCGAAAGCGAACCCAAGATCGAAGAGTGTCGAGTCATAAAGAAGGAAATTTCGAAGTATACTCCGACATATGCATTCATTCCATGTTTTCTTTTGGATATTGATAATTTGTAAAAACAATTTGAACTCTGAACATCTATTTTTGTAAATCATTTTGAAAATGTTTGAATGCCTTCATTGTAAATGTATTTTGTTAAATGTAAATGTTTATGAGCTTGCTGATTTAAATCCTTCCGCAAGATTAGATTTTGGTGATTGGTGATATGGGGCATCTCGGACTCAATTGGATCATGAAATAGGTCGGGCGGGAAAGGGTCTTACGAGTTTGGTATTATAATATTCGATGATGAACCGTGAAGGGACTAAGAGGTGGCCTATTTTATATGGGTCCGAGATTTTGGTCATTTTGTGTGTTATTGTTGGAAAGTGAATAATATGATTGAGTGGTTCGTATTGTCATTGTGCTTAGCCAGTCGTAATACATAGTTGTACATTATTGAGGCCATTACATGGGTCGTTGGAGGCTAGTCATGGACAAATTGTGTCAATACTAGGCCTAGGGATTGACGTGTGTCATTACCCGGGTGGTAGTGACTTGTGATGTCCATGTATGCTTGAATTAGTATGTTTGATTCGGGAATTCAGATGAAACCTTAATATGAATGTCCAATTACGATGGAGGTCAGGCATGAGTATGTATGCACATATAGTTCTCATTATATATGTAGCATGGTATGAATAGGCATGGCATAATTGCATTATACATGCACGAAAAACATCGTATAATACCGGGTGTGAGTGCATAGCTGAGATCGACACTCCAGCAGTGGGTTCGTACGGTGTGTCGTGAGTGATACCTGGCTTGCGGATCAACATCAGCGAGTGCTGGAGAGATTAGTGGGCCTGATTAATAGGACAACGCCTAAAAATGAGTCGCATGGGTTAAGGAAAAGGAAATGGCTCACGTACTCATAGCAAAATAGTACACCCTGTATCACAGAGCTACGCGCACGAAGTAGTTTCTTGAGAGAATTGTTTCGGAGGGTTGACCAACAATGTTATTTATCGGAGTGTGTCCACTACAACATCGGAGGGTTGTCCATATAATATAAATCGTCTGAGTCTGCCCAATTGATATATATTAATTGGAGGGTTGTCCATATAATATCAATCGTTGGAGTCTGCCCAATTGATATACATCGGAGGGTTGTCCACGGTTAAAAACAAATACATTTGTTTGGAAATGGTTTCATTCACGGCACGTACGTTCGGCGAGTTACAGAACTCGGCGCAGACATGCAAAGAGACTTCACGTAGATCATAGTCTCCGTATGGATGTAAGAGGACCTAAGCAGATCACCCGAAAATTTATGTTGCCCAAAGAACACACGATCATGTTTATCGGCTATGGGGACTTTGGGTCAGGCAGGATAGGTTTGATCGACTGGGGATTTGTCAGCCCATTGACACTTGCATCAGTAACGGAGCCGACGAGGGCTCGATACTGGGGTCATTGGTAATACCAAAGTGACAGCTTGTCACAGCTTGGCGATGCATGTGAGACGAGCCTAAGTGAGTGACTCGTAATATATTACTCAACGACATATCGAGGATGGAGCGGCGAGAGCTCTGCATGGAGCATGAAGGAAATGAAACCATTCATGGCATGTAGACATTCGTAGACATGTGTATGTCGTGACTTGGATGTGTGTTTGATTATGCGACCATTGCATATGCACTTAGGTGGGGAGTAGCCTCAGAGATTATCACCACTGGGTCATTACCCCGTCATGGGACCCCTTTCAGTAATAAAATAGTGCAGATGGGCCGACCAAGATTCGACCGCACATACGGTTAAAGTCGGATTGCGGGCTTTAATATATATTTTGGTAAAATATATATGGGTTGTAGCTTATTTGTATAAGAGTGATGTAATGAAACTCTATGGACTAGTGGTTTATAGTCATATGCTTATATTGCCAGATTGACGCAAGGCCCAAGCACATTATTTTACTCGCACATGTAATTCTCAGCGGTCATTTGGCTGACATCGGGACATTGCCAGACCTCGAAAGAGAGCTCCCGTACAAAGGACTCTACTGTGATTTTCGCAGTGGTGCTCAACCCGACATCCACGAAGATTCAGCGAGTCGACGGCCACAACCCGACCTCCCGGTTTTGGGGCGTCACATTATCTCCTTATCATATATTCATAGCAAAAAAAACCACAATTAAGCATGTAGCCTAGTGATAGAGTTTTTCTCCCTTGAAAGCTAGGTAATGAGTTCAAAACCATTCCTTGTACTTTTGTACTATGATTTTCTTTAATAACCTTCTCTTGAAGAAGGATTTTTTTTTCTTCCCAAAGAATAAAGGAGAACTTCAAAAAAAAAAAAATTTCCTTTCCAAAAACTTTTGTTTTCCTTTTTTTAGCCCCTTTATCAAAAGTTTTTTCCTAAGAATTTTTTTTTCCTTAAAAAAAAAAAAACCCCCCCTTGTCCAAGGTTGATTAAATCCATTTTTCAAAAAAAAAAAATGTTTTGATAAAAGACTAAACCGATTTTTTCCTTACAAAACAAATCTTTTTTCAAAGGATCAACAAACCTTAAAAAGAGAAATTAACCCGATAAAACATTATCTTTAAGGAAAAAATATTTCCTTTTGTTATGGCAAAAAAAAGGTATTTTTTTTTCCCTTTTGATTTAAAAAAAAAAAATCAATCCGAAAAATGCAAACCTCATTCTTCTTTTTTTTTTCCTTAAAAAAACCTCTTTTAAACAAAAACCCATTATGATTATCTTTTCACATTTTTTTATTCTTTTACCGATGAAACAATTTTTTCTTCCTTAGGAAACAATTTTTTTCCTTAAAAACGTCTATTTCTTCAAGGAAAGGAAATTTTCCTTTTATTTTTTTTTCTTCGGATTACCTTTATCTTTCGATCACCTTCTTTTCCTTTTTTTCGATGACCTTTTTTTTTTAGTCTGCTAGATCTTCCTTTATGTTTTTCCCTTCCTCCTTGAATATATTTTAAGATCTACAAACTTGTCTGGGCAAATTATGTACAGGAAACAAAATTGATGAGGAGGAAAAAGGAAAATTACAAAAAAAGAAAAGAAAATTATAGGAAAAATATGGTATGTCAGGAGCAATAAGATGGAGGATGCCAAGTCTCGAGAGGAGTCACGATCTCCTTAAAACAAATTCATCTTCTCCTCTGGTGCTAAGAGACTATCATATCGACATCTGTCTTTCAAGATGAAACGACATACAAGCAGCACCATAGCGCCTTGTCACTTCGACGAACTGAAACTATGTTCGAACCTATCACTATACCAACAATGCTTAGACACAGAACTTGATATGTTGGATTATTATATTGTTATATTTATTTTGTAATTTCCTAGGATTATAATTTGTATTTTCCTAGGATTGTAATTAGTTTTCCTGTGGTTGTATAGCCTATTTTTATATAAGGCATCCTCTTGCGCTTGTAATTTACAAGTAATATAAAGACTAAAGTCTTTCTTCATGGTATTGGGAAAGGTGTTCTCTCGATTTTTGTTTTTTTTTTCCGTTGCTCTCACGGTCTAGGCATTACAACCACCGTTTAGCTTCTTTTTCCGTCGAACACCACCGTTTGCCACCATACAACTTTTTTTTTTTTTTCCCAGCGAAAACCACATTTGATCCTTGTTTCCTCCCATGCCCGTGCCCATTGCCCGCTGACCCGCTCCCGTTGACTTTGCCATGTCATCAGTTGACCATTGACCGAAAATTTGACCAGGTGTATTCTGACTTATTTTTGCATCCTGGTTCCATTTTTGTTGTATGTTTTTCGATTCAGAATTTCAATATGCCAGGTGATGAGATTTCTTGTCCGATTCATGTTATTTTTAATGAAGATAATTTTGCCCAATGGTCTCAAGCCATGTAGTTATCTCAAAGGCCAAGTTGTGGCTTTATGTCTCCGTGACCGCCCTATTCCGTAACAAGGGACAAAGAAACCGATTCCGCTATGCCATTCGGATTGAGGATCGGGAAAATGCTAATCATCTATCACTTGGTTTCGTAATACATCTATTCCATCCATTAAGTTGATGAGTTTGGCAACATTGATATTGCCAAAGAATTTTGACTTACTTGTTACTCCTGCAGATGATGGACCGAGTGGTGTTCGTGAACTTCAAGCTCACACGCAACTTTATTAGACTGGTCAGAACCGTGCAAGCTTGATCACCGTATATCATACTTCCGCTGAAATCTATTTAGGATTAATTAATTGCATCCGAACGAAGTTCTCTCTCCAGCAAAGGAATAATGTCAAATCCACATAACAATAAGAAGTCTCTTCTTATCTCGCAGTCAGAAGAACAAAGGTCATTCTATTGAAACCCGTTACACTGGGCCGTAAAGGTATTCTTCGCACCACCGCTTTCAATCTGGCCAATTAATATCATCTATGACTCCCATTCCAAGTCTGGTCCTCGCCATCTCTCTTTATAGCAGATCTACAGGATATGGTTAATCAGGTTCATCTTCCATCTTCTAGTGCATCCAACACTGCTCTTTCTACGATATCAAGTACTTCTCCTACGTGGCTTCTTGATTCTACTTACTGCAATCATACGACTTCTTCTCCTGATGTTGTACCTTCACACAGTTCTACTTCTCTCCCTACCATATACACTGCAAATGGTTCTCCTATGCACGCCTCTCATCTCTGCAATGTCTCACACCACCCTTGTCTATTTCAATGTTTACTAGATTACCAAACTCACTACAATCTTCTTCTCGCTGGGCAACTCATTGGAACTTGGTTTTTCTCTAACCTTTCCCATCGGGTGGTTATGCAGGATTCCCGACGGGACATATTGTCGACCTCTCGTGAAGGCCTAAAGGTCACTGAGCTCATCTTTCTTCATTTACCATCCTCTCGCCTCCTCGCTTTTTGCCGCCCCGCACGTGTTAATTTCTTCTCTTGTTTTATGGCATTCCTCGCCTTGGTCATGCATCTATCTCTAGGGTTAAAACAACTAGTTTCTAGGGTTTGTTAAGTTCAATAAATAGCAGTTTTCATTTGTGATGCCATGCCAATTTGGCAAACAAACTACTTTACCATTTAATAACAGTGTTTCTCATTCTCTTTCTTCTTTTGATCTTATTCATTTTGATGTATGGGGCCCCTCTCCCATTTCTACTCCAAGTGGGTCATGTTACTTTGTTATTTTTGTGGATGATTTTTCCCGATATACTTGGATTTATCTCTTCAAAATCGTTTCAACTTTATCAAATATATCGTGACTTTACTAAAATGATTGAAACATCTGCTTTCTAAACCTATCAAAGTTTTCGTGATCCGATAATGCCCAAGAATATAAAGCCCATGAATTTACTTCTATTCTACATCAATTTGGTACTGTTCCTCATTCCTCTTGTGCTGGCACTTCTCAACAAAATGGCTGGGCTGAGCGCAAACTTCATCATATTCTTGATGTTGTTCGTGCTACTACTATTGCCACTTCTACTCCTTCTCGGTTTTGGAGGGGAAGTCATTTCATCATTGCTTACACTCATCAATCTGCTCTTCTCCCATTGTTCGTAATCAAACTCCTTATGATATGTCAGCTGGTTCTTCTCCTCACGACTTAATACTTAGAGTCTTCGATGTGTCCGCTTTGTTCTTCTTCATGATCATGAAAGAAACAAACTTCGCCTTGTTCTCTGCTTGTGTCAAGCCTTGGGCATGGAATTTGGTCAAAAGTTATAGGTGTTATGATCCCATTAGCAAACATTCGTGTTTCTCGCATGTGGTCTGGGAGCACAAAATGTTTTACTAACTACCCCATGTCTCGTTTTCCTTATTCCCTCTATCGATCCTTTCCCTAACCTTTTCTTGAGGAGTCTCCCACCTCTCTATCTGAGTCTCCCCCTTCTATTACTGATGTTCCTTCTCATGCATCTGATGAGCTTCCCACACCGATCATCGACGTGCTCCACCGACACGCCCCAACTGCGGATCCCCGCCGGTCCTCTTACTCACGCACTTCGCCGCTCCCATCTGCAACTACTCTTCCTTCTTACCTTCGTGACTTTCATTGCCGCCTTGCCTCTCTCCAGAAACTCTGACTTTCATGAGGCTTCCTCTAACCCTTTATGGCAGCAAGCTATGAAAGAAGAGTTGGATGCACTGCATAAAACTGGAACACGGGATCTAGCCGACCTCCTCCGAAAATCAAGCATCTGCTATAAATGGGTTTATAATATCAAGACTCGATCAATGACATCATGATCGCTACAAGGCTCGTAGCTTTGTTGCCGTGGGTTTTACTCAAGAGTATGTGATCGATTATGAGGAGACTTTGCCTGCGGGCTCGACTTTCTTCGTTAAGACTCTTATCACAAGCCGCGGCCGCGAAAATGGCCAATTTTCAAAACTGGATGTCAAAAATGCTTTTCTTTAATGGCGAACTCCTATGTAGTTTCCATACTTAAGCTTCCTCCTGGTTACTCACCTCCCGGTTCCCTTACGTATATTTCGACTACTTACGTGACTTTATAGCTTAAACAAAGCTCTCTCGAAAGCATGGTTTGCAAAGTTTAGTTCTACTATCTCTCAACATGGTTTTTCGTACGCCTCTTTATTACAACTCTTTTCCGAGATGGTTTGGTCATGGTATTACTATTCTCCTTATATGTCAATGATATGATTATTACAGATGATATGCGTGGTATCTGTGGATCAAAAAGTGACTTTCTGGGCCTGGCAATTTGAAATGAAAGATCTCGGCCCCCTTAATTACTTTCTTGGTCTAGAAGTTTCTTCTTCTGCATATGGTTATTATCTTACTCAGGCCAAGTATACTTTTGATCTGATTTCTCGAGCCAGTATCACTGATAGCAAGATAGTCGACACACCTATTGAGTATAACTGTCGCCTCAATTCTCATGATGGTGAATCACTATCTGATGCTACTCTGGGCTGCACAACTTGTCGGGGGAGTCTAATCTATCTCACATATCACCCTGATATTTCCTTTTATGCAAAGCCATGTAGCTCGGCCGGCGATGGCTGCCCCCAGATATCTCATTATGGGTCGGTTTCTCGTGATTCTTCGATATCTCGAAAGGGCACCATATATTTTGATGGTCTTCATTTTTCTTCCCGCTCTTCATTAACTCTTTAGGCATATTCGTGATGCAGATTGCAGGTGATCCCACCGATCAGCCAATCTACTACAATCGAACTTATTTGGTTACGCTTGAGCCATTATAGGATCTTGGTGTTGATCGTTCCACCGCAACTAAACTTCACCGTGACAATCGGCGTTATTCAAATTGCTCATAATGATGTCTTCCATGAACGTACAAACATATTGAGATTGGATTACTTCATTCATCATCATCTCGCCTGTGGTACACTCAATACTAACTGCTTTCTTAAGACTGGCTAGTCGATATCTTCACCAAACCACTTCCTCCAGGAACTTTTCGAGCTTTAGCTTCCAATGGTTTCTCTTAAACCACTATGAGTTTGAGGGGGGATGTTAGATTATTATATTGTTATATTTATTTTGTAATTTCCTAGGATTATAATTTGTATTTTCCTAGGATTGTAATTTGTATTTTCCTGGGGTTGTATAGCCTAGCCTATATAAGGCCTCCTCTTGTACTTGTAATTTACAGTTTTTAATATAAAGACTCAAGTCTTTCTTCATGATCCAACCTTCTAAACACAAAGAATGTGTGGAAATGAAAATGATTTCTTGGAACAGAGAGTTCATTTTATAGAGCAGTAGAATGAATATCATTCATTCCTCGAATGAATATTATTCATTCCTTTGGAATGAATTTTACTCATTTGTTTTTCCAACATGAAGGACGTATAACCTTCCAAAGGGTTGAAAAATGGATTCGATGGAATCCCCCTATTAATGGTAGGTTCAAATTGAATTTTGATGGTTCAATGATAGAAAGTAAGAGTGGTTCAGGGTGGGTCATTAGACACTCTAATGGTATTATAAAGTTGTCTGCTTTTAGACATTTAGCCAAGACCTCAATAATTGTTGCGGAACGTATAACACTTAGAGATGGTATTTTAGTTGCCAAATTCCAACATGAAGGATGTATAACCTTCCAAAGGGTTGAAAAATGGATTTGATGAAATCTCCCTATTAATGGTAGGTTCAAATTGAATTTTGATGGTTCGATGATAGAAAGTAAGAGTGGTTTAGGGTGGGTCATTAGAGACTCTAATAGTATTATAAAGTTGTCTGCTTTTAGATATTTAGCCAAGACCTCAATAATTGTTGCAGAACGTATGACACTTAGGGATGGTATTTTAGCTGCTAAGAATAATGGTTTTTTAAGCTTAAAAATTAAAGGTGATTCCAAAATAGTGATACACTCTTACTATAAGAGGATTAGCGTCCCTTGTTCTATTAAGATATTAATGGAGAATATTTAGAAGTTATCCAGGATCTAAATATTTATAGTTGTCATCATGTCTATAAAGAAGCAAATAGAACTGTCTAGCTAATAAAGGTATTGGTATTATAAACTTAAGAACTTTGTAGTCGAATTTCCTTAAAGATGTTACATATTAGCTTTGAAAATTACTATAGTTTGTCTTCTAATCGTTTTTATAAGATTACGATATTGTAGTTTTCCTTTATTAAAAAAAAATTGTTTTAATGTCAATCCCAAAGAAAGATAACTTGATAAAATTTGGTTCAAATATGTTAGATTTTTTTTTCTTTCAATTGTTTGAGGAGGGCATTCACGTCAACTCTTTTGGATAGTGCAAAAAGTTGATGATGAGATAGGTCTTGATGAACAAATAAAAAGTTGATAAGGTAAGAGGCAAAAGAAGAACAAACATCTAGCTACCAAAGGCTGCACTTAGATTTGGGGATCAAATTTGTGCTAGATTGGTCAACATTTAATTAGCTTCTTATATCAGCATCCAACTTTATATCCGTTCTAAGTACCACGGAATAGTTATTATTTTAAAATGTATCTACTTGATCGAAAGAAATTCATACTTATTTAATATAACATATCCTAGAGCAAAGGCGGATCTAGCTAGGGTTTAATGGGGCACATGCTCCAACTAATTTTGTTTTTAAAGAAAAAATTCTCTTTACATCCAAAGAAATTCAAACTGAGAGCAAGCCTAGAAACTCACTAAAAATTCATTACTTCTTAGAGTTTGATTGAAAAAAGCTTGAGCTTATATAAGTTCAAGCTTTTCAATTATTGGATCAGAATATTTCAACATCTTTTTTGTGGACCTCACTTCAAAAAGTGATAAAAATCCAGATCTAACGATAAAAAACTCGAGCTTATATAAACTCGAACTTACTGTAACTCTTCCCTATTTCTTATCAAATTTATGTAACTTAAAAATGTCCCACTAAAAATAAATCCCGATTACTGTTTTAGGTAGCATTTGTTTTTTAGCTTTTTGTTGAAAGCAAAATAGCTTTTTTGTTTTAAATTTTAATGACTTATTCTTGAAATTTCTAAAAACGAAGAAAGCTGACAGTACTTCTTACTCAACAAGGAAAAATCATCTTCCAAAATAAAAAACGGTATTATTGCTCAACAAGGAAGAAAGGTAACAGTAATTATTACCCAATATTAAAAAACAAATAAATCTTGTTTCTTAGATGCCAAATGAAATCAGCATCAGAATTATTATGTTTGAATACGGTACTCTAAATACTCAATCTGCCCTTCTCTCTGTTTGTACAACAACACCATTGGTGCGCCGTTTATATATATCTAACTGCATTTAATTCGATTCATGCAAGCAAGGGACATGGGTAGTTGAAGAAATTAATTAAACTAACAATAGTCATCAATACAGGTGATGTGTTGCATTAATCTGACCCTAATTCCTACACTAACAGATATTTGTTACAAATATTGATCACAGCAAACAAGGAAGAAAGCTAACAGTACTTCTTACTCAACAAGGAAAAATCATTTTCCAAAATAAAAAACGGCATTATTGCTCAACAAGGAAGAAAGTTAACAGTACTTATTACCCAATATTAAAAAACAAATAAATCTTGTTTCTTAAATGCCAAATGAAATCAGCATCAGAATTATTATGTTTGAATACGGTACTCTAAATACTCAATCTGCCCTTCTCTCTGTCTGTACAACAACATCATTGGTGCGCCATTTATATATATCTAACTGCATTTAATTCGATTCATGCAAGCAAGGACATGGTAGTTGGGAAGAAATTAATTAAACTAACAATAGTCATCAATACAGGTGAGGTGTTGCATTAATCTGACCCTAATTCCTACACCAACAGATATTTGTTACAAATATTGATCACAGCAATTAAGAATATTAAATGGGTGAATGCATTCAACCTATTTCTTGGAAACCTAAACAGCCTTGAGAAGCCAAGACGTTTGACTTGCTATAGAAGGTGATAAGTCCATCAAAGTATAGAGAATGAGAGTTCTTTTTTTTTTTTACCATCTTTCAGGGTGTTAATCTTGGGAGATTTGAAAAGTGGTGTATTATTGCATTTTGTCTATCTTCCTAATGGTGTCCTGCATTTTATCCATTCTTCTTCCTTCAAGCAAATGGTAAAGATAAACATTACTCCAATTCGATTCAAGCAAATGGTAGAGACAAACATTACTCAATTTGATGGAGTGGTTGCAAAGTGTTATCGTTGACCATTCAAAGATTGTTTAATTCTATGAAACAGAAGTAGTTCAATGGGGTGACCGCAAAGTGTTATTACAAACCGTTCAAAAGATTATTTTATATTGAAAAAACAGACACCCTATAATTCTCAAAACACAAATTGATAAGACTAATTTGTGTTGAGGAGATCTTGACTTTACAAGACTCTTTGTTTACTTCTCTTTTCTCTGCAAAGCAATTGATATTAATTTTTTCTCCCATTTTCATTTTTTAACCGAATCAACCTTTAAGATTCAACAGATTGGAGGTTAAGCAATGGAATTAATACACAATCTTCTTTTACAAGTCTGCTGCCATTGAGGATCTGCTTCATGATAATCCAAATGTAGATCTTTTCTTCTTCGAGAAGAACATACAGCCTTGGACAATCACAGATTTTTTAAATATTTACAGATCAGAAGCAAGTCATTACAGATTTACTTTAAATATTTTACTTCATTTTTTTAATAACTAAATTAAATTAAAAAAGCTAAAAAGACCTACTTCAAGTAATTAAGAGCTTAGTGTCACGGACCTACTCGTTCACACAGCGGTGTAGCCCATGCGATGTGTCCCACATAAACACTTTCAAGAGACCTAGCCTGTCACGCTATAACTTTAAGTCTCTATGTTGATTGGTTTCGCCTTACCTTGGACTCATCAAGAGAGCGGTTCCAACTCTCGACTAGTTTGTATAGAGTAGGCCAACACCCTTCTTCGTAGTCAAGTCCAAGACTAACGACAAGCTTCCCAAACTTAACTGGGTTGGCATGCTTGAACTCCGAAAAAGCTTCATCTACGATCCACTTACACACACTTTTGGAGCACTCTCCGCATTCTGCTCAAACCCATCAATATGTTTGATCTTTATTAAACTCTTCTGCTACAGTCATGAACTCACACATAATAAGTCCGTGAGATTAGGTTGATATAAGGAGGGGAGGTGTCCGGAGTTCAAGTCAGGGGGACAAATTTGTGAAGATAGAAGAATAGAATATTAATTATGATATATTGCAAAGTAAATAAATGTATATATATATATATATATATACTGTTAGAACCTCTAGTGATATCATTTTCATCAATTCTTTCACCATATAAACTAGTCATACATAACGAAGGAATAATTTTTATCATATCATACTTAATTAGCAAAAGAAAAAAAAACAATAGAAAGTATGGATTTACAAAAAAACACCAAAATGAAAATTTAAAATAAAAAAAGGGCAAGGAAAACTGCTCAACCTCCAACTACGACGACTTTCTATCTTTTCATTAGTCTTTAAGCTGGATTTTAAGATGTAGATAAAAAAAAAAAAAAGAGAATTTTTATTAATTATAATTAGAGTTAAATTAGGGTTAATAGTTTGAATCAAATTATGATTATTAGTTAGAAAGGAATTTCAATTTAAATTAAGATTATCATATAGAGTGAAATTATGATTCTTTTTGTTAGATTCAAAGTAGGGTTTGAGTCTTATCACGTTATTAGAATTTTAGTATATTTAGGATTTCTTAAATAATCCTATAAATAGGACTATTTGATGTAGGTTAAGGACAGTTTTTTTTTAGTAATAATATTTCATTTTTTACAATATTTGCAACTTCCAATGATGGGACTTTCATTTTTTACCTTTGTTCCTTTTTCCATAAACCCTAAATATAAAAACTATTCTTTACTCACCTTTGCATTGAGGCAACTTCAAGGTTGTCTCACATATATTTTGGTATTAGAGCAAAAGTTCTTGACTTTATATATATATATATATGCAATTGAGGAGTGGAGCCACTTATGCTAGATGAGTTCCCAAAATACTTCTAACAATTAAGATGTTGCTACAATCTGTTTGAAAGAAATTTCAGCCACAAAACATTTCCATCAAGATGCTATAGTACAATTAAATAGAAAATTTGATGAGATCATGAAGTTACTAGTAAAGAGTCAAGAAAAATGACTAATTGAAGATGAGACAACAAACCATCAATTCAAATCGTCGCCAAGTCGATCGCTCAAAGAGTGGGATAATTTTACAATGGGGAACCAAAAAAGGGGTAGAATCTTTGAACAGGATGATGTAACAAAAAAGGTACACCTTGAAGTAGCTGAATTTTATGGAAAACTAAATCCAACTATTTTTCTTGATTGGATTATGTTTATGTAACATTACTTTGATTGGTATGCAATGTTAGACAATAGAAAAGTTCATTTTGTGAAGGCAAAATTAAAAGGAGCAGCACATTTATGATGATATAATATCGAGAATCAACTTCATAGAATTGGTTTGTGACGCCCCTAACCCGACACCTAGTGTCAAGCGAGAGTGTCATCATTTTTTTTTATTTTTTTATAAACTTATAAACTTTAAGTTTGTTCATTCATATAATGTTAAACATTTAACTTGTAATATATTATGTAGCAGCATATTACAAAATATATACAAACTCCATATATGAAAGTGTTCAACATTTACAATATTTACTTTGTTTATAAAAACAAAACATATACAAAAATAGACCAAAAGGTCTTTAGTGGGCACCTAGTAGTGTGTTGGGCCTTGGTTGTCGATGGAGTGTCCTGATTTCTGCTTTCTCGCTTTCCCGTACCTACAGGAATGAAACACCCGTGCTAAGCTTATAACTTAGTGGGAATTAATACATATGGATGACCTCTAATAAGGGTCATCACACTTCTATACACATACATACACATATAACATATCATATCATTTAAATATGTTTATACATATTTCATATTTACTTATCATACCATGTTTCATTTCTTATCATTTTACATTTTTCTTCATGTTCTTGTCACAATATACTTGTTATCAGAGACAGCGGTGCTATGTTTCAGATCAAGACATTATATTATTCTATATAAGATCATATTCAAGTCATTTGTTCTATGTTTCATTCCTGCATAAACCTTGAAGTGGATAAAGGAAACTATAAGGGCCCGGCGTTATACTCACTCGTGACGTAAAATGCTGGTCTATAGCAACCAAGGCGCCAAGTATCATCTGCGGCTAGACAATGATCATCTATAAGGGGTCCAAGACGCCGTTATCATCAGATGAGACAATGACCCATCTATGGGCACCAAGGTCTCCAGAATGACCAAACAGTGGCCAATCGATCAAGATAGCCGCATACTCTGTTTTTCTCTTAATAGACATGTTCATCTATCCCTCTACCGTGTTCTAAGGTACAATCTATGTATTTTATGTTCAAGACATATCTCATATTCCCCCAATAATTATTGTCATCCCAGAATCATACGCTTATATTTACAATCATCATTTATTAAGATTCTTTGCATTTTTCATATTTCATTATATGCATGAATAACTATGGTTACCATGTATGCTTATGAGCTATTTAATATCATTCCAATTTCATTAAGCTATATCTGGATGGATTCTTGACTCAATAGGCTTTCCATAGAGTCCAAGAACACCTGAAATGGAATTCGGACGAAGAAGTTATGGACGTCTAAGTCGAGGTCACATAGGGATACTAAACCCGTACCGAAGCTAACTGGGTCGAGCCGGGCCCGACCGGGAAATGACCTAGCCGAGCCCGACCGACCGTCGACCGGCCGACGGGACGGCTGCTTGACCGTCGAGCCGACCTGGCCGAAGCCGGGACTGGCCGAAATGACCGGTCGAGCCATCTGGCCGAGCTTAACCTAGCTTGTCGACCCGCCGAGCCGACGGTCGATTAGGACTATTTAAGATAAAATGACCATAACTTGAGCTACAGAGGCTCGAATGGAGAAATTCAAAAGTCTAATATCAAGTTCACTGATGTGTCTAAAATTTACCAGAAGAACTCACTGCCAAATTCCCTTATTTTCCACCCAAAACCGCCTTCTGGGCGTCCGATTAACGCCAGATGATAAAAAAAAATAGGGTAATTTCCCTTGGTTCAAATTGCAACCAGACATTTCCTTTGGGGCAAGACACAACCAATACCGTTATTCATTTTAGCCATAACACCTATTAATGGCACACAAGGACAGTTACTTAGTCACCGGACTATCCGAAAATAGTCTCGGAAGTTCCAGCACACTGTCCCAAAGTCTTGGGACGGTTCACAACGCCACTCACGACCTCCACAACCCATGACATTTAAATGGCCCTTAGACAAGGATTAAACCAAGTAAAAGAAAAACCCCTACCTCTCTGAGTTTGTCGAAACTCCCCCAACCTACCTCGAGGCGGCCCTTGTCGCGGAGGATGAACTTTTCCTTTTTCGTCGAAACCGCTGGCGTCCGATCATCTAGAAACTTAGAGAGAAGGTGGAGCTCCTCTCTCTACAACTCTCTTTCCTTCCTTTTCTTTCTTTCTCCCTTTTCCTTTTCTTATGGATCACCCTTAATCGTATTTTCAAAGGAGGAAACTTCCTCCCCCTTTCCTACATGTCACATGCCTTTTCCTTGATTTTCTTCCTTTTTCTTTATTTCTTTATTCCCTTTCTCTACGTTTTTGCTCTCAAAAAGATAAGACCAAACTTGGTCTTATCCCCTTTTTATTTTAATGTTCCTCTAATTACCATTAGGTCCTCAAATTACATTCTATTTGCACCATACTTATGGTAGTTCTATAATAGCATATCCTCTTCTTATATTATGACTTTTGTGTCCTACTTTGACAAATTACAAATTTACCCTTGCTTATTTTCGAGTTTCTTAGCTTTATTTCCCGAAAATTATGATTTAACTTATATTACACCCTAAACATGTTATAAAACTGTTAGGGCATATTTTGGGGTATTACATTGTCAACCACCTATAGACACATGGGACAAGATGAAGTTGAAGATGAATGAGCACTTTCTTTCAACTGATTATGAACAACTCATGTACTGATGTACACAAAACTGTTCTCCTTTAAACAAGATACCAAGTCTGTTGAAGAATATACAAAAGAATTCCATGAGTTGAGAATTCGGAATCAAGTGTAGGAAAGTGATGCTTAACTTGCAGCCCGCTATAAAGCTGGACTTCAATGGACATTCAACTAGAGATGATTGCTACACACTTACACCGTGGATGATGTTTATCAACTAGCCCTCAAGATCGAAGAAGGCCTCAAGTTTCGGGCTTCTAGACATCCAAATTCACAACTTGGGAGCACTTTCTCCAATTGGAAAACAAGCAAACCTTTAATCACATCAAGTTTAAAAGCCTTTACTAATGCAAATGGTGGAGTAAACAATCAACAAACCCCAAATACTATGAATATTGGTGGTAGTAAGGGTCAAACTCTAGTGAGTATAGGAGATATGACTCCCTTATGCAATAAATGTGGGGGACATGGTCATTATGTGATTGTGTGCCCAAGTAAAGGTTTACACTTTTGTGTTGAAGAACTATAATCCAAGTTGGAGAGTTACTCAAAGGATGAAGAAACTCATAATGAAGATGAGCTTAGTGAAGAATGTGACTATAATGATGGTATAACAGAAGGGCATAGTCTTGTTGTACGACCTTTATTGGCGGTAAAGGGAGAAGAAGATTGGCGACGTACTAACATCTTTCAGACACGTGCTTCTTACGAAGGGAGGTTATGCACCACAAACCTTGGTGGAGGTAGTAGTTTGAACATAACTTCACAAGAACTTGTTGAGAAGCTAAACCTTCCGTTAGAGAGGCATCCAAAACCATTTCGAATAACATGGGTTAATGATACTTCTATCCCGGTAAGTTGTCGTTGTTTGGTAATATTATTTTTTGTGCGATTTTCAAGAAATCAGATGATGAGGTTTTACCTAATAAAAATTAAGTCATATTTTTATTTGGAAGACCTTAGCTTTTGATAGAAGAGTTCAACATGATGGGTATGAAAACACTTATACACTTATACACTTATACGTGATGGGCAAAAAAAAATTCTTCGTTCAATGAAGGAAATTCCATTAGTTGAGCAACTAGAGGAAAAATTAGTACCCTCAAAACTAAAAGAGCCCAAAGAAGTTGTAGAAGCTTTGGAGGACTTGATACTTGACTTTCCTACGCTTATCATGAGTAATGACAAACTTGAATAGACTATTATTGAACATTAGAAATTCAAGAATCCTATTCTTCCACAAGACAATTTACAAAAGTAAGTATTGGAGTAAGAAACAACTTTTTTCTACATTTTGTTGAAGATTGACATGGATTATTTTTGAGAACTATCCACCTGTTTTACAACGTTGAAAGTTTTTCAAAATATGGCAACTAATTGCATGTAGAAATTAAAACAAAGACTAAGACATAAGGATGTCCTATCTTATCACGGCAAAAACTACACAAAGAAAGAAATTATGGAAGGCCTTGTTCGGGATTACAATTGATCATGGGAAATCACTAAAACTCTAGGACGAGGTCGAGGAGTATGATGCAGATGAATTTTAAGATATACATAGAAAAAAAGATAAAATTTATTAGTTGCAATTAGAGTCAAATTATGGTTAGTAGTTTGAGTCAAATTATGATTATTAGTTAGAAATGAATTTCAATTTAAATTAGGATTATCATGTAGAATGAAATTATGATTCTTTTTGTTAGATTCAAAGTAGGGTTTGAGTCATATTAGGCTATTAGAATTTTAGAACATTTAAGATTTCTTAGGGAAGCCTATAAATAGGGCTATTTGATGTAAGTCAAGGATGGTTTTTTTAGTAATAATATTTCATATTTTTGTAATTTTACAACTTTCAATAGTGAGACTCTATTAACTTTCTTCAGGGTGAGACTCCTAGAAGACATTAGTGAGATTATAAGGTTTCTATCTATCCCTACGGTAATTCTTTTATTTTTAATATTTCCAATTTTCCTATCACATCTTTTATATATATATATATATATATATATATATATATATATATATATATATATATATATATATATATATATATTTATTTATTTATTTATTTTACGGTTGTTACTTTTTTCTTAAACCCTAATATAAAAACTCTTTTTTACCCATCTCGCATTAAGCCTCTTCAGGGTTGTCCTACATCACTACCTCCTTGGAAAAAGGTGTTCTACAGAGGTAGTTTCATAAAAATCCTTTAGATTTTATTTTATTTTTGAAAATTAGAGAAAAAAAAAATGTAAGAGGAAGAAAATAGCGTATAAGAAAATAAAATAGTATTAATAGTAAATAATTTATTTTTATTTTCAAATTTAAATAATATAAAAATATAAATTTTTTTATTTTTTAATATTTCAATATTTTAATTGCACTTGTAGTCCAGACTTGCCAAATCAGCATCCCAACGATGAGATTGTTGACCTGACTTCCAAGTTGGTGAAAAATAATTCAAAAAGAGGAAGCAAAATGGTGATGTGCCGGATTTGATACTCTTTGGGGAAAATATTCCCATATTAGTGCACTAGAATAGTACAACTACCTATAAATTAAAAAATATTTTTCTTTTTAAATACTTTTCATCTCGTATTTCCTATTTAAAAACTTTCAAAATTTATTTTTTAAATACAAATCAATTATTCTTTTCTCAATTTTTTTTATTAAATTTTATTTTAATTTCACTTAATTAATAAAATAACTAAACTTTTAATATATATTTTTATCAAATAATTAAAATTCTCTTTCTAAGAAATAAAATAATTAAAATTCTAATAAAATAAGTAAAATTTAAAAAATATTAATATATTTTTTCAAATAATTTTTCATTTTAAAAGCAAAAATATAAAACGAAAATTTTTAAAAGATAAAATATATTCTTATCAAATAATTAATGATATAGTAAATAAATAATATATTTATATATTTTTACTTTTATAGAATATCAAACTTAGATTAATGAATAAAAGTATTATGCATTAAAGTAAAATATTTATTTTCTTAAACGAAACATAATAAGAGAAAATATTAATCAACCTTAATTTTAAATAAAGAATAATCATGATTATTTTTTAAATAATTTTTATTTTAAAAGTAATATTTAAAGATAAAATTAAATTTTCTAATTGTGTTTACATTAACTTTTTAAAAAGACTACCATATTGAGAGCTTGGATTATGAGTAAGGAAACAAAAGACCAAGTTTTATTTATTTTTCTTTTCAGAAAAGGGGTGAAATTTTGTTTTTACAGTGTTGTGAAGATTATGACTTGAACTTGTTTTATTGGGAATTGAATGTGGGTTCGTGAAAGCGATTTTAAAGTGCTCTATTTAGTTCTCGAGAAAATGTGAAGAAGAAGGGTGTTTTTATTTCTAAGGGATATGTTTCTTTGAAAGTAAAAATATACAAATATAATATTTATTTACTATATTATTAATTATTTGATAGAATATATTTTACTATTTTTACTTACAGGAAATTAAAATAAAATTTGAACACAGAATTAGTGATAAGAATAATTGATTTGTGTTTAAAAATAAAATTTGACTTTAATTTTGTATGTTTTTATTTAGGAAATATAAGATGTAAAGTATTTAAAACAGAAAATATTTTTTAATTTATAGGTGGTTGCACTATTCCACTACACTAATATGATAATATTTTCTCTAAAGAGCGTTAAATCTGATATATCAACCTTTCGTTTCGTCTTTTTAATTATTTTTCACCAACGAAGCCTGATCAATGACATCATGATTAGGAAGTTGATCTGGCAAGCCTCAGACTACAAATACAATTAAAATGAAATATCGCATTTTAAAAAAAGATGCTTTAACCATGTGTCTAAAACAAGAAGATGCTTTATTTTAATTTCAGCTATAAAATAAATATAGGTAGTGCTTATAGGTCAAACTATCAAATAAAACATTGACAAGAAGATGCTTTCTCCAATCCTTGACTTGGCCAAGACTGGGATTCATTTATATATGCAACTTTGTTGTCGAGAGAATAAAATATATGTTTGATTTCGAATTATGAAATATGAAGCATTCTTTTGTTACGATTGTCCCAACGGTGTGGGATGAATCAACAAGATACTCCTTTGTATATACATGTTCGACCTTTAAAGTATAATATAAATCCATCTTATGCCACCAAATTATTCTCAGGGCACATGGGCTTTGTCAATCTAAAACCCTGGTAATTTTTTAATAGGGGAAATTTTTTGGTTGGATATGTATTTAACAACAATATTCAATTTCAAGCACAAGTTTCTTTGCGATGTTTATCTAGTGTAGCCTTTTAGTCATCTCAGTTCTCACTATTTCTATAAAAATGAAAATAAATAGAACCAAGTGTCTTTTCGTTTGTCATTGATCATTGATTAATGGGGGGGGGGGGGGGATGATGGGAGGTCACGTTAATGTCTTGACGGTTTCACAATTTGCATATGAGGTACATGGCGGGAACAATGGCGACTCGTGATTCGGTCACGAGGTATACATTCATGACATGTAGAAAACGATTATTAAGTTATCTCAAGTCAATGCTCAGGTTGTGACTTGTTGTTTTACTGAGGAAGAAAACGATTTCAAATTCTAACATTTTCTTGAACCGAGAGTTTGATCTTTGTTGATAGTGAATGCTTGGTATTAAGTTTAGTAAAACATCTCAGGTGGTGGATTTTCAAGTCTTCGTTTTGCCTCGTGTTACCAGCAGAAATTGGAGCTATATGGCTAAATTGTTATATTTTATTTGATATCATTCTTCTTTAAGCTCTTTTTTAATGAGCCCAACTTGTTCAATAATTTTATAAAGATATTGATTTTGTCATTTATTACAAGAATGGGAAGAAAGTAGGCAGCTAGATATTTATTCCCATTTAACTTTATATTTTCCAAGTTTACTCCTTAAAAATTTATAATTTCATAAAATTGTATGTATTTTTCCGATTGATTAATGCCACAAAATTGGTTTGGTAGGTCCATTCACATTTAGTTTGGCTTGCAAATTTATTTTTTGATTGGTATATCTATTTTCTATTATTCATATTCATTTGATACCATTCTTCATACTTTGGTTGAATAAACTATATTAATTATATTACATATTTTGAGTACTAAATATAATAAGTTGGGTATAATTTTATCAACTCAAACTACTAGAAGTATATATAAAATGTAATATTAACTATTGAACAAGTAAAAAGACTCAAGATGATGAGGACATAGGAAAGCTAACTGATGGATTATTTAATATTTCTTTTATAATTTTGTAAAGGTGATTGATAAATATCCACAATAATATTTCTAAAATCTTTAGAGAAATTTGATAACTAAATTTTTTGAATTTATAATATTAATACATTTTTCGACTATATAATTCGCAGTTGTATTTGTTTGTTCAACTTATCCTTGTATTGCTTTTGTTAACATTTTTAGTAAAGTTGTATTTGTTCAACTTAAAAAAAAAGTTTCATTTTTTTTTTTTTTTTGAAAAGGACTAGTCATTATGCATTCATAAAACAAAAGCAACATAAATATGCTGCTTAAAAATGGCGCTTGGCTGAGCTTATCATTTGATTTGCTTTTGTACATACTTAATAAGCATAGACACCTCAATGAAACTGGGCTGGGAAAGCAGCCCCAAACAGGGCTGTGAAAGCAACCCCAAACAGAGTTTAGGGGATGTATACAACAGGTGCCCCAAGACCTATACAAAAGCAACAAAAAACAGAAGCACCATAAACTAAGATCTTTGCAAAGACACCAGCTTTCTGATTATCTGTAACACCCCAAAATATACTATAACAGTTTTATAACATGTTTAGGGTATAAAATAAGTTAAAATTGTATTCGTTCGAAAAAAAATGATATTTTTATGAAAAATGGCAAAATGATAATTTTGTTGCTTTGGAAAATTCTGAAAAAATTTCTAGATCTTGGATGACGAAACGGACACGTAATCGTCTCACGAATCTGGCTGTCTGGTCAATTCGCCGATTCGACACAAATAAATTTCACAAAATTCTAGATAACAGACGTCGGGTGAACCCCAAAAACGGATTTTTAGAAAATTCAAAATTGACAATATTTAAAGAATGTCTATTTAAGATTATCAAACTCTTGAACCGAGGCGAAATCAATCATTTCTGAAATGGAACTGACCGATATGAACAAGAGAGACATATGGACCCCCACTTAAGCTTATATATATATATATATATATATAATAAGGGAGGAGCAGACGTTGGAGTGGTTTAGGAAATGCTTTTTTTTTATTTTTTATTTTATTTTCTTCGTTTCTTTCTTTGATATACAGAGTTTCGATCGTCGAAATCTACTGGTCAAAACGGAAGTTCATCTACTCCTCGACTTGCGGCTACGAGTACTACAACACGGATTTAGTCAAGAATTCAAGTAAAAAGTTCGAAAAATCCTAAGTTTCGATACTTCGCATCGCGCTCGACTAAGAATCGGCCTTAATTCAAGAGGCAAGTTAATCCACGTGACGCGTAGCTATGCGTGAGTAACAAAATCTGAGCTTTCGCTGCACCTATGAGGTAAAGAATTTTCCCTACTGGGAATAAAAAGTCATGTAAAGGCATAGGTTGTTTTCGTATTTTAACAGTCGAAGTGATTTAGTCCCAAGATTTTTGGGACCGAATATCGAAATTTCGACTGATTTGGGCAACTGACCGTATTGGAAGGATATAAATTAGATAAAGAGTAAGAATATATATGAATATATGATATGATATGAATAGATGAATAATATGAATATAGAAATAATATGAATATATAAATATATGAAATGAATATATGATAAAAATACATGAGATTAGGAAGTATATGATTAGACAACACATGCTAGAAATGCACAAATGATAGGAAAATAGTTACATGTATGGTAAAGAATTATGAATACAGTAAATTGAAGTTAAAAGATATATGAAAAATGCAAGGATACAAATATATGGTTGTAAATATCGGTAGATATGATTACCAAATAACAATAATTATTCAGAATATGAGATATGCATCGAACATAAAATACATGATCACCGCTATAACCGGTAGAAGGACAGATAGCATTTCTTATGCGATGGCAGCTTAAGCTGTGAGCATACTACATAAGATATCAAGGCCCCGTTTGTCGATGATACATCCCGTCAACACTGTTGAACATGTCCTGCCTTAGTCATACGTATAGAGATCATTGTCTCAGACAAAGGATAGTACCTTCAGGTACATACAGATAGAGATCATTGTCTCGTACAGTGATAGGACTTTCGGGTACATATAGTTATTTCCCGTATCCGCTTCTAAGGTTTATGCAGGCATGAAATATAAAATAGATGACAAGTATACCAGTACAAGAAATAAAGTGTCAATGACACGAAATGTATATGACGAGCAAAGTATATGAAAGTATATGAAAAGTACAAAAGATATGAAAAACATAGTATATGAAAATCATAGAAAGTATAGTATATGAAAAGTACAAGATGAAAATATGTGTGAAGTACAATACGACAAAGACAAGATGAAATGAAAGTATATGACAAAATATAAAAGACATGAAATCATTATCATATCGACGACAAACATGACGAGATTCCTCCTCGAATCATTCGCTTAATATCAATTTATAGCCTGGGCGAATCATATTGTTAAATGCGAAATCACATCATATTTGAATGATAAACAGACGAGGTTCCTCTCGAATTGGCGCGAATGTCAATTTATAGTCGAGGAAAACGCAAATGCAAAGTATATGACAATACAAGATTGTGGTATAAAAATACATGAGTAAAACGATATGTAAGAAATGAATAGTCTAATACGCAAGAAAAAAATTACCATACGAAAAGGAGACATGATATAAAATGCGGATAAGAAATGATATATGTATTAGCTTGCGGACGCTCGAACTCGGGTGTCCGCTGACTACTCGCCAACCTCGCGAAATCTATACGTCCGTGGTTACGAGACACACACATGGATAACATAGCCATACGGGGGCCCATACATCCATACTCATAAACATAATAATCAACTAAATTTTTAGTTTCCATGCTTGTTCTACAAAGATTTATACATCTTTACTAACATATTTAATCGAAGCCACATTTTGCTTTCTTCTCAAAGATACCTCATCACAGACTGCCTCCCTGATACCCCTGCACCGAAAAGTGTGGCTCCCACGACTGTATGAGCAAAGCCCAAGAGAAAATTTTCCTACAAGTATTATCCCCACCTAAAATGCATATGCAATGGCATATATAAACAATCAATCACATTTCATACAATTATTTACTATTATATGAAATGTCTATATCATGCATGAGATGCAACCCCTACATTCTATACAAAGCTTGGAACTAATTTACATGGCCTCTCATGGCCTCCCACAAGCAACCCCTACCATTATAAAGCCTTTTAGTTAAGTAAACCCAAGTAGGAAAAATATCTCACTTTGGAGTTTCATGAAACCCTAAAACTCGAGTCCACGCATGAGTCCCTTCCTCCCTGGTGGTCAACTTCTTCGTCATGAACTGACTATTACCGCTACAATTCAGAGAAGCCGAAGACGTTTTCTCTAAATGTAAGAACAAACCTTCCGTGATTCCTTTTCCCCTCTTCCTCTCTAATGCTTTCCTTCCTTTTATTCTTCTTTTCCTTTTTCTTTCATCTCATTTCCCTTTCATTTCTCCTCATTTTCTTCGGGTCATTTTTCTCCCCTGAGAATCAATCATTCGACACCTATGAAATCGCCTCCTCATTTCCTCAAGTCTCACATGTGGCAAATCTTTCCATCATTTTCTTTATTTTATAAACTCTTAACGATATCACGCACTAGTTTCGCCATCGCGAGCCAGCTGAATTCTTTTCCACACATGCAATTATCGGTGGAGCCCATTCATTCAAGTTGGACCACATTTACTGGGCCATAAGTCACTCTTAGGATGCCATGTGGCATCTCCTCACCTTGCTATGTGTCATCCGACACCCCACGCCTCGAAAAACGTGAAATCCCGAACACCCCTAATCCAACAAATTCGACGTGGAAGCACCGCGAGACGACACGGAGAAGTCCATTTCGCCATCCGAGATCTAGAAAATTCGATTTACCGAAATTACTATTTACTGGTAGTAACCGGAATTTTCTCGGGTCTTACAATAGTACATAGAGTGTAATAAGTCATAGAACTGAAAGATGAAAAAGACTAGAAACAGGTAAAAAAACATATGAAAGCATTTGAATAAGCTTGCGACGATCAATGTTATTGGTCGTCCAAGTATATGTTTTCCCACTAAGCGCAGTTCCAAGACGGTTTTAATCCGTAGGTACAAGCCGGAGGCAAGAGGATAGACATCCCACACAAGAACATAGGCCATCTCGCATGACGCCACCGCACCGGTTCGCAATCTCTCGATTTTCATCGGGACGTATATGTATAGTTTTGTAATCGTGAAATAGTAATAGTACAAGTAATGGGATTCAAGTATATGTGTATAGAATATAATGAATGCCACTATGGTGGTATGTATAATGTATATGTAAAAGAATTTTTATTACGTAAATCAGGCATATGAATGCAGGTCACCGAGAAAGAAAAGGTTAAAGAGTCCCAGTCCCAAAGTGTGACACCTCGCTTGACACCCCATCGGGTGTCGGGTTGGGGCGTCACATTATCAAATAATCATAACAGACAACCACACTAGCCGATTATGCGACCCATGAATAAACCAAATTAATATAAATATATTAAAACATTGTACACAAAAATCAATATATAAAAATATCAACATATATCAATGAGTCTTATAAGATGACGTCTTTATATTTCTCCTAGGACAGGGCCTAGAATACACAGCTTGTTGGGCAATAGGGTCCCGTGCAATCTCAAACGAAGGTGATGGAGTTGATGGAGCCGAGGGAGCTGAGGGAGTCGAGGGAGCTGATGGATGAAGTATTCGACGTATACGTGGAGCACGAGGTCGCCTAGCTGGAAGTGGACCCAACTCTGATACAAGGTCAAGGATGGTGTCACCAATGGGAGGCAATGTAAGGGATGATAAAGGGTAGGATGAGAAGGTGATATCTATTGCTATGGACGCCCGCTTTATTAACCCGATATGCAGAAGATGTGTACGCAGCGGGGGGTATGGAAGATGATGTGTGGCGTGGGGGTATGGAAGGTGAGGTAAGTACGGGTGGGGAATCAAAGTAGGCAAGCCTGGCCAGTGTACCACGACCACTCTCACCATCTGGACCATGACCTTGCCCACCATCTCTACCACGACCTCGGCGACTAACTCTCCCTCTCCCTCTCTACCTCGAACGGGCCGTGACACGCACGGAGCGATGACACCGGAGGTCTAATCGATGGTCCATGTGATGTAGATGCCTTCTAATCATAGTCAGCAATGCGATGCTCTTCTCTGATCTGGTGTAATACTGATCAAGCAATATGATGTATGTCGCACACCAAACTGGTGGTAGCATAGCGCGAGCGACTAGCTATGTCAGCCATGACAGAGATCTGAGTGAACCAAACAAAGAATTATAAATACATAATCTATTGATTCAAATTTGGAAAACACTTTAGAAATACATGACTCTAACTTACCAAAACCTCGAGTAGCACTAATTATAGTATAACCTCATATCATCCCTACGTAGTGGTGGTAAATATAAAACGTCGCGGTAATACGACGATACCACCGCATATATTTATGGGACACTGAAGTCCATCATACCCACCATAGGGGGTGTAGTGATGATCCTACCCGCTCGCGTATCCCATAAGGCAATGTATGGAGCATGATACATCGCCCAATCTCTCTGGTGTCGTCCACGTGCATCCACTCTATGTAGTTGTTGCTCATAAGAGCAAGAAGGAGGTATCTCCTGATGCAGCCCAAACTGGCGCAAGACTCACTCTGGACGATGCCACTCTATAGTCTCGAAACATATAAGCGGTGACATCGTGCGCCAGATCTCTTGATCATCTAAGCAGATATTAGGAAGCTGGTCAACCAACTCTCCGACGTATGGCTACCATAAGACCTACACATTTACACTTGATGTCAAAAACTTTTATGTCAATATGAATGAAAGTACTATAGAACCATATACTTTTACATATATAATTACCTGATTAAGAGTTCGCGGTATCTACCGATCTCTGAATAAGAGGAGTACACCAATGGGTTATGCACCCGCCAAAGGTACTTCCACCTACACCCCAGCGAAGAGCCGGGCTCGCTCGCTCTAGCTCTTCAACTACAGTTCAACTGCAATCCATCGTCGAGGGCCTTAGCTAGGTCTCCATCAACGACATGAGCATTGTCATCGTCGTCATGTAAGGCATGAGAGACTGGTGGTGCTGGATATGTTGTTGATCGCCCAAAATCGAGTCGCCCCATGTGAAGTTTATCCCAAGACCATAGTTGAATATAAAATAAACAGAAAGTAAGCAACCTAATGATGTGTTTGCGAAGCATGAATTCCAGATTGCACAAAAATAATTTTTACATACCAGATCAATCGCTATCATCGCGCCTACG
The DNA here is from genome assembly GCA_016808115.1 of Tetrastigma voinierianum. Lineage (NCBI taxonomy): Eukaryota > Viridiplantae > Streptophyta > Magnoliopsida > Vitales > Vitaceae > Tetrastigma > Tetrastigma voinierianum. The sequence goes on along the minus strand of JAEQBH010002975.1, from coordinate 342,341 downwards.
ATTCAAGCTCGGGCTCTAAGATAACTCGCGATATGTATGTGCTAGTACTGCACCACCTCAACTATAAGTCGCAGTATGTGTCAGATCTCGTAGTGGTGGGAGAAAGCACAGATGAACGTGCACTCCCTTCTTGTCCGCAAACAAGAAGGATCCCATCAGCTCTAAGATGAAACCACTCGCACTCCGCTCTAAAGCAACCTCATTTGCATCAGGTGCTGAGGTGGATAACTGGTCACATAACCACCGGATGGAGATAGCGGATCCTCTGAGAGCATGAGCGGGTGGGGTGACATCGAGCAGCTCCCCGCACAACTCCACCACATCGAGCACATGTCCCAGTGACTATTGGGTTGTTGATACGAAGGCCAAGGATGATAGCAACATCCTGTAACTTGATCGCCATCTCTCCCACTGGCACATGAAACGTGTGTGTCTCGGGCCGCCATCTCTCGACGAGACATGTGATAAGTGGCCAATTGATCATGATGTGGCCCAATCGGTATATACCATAGAATCCTGCACGGATCACGTATGGACGAATACGTGGATCCATCCTCCACATAATCGATGAAGGCTTTCATCCGGCCGGTGAGGGTGAAGTACTCTGAACTCCATATAACAAAGAAACCAACTTTACAATTGAATTTATAAACTACATGGTACAACTGGAAATATTAATTGATAAGTAATAAAATGACTCGCTTCCGTGATCTACTAAGTGGGACCTGTGTCTGTCTTATAATACCAAGACAGATGGATCCAATGGATTTGCATCCTAAAGCCCTCTGAACGTCATATCTATAACCTGGATGTTTGAAAGGCACTATAAATATTAATAAAACACATTGGATAGACTGTATCTGTGAAGATACAAGGAAGGTGGGCAATGTGAAATGAATTCTGTAAATTCGGCAATTCACCATACACCCAAATGCTATGGAAATAAAATATGAAATGAATTTCAAATTCCCAACTAATGTGGTTAGAACAAACAGAGATATACCTGCATATATGATTTTTTAAATTCTTACTGGGCCACAGTTGTTTACTGAACTTGATTTATATTCTTACAAAACCGCCAATTGTGACCTAGTTGTTTGCACAACCCACATGTGATAGTTATTTTCCCCTCCCTAACGTCCATTTCATTATGCAACCGGGTTGATTTAGGACATCCACTTCATTTATCGACTCTCAAAGGCAATCGTAGGGGACCATCATAAAGAGGCCAATTCTCTTCTTCATATATCGATGAAACAAGCTTCGCTCTATGTATCATAGTGTGTACGATCACAGATATAGTAGCCTTGCACAAAAGTCAAAATCAACACATCGATCCCGATATGTCGCTATGATATGGCTACATGGAAATCCATATATCAGTGTCTTTCCACATGTGCATTTTTTGTTGTGTAAGTTGAAGTGATGCGTTCGACCACTCCTTGACTTGATATGAAATCGGCCTTGTACGTGATTGTAACGAACAATTTCCATCGACTCAGCCTTAACAACACGACCCTGAATCTGAGCATCAACATATGGAGTGAACTGTTCATCAGATGCCAATATATTAGCACCTAGTTCCCTTCTTGCAAGGCGGAAGAAGGTCAACTGTACTAATGCAGTTACTGGTAAGCTACGAGCTCCTTTAAAGACACTATTAAATACCTCCAAAATGTTGGTTGTCATTATCCCATATATTCAACCTCCATCATGTGAAGAGCTCATAACTGAAAAGGGATTGTCTCTAACCATTGTTGTGCTTCAGAATTAATTATCCCAATTGTAGTCATATGCTTATTAAATTTGCGTTTCAGACGCTTAAAGCTGTTTCTAAGATACCAAATTCTTCAAGAGTTTATCTTTGAACCGAGTCATAAAATTGCTTGCAAGTTGACGCATGCACATCCTGTGATAGGTAGATGGTGCAGCCCAACCAAGATGGGGATCGGTCATTGCTGCCATAATACCTGGATGTCTTTCAGATATAACGCAAATTCCCGTCCGTTGAGTAACTCTATTTCTTATACATGCCAAGAACCATCCCCAACTATCAGTATTCTCGCTTTCTATAATAGCAAATGCCAATGGAAACAACTGATTATTTCCGTCACACCCCATAGCAATCAACAACATGCCTTTATACTTCCCATATAAATGTGTTACGGGACGACAATGTTCAAACCCGTCAATAGATGGCTTGAATGACCAGAACACGCGTTGGAATATCTCAGTGTTTAGCATATTAATGTCACATGTTTTCCAAATTACAACACATCCGTGATTTCATGGCATTTATGGCCAAGAACAAACGTGGTAAACTCCGTGATATGACTGAGAGAAGTCACCAAATAACTGCTTCAATTGCTTTATGCTTCCATCCAACGCCAGATGATATTTCATATCCTCATTTCTCCATCACACTTTCTTGAATAGCAGTTGTACTCAATGTGAATTGTGCCATGATAATTGTCTTTATATGAGCAGTAACCAAGTTTGAGTCCAATTGATGATGGTCTCAGTTCAAGTAAGGATTGACATAAGTATGCGGCCCTATATATTTGTTGATAACAAATAAGCAAGTAATCTTTTCACAACCATCAAGACAAGTCATGACAAGGACATTCTTCTCGCCTTCTACATCTTAAAACGAGCAATTTTTTTTGAGGATGCAATAACGACAAACTCGTGTGCTTTTGACTGAAAGTAAATTGGCAGCCTCTTGCAAATCGGGATGAATTAAAAACTCGGTTAACTACAAATTCTCCACTATCAACTTAGTATGTCGCGACCCATGGAGTCCAACCACTTGCAAATGAAGAATACCCGTGTTTTCAACATGTTCAAATCGAGGCGTTGGTGGTAAGTGATAATGAATAGGATGACTATCTAATGTCTTGAAGATCCGGGTTATTTGATACATCACAAGATCGTGCTCGAGCAAGAGGCATATATCCTCGCTTCATTCTCCAAAACTCGGCTCGTGTTCCTAAGGATGATGGCAACCACGCCTTCAACGTCTCGCATCTCCATTACAATCATCATCAACATCTTCACTATATTCATCATTACCTTCTTCATAAGCACCCGCCTTTCATCAACTCCAAAACTCCAAGATCCCAGATTGAACCGCACTGGGGCCCATAACCATAGTCAAATTCTAGAACATTGTGATTGTCGCGAACCAATAAATCTACATAGCTACCCATAGATTGATTCACTGAAGGCTCACTGAAAGCAACTTCAATATATAATTCAATGTCCTCACGGTAGTCATGGTTAACTAAGTTCAACATTCGACACACACTATCGTCTTTCCATATTGGAAAAGGTTGAACCTATTTCCACTTTTCGGGATACTTACAATCGGTGACCAATCTCGAACCTTTGTTCGTCAATGGTCAGTCTCCCGTATATCATATCAGTCAATTGTTCAAAAGTGCATTCAACCGATACATCCAAAGGCACGATACGAGCTTTTCTCCCCTCATATTTCACATTTGTTTTAGTCCTCAATAATTGTCCATTGTAAAAACATATCACGATAATAGTTGAAACAAACATAATTGACTTGTACAAATTGATCCCAAATGAATTAAATAATATGAGAGGTCATTATCCTGACATCACATCAACTTTATCATAAAGAAGACAATCAAGTTATAAAAAATAAAAATATGACATTTTAAATTGTACTTAATTTAAAATTTAGGGTTTAGGGCATTAGGATTTTAGGGCATTAGGGTTTTAGGGTTTTAAGGATTTAGGGTTTTAGGGTTTTAGGGCATTAGGGTTTTAGGGCATTAAGGTTTTTTTGTTTTAGGGTTTTAGGGTTTTAGGGTTTTAGGGGTTTTAGGGTTTTAAGGTCTTAAGGTTTTAAGGTTTTAAGGTTTTAATGTCACATGGTTTTAGGGTAATAGGGTTTTAGGGTTTTAGGATTTTGGGGATTTTAGGGTTTTAGGGTTTTAAGGTTTTAACGTCATATGGTTTTAGGGTAATATGGTTTTAAGGTTTTAGGGTTTTAGGGTTTTAGGGTTTCAAGGTTTCAGGGTTTTAGGGTAATATGGTTTTAAGGTTTTAAGGTTTTAAGGTTTCAGGGTTTTAGGGTTTTAGGGTTTCAAGGTTTCAGGGTTTTAGGGTTTCAAGGTTTCAGGGTAATAAGGTTTTGTGGTTTTAGGGTTTTAATATGTCATACTGCTAGAATTTAGGGTAAATGGTCATGTGTTGCAATAATCAAACTTCATCTCATTCATGCTAACATAGAGACAAGGGCTACCAGATGGCCAAAGGAGACACGTGTTCTAAATAGAATATAAAAGCAAACCCAAAATACTTGGACTAAGACTAAACCAGTGATGAACAAGGATGTACCATGGTAGCTACGGTAGAGGCACTGATAGTACAATTATGATGAAAATTTTTTTTTCCTTTTTCTTCGCATGTGGATGTCTTATTCATAAAGAGAAATGGAACTCATTTAAGAATTAAAATAAGTAGGTTTGTCCAAGACCCATAATTTTGATTGGAACTTCAATACATAAAGACAATAATTTTTAGTCTTACCTAAGAATTGTGCATCTCAATACTGCAGACAGTCATCTTACCTTCTTTTAATTTTGTTTGGTAAGTAAGAAAGTGTATTATAGACATTCACCATTACCTTCTTTGTGCTTATGTGTGTGATAGGTGCAAGAAAGTCATCTAAAAATTTTAAAAATGTGGCAGTAGGTCACACAAAAGAGGTTGACAATGGTTTTGCTAGCCTGGGATACAATATGGCCCATATCCTAACTATTTAAGTTTATAGGAAAATTGGTACTCTAAGTTTATAGAAAAATTGGTAGTCTAAGTCTCTAAGATAATATCACAAATTTGGTCAAATATAGGTTTCAATATTAACTATATCCTACCATTTATTCCCCCACACATTCACCGTATTCCACTGACCACCGATTATCTCTCCACATGCAAGCATGAGATCACATAGGCAAGGTGTCTACCGTAGCCTACATTATTTGCTAATATTCTAACCACAAATTCAGCTTAACACATTTCATATGCACTTTCATGACTTGCACATGTAAACTGCAAAGTAGTATGAAACTAATGGTGTGATTTCAAACAAACCTAGGCATAATGGGAATACCAAGTACTGCATGCTTTCAATTCAGATAAATAAGAGTGGACAATATGTATGCAACAATCAATCATAAATTTTATTTCAATGTATTTTCTATATCTTGCAGAGAAAAAAAGGTGCTGAAAACATATTTTCTATATGTTGAATTCATGTTACAAAAGCCACACCTTATAAATAACCATAATCATTAGTTCTCCTGATATAGGCAGAGAACCATAAACAAATAATTATCTTTAATAATTTGGAAACCCTCCTAATTCCCTGATGTTATTTTGTATTTCAATCGTGTTCCAGTATTAATATATTTGTGAATTTCATTTTAAATTTGAGTTCTGAATTTGATTCAGCAGAAAAGGTAAACTGATTAAAGGGTAAAAAGAAATGAAAAACTGGAATCTTATAGTAGTTAGGTGTTGGAATTGCAATTGGAAGATTCTAACTTCTCTCTTTCTCCTCCTACGTTTTCTTGGTGATCAACAAAGCATCAAACACTTGGTAATTTCTCTAAATGCAATAGAAATTACAGTCTAGAGCCAAAGTAAAATGGAAAACTAATTTCCATTCATGCAACAAATTGGCCATGATCTTCATTAAATGAAAATAATTCATTTTCTACTTTTAAAGAGTTTTATTATTAAAACTAATATTCAACAATGATAAAAATTATCTAAAGTAGCCTTCTGGGTATCTGAACCCAAAATATCTCCGGGCGCTTTTGCTTCACATCAGCTACCCACTACCGTTTATCGGGCTAAATAATTCAGAACCTACACAAATTCGATGACATTTGTTCTAATGATTTATTCCATACTACTTTAATTAATGAAATTACTGTAAAATAGAAATACATTTTCATACATTTGCTTAACCATCAACAAACACATTTCTGAATCTAACAACACAACACTCCAAAACATCATTTTTCATACATTTTATTACTTACTAATTTAAGAAAAGTTGGTTGAATACATCTAAACGTTAATCAAGCGATGCATACAATATATCAAAGGAAAGAAAATTAAAATTTAAAATAAACATACAAATTCGCAAAAACCCGTTCCTCCTCAGCATAATAAAAAACTCTCAACACCCTCTTTGAACCATTTATTGGCAACCAAACAGGGACATTCCAATTGCCAAACTCATCCAAAACCAACCAATACAAAAAAATTGAATCAACCCAATAGAACTACAACACAGCAGTTAACATCACCCCACCAATGCAAACGAAACGAAAAGAAATCAAAGAGACAAAACGAATGCAAATACTTCCCATTTGCAGACAATCAAATGATAAAAATATTCCAACAAATAAATAAATGAAAAGGGAATACAGAAAAGAGGAAAGTATACTGAAAAGGGGAGGAGGACCGAAGAGGAGCTGAGTGGAGGAGGACCGAAGAGGAGCAAGAGCTAAGGAGTAAAGAGAGCAAAGCCGGGGCGGATAAGAAAAAAGAAACCCTAGTTATACAGACCAATTATCGTTGCTCCTGCTACCGCATTTCACTTAACAAATCGCTGTTTCTGGCCAGGTATTTTTGCACTAAACGCCACTATTCTAATACAGATATCCGACAATCAATTTGCTTTTGTCATATACAATCATATTAAGTATTACTTTGGTTAATAGTTTGGCCTCTAAATTAATTTAATAATTTTTTATTTTATATGTATTATTTCATTCTAAAATTCTCCCATCATAGCGAAAGGACAAGGGACATAATGAGTATAGGACATATTTAGGTTTTTTTAAAAACAAATTATTAAAATAGTTTTTTCTTTCCTTAGACTTTCTGTGCCCGGGATATGACATGATAATGTTTGTCAAGGCCCCAACAGAGCAAAAGGACAAGGGAAATAATGAGTGTAGGACATATTTAGTTTTTTTTTAAAAACAAATTATTGTAAATAGTTTTTCTTTTCCTTAGACTTTTGAGTTTGGGATATGATAATGTTTGTCAAGGCCCCAACAGAGCAAAAGGACAAGGGAAATAATGAGTGTAGGACATATTTAGTTTTTTTAAAAAGAATTTATTAAAATAGTTTTTTCTTTCCTTAGACTTTTGAGCTCCGATATGACACACATAATGTTTGTCAAGGCCCCCATCAGAGCAAAAGGACAAGGGAAATAATGAGTTTAGGGTTTATTTAAAAAATAAATTATTAAAATAGTTTAAAAATAAAAATAATATTTAGATTAATAAATAAATAATAATACCTTAAACAGCAATTATAATATTAACTTTAAAAAATTTTATAATATTTATAATATCGTAGTTAGTAATTTAAAAAAAAATAAAATAATACCATAATTAATAACTGTTTTAATTTTAAAAAAATTTTAATACTACAAACAACCTAATGATTATTATATTATTGTTTATACACTGATTTAAGTATTATAATCCTTTCCAAACTATTTAAATAATTTTTTTTCTTAAAAATCTAAATACGCTCAAAAGCTCGGAAATAATCCTATCCACTGTTATGTACAACAATTATGCCAGAATGAATATATTCCACAATATGAAAAAATCATGCCAACAATAAAATAAAAAACGAAAACATGACATGACATGACTGTAGCACGATATGTGTGGCTAAGGCCGTAGCAGCATCTTTAATTTGCAAGGACTCAATCACAGCAAAAACAGCAAAAGTAAGTCAGTGGAATGTCCGTCACGAGTTCTTTTAATCAAGTTGCAAATAAAGGAGTAAGGTTTTGCTGTATATTCCATTCCACTTTATATTTGAACTTTTTTTTTTCCTAAGATAAATTGTAAAGTAGAATATAAGTGGGCAAATCGAGACATTTATATACGTTTTATTACCCCATATAAAGCTGACATGCTGCATTCCAATTTTCTTGCTCTAAAATTAGGCTATAAAATTTTTCAAAAAAAAAAAAAAGGCTATAAAAGGAAAAACCCACCTTTACGTTCTTTACACAAGCAAAGGTTCCGATTCTTCTCGACTCCCCTTCATTGTAGTCTTCTCCTGCGGTTCAAGAGCTTCGATGGAGTCTCGTCTCCTACCCGTCTTAGCCTTTCTCTGCGTATAACCTTTATACAAAAGAATATGTTTTAATTGCTGTTTTTTATTTTATTATTATATTATCTGCATTGATATGAGAAGCTGACGAAAAGAACTATCCTCAACTTTAAATGCAGCTAGCAATGACAAGAAGCCATGCTGTTTTACCTTCTCAAGTCTACTGGAATTCTATTCTGCCAAACACTCCAATGCCCAAAGCTATCAGAGATGTTCTCTGGCCAGGTAGGGTTTTTGTGCCCTTCCAGAGTTCAGTGGAATGTTAAAAAAAATAAAAATGGAGATACTTGAAAAAGAAGAAAAATGGCTGGAATCACTATTTTTACGAATTCTTTAACACTAGTAATTTGTTCCGTTTCCATTTTCTGTATTTTGAATAACACATCGAGTAACTGTTTAGTTATGGTTTTTGAAAAATAAATAAAATAAGTAAGAACACATTTGATTTTTTTTTTTTTTTTTTTAAGAAAAACTTGGAGAACACACAAAAAAAACTGTAAATTTAGAGAACAATAAAAGTTTTTAAAGAACATAAAAATAGTGTTTTTTGTATTTTTAAAAACTATTATGAAGAACAATTTTCAAAATAGTGTTATTTGCGGTTTCAAAAACAATTTGAAGAACCGTTTTCAAAAACAGTAATGCCTTGGTATATACTCCACAATCCAAACTAAGGTGAAGAGAATGACAGTTTTTCTTCACCAAATGAACAATTTTTCAGGTATAAAAAAAAATATAAATATAAAGAGCATGAAAATGGCATAACTCCTGACTTCTTTGTGTCTCTGTGAACACAGGTCACAAGGGAAAGGCTGTGTTATTTCCTTTTACTTTCAACTATGCTGCTACTGAGGATCAACTTCGTTCAGCAATGTCAGCTTTCTATCCGTACGAATATGCTGCTACTGAGGATCAACTTCATGCCGACCCAACTGGTACTGGCTACATTCTTCTTTGAAAAGAACCTGCTTCCTGGAACAAAGATGAATTTTCACTTCGTTAAGAGTTCAAATAAAGCCACTTTCTCGCCCCAATCAGAACACCAGATAATTTTCTCATCAAAAAATTTGCCAGACATTTTGAACCATTTCTCGGTCAAACCATGATCTCTAGAAGCTCAGATAATTAAGAACACAATTGAAAGGTGTGAGGCGCCTGCCATTAAAGGTGAGGAAAAGTACTGTGCAACTTCACTAGAATCCATGATTGATTTCAGCATTTCAAAGATGGGAAAACAGGGTCAGGCAATTTCAACAGAGGTGGAGAAGGAAACCCAGAAGCAGGAATACACAGTTGGAGTTGGAGTAGAGAAGATGGCAGGTGATGAATCTGTGGTGTGTCATAAGCAGAACTATCCTTATGCTGTGTTCTACTGTCATGTGACCCCGAATACAACGGCTTATATGGTTCCATTGGTGGGTGCTGATGGAACCACAGCTAAAGCAGTAGCTGTGTGCCATATAGACACATCTGAATGGAACCCCAAGCATTTGGCTTTTCGCGCTTAAAGCGTTTCAGAACTGTTCCTCATTCGCCATTTCCTTCCTCAGGATCACATTATCTGGGTTACCAAAGGAATATCTGCAGAATAGACTTGGTGTACGTATTTGAATAATAGTAGTTTGATGTCTGCAGAATAGGCTTGGTGTACGTATTTGAATAATAGTAGTTTGATGTCTGCTGAATAGGCTTGGTGTGTTTGAATGATAGTAGTTTGATATTTATGTGTATTTCAACCTTCACATTTGGTCATGTACAAATGTTGAAGCTAGCATGCTGAAAACGTGGATGATGCACATATCTAATAGACTAATAATTATCCTCTTCTTAATTTTGACGTATTTTTTACTGAACTTTATGATGTGAATGGAGATTCTAAGGGAGTTCCCTCATTTAATAAGAGTTATATAATAAAAAACATACACTATAAGACACCTCATTAACAGAAAATAATAATATAAACTATAATGACCCTAATCCTACTGATATAATGAATCCAGATCGATTTAATTCAGATGTTAGTTTCTCAAAGCCACTAAAGAATGCTAAGCATGTAAGTTAAGGACTAGAGGGACGGCGAGCCTACAATATTATGAATCAGATGGAAAATAGCGTACCAATACGACAACCCAGCAGACTTAGATGGAGGCAACCAACTTCTGTAACAAAGCCATCTTCCAATCAGCTCCCACGTTTCATGATCCTGCTCATGAACAAAAAGTTTTCGCTAAGACAATATAATCACAAGTAGTAAGCTGATCAACTAAAGAGGATGGAACCCAGTTGATTTTGAGTAAGTGATAAGAGTGTCATATCAGTATTGGAGGTAGAGGGTTATCACCAGTAAAATATTTTATACGGAACAAAGGGGGGAGGAGTGTCCCTGAACACAGGTCACAAGAGAGAGAGAGAGAGAGTTCAAACAATATTTTATGCGGAAAGAAAAAGTTCAAAAATATATTCCAGCATTTTTATTTTTATCATTTTGGGCATAGGAGCATAATAAAATATAGATAGATGCTTAGCAGTTGCTGCTATTAAATCCATCAACCATGTACAAATAGATACCCAAAGAGAAAAAAAATGTAGAGACAAAAGAAATCTAAACTAGTTTTTAAAGAAATTGGAACACAAAGTATAAACAATAATGAGAAAATATTCTAACAAGTTTAGAACCGCAACCGAAAATCTTACCAAAACAAGGAAACTAGAAAAGCAATTCCTACTGTAAAAGATAAGATAGTTACAACAAAGAACAGTCCAAATTTGAATCTTTGGCACAATCACTCGTCAAACTTCCATGGGTCTCTTTCTTAGTTTCCGAAAACATGACCATAGCACAATCATCTTTCACTAAGAGATTAAACCATATTAACTTGTAAAAGATAAGGAAAAAATAGAATAATATGTATTGCATTTTTCTTCCCTACTGGTACAAATTTACTAGGGTTTGTCTTATATAGGAGATTACATGCATAAAATCAGGATAAGATCTCTTAGAATTAGGAAACTAATAGCTAATTTAATTTCCTAATTAACTAATATTCTATTAACAGTAGTTACAGGAAATTCTTAAAGCTAACAATTCTTCTAATTATTTGATGATATTATCACCTAATTTTCCTTATTTCCAACACTTCCCTTCAAGCTAGTTTGAAGATATCGGTAATAACATGAGCAGAAATTTCAGCAGGTCCACTAGTCTTCTCTCCAACATAACATGTCTGCGGCTCTCTTCTCCCCGAACCTCTGCAAACACTTCACCAATTAGAGAAAGTGAAGTTCTGCCAATGATCCGTCCCCGTACTTCATAAAATTCTACATTATGCCCTACAAGGAATTTGTAAACGTGATGAGCTTCAACAGTCTGTTTACTGTGAGAAGCATCTTTGGTGGATTTCCATTCATAATCAATGAATAAATCCAAATCTTGCCAACAGTGCTTCATTGAATTCAAATACTTGGTGATCAAGTCTTCCCCTGCTAAATCTCACCAGTAGACTTAGATGGTGGCAACCAACTTCTACAACAAAACCACCCAGTCTAACGTCAATCCCAATCAGTTCCCATGTTTGATGATCCTGCTCATGAACAAAAATTTTGGCTAAGACAACAGAAAAGTAAGTAATAAGCTGATCAGCTAAAGGAAAAATTTGAAGAGGATGGAACCCAGTTGTTTTGAAAGGGATAAGACATCATACTAGTGTGAAAGTAGTGGATTATCACCAGTAAAATGAATGTTAGCAACAGATAAAAAGTAAAGCATTAAGAGTCAGGATATAATAAGCACAGGGTAAAAATTTTATGACAGCTTAAGAATCTAATATTATTGATAAAGCTGGCAGAGCTGAAACAAAAGCTGGTTGAAACATCTGATGATGGATTACTTTCAAAAGAAGTCAAGCAACCAGCATACTAATAACAGGAAGTGTTCAAAACTTGCTAAAATGGTGCTCACCAGTTGAGTTATGTGTGGCACATGCAGAAAGTGCAAGGTTCAAAGATGAGCAACTAATCGATTTTAATTGTCGCTATATGAACTTAGCATTAAGTTAATAGCCTATGTACATTTCAAAATTTAACAATGTGGTCCATTAAGATGTATAAATTTTTCATTAGTTTTATTACTAAATCAAAAAGGTTGAACCCAAAAAAAAAAAAAAAACAAATCAAATCAAGAGCAATTTTATGAGATGAGAGTTCCACAATGCCAAGATATCTATGCATATACATATATCAGAATAATGCCAAAATATTTTTAAAGGACTACAGTAAAAGGCCAAAAAGATAAAGAGCATCTTGAAACTATCAGAATGCTGAAGCCACCTCCTTAACAGCAGAATAATAGGATCAGTAGCAATAAAATGATCCACCATGGGTTTTATATAAACCTACAAACGTGGGAAATTAGCATATCAATAAATGAGAGCAAAGCCCCTGTGTATGTGCAATGCATAACTAATCAAGACATGAAATAAGCTAAGCACGGATATTATCTACAAATAACTTTGATGTATCTCACAGGAACAAAGGGTACGTCTTACTTTTAGAAGATAACACATAGTAATGGAAATAAGCTAAACACGGATATTATCTACAAATAACTTTGATGTATCTCACAGGAACAAGAGATGCATCAATCCCAACACAAGATAACATCGCATTTGCATACCTTTCTTGTCTCATCCTTTATAGGCGAAGCCAAATTCTAAAAGTACAGTTTTAGGCAACCCACAAATTGCAGGATCATTAACCACATTAGGAAAACCAATCCGTACCATCCATCACTGCAAACTCAAGGCTTCTATAAGAGCTCCTCAGTTTCTCTTCAGACTTGTGGCAAGTGGTGATGAATGGATGATAGTTGTTCCACTTGAGAGAAGCAAATCAGCTAGACCACAATGAGCAAGCAGGTGTTTCAAATCTCTGTGGTTTCTTTTTTCACAATCTCACTTTTAGATGATATTAGGTGAAACCAAAACTTTCAACACAAAGTTATGACTCCAATAGCAGTTCCTTATTGACACCCCTTTTCAATCTGGCTGATTACCTGCATATTAAGATATCTCAACTTAGATAATCAAAAAGTAAAACCCACCAGATTTACTATAGGAGATGTTATAAGCCTTTAATTCAATAACCACATACTATTATATTATATGGGTCTGAACTGCCACTAAAATTTATCAAGCATCTTTTTGCAGAACAAGCATTTCATCTTCAAGTGGTCCAGCATGGAAAGGCTCCAAAGAATCCCATGTTCTTCCAACCTTATGTTTCACGAGCAAAGGGGACTGAAGAACATGGAAACAACAAAAATCAAGTGAATATTTTTTCAGAACTAACTTAAATATATCATGTGAATGCAAAGACATACTCCAGCAGAGAGGTAGAATTTTCCATGGTCATTTTTAGCAGCAACCCAGCTTCCTTCATTACAGAAGGATCAACTTCTAGTACTAGTTCATCATGAACCTGGACAGAAATTCCCAAGAATGTCAAACACATTCCCTCCAATATATGTTAGAATTAGACAATTAGTTTAGTAACTTTAGTGGTTTAGGCATTTTTGTACTAGGAGGATTCCCACTTTCTCTCTAATATTCATTAATACTTCTAGGAATCCATATTTTATTGATCTGAGTTAATGCAAGGCAAGGATTCCTAGGCAAATAATGTGAAACTTTTTCTGTTCCTACCCAGTATCCAGGCAGAATTAGAATGGAGTGATCAGGCTCTTTCTGGAGGTGACTGCAGTTTGATTGTAATTACAAATGTTTGAGTTATAATATTTTTCTTATGAATCATATGATCCATCTGGATTAAAAATTGTTTATTTCTCTTTTTTTTGCAGTTTACTACTCAATAAGGTAAGAGCAAAAGGAATTGATCATGTTAGAAGATCCCTTCCACAAGAATCTAAGGAATTAGTGCATGGCAGCAAAATAATTCTTTGCTACAGCATGATTATGAATAGTATGGGTCATTCTCAGTTTGACTCATCAGCTGCATTTCATTAGAGAATTTGCAATGGAGCAAAGGATCTCCATGATAGGACTGAGCTGTTACTAAAGCTCTTGAAGAATATCTTTTGTACTTTGTGTACCAAGCTGGATCTTACAAATATATATATCCCAGTTAGAGAGCAAGTACGAGAAAGAGTTTAGAAGCTTAGGTGTCTTTGTACTAGGAGGGTTCCTACTTTCTCTCCTAGTATCTAGGATTCCATATTTTCTCTATTTATGCCATTATGGTGCAAGTATCTTTAGGTGTATAAAGTGGAATATATTCTGTTTCAACTTTCAACAATATTTAAAGTAAAGTAAGCTTTTCTGCAAAAAGAACACTACAAGAATTAACCATAAGTAAAAGCAATTATTAGCCTTTTATTGTAATACTCCTTTCCTGAATGGGATTTTCATATTGTCAATACTTGAAAAACTTAGAGCAGGTAAAAAATTTACCTGTAGAATTATCCGGCAACATCCCTTCAGCATGTGAAATTTTGCTAGAAGTTCTGTGCTGGAATTAGGCTCATCAACTCCTTCAGCAATCACAAAGTAAATATTTATCATTGCAATCTTGATTATGTCGGCAGTAGATCCCTAAAAGAACAGCTATCAGCACAATGCAATTACTGTTTTTGACTACCAGGAGAAGAGAAAAGACAACCTGACAAATTGAATTGACAGCTTGTCTCTGAGCCTTTGATTTTTCTTTACTGGTACCAAATTTTATTTTTGACAAGAAGCACTTTCTTCCCTTAAGAGTCTTCACATATCTAAATTGCAATGATAAATAGAAAATAAGTAGTTTATACACTCATGACATGATGTAAATAACCATCTGAAAACATAAAAAGAAACTAAGATACAAATATGAGAATATAAATTAAAACAAGAAGAAAACCAATATAGAGAAAACATTAGAAGGAAAGCATCATGGAACCAAATATAGGAAAATTGAACAATAAGAGTACTTCATAAATTAATTTATAAAATTTTGAAAATTTAATCTCAGATGAGTCACTTCTCTGAAATTTTAGCATTGTCCTTATATTTATAGATACAGCAGGAATGATGATTAAAGAAAAGAAACTCAAAGAAGAGGAAATAACTTAGCCCCACCCTTTCTTACAGCAGCATGCGACGGCTTCATGAAGCCAGGAAGCTACACCAGGAAAAGAACTTCTAAAACTTCGAATTTTTTCTTCTGCTTCATCTAAACTACATTCTAGCTGTTTGGCAAGGGTATTAGCACCCATTCCATAAAGAATGCCATAGATCAGCCTTTCGGTATGTTCTCGCTCATGACAATCAACAACAGATTCTGGCTTCCCAGTCCATTTTGCTGCAATCATGGTTAAAACATCACCATCGGGCTTGCTGGGTTATCAATCAATGAAGAGTCCCTTTGGGAAAATGAGCCATTAGCCGCAAAGTTCAATCTGAGAATAATCCGCTGTCAACAGTAACCAGTTTTCCTGAAACGAAATACCAGGGAGCTGTAAACTTAACTAAGATATTTAATGGAGCAACTTCTCATTCATGGATAAAAATAAATTAATGGCATGCATATGAAAGAGTCACCTTCCGGTCATGAGGTATATAATCATTACCTGAGTAGGAACAAAGAAGTCACGAGCATTAATTTTGTAATGTTCAGCTTCAAAATTGCATTCATCTTTGTTGCCTTTAATCAATTCGAACTCAACCATATGCTCAACACACTACATGGCTCAGGAAAAAAAATTGTAAGTCAAACTAGGATAACAAAAAAGGAAGGACTAGAAACATTAAGAATGTAGAAAAAAATATTTCCAACCAGAAGATTAGGTTCTTCCATTAAAAGTCGTCCAGTTGCTGTTGATGTCTGGAGCCACTGGCCATGCAGGGTGCATCTTTTAAAGTGTCGGCAAAGAAAGCCTAGCCAGAGAACAATTGAACCTAATGTACAGTTTAAGAGCATCGCTAGTCCAGTTCTTTAATGACTGGAATAATAAGATGCTCATGCCTGAAAAATGATCAAATTGCTTTATCTGAACAGCCTTACAAGTTGAAGACTGTGGGAGGGGAAAAAAAAAGACCACGAGACACTGCACATTGAGCAAGTTGATTTTCATGTATCATTAATACACATGTCCATGGAAAAAAGCACTAGCTTATCAAATTAAATGCATGCAGTCACAACATGAAGCCATGGTTTTAAGCCCAAACAAATGAGAAAACGAGATTAAAAAAATGGTAATAGCCATAACAGCTTAATACCTAAAACCTTGCAAAGTTCACAACCACCACAAAATTTTCTTTTTTCACTAGTAAATATAAACTTGTATGAAAGGTGAGTATTTAAAAATATTTAGACAAGGAAAAATGTAGAGAAGTTTGATTTCCCTCATAGTTTTAAACGGCACAAGGCACGCGCTTGAGAGAAGTGAAATGTGACTCTAGATGAACACCAATTTTATAAAATATGATTCAAATTTTAATTAAATTAATAAAAAAAAAATTAACATTCCTAACATTTAAAAGAAACATTCAATAAAAAAAGTAAAAAAAATTATATAAATTTCAATATTTTACTACTAATTCCAAGAACAAAAGTGTTCAAAAAAGAATTAGCCTCACAGCCACTTTTTCAATTAAGCACATGTTTAGGAAAGTGAGGCGCTATAACCAGAAAGTGTTTGTGCCTTGAGCCTAGACAGTCTTTTAAAACTATGATTTCACTGCATCCTAGACCATTAAAATCCGTGAAATTAGAATCTATATATATATTTTTTTTGATGAGTAAAAATTAAGGATATATACATCCTGAACTAGAATCTATATATCAAGTTTACTGTTTTGACTAACTTCAGGAAAGCAAAAGTCCCTATTTGACCTTCCTTCATTTTCAGGGGGAAATCCATACAAAAACCCTCAGCATGGCTTACCATTTAGGTTTCAATCATCTGTAGAAACACTGTATATAAGGACAGTTCAGAGGGGTGAAAGGGCATCCTACTTGTAATTGAAGAAAAGCAAACAGAAGTAAATGGATGTAATAAGAGCTCACTTTCAAGGACAAACGAAGAACCACAACCGAGGTAACCATGCACTACTTCGAGAGTTGCAACACTTTAGATAGACAATTTTTTTAATAAGGCAAATGATCTTAAAGAATGTCTTTAAAATAATTTTTACATCTAATACCTTATTTTTTCGTCATTATATATATTCGTAGGATTATTTTTTAAAACAGATTTTTTTTTGGAAAAAAAGTGACAACAACAGAAAACCAAAAGATGTTCTCTGAAAACATCCCCTCCTTTCCATTCGTGATAACAAAAAATAAAAAATTGTTTTCGGATTACTATAATTAGGGCCTGTTTGGTTCCAATTATTGAAACTATTCTTGATAACAATTCTCAAAAACACGAAAACTAATTTTGTTTTTGAAAACTGTTATTGTTTTCTGAATTTAGTATTTTCTGTATTCTCCGTGTTTTTCATAATCAAAAAAAAAAAAAAACCAAACGTGCTTTTACAAAGAACATCAATTTATAAATATTTTACACAATATCCTTTACTAAAAGGAACATACATCAAATAGCAATTTGAGACACTTCCCAACAGTAATAGAATCTAACTGTTTAGTTATAAAGTTCTAGTTATTGGCAAGATTGTAAAGTGCAAGAGTAAAAAGCAATTTACCCCTTCCAAACAAACCCACCCCCAAACACAACATTTTTTTATCAGACCGCCAAATACAACTTTGGTTGAAGGACATACTAAAAGCTGTCCTTGAACTGACTATACGCATCTCAAGTCCCAAACACATATCAGAAATGTGAAGTGGACCAGCTTACCCAAAAAATTTAGAAGTGCATATAGATTATGTTTATGTATGAAGAAATCCCTTTCAGAAAGTCTTCTAAAGATAGTCATAACAGATGGAAGATGTCCAAATCTCAAACTGTCCCAAAATGAACTTGACGTTAAAAATCTTAAACCAAGTTATATCAACTTTAACCCATCCAATGAGGACCAGTGGCAAGTTTCCAATTAATCTACTCCATTTCATCCTCCTCTTTATAGGCAAAGATACTTAAAATTCCTTTCATCAAAAAGTTTAAAGATACCTGCCAAGAGTACAATTTTGAAATTCCTTTCTTCCTATATATGCTGCATATCTCAGAAGGAAGCCATTTGCTAAGATCTAAACTATCCATCAGGGTCTCAACACTTGATGGAGTACTTGCTTCATTGTATTCACTGGCAATAATGGATTTTGTGATTCCCATACATGGGGAGTCAGCTTTAATTTGATGTTATCCTTTTCTTGACTCAATAAATCCTCTTCCCTTTAGGCATCTGCATCAGTTGAATTCATATCTTTTACTTCAGCCATTCCTCCATTTGTCTGAGTTGTGCCGCACCAGTTACAACATTATAGGTTTTTAGAACTTTATGATTCACTAATACAGATTTGTTCACCATCCATACAGTGCTCCAGCTATCAGCAGAACAATGAAGTGGATTTGTTTCATCCAAGTTTTTTCGAACAAGAAGTCAAATCGTTTAACAGGCAGTGGTGATACTTGGATCTGAATCTTTCACACAATATCCTAGTGACCCAGAAGAAACACTCACTTCACACTCCTGGACTGTGCGCTCACCTTCAACCAACATTTCCTTCAATTAAAAACCCACAGCCAGCTCTTTCTGGCATGAATCCTTAATTTCTTCAGCGGTTTTTGGAGCAAACAACCCCATCAGCAACTTGAATGTTTATTCAAGAAGATTCTCCAGGAAACATGGAGCTTCCTCGCTTTGAACTGGGGGTTTCATGACCAAATGCATTAACAGTCAATGGACCAGGTGTATAGCACTCAGCCATATTCACAGTTGATTTAAGTGTTCCATTGCTATTTCTCAAGCTTCCTGGAACCTCAATGGCATCATTTCCAACTGTTACCTAAAAAATGTAAAATAAAATTTAAAATGGAGAAAAATTATATCATAAATTCCAGGGTTATTGTGCTGTGGTTTTAACATTTTACCTCTCTAGAAGAATCAAAATTTGTTTCCACAGGTTTAACAATAAGATCAAGCTGCCCATCTTCCTGCTTCCTCCCATTTAAACAAAAATCTTCACCTTCTAAACAGGACCGATCCCCATTGGCGACGCAATGCCTCTTCTTGGAAGTCTCGTAATTCACATCTAACAGAGATGGACTGCCACATCTTTTATTCACATTTGATTCTAATGCAGATGGCAAACTTACACTGATGGAAGTTCACTGCGGATATGAGAGGTTAAAAATTTTAAAAGGGCAAACAAAAAGGATGATGCTTATTTGTTACTGAACAACCAAATAAGTGAAATAATTTTGAATAGTTAAAGGAAGTAAAAATAACAATTTGTCTAGCAGCAATCACCATTATTGCTAGCAAGTAGAGAATGAAGTGAAATCGTACAGAATAATGAACCTAAAACCTAGCTCTACCTGCAATAAAGAGACAAAAAATCAACCGCAAATTGTTTAAGTTCCCAGTTTTTGGGAATATGTGAAGAGTCTGAGCAATCATTCAATTGCTCTCCAACACCACCCATGTGAGATAAACCCCTGGAAGCTTCCCTCTGAGTTCCTCTAAATCCTTCGGTACTTCCATAACCCAATTGGCCTGATGAAACGGAATTTTCATTTTCATCTTTAGAAGATAAATTAATCTCCATTGAAAAATTTCTTTTCACTGGGCCTTTTGCTGTTGACGAACCACGAGCAGTAGAATTATTATCCGGAGAAGTTACCAAATAGTTGTCTAAGGTGCCCTTGACGCTGGGAGAACCATCGACTGCTCTCTTAGTATCTTTTTCGACTCTTCCTGTCTTCAAACCAGGAGATAGTGCCTTCCTTTTCTTTGAAGCAAAAAACTGCAAACAGGAAACAGTTACAGACCAAGAACGAATTCAAATTACTTCAGATTTGAATGAGAAAGGCGAAAAACTTTGTACTGTAAATATGTAACCTACCACATAAAATTTTGCATAAAATTGACTCATCAAAAAAATAGAAGACCCATCGCATGTTTTACCAAGAACAATGCAATAAATATCAAATTTCGAAGAGAAAATGAATGCCGAAATGGACCTATCGTTTGGGAAGAGGGTCTATGTGAGAAAAAAATTACCTGATCGATGCGAAGCCGAGGCGGATCAGAGGCCATGATAGAAGCGCAGTTTCAGGCGATCTACGGAACCCTAATTTTTGCCCCCCGGCGGCAAATTACAGTTCGCAGAACGAAGTCACTCCCGAGGTTTGAATTCTCCGGAATGACCGCCAACATCTGCCATGTCATGTGCACAGGAAAAGGAACATGATAATGGGCCCAAACCGGCCCATTAATCCATGGGCCTCAGCCCGACCCAAACATATAAGCCGCTATATTTTCTTAGATAATTGAAAAATACTATTAATTCAAGACATAATAATATTGTAAGCCTTAACTTTTTCTCAAAACAGATTTAAAAGTTAATTTTTGATAACAACTTTTTAAAATTATTTTGTGCTATTTTATAAAGCAAACATCTATGTAGAAACATACAAAACATAATTAACTAAGGGTCATTCGATTAAAATGCCTTTTCAAAACCTAATTTCGGAAATTTTACCCTTCATCAAATTTTGGCCAGATTTCGACAAAAATGTCATTATTAATTTCTTACAAAAATAACATCTTATTTTAAGAAAAATGTAAATACATGAAATAAAAAATAACATTTTTGTTCAAAATGAATTATTTTTCAAAAAAAAACATGGGGAGGTTAGATTCACAGATTTAAAGTTATTTGATGTCTTTAAACCATATATTTCATTAATTAGTTTTCATTATTTTAATCTATTTTTAATATTTTAAAATTTTTTTTAAGAATGTTTATATCTATTATTTTATTTTTAATCATTATATACATGAATTATTTCTTGAAACATCGCTTAAAATAAAAGTAAGTCAACCCATCATGCTAAATTTCAAGTACGTAAAGATTTAATTGCTTTCAAACAAAGATATTTATTACAAAGAGAAGCCGTCCCGTGACCCGGAGCTCACTAAGATTTATCTTAAAATTAAAATTAAAGTGTAATAAAAAAAACGAAATCAACTAAAGATAACTTTTAACTCAAACTCAACAAATTTATTCTTGAGAAAGAAAACCTATTCTCTTTTTCTCTCAATTTTTTATTTATGTTAATCTCTTTTTCTTAAGTTATGATGGGTGATTTTTTTTTTTTCTATCATTTTCTATTTTCAATAAAATAATAATTCTTTCATTTGATTTTTTCATAATTTTATTGTCTGTCTCGTGGTGACATGGTTGTTGCCGTGTCTTCTTGGGGGCGTGGGGTTATTTTATTTTGCTTCGTCTTTCCTTTCAAAACTTAATATATAGCGACAAGATGAAAATAAGATTACGGATGACAAAGGTTGACTATTTTTGTCGGGTTTATTATATATGTACACGATGGAGGGAAATGACTATGAAACTAATTCATTGGGTTTCATTTTCATTGGATAGGGGGATCTATCATTTACAGCACACCACCCACAACATATGGATAAGGCAACTGAGGAGGCAGTTGATAGGTCACGTGCGTGTGTGAATTAAATTCGCCTATCGTACTGTAGTCGCACGTTGGTCGATACAAAAGAATAAAAGAATGAGCCGGAAGTTATCGTCTCACGATGAATTTGCACCCTATTAAGCACCAATTCTAATTTAGCCACTCTATTCGAATGACTTAAAATCATGCATGATTTAATTAAACTAAAAAGTAAAGAATTTATAAAGAAATATTTTGTGCTTTCTGATTTTTCACCTACCATCCGAAGGATGCTTTCGCAAAATCATTTAATTGCTGTGTTCTTTATCACGATGTGTTAATCTGCATGTAAATGTTGATCTCTCTCGAGCATCGACACCCTCTATCCCAAGAGCAGCCAGATATCAGACTTCGCTCAAACCCGTAACTCTGTGATGTACAGATTTAATTTCAATGCCACGATAAAACCACAAAGATTCTACTCTATGATTGCTCATACGAAATCTTACTCATGTCCTTAGGTTTATCATCTTCGATCTCAAAACCATAGCCTAAGCATGCCTATGTTGATTAAGTACAAGCATGAAATTAGAATGGAGATAAGACATTCAATAGCAAAGAAACTGAATTAAATAATTAAAACTAAAATTAATCCATGGTCTGTAGCAAGGTTACATCAAAACCTAAACCAATCTAAAACATTCTAAAAGGAAAAAACAAGGAAAATGTTAAAAGCTTAAGAGAAACTAAAAAGAGAATGATTCACGGCCGTTTCCTCGATCTCTCGTAGCTAGCCTTGGTAAGCTGCCTAAACTCCAGCGCTCTCCCTCCCCAAGAGCCCTAAGGTGTCTCCACGCCTATCTCTCCCTTTCTCCCCTCCAAAAGCTCCCAATTATGTCTCCCGATGTCCCACGAGGCCCCCCACTCAAATCCCTCGATCGGCCCCGAATACACCAAAATAGTACTTCATATTCGTCGCCCACGCCGGTGCGGAATCCCACGCTGGTGCGGAAAGCACCCAAAATCACTCCCAGCACGCCGGGCGAGGATCCACGCAGCCGCGTGACGACCAGGCCGTTTTTTATCTCTTCCTCGCCTTTAAACCCGCCATAACTCTCTCACCTAATCCGAATTGCACATTCTGACTCTACTGAAGATTCAAGTCAGAATCCATACATACCAAGAACAGCGCTTCCATCATATGTCATTTTATAAATTTAAAATGCACTAGAATAGAACTGGTTGGTTATCGTGGTTCGCAAATATTCCTTGTTTTTGTTCCGACTTCCCAGTGCGTATCTCCCTCATCCCATTCGAATTGAGCGATTCGTCTTGTTGAAAGTCGAAGTCTATAATGCGCTTCCTGCATTTTAGAGCCATTTGATTTCCCATTAATACATAAAAACTGAAAGGTCAAATTTGTTGTGCTCTATTTGCTGATTTTCCAATTTTTCGTTGTCTTAGCTCCAAATTCGCACCACCCCGTCAAATGGATCACCTAATCATAAATATGAACATTTAGATCATTAGAGCACTTATTTGACATAAAAACATTACTAAAACTATGAAAAGATTAGGTTTGTAATGAGTATTTTATATACTCATCAACAGTAAATTAATTAAGAATCTGCAATAAGACGAGAGAAAAAGGATTTAGTTAAAAAAAGCTTGAGGTTTTTAGTTATTGAATTGGAATATTCTGATATTTTTTTACGGATTTCATTCTAAAAAGTGATAAGAATTCAGATCTAACGGTAAAAAACTCGAACTTATATAAACTCGAGCTTACTGTAACCTTTCCCAAAAAAAAACGAAGAGGTGAGGAGAGAAGAATCAGAGATTATGGGAGTTGGAATAATGAAGAAGGCTTCTGCAATGACCCTCTTTGTCGTGATGACCATATTCATCCCTACATGCACGGGTGGAGCAGCTACTACTTCGCCGTTGAGGAACAGCAACACCACCGACGTCATAAATAATGGCCGGTGAGGCGGAATTAATCTCCCGAGAATGCCAGCTCGTAGGGGAGGAAGAAGATTCGGAAACAACCCACCGTTTATCTTTCAACACCTTGGACCCAAAGAATCAAGCTGTGGCGTGTGGGTATGGCGAGCAATATAAACCTTGCCTCAACGCCCAAAAAAATGAAGTGCCTGTACGCCAACATTGTAGTATGTTGATGATATGATATGCCCTGCACCTTTTCCAACTTTTGTATACATGTTGTAGCACGTGTTCATACAAGAATTCGACCCGTAGGCCCTTCAATTCCCTCCCCCTCTTTCTTTCTTTGTTTCTAATAAGCTAGCTTAACTACAAAATTATGAGTTCCCTCATATGTTTGTTCTTCCGTTCAATGACATGTGAGGTATCAATATTGTATAAAACTAGCACTACAAGCATGATCAAAAGATCGAGGAGAAAATTGTTGGCTTGGAGGCCAAACTCCTAACAGTAAAGGAGGACTTCAAGCAAACCCTATAGACCTTGCAAAATAATGTGTCTGTCTTGAAGAAGGTCGTTTTGCAGGGATCCCCTTGAGCCACTGAGACCCCTTCAAAGGTGTGAGTCCTAGAACCAAAAGGCTTTGATGGAACCCAAAGTGCAAAGGAATTGGAGAACTTTTTATGGGACATGGAGCAGTTCTTCAAGGCTGCTCATGTTACCTACGAGAAGAAAGTTTCACTATCGACACAGACTTGTCGGGCGACGCGAAACTACGCGGAGAACAAACTTAAAAGGGATGTAGAGTCCAGAAGACCCCAGATCACCTCCTGGGAGACTCTAAAGCGAGAACTCAAGGAGCAATTCCTCCCCACAAATGCAGCATGGCTAGCACGGGAGTCTTTGAGAAGGCTCAAACAGACAGGGACCATGCATGAATATGTCAAGGAATTCAGATCCTTGATGTTGGATATTAAAAATATGTCCGAAGAGGACAAACTGTTTAACTTTGTGTCTAGATTACAGGGTTGGACATAGACCGAGTTAAGGAGGTAAGGAGTGAAAGACATGTTCACTGCAATGGCTGTAGCAGATTGCTTGGTGGACTACAAATTGTATGGATCCACTTCCATTGGGCAGAAACAAAAACCAAAGGGATCCAAGAAACACAAGGCCGTAGGGAAGCCTTTAAAGCAAGTCGAGGGGAAAAAGGGTGGCATGGCTATAGTTCCTAAGGTTGGGAACAGATCTACTAATCAAAATGTATAACAGACATCTAAACCGGTTGGATGTTTTATATGTCAGGGACCCCATCGAGCTAAAGATTGATGAGAATCAAATCACAAAGGATTCATGATGCCAGCTTCTATAACATATATTGGGAATTCAATCTTAATTATGGAAAATTCATATTCATGAGGCTGTGTGATGGAAGCATGGCTAAGGAATGGAGTGCGGACCCGCTTGATATCCCATTGGGCCTAATGACACGAGTCAGGGCTAAGAGATTCAAAGAAGTCTTTAATGTTTTAATCCGAGATGCCCAAGTGAAATAAGCTCACATGTTCAACTCTAAAAAGGAAACAAAGATGGTACACGTCATCAAAGTAAATCCGGATTTGGACCAAGAGCCAAGGCATTTTGACTTGTTGATTTGTTGCTATTTTGGAGTTGATTTGTTCCTGATTTGCTACTATTTTGGAGCTTATTTGGTGCTGATTTATTCCTGATTTTGTGTTAATTTGCTGTTGATTTATTTCAGATTGCGGCTGATTTGATTCCCAAGCATTATCCTAGAATTATCTAGTTTCCTTTTTTTTTAGTGTGTTACTTTAGGAAAAAGTATGTTAGTTTCCTTTCTTGTTTTTGGCCAAAATTTACTTTCCTTGTACGAATATTTAGTTTCTATTCTTCATATTTTTGTCTATTTAAAGGCTTGATATCCCTACATTTCAAAGTTTTAAGCATTAATAAAATCAGAGTTTTTAAATTTCTCTTAGGTTAAAAGAACTCTTCAAATTTATCGGTTATTCCATGCTCATCAAGCACTTATCAATCGATCTCCATCAGCTCGATCAGCGGCCCCTACATACCAAAGTTCTTGCTTCTCTATAAGCAACGGGTCGATGTCTTCCATCCAAGCCAAATACTATAGCGGTTCTTCCGAGTTAATTCGATCACGGGTCTCCTCACAGGTTGACGGGGTTCGTATCATTTTCAACATTCTCTAATGTATATGGAGAGGCATTTAACATCTCTTATTTCATTATACCAAGAGCCCAATATTTAAAGAATTTCTCTCTTTCAAACATGGTACAAAGTAATGATATGGATCACTGTTTGGAAAGGTCATATGATATATCATTCTTGATATCTTGAATTCAATAACTTAGATCGGTATTGAATAAGATGAAAAATAAAAATAAATGATTTTTTTCAAAATTTCAAAAGAGCTTTTAAATTTATCATAATTATCAAAATATGGGATGAATATATTTGATTCTTTAAGTAAAAAAGCGTGATTTTTTGTCGTTCTTGGTCGAAGATCACCCATCAACATCTTATTTTATATATTTTATCCCTTAAATAAGTGGTTATTCCATATAGATTTAGGTTTTATCTTGATTTTTTCGTAATTTCTTCATTTTGTTACGGCGTTTGGTTTTGGTCGTCTTGTTGCGGCATTTGGTTTTTGTCATCTTATTACGACATTTTCTTCGTGTGTAGCCGATTCAGACGAGTAAAATAGATTCAAAATGTTAAAAAACATCATCTACATGAAATTAAAAGTATATTAAATGTTTTAATATTTTATTTATATTTTAGGTTAAGAAATTACAATATATATATTAAGTGAATATAATAAATATTTTTATATTTAATTCCATCATAAACTAAAAGTAAAAGCAGTCAATAAGACCTATCTCAAGTGGTTTAGAGCCAAGCATTGGGAAATGAGGGGTCCAGGGTTCAAATTTTGTTAGGACAAATTTATGAAAAAGAACATATTGCTATGATGTATTAGTTTACTAAAAATAATATATTTTCATAAATTATTTTTATTATTATTAATTTAGAAATTAACTTGTATTTGATTTAAAAATAATTAATTAAGTTCATTTTCAATCTTATCTTTTTCTTTGAATTAAAAGTGTATTTTAATTTTATCCCTAATCTTATTTTCAATTTTAGTTTTCTATTATCATTCTATGTTTCATTTTTAATTTTATAATTCATCTTATAATTTTAATATTTTACTTTTAAGTTTAGTCTTAATTTTAACTTCAATTAAAGGTTGTACAATAATATTCGCCTATTTGTTGAGATATCATTGATAAAATGGTGATTTTTCGAAATATACATTACATTTGATATATTTTTCCACTGGATTGTAAAAACTGCATTGTCCCTACCGATACTCGAAACTAGGACCCCTCCCCTCCCTATAATCTACCTGAAAGGCCACTACCACACGAGCCTGTATACGAGCAAGATATACCAGTTTTAAAATGAATATCAATACATTATGTTTTTATAAATTCATAAATTATGTCTATCATGCCTAATTCATGTGGTAGAGTATTCAACATTTCAAAAAGGGCAGAGTATAAAGAGGAGAGGGATCTCAGGTTCAAGTACCAATGGGACAATTTACTACATTGAAACTAAAGTGTTTAGCTGTAAAAAAAAAATTCATAAATTTTATTTAGTTATTCTAAAATATATTTAATTATTTGTTCAAAATATTAAAATTATGTCTTTTTTTGTATCATTTATATTATAACTAAATATAAAAATATAAATACTAAAAATATAGTGAATCTTTTTGTCACGCCCCGAAACCCACCCTAGGGCATGATCACACTCCACACCCACAAGCCAGCCAAGGTTTGAAGTGTGAAACGACACTAACCTTCCTTGTAACTGGATTTTTGTCCAATTACCAATCAATTGCTCGTAGCAAATAAGAACTTTCTAAATCCTCAAATATCAACTTTAAAGAAAACCAAAACATCAACCCAAGTATACTTATCCAAATAACTTCAAACTCAAATATTCCAAATGTAACTAAACTTTAACATCTAAACAATGTTCAAGAGGTTTTAACATTCTAATAAAACCATTTTCCCGTCTCTAACCTCTCACCGCCTCGAACTAAGGGTACCCGAAAAATTTTTAAAAGCACAGCCATGTAGCCTCGGTGCCTCACAAGAAATACTAATACATTTTCACGATCAAAAAGTTTTCAATCATATAACAATAAGATAGCATGCTTTTTCATCAAAACTTTTGATTCAAAAAATAAGTTGGAACATTAACAAAAATACAATTTTAAAACCTTCTCACATCCATTTCACCTGCTTCATATCAAATGTGTGATCTAAAACAATTTCATATCAAATTCATTCAAACACTTTCATATCAAATCCAAAATCAACACATTTCAAATATATTTTTCTCTGGTCATCAAATATAAATTCGCCCCACCATATGACTAATCAAGCATACCGCAAATCGTCTTTTAAGGACGGAACCAAATACTACTAAGACAGAACTCCTCTAACCAAACCCTGTAGGCCGGGTTCAAATCTCAATTACATTCCCCACTGCAAACGTAGCCAACTATTATATCCCATCGACAAGGGCCGAATAGGCTAACTATTATTCCCGCTGACAAGTGCTCGAACTAACAGAGTCAAATATTTATTCAAAATTTTTAAATTACAAAACATCATATCTCCACATTTTCTTCTTCGTAAACAAACAAATCTCAAAATACAATCATACAAAACTACTTTTTGATCCATTAATTCAAATAAATAAAACAAGAAACTTTCATAAACCAAGATTATATATAATTCAGTTAAAATAATTTTCACAAATGAAGTAAAAACAAACAATTTTCTTTTTTTTTTTCTTTTTTTTTTTAAATCTGCATTAATATCCCTTGCATTACATATATATAAAAATAATAATTTTGAAAATTTGTATTAAAATCCTTACCTCATAAGAATATGAAAAACTTTGAATAGTATTCGAAGAATTTCGCACCAAATATATATTTTATAAAATAATAAGGAAAGAAACTATCATCATTACTTATTTATTCTTAAAACTTTCCTAATTTGATATTCTTAACAATGATATTATTTTTGTTCTCAAACCTATTATTATTGTTGATGATAACTATTTGAATTATATAGTTTACAAATTTTATAAAACTCATGTTCATTTCGGATCATATTAATAATTTATTTATTTTTATCTTTCTTGTCCAGGCCCCAAATCTTTCTTGCCCAGAAAAGAAATAATATTAATCTTATTTTCTGAATTATGTTATTCACATGATACTCGTCTATCCTTTTCTTGGAAGCAATTATCATCTTAATGACAAGTATTATTAGGATCTTATTTCCTATAATTGCTAAATAATTATTTAAATTATATTTCTTATTTAATAAAATCTCAATCCTTATAAAATATTTACTTATAAAAACATATGTTAAATATATAAATAATACCATAGGTCGGCATTTTCAAATTTATCCTATTTGTTTATCATTATTTTCTTTCGAAAATTATCTGTATAAATCTTTTTTAGTTTCTCATACTCAAAAGTAATTCGATATGGCATACCAATCCTTATTTTATTTTATTTTATTTTTAAGAATGAGAGTTGAATAATCTGAACAACCGGGGTTGATCTAGTGAAGGAAGATTAAAGAATCTACGTGAAGAAATCAGAAAAATAAAATGAGGGAAGATCTTCACACCAGAGAAATTTGTTCTTGAAGCGCTGAATCACGTAAAATGCGTCATCACATGATTCTAGAAACTCAAGAAGAATATAAAGTATTCCTTCTCTTATTGAAAATTTATCTTAGGGTGTCACACATTAGGAAAATTCGCTTTTACACTCTTTAATTCAAATTAATTAATTATTTACTAATTGATTACCATTATTATTTCATAACGTCTAGTGGATTATCATTATTTCCTGCGTCATTCAATTTATCATTATTATTTATTTCATAGCGTGTCGCATAAAAATTCGCATGGTTGTGTTTTGTGGCTTATCATATCTGAATTTAAGCATCGGATGGGGAGAAACTGCGGCCATTATATGGTATGAACCATACCACATTGCTTGCAGACGGCGTTTAAAGCGTGAGGGGCCCCTTAGTCAAAGCGGGACAATATCTACGTGGTTGGTGGGTCGTTACAAATGGTATCGGGCGAAATAAAACCCGTCTTGCCATTGACCGCTGTCATGCAGGACACTGCGAGACGTTGTATGCATATGAGGGGTGTTTGTCGCGTCGTCGGATGGGAGAAAAGCACCAACACTAAGTATGGGGCTCCTGCCAGTAGGCCAGCGTTTAAAGCGTGAGGCGCGGGTCCAGCGAGCAATGTCTCTACGTAGTTGGACGGAATTGTTTACTTATTTTAAAAAATTATAAATTTATCCAAAAACATATTATTTTTTTTAAATTAATTTATAAAATGAAATATCCATATATTACTAACATGAGATATATGTATTATAATAATAAATCAATCTATAATTATATTGTACAAATAATACTAGTTATATTTTTATAATATTAATATAATGTTTTAATAATATTACTAATTATTTTATTTTTAATAATTATAACAAAGGAATATATTATATTACTTATTATTATTTTTTGTTCTCATTTTCCCCTTATTTATTTTTTTCTCTTTTCATTTCTACTTTTTTTCCTTTTCCCTTTCCTTTCCCTCCATTTCCCTTTTCATTTTATTTTTTCCCTCCTTCCTTTCGTTTTCCCCATTTATTTCTTCCTGTATCTTCCTCACTTCCCATTTATGTTGCTGGTTAGTGATTCATTTTGCTTCCTTTCTCATTTGTTATTGTGTCAGTGTCCAATTTTCATCAAATGATGATATCTCTTTGGTCGGTTGGATGGGGCTGAAATTTGTAGAGTCCATTTATGACTCATCGATATTAACTTTAAACGTTGACGATCAGATTTGGAGCTCGACAACATCATTGTTTTTCCCAATATCATAACACCTATTCTGGTAAGTCCTCTTCCGACAGTTTGTAATAAAACATTTTGATCTTTATTTTGAATCGTTGGATCTAGTTAATGTTTGGTCTGAAGCTTCCTCTCATGTTTTGTTTGAAACTGGTCGATTGGATTGGTGATTGGTTAAATCATTTGTGATGTATAGTTAATTTAATATAGTAGAATAAAAAAGAAGAACATAGTATTGTTATTGTGTTTGTGTCCGATTTTCATCAAATAATGATATCTCTTTGGTATATGGTTAGATGGGGCTGAAATTTGTGGAGTCCATTTATGACTCATCGATCTTAATTTTGAATGGTGACGATAAGATTTGGAGCTTGGCAACATCAGTGTTTTGCTCGAGATCAGAACACCTATTCTGGTATGTCCTCTTCCGATAATTTGTAATAAAACATTTTGATCTCTATTTTGAATCGTTGGATCTAACTGATGTTTGGTCTGAAGCTTCCTCTCATGTTTTTTTTTTAAACGGGCTGGTTGGATTGGTGATTGGAGAAATCATTTTTGAGGTATAGTTAACTTAACCAAGTAGAACAAAAAAGAAGAACATAGTATTGTTATTGTGTTTGTGCCCGATTTTCATCAAATGATGATATCTCTTCGTCTGTGATTGGATGGGGCTGAAATTTGTGGAGTCAATTTATGACTCACCGGTCTTAATTCTGAATGGTGGAGATTGGTTTTTAAGTTTGGAATGGTGATATGTTTTTTCGTGAACATAACCTTCGTTTGGTGAAATTTCTCCATTATTTTTGTGCCACTTTGTTGAAATTTCAAGATTGTTTTATTTCGAGATTTATTGATGTATGACTATAGTTTGATCTAGAAAGAATTTGTATGATCCATTAGTCATATTAGTGGAGAATTTTAAATAGCCTAAGGTCCCATGATCCATAGTTTTAGAACTTTTTCCTATTCTTTTCCAACATTGCATTGTAAAAAAGCAAAAATAAACTATTTCATTTACAATTTTAAAGTTTAGGATTCATGTTGGATTTCATTTATATTTAGGAAAGTTTATAGGCAGTAATCTTTACAAAATGTAAAATGAATCTTTATAGGCATGAAACCTTTTTCTATTATTTTCCAACATTGCAATGTAAATAAGCAAAAAAAAAAAAAAAACTATTTCATTTACAACTTCATTTTTATTTTTATTTACTTGAAATAGGTTGGTGACATGCAAGAACAACAATTTAGAGAGTACAAACTCATTTTTATTTACTTTTGTTATTTTCTTATTCTCATTCAAATATGGGTCAAGGAGCAAGGCGAGAATCTGGGATATGATACACATCACATAAAATATATATAAGATTATCACTAATATCTTCAAGAAGCGTTTGCATGTGATAAGTTATACTTGGAAGATGGTGCCTCAGGATAAAAAAGATTTTTAATGACAAGAGTTTTAGGTATGAATTGAGTCAAAGTTATTTTTTATTTTATTTTTCTATATATTGATAAGCATAAAATGTTGTGAGATGTTGGTCTTGCTTTTATTTTGTTTATGTTTTTTTTAATGTGGATAAGGTGGAATTGGAATGTGAATAAATTCAAGAAAAGTGAATACATTAAAAAATTTCACAAATCATATACAATAAGGTTATTTATTTATTTTAATTTTTTTACATTATTTTGATTGCAGAAACATTATCAATGAGATCCTTCACTAGATGCTCTAGTTAAGGTTGCATGGCGTAAGAAGACTTCATGACGTTCATAAAAAGTTTGCCCAAGGATCTATGAATAGGATGAGTGAGACTAGAGGTTAGGGCGCATGACCTTCGCGCCATACCGAGTGGTTCTTTATTTCATAAGGAGCATGTTATACGTTTGGTACATTATGAATTGTTAAAAAATTCAGATTTTATTTTATTTTTCTTTAACTACTTGTGTTAATATATGATAATTTTTAATATCAAAATGTCAAGTTAAAGCGTCTGTCTCTTCCACATGAGCTTCTAGAACATACTCATAAGAGGAAGGTAGATAATCAGTTTGTCGATCGGAAGTCTTAGAAGATCTATGTAAGTGCAAACTTTTTAGTCAATTTTGCTTGTATTTTTTATCTTCAGAAAAATATATGTGTATGTTTTAAAATCGTATTGTAGTTGCAAGGTATGAGACTATCTGCTGACTATAAGAGAAGATGGATCTTCATCTCAAGCAGTCGATGCAACTCAAATCTATCTAGATGAGATTGGGGGAGTCAAGAAGAAATTAGTATATGACCTTAGATCAATGAGATCTTTATGCCTACGGTCTCATGTATCATCCGGTTTTATCAATATGTCTTCAACTAATCATCCAACCCAAGACTCTTTGACACAGGCGCAAGGAGATGGTCAGATTGAGGCCTTGGAAAATGAGATGAGTGTGATACATGGCTTGAGATGATCTAGCAATGAGAGGTAGCATTGCAAATTGTGCGAAGTCTCACTACAACTTTTTCATGCATAAGATTTGAGCTGTAGGGTTTACTGTTCTGCAACCATTACTTCAGCGGATGTGTGCCTTTCTTGATCATAGTTCTAATTGTTAAACATTTTCGTTATTAAACTATTGCACATATAAACTCACTCCACCTTCTAGCGCATTTAATAAACGCATTACGTCTCCTTGTCCTTTCAACTTTCCGAGCCTTAGGAGTAAGACACAATATTTTCCCCAATTGGAAAAGCACAAAATTCTAATCGGGGAAAAGGGGGGCATTGTGAGTACCATGGCCTCTAGGCCCATCGCTTACTAGGCCCAAGGCTCCATGGGCCTAGGGCCCACTTGGCCGCTTGGTCGTTTGGCCTGCGTTGAGAAACGAACCAAGCCCACCTACTGTGCTAAGCCCAAAGGGCTTTTACAAACGGGAGAATCCGAAAACCTATCTATGAGAGCCAAGGGCTTTTCCTAGAGGCCAACTTCAAGGTGGCCCATCTAAGAGTTTAAGTCCCCCAACCGGCCATCCTTCCTCGTATGGCAAGTTCGTTATGGATAAATAGATGAAGACAGGAAATACAATAGATATTTATCCGCTAATTTCCTAATTCCAAATCCCTTACTTCTCAAAAGAATAGTCATTAAGGAAGAATGAGTCCTTGATAAAGAAGAATCGGTCTTTGATAAGGAAAAACAAATTTTATCCCTCAAATTAGGAGATTCTTTCCGAAGATGGAGGAGAAATTTGTGAACCACTTTCTATAAATCATGCAAATCCCCCGCGAGGGGAAGGTAAGCAATTCGAGCTTCAAGAACTCTCGGTTCCTTCTTTTTCATCTTTTTGCTTACTTAATCGTCGGAAAGGCAACTGACACACACCACCGCCGAATCACCCTTTTTACAGGTCCAGGACGTGCTGTTGATGCCCAAAGGATCGGACTATCGAGGCAACAACACCGATCCTCCATTTCTTCCTTTCTCTCCCTTTCTCTCTTCTTCTCTCGGATATCCTTTTTTTTGTTTCTCTTTTCTTCTTCTTTTCCCCTCCTCCCTCTAGAATCTCTTTTTTTTTTTTTCTTTTTCTTGGATCTCCTTTTTTTCTCTTTTCTTCTTCTTTTCCCCTCCTCCTTTTCAGATCTCTCTTTTTTTCTCTCGAATCTCCTTTTTTTTCTCTCTTTATCTTCTTCTTTTCCCCTCCTCCCTCGGATCTCTCTCTTTCTCATTTTTTTCTTCCTCTCAAATTCTTCTCTCTTCATGTCTCTTCCTCTTTGCCCTCCCTTTCTTTCTCTTTTTCTTTTTCCCTCTTATCCTCCACCACTTCCTTTCTTGTCTCCCATTTCTTTTCCTTTTCCCATTTTCACGCCCCTCTTTTTCTCCCCTTTTTGTCATACTCTTTGGCTATTTATTTATTTATTTTTTTGTGTGTTCCCCACTAGCCACTAGCCACTAGCCAATTTTGAGGGTCTAGATTGTGGTTTAAAAATTATTTGATAAAAATAATAAAATATTTTACATAGGGTCTAACAAATTTTTGTTAACCTTAATACGGAAATTAACACATAATATTTCGAGATCATGAGATTCACAGCTCATATACGATAATAAAATAATAATAATAATATAGATTACATACTTGATAATTGAATATCTTAGAAACAAGATGTTCATACGGATCTTGTTCTCTCTTAAACGAGGATCTGTTCATGCAGATCGTAAGTATATGAAACAAATAATAGCGGAAGCATACCTGAATTCTCCATTGGTTAATCTATCTTTGGATTCTTGTGGTTTTGTCTTCCAAATTAGAATGCAACTCTCAAATCCTTGTTTCCCAATTGATTTTTTGTTTTGAGAAAAACAGATCGAATGTAGAACCGGTAAAGCCCAAATCAATTTATGTGATTCATCACAGGTTGGAGCTAGGTTCCTCCTCGACAAATATATATATATATATATATATATAATAAAGTGTGATATGAAAGGTGTAGGGCCGGAATTAAGCGGGCTCTTGATGGGGCGCAAATTATTATTATTAATGCTAGGTCCCTCTCGAGTCTATATGAATTAATGTTTCTCTTGCAGTTGGTGAGCAGCCGCGAATGCGATTTAGAAATAGTAAAGCGCAGTGGGAAGAGGATCGGGAGAGGAAAGGTCCCCAGTCGCTATTGCTTTCAACTGCAGGATCTTGGATACGACGGTAACTTTTAACATGGCACATCAATCGGGTATGTATTTTGATTTCCGTGTTTTGATGTGTTCTAAATCGACTACGCATCGATCTCGGGTTGTCATTGTAAATCTAACAAATTGTAAATCTAACGAGTTTGGTATTAGAGTCTAGCGTAGTTTGATTTTGAACCCTAAAATTAAAATTTATGCGAATCGGCAAATTGGAAGTTAAAAGATCTAGAGGTTTGTTACGTACTTTGTTGTTTCCCTTAGTTTTCTCTGAGATCCGAAGGAGGTGGTTTTGCGCGCCTGAATCAGAAAGTTTTCTTGATTGTGTTTCTTTGAATTGCTTCGACTTTTGCTGAATTTTACGGTCTTGTGGCATAAAGGCTCGATATACAATGCAGAACACTGACGAAAATGGGGTTCTTGAGGCGTCGTCGAACCTTGATGGATATGGTAAAAGTATGATAAGTAGGGTGAATTACTTACCAGTCTCTTTGGGGTGAAGCCCTTCAAGCGTCATGTATATCCTTAGCAGGTGCCCGATGAAGTACGTGCCAAAACTCCTTTTGAACTTTGGTTGATAGAACCCCTAGTTTGAACCGCTAAAGGTATGGGGTGTCTGTAGAAATTGAGGGTTTATAATCCTCATGAAGAAAACTTGATCCTAGAACTACATCGGAGTTTTCGTAGAACATGTGGCCTTGCGGCCGGGGTCAGATTGACTAAGTCGGCCAGCGGAATCTGAGTTGATGTCGGGTTACCGGCGCGGCTTCGGAAAATCGGAGGCGAGTCCGGCTGTACGGAGGAGAACTCTGCCCGGATACATCACACAGCCAATATAACTGTCCCAAATCAACATCAATCACATGATATCTATCATCTACGAGGTAAAAAGCGGCCTCTTGATAACAATACTCATCATAATATAAACCAACTATATCAATAGTTTCAAAAGAGTTAATTGATTTCTTTTATACAACATATATTAAAATTCTAACATTCTAATACATGTAAGACATCACAAAACCAAAGCTACAATCAAACTTTTCTTCTAAACAACCTCTTAGGACTAAGCGAATCTCATAAATCTTATTTCACTTATTACTGAAAATATGTTCCTCGACGAGGTGAGCTAATACTGATGGTGGAATCACCCTAAGTGGGCTCTCCACCTAAGTGCATATGCGATCTTCCAAAATAAACACGCATTCAAGCAAATCGTGATCTACTTGAATAATCTAGCCTTTCAAACTCTATCCAGGAGTCCTCACAAACTCCCTCACACACTAAGCCATGTATGAAAACTAGTTTCAAACAAAGTTATTTGTTTATATTTGTAGTCTACCCTCAGATTTAAGTAATGGATGGTCTCCGATGTTACATATTTAGTGGACTACCCTCAGAGTTTTTATCAATTAGGCCCGACTCAACGATTGATATTATGTGTGGACTACCCTCAGAGTATATATCAATTGGTAGTCTCAGAATGGTTGATATTTTAGTATGGACTACCCTCAGATCATTATTATTATTTTAGACATACTCCAGAATGCATTCTCTAAAATTACCTCATGCACTCACTCTCTTATCTCTCTAAGTTGCCCAGTGCATAAGAAATGCTGATATGATGCCATTTGATTCTGATCCCATAACGCAATGCGAATATATCATGATCGTATATTATAATTTACATCAGCATGGCTTAATGTCATGTAATTTCACAATTCTTTACACCAAAAATTAGCTCACTTGGGCTAATGATCAAACACGAGCAATTCCACTTGAATCACTCGACCAAACACATATTTTCACAAAAATTATTTTGTGATCACTGTTTCGGGAACAGTAAAACCCTCGGTTACTGTTCCTTTCAAAACACAAATTATCGGTTCACTTTGTGAACCCGTATTTCGTCCCGATTCAGCCCTCCTTACACATAAACATACATTCATAGCACACATTTCTTGGCTCAAACAGCCCGTGGACAGTCACGGTATCCACATGGGTTTCAAAAAATCCCGACACTCGGGTTCAGATTTGGAGTAGATCAAAGCAACCCCTCACGGCCTCATTCATCAAACATTAACATAGCTCTTAAATAAGAATAAAACCCAAGTAGGAAACTCCTACCTCTGGGGAGTTTGAAACTCCTAAATCCGTACCCACAGCGAGCCTCTCCTCATTAGAAACTGACTTTCCTTCTTGTCCCAGCTGAAGCCCGATTCGGATCGTAGATATTTTAGAAAGCTTCACTCTCTCTCTACAAAATGGTGAAGTCGTCACTGGATCTATCCCTTTCGCTCCCACGTTTTTACTCTTTTGTTATTTGAAAGAAGACAAACCTTATTTAGTGTTTTGTGCTTTATGTCATTAAATCAAGCATTCCGTAGCCATTATGTCTTTTTTTCCCAATTTTGACATTCGGCGCTATCTGACGATGCATTTCATCATTTCTCTACTCCTTACCATATGGCACATGAGTCGTGTTATGTGACTTTCGGTCGCGTAGTAGTTTTAATGGCAGCGATGCAGCGGCGATGCTTTCAAACGTGCGGAGTCACAATTTTACGTGGTAACTTCGTTTGCAAGGCGATTCAACGGTGTAATCCATTTCATCATCGAGATCGAGAATAAATTTCAGATTTTTAACCAGTTATAGTTTTATGTCAGTACGATTTTCGAAGTGAAATTTCTCGAGGTACTTATTCTCCCCTCCCTAAAGGAATTTCGTCGCTAAATTCGGGTGATTACAATCAACTGCGTGCATATGCTAACGTGCACTCTACCATGCATATAACGGTCATTTAAATCTTAAACGGCCAAATACGATACCTTCATCCCTAAAATAGGGATATGTGGCCATCGTGTCCTCGCGTTCCCGTTGACTCCTCACTCCATAGTGCGCCATGCCCTTTCATTGCTTTCGCGGTCTTGCGTCATAAAGCGTCGCGGTATCGAAAATCGTCTTGGTCATATCGAAGGTCGTCGGTGTAACCTACAATACGTCCCCGATCCACCACATGTTTGGATCACGGAGTACACTTCGGGCGTGGAGCGTGAAATACCTCGTGGACTTTGACATGTTGGCGGTAACGCCAGCCTGGTCTGTAACGATTAATACATCCTACCGGCGAGTATCACCGAAAATGCGATAAACCTTGGCAATAACTTCACGTGCTTGCAGACACGACCCTCCCTCTTAGGCGTCACCTTGAGAAAGCGTGATCTGACCTCTAACTACGAGGGGGTCGGCGTCTCGCACATCTGCGCAACTCTTCTACCCGGCTCTAAGCGTGAGAAGGCGTTGTCGTATCAAACTAACCTTCTCGAGGGGTGTCTCTAATCAGATCGAGGACTGGGTGATGGAGCTCTCTCCACCTCGGTCCAACACTGCGGTGATCTACATGGCCTCCCATACAATGGCTCATATGGTGCCATTTGTATACTCGCGATAAGCTTGGTTGTAGGCGGGAAGATTCCATAGGCGAATGCTTTCTTCCCAGTACCCTTATGATCCGGGACGCATGCTGTTGCTTGTGTCCTCTAACACGTATATAATCCACACAACGTGTAACCTGCAAACCACTTACTTTGTGTAAGCGTGCCAAGGTCTGTCATTGGCTCTGATCAATGGGCATCAGCCTAGTCCATGTCATATGTAACATCCATATCTGAGCCCTTGCCATTCAACTAACATAAATACAATTTCAAAGGGGTATCAAATCTACCAGTCACTCAGGCTCATCACTCGACTCTAAGTCTACATTGATAACGACCGTGTGTTTTAATCTCGATTAACCCCAACTCTTCGACTCACGAGTTCGAGCCTCTTACATTCACCCCACGAAATTCGGGATATCTTCTGGGTCTCTTATCCCAACTCCGGGATTTTCACCTTAGAGGGTTCTGTGCTTGCTTTTATGACACACTTTAATTACTTTTCATTCTTGAATCGAACTATGAGGTGCTTCATTGGACGTAGTCCTAGACAAACTGACCCACACTCACAAGAGTGAGTGAATGGCAAATGCCAGTGCACCCACCCAGGCTGTAGCGATGTTCACAGTGCACACGACATAATTATGCCACATCTTGTGACACCCAATCCAAGGGGTCCACCATGGCTTGAGATCTGGAGATCTCCCACTCATAATCGATCTATCGGATCGACTCACCATCCTAGGGAAGAACATACATACGGCTTCTCTAAAGCCTTAACCTCTAAGCCTAAATCAAGGCCGTCGGGTATGACAACCAGGCTAAGGTCTGACCTACAACTCAATGGCATCGACTCATCCATGTAAACCTGATAATCAACAACTTGATATGTCTACCACCACAAGGTCCATGCCTTCCTACTGCAACTCGATCGTCACGACTTGACCACACTCATTCTCACGGCTTTATCTGTGCATTGGGAGTGCTTGTATAGCACCTAAGCTGACTGGTCCCTCGACTGTGCAGGGTGTGGAGGAATGAGCGGAAGTATGCTCTCATGTTCTCTTGCTAGCGGGGCTCTTGACCCCAAAGTCTTGGGATCCACGTCTGCAGGCGATCGAGTCTCACGATGCCCCGATCACGTACGGTCACGAAACTCGTGTGAGACGAAGTCTTTTGCCTTTGCCCCGAACTAGAAGAAGGTTGATCCTCCCTCTTGCAACCAACACCCGCATCCCGAGTTCTCTAAGCATCCTCGATCTCTCTCTATGTGAGCTGTCCCGACCATAGGTCCATGTCCTTGGCGAAATCTATGATCTTGCCAGGAATGGACAACGGCTGTTCTCGAATTTCCTATAATACCCGGCAATCGAAACCGTGTCTCGAGAGATTGACATTCGGTCTCTCCCAACTCATCACTCAACCTTCTTTAGATTATTGACACTCGATCTTGACACCACGTGTCTAAAATCTCACCATGATGGCAAATCACACTTCTTGAACTTAGCGTACAGCGGTGGTCTCTTATGGCTGTAATATAATCCCCAAGTGATACTCATGCTCCCACTCCGACTGGGAGTAGATCAAGATGTCATTCACAAAGACTACGACAAACTGATCTAGATAGGGTTGGAATATCCTATGCATGAGATCCATGAATGCTGCTGGCACATTCGTCAATCTAAAGGGCATCATCGTAAACTCAAAGTGTCCATAGTCTAAATATTTATCTTAGGATATTTGTGTCCTAACCTCGATTGATGGTAATCGGTCACGAGAAGGTCTATCTTGGGTAGACTCGCTCCTCGACCTGTCGAAGCAAAATGCATTCGATCACCGGTGTGGAGTGGAGTTCTTGATGCGTAACCTGTTATTTGTGCGTAGTCAATGCCTGTCGAAGGGTCTTGTCCTTCTTCTTTGCAAAACGAGCAGGGCGCCATGGTGAAGTGCCGGTCTTTGAATTGCTGTCGGTGGCTCACAGTAGGCGGACTGCGAGTTCTACAACTCAGCCGGTGCCATCACATCGCGGTATGAGATGGGTGAAATACCGAGCGTAACTTCGATCTAGAAGTCTAATACCCTCTATGGGGTAAAGTCGGGTAGCTCATGCGGAAAAACATCCCTGTCGCACACTACTGAGGTAGATCCAAGAATCTGGTCTCCTCAGTCCTCTAAATTAGGCTCGCTAATGGCTTATTCTTGTCCTGACACTACGGACTCGTATCTTGTGCGGGGCGAAATATCATCTTGTCCCCACTGAATTACTACCACGATGCGGCTGCGTATGAGGCGTAACCCTCCCTGCTCTGTCGATCTGCGACCACATCGGCTATCGGTAATCCATCCCTAGGATGACATCGAGACACGACATGTCCATGATGCCGGGTCCACGTGAGTAGGAGTCACAGGGGATCTCAGGCTCAATCACGACATATCATCCCTATTCTTGCCCTAATCCCTAAGGGAGAACTCACATACAAAGGCCCCTCTAAGGTCTCTAGAGGTCCTTGCCCATTTCCACCATACTTGGGCCTCACCCTCTAATTTGGAGCATGGCTAGTCTAATCGGGTCGCTTGAGTAATTTCATAGCCTCCCAACACCTTCTCGTCTGCATAAACCAATGGTGCGCCACCATCGAGGTCTCCTCCCTTGTGAATGTCGAATGCGCTCTAAACCCTCTGGGAGGTTACTGGGACCTCCACGACTACCTTATGCCTTTGTGCGATAGCCGACGGCTGACCGGCCTGGCAGTGCGATCCCGAATCTGCGGCGGTGGGTCAAATGTCGGTGGTGCCTGACCAGTGCCCCGTGGACGTCCTCTACGTCCTCGTCCTCTACTAGCCATCTACACAATTAACATGACAGTTAAATCTCAATACAGTATCTCTAAGGCATAAACACAGCCCCGAGACACTAATCATATACATAATTCAGTGTATACACATTGTCCTTGCATTTACGGTAATGCAAGGCAATCATTTTGCATTTAAAATATTGTTTTCAACAAAAAATTTATTTTCGAAGAAAT
Organism: Tetrastigma voinierianum; assembly: GCA_016808115.1. NCBI lineage: Eukaryota > Viridiplantae > Streptophyta > Magnoliopsida > Vitales > Vitaceae > Tetrastigma > Tetrastigma voinierianum. The sequence goes on along the minus strand of JAEQBH010002975.1, from coordinate 300,467 downwards.
TTCATTTTGAAAATTTTATTTTCGAATTTTGTCTAATTTCATTTGATTTTATTTTATTTTTATTTAATTAAAAAAATTTGAAATTTTTGTGATGAAGCCGGTGTTCATGAGCAGGGTTCACGAACAATATTAAGTGGCTTCGAGAGCAATCTGAGTCAAAAGCCAGATCAAAACATTTGGGGAGTGCACCCAGGAGTGCACAAGCACCTAGCGGCCTGCGCCGGGCGCGCGCTGTGGCCATGTCATGGCGCCCCCGGCCCAGGTGTCGCGTCGTGTCGTGGCGAGACCCGGCCGTGTCGCGGGCACGCATGGCGTATCGCGTAGCGGCTGCTGGTGTCGTAGCGCTCAAGTGCGGCGCCCTACGCCTTTACCATGCGGCCGCAGCCTTTTTGGCCGTGTCGCGAGCACGTCTCGCGATACCTCCAGTATTTTCCTTGCCTTTCCAATGGCTGATCATGATCTGATGTTTTGTGTCGTGACCCGGCCCTGCCTCCCAGCAAAAGTCTCTTGCAATACGGCGGTGTATTGTAATACAAACAACCCTTCAAGCCCCCTTTTAGTACATATCTGATGAAGCTGTATTGCGATACAATTACCTCCAGTAACTAGCCTTCTAGCACGCAATACAATATTTGTATTACTGACCTCAAACAACCTCACGCAATACAATGCCTAGCCTACAGTCCTGATGCACTTCAGTGTATTGCAACGCCCTTGTGACTGTTGCTCTCATTGCAATATACCTAGACGTGTTGCAATACAATACTCAACCTATCAAGCCCTTCCAACATGCAATACATTGATTGTATTGCAATTCAAAATCCTTTCCTTTTGCAATACAATTGGCGTGCCCGCAGTTCTACTTTTGACATTTTTTTTTTTCATTTTATACTCTTGGAGACACCTAAAAAATATATACATTTTTCATTCTCCAATACATCAATTAAATTTAAAACAAATTTTGTTTCATTTACTTTTCTTCATGCATGCCTTTGGAAAAACGAATACTTATCCATTTTTTCATTCTCGGTACACGAATAAATTTATAAAAATTTATTTTCACTCATTTTCTTCGAGTTTTTAAGCCAGTAAAACCTAGAAAATATTTTCTCTACTCATGATCTAACACTAACCCTAGTGTTCACCCTTAAAATTTATTTAAAATTTTATTTCATTGTTCTTAAACCAAATAAATTTAGTAAAATTTATTTCTTTTATTTCCTTTGTTCGGTTACACCACTTTGTAAGCTCCAATTCATTTCCATACACCTATGTGCTATTTACCTAAAGCACACAAACATTCACATAACATGACATGGGTATACATACCATATTCATCAAACATTCACACAACATTTCATCCGAAATCTACAAAACAAACAACACATGTATGCGGTGTCTAGTTTTGTCGTGATTTCCTAGGTAATCTCATACTAAATTGAACATCAAACCGCAGTGGTGATGGATGACCAGCTCCTAGGTATTCGTATACCTAAGCTATGATACTAAGCTATGACGCCCCAAACCCGGGGGTCCGTTGACTACCGTCGACCAGCGGAATACAAGTGGATCGGGTTACTGACATACTTCAGAAAATCGATGGAGTCTCCTTTATGCGAAGCTCTACCCGAGATACATCACACAACAATATCTTTGTCCCAATCAACATCAATTACATGATATCTATATCTGAGTAAAAACGACTTCTTGGCCCAATAACAATACTCATCATAATATAAACCAACTATATCCAATAGTTTCAAAAGAGTTAATCAATTCTCTTTTATACAACATATATTAAAATTCTAACATTCTAATACATGTATACATTACAAAATAGAAAGCCACAATCATTTTCTTCTAAACTCAGCCTCTAGGATGATAGTCTCCTACGTGCGCTCACGTACCTGAAAATATGTTCCTCGACCCAGAGTTATTTAATGCTCGATGTAGAATCTATACAGGTGAACTCTCCACCTGAATTATAACTATAAATATAATAACACATATTCGATGATGATCTGCGAATGTCTGGCTCATAACTCTTATTAGTAGCATTCAAAAATTATACCCAACGATTTCTTTCTTCAGGTTATAATAAGATGAAAATATTTTTTAGGAGTGATAGAATAAAACAGTGATAGCATAAGTTAAATTACAAATAATAAAGAAGATTAGAGGCTGTTATAAAAATAACATAAATTGATTTGCAAATATAATAAGAGTAGAAGGACCAAAGAGTAATAAAAGAAAGATATTATAATGAAATAAGGATGAAAATTGTGGAAGAGACAAGTGGCTTAAAGGAAAGAGGGAGGAAGTTTCCTCCTTTGACCGGAAAGTGAAGAAATAAAGGGATAGATAAAATAAATATCTCATTTTTTGGTCTTGGAGAAAGGAGAGCAAAAATACGAACAAAAAGAGAGAGAAAGAAGAAGAAGAAAGAAGATTACAGTATGGAACTACTAAATTTGAATATGGATACATGTCTTGGGTTTGAAGCCCAATCATTTCTTGTTAAGTTAAGTTGAGAAGAGCTCTAAGGACCTAGATATGTGTTTAGGAAGAGTCTAGTTGCAGGTTGAACGAAAAATTCCCTATGTTTGATCATATGCGTCATGGGACCTTAGAGCGAGTTTTTAGGTAAAAATACGGGGTATTCAGTGAGTCTGGCGGTAAGTGTAGCCACATCAATCCTTGATGATAGGCTTTTGAATTTCTCGATTTGGACCTCTGTAGTTAAGTTACCGTCGCTTTACCGAGGTCATTTCGACTAAATCTGGGCGGTCGATCGTCGAGTTCGAGATTCAGTAGCCATTATTACCTTGACGGGTTTTGGGTCAGAAATAAAGAGGAATTTGGCAGTAAGTCCTTACGGGAAATTAGTAGCCCTGTCTGTGAAATTGATGTTAGGCTTGCGATTTCTCAATTCGACCCCTGTAGACGAGTTATAGTGCTTTCTTCTGAAACGGTCGAATGGGTAAGGGTCGACCAGTAAATTCGTCAGCGAGGTCAACGGACCTCATGCGGAGGTCGTGGGGCTTATCTGAGTCGACGAGCTCGTCATGTAGAGCTCGGCAAAGCTCATGCGCAAGCTCAGCTCGTCATGTAGAGCTCAGCCCCTAGTCTGAAGAGCTCAACTTCGTCATGCGAGCTCAGCTCGTCATGTGGCGGAAGCTCGTCACTTGGTCTGGTCGTCGGTTGATCATTTCGTCAAGGCGACTGCGTGACCTCAACCGGAGGTCATAACTTCTTTGTGCGAACTCTGATTAGTGTTCTTGGACTCTATGGAAAGCCCATTGAGTCAGAATCCATCCATATGCCTGAGGAAGATATTAGATGTCGGCCAGGTGTTAGACTAAACTCGTCGCCGGTGCAGCTTTCGTCGGTTCGGTCGACTCGTCAAGGCGATAGCATGACCTCGACGGAAGGTCGTATCTCACCCGTTTGAACCGATTTGGGTGTTCTTGGACTCTATGGAAAGCCCATTGAGTCAAGAATACATTCATATGCCTGAGGAGAATATTAGATGCCTGACCGAGGTGATAGATGAGCTCGTCACTTCAGGTCAACTCATCAATCCAGGTCAGCTCGTCAGATTTGCCCATGTATGACCTCCAACTTCGGAAGGTCGCGCTCCTCCGTCGAACTCGATTTGTTCTTGGACTCTATGGAAAGCCATTGAGTCAGAATACATTCATATGCCTGAGGAGATTAGATTCCTGACCGAGGTGATAGATGAGCTCGTCCACTTCAGGTCAATTCGTCAATCGGTCAGCTCGTCAGTTTGCCTGCGTATGACCTCAACTTAGTCATATCTCCTTCGTCCGAACTCGATTTGGGTATTCTTTGAAGCTTTATGGAAAGCTGGTAGTCAGAATCATCCATATTCCTGAGTAAGATATTAGATGTTACCAGGTGTTAGACGAAGCTTGTCACTTGATTTTTCGTCGATTCGAGGCCTTCGTCAAGGCGTCGCGTGACCTCCAACCCCCGGAAGGTCATAACTTCTTAAATCGAACTGATTGAGTGTTCTTGGACTCTATAGGAAGCATTGAGTCAAGAATCCATCCATATGTCTAAGGAAGATATTAGATGTTAGACCGAGGTTGTTAGACTGAGCTCGTCGCCGATTGCATCGCCGGTTCGGGTTAGCTCGTCAAGGCCCATTTGCGCGCGACCTCAACCGGAAGGTCATAACTTCTTCGTCCGAACTCCGATTCGAGTGTTCTTAGACTCTATGGAAATCCCGATGATTAAGAATCCATCCATATGCCTAGGAAGATATTAGATGTCAGCTGGTTTCAGGCCCGGGCTCGTCGCCCGGTGCGACTCGTCGATTCAGGTCGACTCGCCAAGACTAGCGCGCGCGACCAGCCGGAAGGTCATATCTCCCCTTCGTTTGAACTCCGATTTGGGTCGTTCTTGGACTCTATGGAAAGCCATTGAGTCAAATACATTCATATGCCTGAGAGAATATTAGATTCCTAACCGAGGTGATGAAGTAGGCTCATCACACTTCAGGTCAACTCGTCAATCCAAGTCAGCTCGTCAGATTTGCCTACGTATGACCTCCAACTTCAGAAGGTCATAACTCCTCCGTCCGAACTCCGATTTGGGTGTTCTTGGACTCTATGGAAAGCCCATTGAGTCATGAATACATTCATATTCCTGAGGAGAATATTAGATGCCTGACCGAGGTGATAGATGAGCTCGTCACTTCAGGTCAACTCATTCCGATCGGGTCAGCTCGTCAAAGTTTGCCTACGTATGACCTCCAACTTGGGGTCATAACTCCTCCGTCCAAGACTCGATTTGGTGTTCTTGACTCTCAAAAAGCCCATTGAGTCAAGAATGCATTCATATGCCTGAGGAAGTATTAGATGCCTAATCTGGGTGATAGATGGGCTCGCGTCCGCTGGGTCGACTCGTCCAATCAGTTGAGTGTTCACGTCAGTTTTCGTGACCTCCGAAACGGAAGGTCATATCTCCTTAGATCCAGACTCCGGTTGGGTGTTTTGGACTCTATGGAAATTCCATCGAGTCAAGAATACATTCATATGCCTGAGGAGAATATTAGATGCCTGACCGAGGTGATAGACCAAGTTTACTGAGGTCATCTTAGCTCATCAGTTCAGGTCAGCTCGTCTAAGTTAACTACGTGTGACCTCCAACTTTGGAAGGTCATAACTCCGTCCGGGCGATTTGGGTGTTCTTGGACTCTATGACCCCATTGAGTCAAAGAATCCATTAATGAACAAGCGATAAGATAGAGACTCATATTGGCTCCAGAAAACATGAAAAACAGTAATTTTCTGCAGTACCATAGTTATTCATTTTATAAATGCCTATTATGAATTCATAAAATGGCTCGTAAGCATACATGGTAAGCATATTTATTTATGCATGTAATGAGATATGAAAAATGCAAAGATATGAATAAATGATTGTATATATATATCATATTTGATTTCGAGCGACAATGATCTATTAGGAATACTTGAGATATATACAAAACATAAAATACATATTGATTGTGCGCTTGAACACAGTGAGGATAGATGGGAATATTACCTATTGGGGAAAAGCCGAGTCTGCGGCATACAAGTTACGTGTCGAGGCCCGTTTGGGTCGATGATATGAGTCCCGTTCGGATCACGGTGGCCACGAAAGGGATCACCCGCAGCGCCGAGGCCCTGCGTGGATGGTCAGCGTGTCGTGTCTGGTGATGATACCTTGGTATAATATATCGCGCGCGCCCGGGCCTCGTGGGCCATTGTTCATCCACGGTGAATCTGAGCGCCTTGGTCCCCTCATGGACCTTGTTTCACTCCATTTAGTACAGCTCACCAGGGCCTCATGGTTTCCTATATCCACTTCTAAGGTTTATGCAGACATGGAACATAAAAGAAAATGATAGGTATGTACAGTAGAGTGAAAGAGAATATAGAAGCATAAGCCTTTCTATGTGATAGTATACGATTACAAAGACTTAAGAAGAAAAATACAAGATGACATGAAAAGTATATGAATGATGATAGAAATGGGCGAGTTTATGATAAGTATATATGTGAAGTGATAGAATGTGCTTGTTATATGTGTTATATGCATTTGTACTAGAAGTGTGGTGACCTTAGTAGGGTCATCCCGTGTGTATTAATTACAGCGTAAACAGCACGGGTGTTGTCAGGTGTAGGTGCAGAAGAGGAAACCGGAGGGCCAGGACAATCCACGTTAAGCGAGACAAAGGTCACACATCAATAGGTGCCTTTGGAAGACCTTAGGTCTATTTTGTATATGAATTTTGTAAAACAATGTAAATATTGTAAATGTTAAACACTTCCATATATGGAGCTTGTATCTGAATATTACACTGTAATCATGCTACATAATATAATACAAGTTAAATGTTTAACATTATATGAATATGCAAGTGTAAAGGTTATAAAAAAAAAAGTGACCCCTCACTTGACTCCTATCTTTGAGTTGGGGCGTCACACATATCGAGTCACTCGTGATTTCACTTGTAGCTCTTTAAGTCATGTATGAGAAAACTAGTTTGAACAAAGTTATTTGTTTATATTTGTAGTCTACCCTTCAGTTCTAAGTAGTGGATAGTCTCAATGTTATATTTAGTGGACTACCCTCAGGATATATCAGTGGACGACCCAGACGATTGATATTATGTGTGGACTACCCTTCGATGTATATCAGGTGAGGCGGAGTCTCCGACGATTGATATTTTAGTATGGACTTACCCTCCCAGATCATTATTATTGTTTTTAGACAACCCTCAGAAACCATTTCTCTTTAAGTACCTCATGCACTCACTCTATCTCTCTTCTGGGTGCCCGGTGCATATAAATGCAGTGTGTGATGCCATTTGATCTGATGCATAACACATGCAAATATATCACCATGCATATATTCACGCAAATTAATCCCACAAACATGTCATGTAATTTCACAATTCTTTACATAAAAAATTAGTACCGCTTAGGTTAATGATCAAACACGAGCAATTCCACTTGAATCACTCGACCAAACACATATCTTCACAAAAATTATTTTGTGATCACTGTTTCGGGAATAGTAAAACCCTCGGTTACTGTTCCTTTCAAAACACAAATTATCGATTCACTTTGTGAACCCGTATTTCTCAACCGATTCCAGCCTCATACACATCAAAGCATACATTCATAGCACACGTTTCACCATGGCACTCCAAACGGCCGGGTGGACGGTCGCGGAGGGTATCGCATGGGTTTCCAAATCCAACACCAGGTTCAATTTGGAGCAGATCCGCTCGATCTCTCACGGCCTCATTCAACTCAAACATTAACATATCTCTCTTAAATAAAGGAATAAAACCCAAGTAGGGGAGAAACCCACACCTCTCAGGTTGAAACTCTTCATCCGTACCACGCGAAGCCCTCTCGCGTAGACGACTTTCCTTCTTTGTCCGAAGGCTAGGCGGTCGGATCGCGTGTTGCAAGCTGCCTCTCTCTAAAAAGGTGAAGTCGGCTCTTTGGATCTATATCCTTTCACTCTACGTTTTTGCAACTTGTTGTTGAAGAAAACCATGGCTTATTTGATGTTTGTCTTTATTATCATTTAAATCAAACTCCAAAATGACCAAATATGTCCTTTCTTTTCCCGATTTTGACATTCGGCACTATCTCGGTCGTCCATTTTCATCATTTCTCTACTCATACCACTTATGACACATGAGTACGTGTTACATGTGACTTTCGTTGCATAGAAAATCGTTTTATGGCACCCGAAACGTGATGCCTCGAAAAACGTGCCAACTCAGAAGCTTGTCTCTCGATTCTCACAGTACACGTGGTAACTAGATTTTGCGAGATGATTCCAACGGTGTCAGTTTCATAATGAGATCTAGAGAATAAATTTCGGTTTAGCAGAAATTACAATTTTGTCAGTGATTTTGTATTGAAATTACGATTTTGCTTTCAGAAATTGGTGCTACAATTTGCAGCTTTCTGCCTCCTAAGGGATTTAGATTTATTGCGGGCATCATAAAGGATCGTTGGAGTCCTTGAATACCCAAAAAATTCTGGATCAAATTGATAGTTCTAGCTCATTCAAGTGAATCCCTTGTCTACCACAGGTCTTCTGTTGATCGAATTATTTTACCTATAATGCAAGAAAGGATTACCAACCATTCCGGTGCAGGGGTGAAGGACTTGAATCGAGTGCTTGTTGCTCACGACTCTGTGGTCGTTAACAAAGACTACACACCGAGAGGCTGTTAGGCGGCACCTATTCATCCCTATGTCTCTTAGGGAGATCTCGCGAGAGAAGAGGAGACTGCATTGCGATGACTATGTGGTTTACTACGGTGAGTTGATTATGATATTGGGGAGGTCATAGATCTTGTTACTTTTCTTGATCTTTGTCCATAATCCACCCGGTATGATAAATGGAATATTGCCATGAAAGAAGAGATGTTGGTAAAATTTAATAATGGTGTTTGGATTTGGTATTTTTGAAAATTTTAAACCCATAGGTTGCAAATGGGTTTTAAAACCAAGAAAGATACTAAAGGAAAATTGAAAGGTTTAAAAGCTAGATTAGTTTGCAAGGTATACACAAAAGGAAGGGGGTTGATTACACAGAGACCTTTTCTCTTGTATCTTCTAAAGACTCCTTTGAAATAATCATGGCATTGACGCACGCTTTAATCTTGGATTGCATCGGATGGATGTCGAGCAGGCGTTCCCGAATGGAATCTTTATGAGGAAGTGTATATACCTTGTTAGGAGGGTTTTGTAGTTGATGGAAAAAGAGAGAATATGGTGTGTAGACTTGAAGTCTATCTATGGTTTAAAAAGGGCCTCGAGGCAATGGTATTTAAAGTTTCATGATGTGGTCATTTCTCTAGGTTTTGAAGAGAATACTGTGTAGTTCTGCATCTATTTAAAGATCAGTGGGAGAAAATTTATATTTCTCATCTTATATGTTGATGACATTCTACTTGCGAGTAATGATTTAGGTTTGCTTATGGATGTTAAAAGAATGTTATCACAAAATTTTGATATGAAGGATCTCGGTGAGGCAAATTTTGTTTTGGGTATAGAGATCCATAGAGATAGAGATCATAAGTTTTTGGGGCTTTCACATACAGCCTATGTTGATTGTGTCTTGGAACGATTTGGGATGAAAGGTTGTAAGTCGGGTTTGACTCCTATATTCAAAGGAGACAGGCTTAATAAAGATCAATGCCCTAAAAATGATGTTGAGAAGGCAGCTATAAAGGATATTCCTTATAGCAGGTGTTGTGGGGAACTTGATGTGATGCAGTGTGCACTATACGAGAATATTGCTATCTCACATTAAGCGTCATGGGCCGTTATCTCGCTAATCTGGAAATGAGCATTGAGTTCTTGCAAGGTTACAGGTATCACAGAAAAACTAAAGACCATATCTTGTATATGAAAGTGGATGACCTCTAGTGATTGGTTATGTAGATCTTGATTTAACATTGTGGAGATGTGAAAGTCTACCACATGCTTTATTTTTACACTTGCGAGTGGAGGCGATTTCTTCAGAAAAAGTTCTAAGCAATGCGTTGGTGGCTTCTTCTACAATGGAAAATTTGAAATTGTTGCTTGTTATGAAAGCTGGTGCTCATTACTAAGTAAGTTTGAGAAATTTTTATTTTAAGGACTCAGATTGTTAAGTCTACATCACATGACGACCAAACTCTCTTGATAACTCTAGTCTTTGTTTCTTTTGCTAAGAGTACCAAGAATCTTTGGAGGAGCAAAGTAGGTTGAAATACTTCAAACTTATAGGTTGGTAGATAATGGGATATAGAGTGATCACATTACTATTGATAGAATGCTTGTTGATCCACTAACCAAAGGCTTGCGACCTGTTGATTTTAATAAGCATGTTTTGCATATGGGTCTTGCTGCATCTTTTGATGTACTGAGTTAGTGGGAGTATGTGATGTACTTGCTATTCATGATGCTTGCATAATACATTCCAGTTTCAGTTCCCACTTGTGGTTATTTTGTTTATTACCTATATATTACTTGTGCATGTTTGTGGGAATGTATAAACTTTTATGAGCTCATCGCGGTTAATGGGTCTTATGACATAAGTTCTGAGCTTCTCGAAGCATAAAGGGGATGTAGTCCCATACGAGTTTCTATGAAACCATAAAGGGGACGAGTGCATTGTCAACATGTTTATTTATTTTGGAATCACAAGTGTCGACTTCGCACTACACTTTATCACACTTAGGATGTGACCCGATGCAATTTTAGTGCTTGTGGTTGTGGAAGGTATTGTATCAATTCGAGATGCTCTCATAGCCACGGAGTTCGGCTATTTTTGCATTAGATGGGTTCGGTGAATGTTTATTTTGGCCCTACGGTGTTGTTCGTCTAGAGTCTTTTCACTTTGTTCTTAAAATTCATAAAACTCAATTAGCATTGCCCAGTGATGAATGTTGGAAATATTTTTAAATATGGGCTTACGCTGAGTGATTTTTATTTTTTGAAAAGCAGATCGGAATGTTGGCTGGTAAGCCCAAATCAATTTATGTGATTCAATACGGTTGGGCCTAGGTTCGTCTCAGCAAATATATAATAAGTGTGATATGAAAGGTGTGAGGCCAAGAAGTTAAAGCGGGCTCTTAGTGGGAAGACCTTGAGTGTATTAATGTGCTGGGTCCTCTCACGAGTCCCTATATAAGGTGTGCTCTGCCCCATTGGTGAACACGAATACAGGTTGAAAATAGTAAAACCACAATGGGAAGAGGATCGGGAGAGGAAGGTCTAGTCGCTATTGTTTTCAACTGGAGGATCTTGGATATGACGGTAACTTTTAACATGGCACATCAATCGGGTATGTATTTTGATTTCCGTGTTTTTTGATGTGTTCTATATTGACTAGATGTGTTCTATATCGACTATGCATCGATCTTGGGTTAATGTTGAAAATCTAACATGTAAAATCCTAACAGTGAATCTTGAAAGCGACGTGTCGACAACAATGGCGCTGAAAGCGACCTGCCGGTGACGCCAAACCCGACATCTCACCAGGCATTGATCCGGTAGGTGTTGCAAAGGAGAAAATAAAAAATCTTCCTTCTGGTTGAGGGTGGTCTTTATTTAAAATTTTTTATTCATTTTAGTGAGACAGTGTCGAAGATAAATCTCATTTAATCGCATAAAACAATGATTGAATATTTAAATTCAATCTAGCTATGATACCAAATTGTTAACCTTAATACGAAAATTAACACATAATATTTCAGATCATCGAATTCAAGCTCATCTCACGATAATAAAATAATATAGATTTATATACTTGATAATTGAATATCTTAGAAAGCAAGATTTGTTCATCTGAGATGCTTGTCTACTTAAAAACGAGATCACGGTGTACGGATCATCAAGTATATGAAACAAATAATAAGCGAGCATCTTGAATTCTCATTGGTCCAATCTGTCTTTGGAGTGCTTGTGGTTTGTCTTCCAAATTAAGTGCAACTCTCAAATCCTTGTTTGAAAGAACACTTGGTATGAGAGATTCCTTCGAGTTATAGATCTTAATCCTTGATCTGTAACTACCATTATCAAACTTTAGTCGTAAATTGTTTTAAGTAATTGAGTGGAAGAGTCTTTACAACATATGAAGGGTTTATATATAAACATTTATAGGAGAAGAGGGCGAGAATAAAGCGTTAAACCGTTATAAGCGTGTAATTGAATAACTACATTCTTATAATAAATTATATTTTATTATAATATGGATTATATAATAAATTATATTTATTATAATTTTTACTCAATCGAGGTAAATATCTTTTATAACGATTTAAGATATTGGATATTAACTTTAATTTGCTAAATACTAGGTTAGTGGGCCACCCACTTAATTTTAATGTGGAAATAACAATTTTATGTACAATTTCAGAAAACTTTGGATATTACCATACGTGTTAAGTTAGAGCGCAAGTATCTTAAATTTCTTTATTTAAGAGTTTATTGGTAGTTTATCGAATAATGCATCTTTTATTAAATATTTTTTAAATTAGGTGACCCAAACTTAATTTCAGGTCTTTTAATCATAAATTTTCAAATAAATTAAATAGGACCCATAACATATATAGTTTCCCTTAAGAGAAAGGTAAGGGAATAAAACGAAGGGGAAATTGTGTGGTGCCAGAGAAAAGGTAAAGAGGAGGCGGCTTTGTGGGGTTTTCTAGCTTGGTGAACGAACGGGGCAATGGAGCGTGTTCTCTCGGCTGCCGACATCATCCTCACTGTTGATGGGGCAGGTTAAAAGGAAGAGGAATGCGTTAGGGAGACTATTATTTTAACTAATAATTATTAAAAGTGTGAATGCTTTAGGGAAACTATTATTTTATCTAAGAGTTAAAGTTTTTAATTAATAATTATCGTGTTAGAGTTGATTAATTCAAATTCTATCTCATTCAAACTCCAAAGTTTACTTCGGTAGTCACTTATTTTTATTTCCTTAAAAAAATCACAATTAGACTGAAAATTCTGATACATGTGAGGTGTTTAGCAAAGTTTTAACAAGTGCTTGTCCATCGATGACATTTCCTAACAGCAAAGGGATTGTTGAACGAAGGAAAGATCAAGAATATCTTGAGATTGAAAAAAGTTTAAGGGTCAAATGAGACACACAAACAAAACTCGAGAGCATTTATGCACATTATCCCGGTGAAAGAGATTCTATATTAAGGATCTGTTGAAAAAAAACCAAGCTGCAAGAGATCATTCACATCTTTGGGCATGGGAGTGCGAGGCAAAACCAACTTCAAGTGACCCTCAGGAGATAGAGAAGCATGCATGGCTTGCTACAACCACCCAGGGCCGGTCCTGATATTTTCAAGGCCTGGGGTGAAGTAACAAAATAAGGACCCCTAATGTATATTACTAAAGTTCGTGTGTACATGATAAAAAAATAAAAAAAATTACTTGTAAATGGTAGTTTTTTATTAGATTTAATAAATAGCATATTCTTTACAATCTAAATAAAAACATTGAATGAATTAAGTATACAAATATTTCATAGAAAACAATGTGGCGTTTAAATCACGAAATCGTTGATAATAGTGTCGGCGTCGATAATTTATAACGTATTTTCGTCGTAAAATTTACAGGTCGATTCCAGTTTTGCTTTGTGGCGTTGTACGGCGCCGAGAAGGATTTGATAATTTAAGCTTTGAAAAACTTATTTCGACGAATGCTAAAGTCATTGGCATCGTTAATAGGATTTGGTATACAATTGACTTGTTGGATAAAATGCAACGGCTTTGACCAACTGGAGAATTTGAGTGGTGACGTTAGCATTTGTAGTCATTTACTTGATACTTTAATTTAGAAAAAGTCATCTGCATCAACATCAGACAAATTATTATGAAAAAGTTGTCTTAAATTTGGTGTAAAATTACTTTTAATTCATTATCATCAACTGACTTCAACTTTTGGATCAAATAGAATCTGAAAATATTTTCAAATATTTTAATTGCTCAAATTTATCTTTCAAATAAGCGATTTCCATATCCACAACAACCAAGAAATAATTAACTCTAAAGGACTCCTCAACTGAATGTATTTCTTCATCATGATTATTCTCATCAAATTGTTTTTTTTCCTAAAAACACAACGTTTTGTCGAAAGTATTGACTCTATATTCATATCAAATGCAAGACTTTTGGCAATATTCATACTGGATTCAAACCCTTCACTTCTATATTTTTCAAAAAATAGCATTACACCTTCCAATTCCTTTGTTGTAATGTCAATGCACATAGATTTAGATTGCAACTTCTTACTCACCATGTTAGTAGCAAATAAAATTTCATACCAAGTAAAAACTCAAAATACTCAGGGCGCCAGCGAACTTTCTGCTTCGCGCGACGGATATCATCACAAGATTTATACAACTGCAACAAAAGCTAACCTAATTTGAGATGCTTGAAATCTATGCTTTAACACTTTTAATTTGACTTTCCCATGAGTATTACACAAGATTTCAGATTAAATCAGGAACATTATCAAGTAAAACCTTCCATCTTTTAGTAAATTTGCAAATAATGAATATATGCGTTGCACAATTCAAATCTAAAGCCGGTTTAACTTCGAGAATGTATTTGTATCCTGAGAATTATGATTAAGACTATGACAAGCATATGACATATATAAAGCCCTCGGATTTATTTCTAGCAATCTCTTTTGAACCCCTTGACCCCTGACATCATCAACATTCAGATCAAGAGACTTACATGCATTTAATAATTCATTAAAAAGCCTTAATCCAGATGTATCATCCACATTCAAGAACTCTAAAAAGTACTCCTCTATTTTTATTTTGTTACTAGACTTGTTACACATCGTACTATTAAATTCATTTGTTCTTGATGACTCATCTAGGAATTTAATTAAGAATTATAGTCTGATATTTTTATTTGATGATCTTATCCATAAGTTCTAACACTATAGGTTAAAGAGAAATTAACTCATTTTAAATTTATGACCAGATAATGTGGTAATAGATTTCTTGATTTTAATTAGTCTAACATGATCTTGCATTATCAAATCCAACTACATGTCATTTAATTAATCCCAAAAAATTACCATTACTATCCTAATAAAGTTTTTCGTTGGATCCTCGAAAAGCTAAATTATTTTTAGCAAGATATTTCATAACATAAATTATTCTTATTAAAACTTGTCTCCAACGTTCTTTCTCCTTTAAAATTACTTGTTGCAAACCCTTATCAATTGTTTCATTATGTTTTAAGCTTACTCTTAGTTCAGTCCAAGTATTCATGTTAGTCATATGCTCAATACTATTCTCATATTGTTTGAATCTCTCACTAAGATGCTTCCAATCATTCAATCAATCATTTGCTAAAAAACTTTTGTTGTTTTGAGTTGTAAACAATTTGCCACAAAAGCAATATACTTTATTCACATGTTTAGAGTAAACCAACCATTTTCTATCAGTAATCTCTTCGTTACTCATCTTTCTAGAATAACAAGCATACGAAAAATGTCTAGATTTATTATCTAAAGGAAACTCAAGATTCAATTCCCTTATAGGTCATTTTTCAACTAAAATATTGCTCTTTATTGTCGAGATTTCCCCAATTTCTAGGATCATAAATGTCCAAAGGAGGGACTAAGTGTTCATCAATGCCTACATCTTCAATTTTGGATGCATTTGGTACATTATCATGTTCATTCAAATAAGTATTATCCTCATTGATATGATTTGGCACATTATCATGATCATTCAAATTAGTAGAGTCTTCATTGATATGATTTTCATCATTTAAAATTTCATTAGATTTTTCAAGATTATCTACACCCACTCTCTTAGAAGGCTCTTGTACTCTTTTAAGAATAAATTTGTCAATAGCTCCTTTTTGTAATTCTATTATCTCCTCTATTTGTTTTCTTTTTTTTTCTTTTTTCACTACCGGATAAATGTTTTTTAGGCAACATCATATGAAAAAGTTATGAATGTAAAAAAGAACAATAACACCTAGAATATGGAAAGAGGCTTAGGCTAAATGGCTTGTATTTAAACGAATTTCGAGTTTTGAATTCCAAAACCGCAACGACTAACAGTAATTGAAAATTTTACATCAAAATTGATAATAGTTTGAATTTATAAAAATTAATAATATATATAAACTAACAAAAAAATATATAAATAGTTGAGAAACTAAAAAAATGAAAATAATCTACAAAATCCCTTCAAGTAACATTTGATACTTTCTTTCAACTCATTATACTCTCACCCAAATGGAAAGTTCAACTCCCATTATTATATGGCATCCAATGATTTGTGCTCCCCCTTTGTGTCAATCTCACTGATTGCATAAGCATCTTCAATTAAAAAAAAAGTAAATAAATTTGATTTTTTCTTTTCTTTTCTTCTTTAGGAGACACTCATAATGTGAATACGAATTAACAACCAATAGGGACGAAGACACTTTGTCTAACACTAACACAGACACTTGTGTCACTGTCTAATTCTTTCCCCCCTTCCTTCCTAGTCCCTTACACTATTAAAATTTAGAAAAGTCCAATCCCAGGTTCCTAGCTATCTATCCAACTACAAAGGTATTGGATGATTAATTTACCTTTATTGCTGAGTTTAGCAATCCCAATTGACAAAAAACCCCAAGAATTTCACTTCCCTGCATGTTGGATCAATGACAATAATATAAATAAAACATTATGGAAAGACTTAAAAACAAAAGAGCTAGAAAAAGGGAGAGAGCTTCTTGGAGAATATTTCAGCCAAATTTCTAGAAAATTTCAGCCGAATTTCCAAAAAATTTCAACCAAATTTCCAAAAATTTAAGCCGAATTTCTAGAAAACAGAAAAAAATGAAGAAAAATAGGGATAAAGTTCAATGGGAGTTTGAAGGTGCAGTTAAAGTCATTTGTCAAGGGCTTTTCCATGAAAGTTTCCTCTTGTCTTGGTAGAGCGTTGCGGGCAACAACCTTGTTGAATTTCTTGTGGACGGTGAGACTTGAGAGCATGAGAGGTTAGGCCGTTAGGGACTTGAGAGCATGAGAGGTTAGGCCGTTAGGGCTTGAAGGTGTAGATTACTATATCGTAAGTTGTAACTAAATAGTTAATTTAGCTGTAAAAAATATATCATCCTCATCTCCTCAATTGTTTGATGGGACTTTTAAATTTATATAAAATTTCAACCAGTCCCTTTTAATATATATATATAATTTTTTATTAATTGTGATTGTTTTAATAAATTAAATAGAGCCTCAAAATGAATAATTGATACCAATTATTGATGTCCATGGCTCAATGGACATAGTGCTAAAAAAAACCGGATCTTATCATGCGTCCGTGTGTAAGTAATTCTCACGTGGTGATAATTTATACGCATGCATGGAGCCGTCAGCCGCGACGGATCATAATCTCAAGAGAAATTTAATTAATTATAGTAGGTTGTAAAAAACGTTACCGTTGAGTAAGCTTTGTAGTGATTGATTTTTATTTTGAGATCACAATAAAATTTTATCATATAGATTAAATTTTATTCACGCTCTTTCATCTTAAGAAATAAAATTAAATCTAATAGTATAAAACTCATTCGCATATCCGAACTAGCTCTTTATAATTGAAACCTTTGAGTGTAAAGGTGGCGAAGGAATTGGTGCTTTACTCATCCTTAACGTATCAAACTTAAAATTGGGCTTTTGAAAAGCAACGAAAAAGAGACACTGAATGTCATATAAGGATGGTGACACAGTCCACCAACAAGAAATAATTAATTATTTGGGAGCCTACAAGAACTAGTAGGTCCCAAAGTATCCCAGAAATCTCTAATATAAAAACCAACACCATTCACTTCTTTCCATGCAACTTTCACTACACCTCCTACTTGGGCTTCCAGTCTCACTTTCTCAGCTTTCACCATTCATGGAGTTCCTCCATACTCTTCCTGTTCTGGCTTTTCTTTCGGTATGTCCTCACCATCTTTTTTGCGCTGCATTTATTAAAGTTCTTTCTTTTGTTTCATTGTGATTAATACAACTTAATTTATCGAATTTAATGGCAGGTGGTGGTTGTAGTAAGCCATGCTTCTCAATCTTCTGAGGGTTACTGGAAGTTGGTTTTGCCTCACACTTCCATGCCCAAGGCTGTGAAGGATCTCTTGCGGCCTGGTTTGTTCTAACACATCCTTATATAGACTTTTTCTGCAGCAATATCCTTTCTTTCTTGTGTTTCCTCCATGGTTTACCATGTTAGAGTTTTCATGGATGTGTTATACGATAATTAATACACACAACTGAAAGCGGAAACGAGCATTGTTGGGTGTGTGTATAAAGTGTCACATCAGTTAGAAATAAGGAGTATCGTGAATTTATAAGCATGGATATATGAGATTTTTTGAGGAAGCCCAAAAGACAAAGTTATGAGGGTTTTAGGCCCAAAGTGGAAATATCATACCAAAGTGGGAGGATGTGTCTATAAGATTTCTCAACATGAATAATTTAAATGTTTTCACTTGATGACGCAATTGAAAACTTTAATGAAGCTAGAAACCCTTTTATTGATATGTTTGGAAACTTTTATGCCTTATTCTAATATCTGAATTATATGTTGTTTATGTAATCTGGATTAGTTGACATCTGGACCCAAACTATTGCTTGTATAATTATTTGGCATATAACCACGTTATCCAAAACAGTTTTGGGTAATGTCCATAATTTCTGTGACTCAAACTTATTCTAAGACTACAGAAGCATGATGCTGATCATATTGAGATTTTAGGAAAATTCAGACCAATTCTTAGACTCCTAAGATCTCTTAATTAAACCGGCATCTGGATACCTTCACTAGTCTCATCATCATTAGAGAAGCTACATAACGGACACTTATATGAAGATGTTTTTCCAATTTTTGTATAAAATAAATAAATTTGAAGATGAATTACCATTTTAAATACTCCTTAATCTACTCTGAATTTAGAAATTTAAAGGCCATGTTTTAATTAACTTATTTGTTTTTATAAATTATTTTCTAGATTTTTTTTTTTTTGGTAATTGTTAAATTCACCTGCAAATATTGAACAGGAGGTCCAAGTCCTGTGGTTGTTTCTGCTGCCCCTTGTGGTATTCACTTTCATTTTAACAAACCCCCTCAAGAGGCTCAAGTAGATGACTCAAACATAGGTAACTTCTTCTTGGAAGCAAACCTGCATCCAGGTTCAAAAATGAAGCTGCGCGTAGCCACAACCACAAACGGAGCTGTTTTCTTCCCTCGTCAAGTTGCTGAATCCATACCCTTTTCATCCAACGACCTTCCCGAAATCTTGAACCGGTTTTCCCTGAAAGAAAAATCTGCAGAAGCCGAGATAATAAAGAATGAGATAGAAGCATGTGAGGAGCCTGCCATGGAAGGAGAAGCCAGGTCCTGAAAATGTTTCAAAAAACGATCACTCCTTTTTATGCATTATATTTAGGGAAAAGTAGGTTTCAGGTAATTAATTTGAAAAATTAACAAGAAACAATAATTAAGATTCAGGTATAAAAATAATTATGATAATAGCTATAATAATATATTCAATAATTATGGTAGTACATTCAGTAGGTATTATAATTATTATTTATACTTAAACTATAATTATTTTTTCTTGTTATAACCTAAACCATGCAACAAATTCTTTATACCTTCTTGACAATGATTATCAAATTGATTAACCAAAACCTACTTTTCCCTTATATTTATATTTACAATTACACATGAGTATGTTAATTACAAATATGGGTAATTACAAGTATTAAAAAAATGTTTAAAATAAAATAAATCAAAAGATACAAATTTGAATCAAAGAGAATATAAAAGGCACCGTGGCTTTCATCAAGGCTGAGAATCATGATCCTTGACAGGTACTGTGCTACATCATTGGAGTCCTTGATTGATTTCGGGACTTCCAAACTCGGAAGAAATGTGAATGTGATGATGAATGAGGTCAAATCGGGGAACCAAGAGTATGAATTTGGAGTGGGAATGAAGAAGGTTTCAGACGAATCTGTAGTTTGCCATCAACTGAACTACCCATATGCAGTTTTCTACTGCCATATGTTCACTAAGACTCGGACTTATATGGTTCCGTTGGTGGGTGCTGATGGAAGCAACGCTAAAGCCATGGCAACTTGTCACAGTGATACATCAGCTTGGCACCCAAAACATGTCGCCTTCAAAGTGCTTAATGTTAAGCCAGGAACTGTCCCTATCTGCCATGTCCTTCACAACAATGCCATGGTCTGGATTCCGAAGTGAATATTTATCTGGAAATGATCATAAGACATATTTAATCCTCAAGCCTATTTGAAGTGTTCCATCTGTTAGATATATAGTCGATGGTTTCTACTTTCTAGCATCAATAGTGTGGTTCGAATAAGGGAAGATTAACGTGATGTGAATATAGTGTGTGATGGTGTTCATCAATCTCTCTGAGGTTGATTTAAGGAATATTGCAAATATTAATGTTGTATCATGTGTGGAATTAATAATAGTGATATGTAATCTATCTTGTTTCTTAACTATGTTATATATTGTAACCCTAAGACGTAACTCAATTGCCAGGTGTATAATTGTTAATTTACGTGGTGAAAGCAAGGAAATTGCAGTTCAAAGACTCATTGATTCGATATAATACTAAGAAATTGAATAAGGCTGAGAAAAATCTCAAAAAAAAATTTCATACCATTTTTAGCCTTCAAAGTGCTACCAATCAGAACAACTTAGCTGGTTAGAATTAAAACAATCGAAGCTTAAAAATGTGTGCAATCTTCAATACATCAAATAACTATTTTGAGAAATGTTATTAAAAATTCATTTTAAAAAAAAATAATTGTCATATTGAGATTAGGGAAAATTATGTTTTTGTATCCTAAGGGAAAATGATTCAAAAAGAGGAAGAAAAGGGTTGCGTACCAACTCCCAAGTTTGATGCTTTTTGGGAAAATAAAAATATATCCATGTTGTGAATCGGAACCTGCAGCCTCTTTGGAGGACAATTTTGCCATCCACCACATGTCAATGGGTCCCATCGTTACCTTTCACTCTCTCTCCTCCCTTCTCCACTCGTTACTCTTTCCATGCCACCTATAAATTAAAAATCATTTTTCTTCTTTTGAAAAAAAAAAAATCATTTTTCTTTTTAAATACTTTTCAACTCTTGTAAAGCTACACATTTATAAGAAATCTTATGGATGATTTTTTTTTTTTTTCGTCCTGAATATTCTTTCCTTTTTCTTTACACTCCAATCCCCAAACATGTGTAAGCTTACATGTATTAAATACCATACAAGGATATTTTGGATAAAAAAAGAAAAAAGTTAAATTGCAAAGTATAATATATGGGTAAAAATAAAATCAAGGACATTTATATACGATTTACCCCGTATAAAGGTGGCATGTTGCATTCCAATTTTTTTGCTACAAAAGGAAAAACCCACCTTTACCTTCTTTACACAAGCAAAGGTTCCGATTCTTCTTAACTCCCATCATTCTAGTCTTCTCCTGCGGTTCAAGATCTTCAATGGAGTCTCCTCTCCTACTCGTCTTACCCTTTCTCTGCTTATAACCCTTATACAAAAGAATATGTTTTAATTTTTGTCTTTTTTTTTTTTTTAATTATTATTATCTGCATTGATTGATATGAGAAGCTGATGAAAAAATTATCCTGAACTTTCAATGCAGCTAGCACAGACAACAAGACATGCTGTTTTACCTTCTCAAGTCTACTGGAATTCTATTCTGCCAAACACTCCAATGCCCAAAGCTATGAGAGGTGTTCTACGGCCGAGTAGGTTATTGTGCCCTTCCAAAGTTCAGTGGAATGTTAAAAAAAAATAGTGATACTTGAAAAAAGAAAAAGAAAAAAGGCTGGGATCACTATTTTTATGAATTCTGAAAAATACCGAGAACACTAGAAATTTGTTTGGTTTCCAGTGGTGTTCTGAAAAACTCATCTATTACCTGTTTAATTATGATTTTTGAAAACTATTTTCTGATCCAAAAAACAAGAAAAACGAAGAAAACAATAACACATTTGGTTTTTTTTTTTTTTTGAAAAAAACTTGACAACAATAAAAGTTTTCAAAAAACACAAAATGGTGTTTTTTGTGATTTCAAAAACTATTTTCAAATAACAGTTTTCAAAATGGTGTTCTCATTGTTTTCAAAAACTATTTGAAGAACAATTTTCAAAAACAGTATTCAAACTGAGGAGAAGAGAATGACAGTTTTTCTTCACCAAATGAATGATTTTTCAGATATAAAAAAATATATAAATATAAAGAGCATGAAAATGGCATAACTCTTCTTTGTGTCTCTGTGAACACAGGTTACAAGGGAAAGGCATTGTTATTTCCTTTTACTTTCAACTATGCTGCTACTGAGGATCAACTTCGTTCAGCAATGTCAGCTCTCTTTCCGTACCACTATGCTGCTACTGAGGATCAACTTCATGCCGACCCAACTGTACTGGCTATATTCTTCTTTGAAAAGGACCTTCTTCCTGGAACAAAGATGAATTTTCACTTCATTAAGAGTTCAAATAAATTTGCCAGATAATTTTCTCATCAAAAAATTTGCCAGACATTTTGAACCATTTCTCGGTCAAACCAGGATCTCTAGAAGCTCAGATAATTAAGAACACAATTGAAAGGTGTGAGGCGCCTGCCATTAAAGGTGAGGAAAAGTACTGTGCAACTTCACTAGAATCCATGATTGATTTCAGCATTTCAAAGATGGGAAAACAGGTTCAGGCAATTTCAACAGAGGTGGAGAAGGAAACCCAGAAGCAGGAATACACAGTTGCGGTTGGAGTAGAGAAGATGGCAGGTGATGAATCTGTGGTGTGTAATAAGCAGAACTATCCTTATGCTGTGTTCTACTGTCACGTGACCCAGAATACAACGGCTTATATGGTTCCATTGGTGGGTGCTGATGGGACCACAGCTAAAGCAGTAGCTGTGTGCCATATAGACACATCTGAATGGAACCCCAAGCATTTGGCTTTTCAAGTGCTTAAAGTTAAGCCAGGAACTGTTCATCTTCCATTTCCTTCCTCAGGATCACATTATCTGGGTTCCCAAAGGGATATCTGCAGAATAGATTTGGTGTACGTATATGAATAATAGTAGTTTGATGTCAGCAGAATAGGCTTGGGTACGTATTTGAATGATAGTAGATTGATATTTATGTGTATTTCAACCTTCACATTTGGTCATGTACAAATGTTGAAGCTAGCATGCTGAAAACGTGGATGATGATTTAATAGACTAATAATTATCCTCTTCTTAATTTTGAAGTATTTTTTACTGAACTTCATGATGTGAAGGGAGATTCTAAGGGAGTTCCCTCATTTAATAAGAGTTATATAATAAAAAACATACACTATAAGACACCTCATTAACAGAAAATAATAATATAAACTATAAAGACCCTAATCCTATTGATATAATGAATCCAGATCGATTTAATTCAGATGTTAGTTTTTCAAAGCCACTAAAGTATGCTAAGCATCTAATAATAGGACTAGAGGGACGGCGAGCCTACAATATTATGAATCAGATGGAAATATGTACCAATGCTGACAACCCAGCAGACTTAGATGGAGGCAACCGACTTCTGTAACAAAGCCATCTTCCAATCCGCTCCCACGTTTCATGATCCTGCTCATGAACAAAAACTGATCAACTAAAGAGGATGGAACCCAGTTGATTTTGTAAAACTCAAGAAAAATATTAATTTTTATGAAAAATGGCAAAAAACAGTAAAAATTATCGAAATGGTTTAGGGAAATCTAAAAAAATTTTGCATCCTACGACGAAACGTGACTAATCAGCTGGATTCGTCTCGCGAAATTCCGATTAAATGCACTAATTCTGCCAAATTTCGCATTAAATCTGATTTTTACAATTTTTTGGAGCGCTCTACTTGATACTTAAAACAAGATTTTGAGAAAATCTCAAATGAAAAATATATTAAGCAAAGTTCTCATTTAAAATAATTAAATCGAATCCAAGATAAAATAATCGCTGGTGCGTAAACATACCCAACCAATCCGCGACGTACACAACTCGCGAACCATTTAAGTTGTGGATGCTAAAATCGTGATTGGCGCGATAAAATAACAGATTTTCGCTGTAGAAAGAGAAACCAGATAGAGAAGAGCTGGGAGAGGAGTAGTTCAACTTCTCTACAACTAATGGCCTGCTTGCCTCCTGGCTGTCAAGAACTGGAAGTCCATCTTATGCGACAAGAGTTACGCTGCGTAGTACCTGAACGTAAGGATTTCACAAGATCTGCTGAATAATTTCCTTGAGATCGTGGGCTTTTAGTCTCCGAGACTTCCAAGCTTCTCACTTTCGCTCCAAGAGATAAGTGATTCTTTCTACTTTTAAGCCATTTTCCATTCTAGCTGCTTGCTGAGTTTTAATGCTCTAAGGGGGTTGTTCGGGCCTCTTTTGACCTAAGGGGTTGTTTGGAAAAATAATGGGTTATGAGAATAGTGCCATGTTTTTACCCTATAAGATGTCTAGTTTTTGGGGCTGATTTTCGGTTAAAAAAATGGAGAATTTAGACTAGTATCCTTCAAGGAAATTGTAAATCTATCTGAGAACTTGATATTAAGTTTTTGAATCACCCAAATCGGACCTCTATAACTCAAGTTATGGTATGTTTTTCGAGACTCCACATACCTGGTGCTAAGTAATGGTTTTGTCCGTATTTTGGATTGCTAGGCTAGCTCGAACCGAGTTCGAACTATCCCGTGGTATGTTATAACTTGTTGTGTGAAATGCCTTATGCATCCTATGCCACAATTGATTCTGAGGGATGAGTTGTCATTGCTCGAGTTTAAAATGACATGCTTGGTAGTAATTGATCAATGTCAATATATAAAATATAATGTATTGACATGAAGAGTATGATATGCGTATAAGTACGTTAACACGACGGCGCACGAATTGAAATTGTATGTTGATTAATATAATTGTCCAAATGATGCATAGGTGTAATGCATTAATGAAATTGTCCACATAGCATCCATATATATATATATATATATATATATATATATATATATATATATATATATATATATATATATATATATATATATATATGATATTTATTATAAGCATTTAAATTTATTATAATCAGATTTCATACGCACTTTACATCGTGATGTAAATGAGTGTGTGTGCATGATTGTTGCCATTCACCATTTCGTGAATGGTTGTGGACACAATATCTTGAATGATGTCCAATAGACTCCATGATTTGTAATGTTGTAAATTAACATTGTGTTTGGTGTTACAGTTCAAAACGGACAAAATCATTTGAAAATGGAAAATGAAATTATATGTTGCGAAAGTTCATTATCTTTTTCGGGTTACACATACGAATCCACTCCGCGAAAGCCCGTAAAGTGTGGGTTGTTTGTAAAGCTTACTGGGATCCTCGAGTACCCGCCACCCATGTTACATTACGGATTTTTGAAAATAAATTATCATCAGGCGACATCCAAAAGCTGTTTGAAACAAATGAAATTTGTTTGCAAATGATCATTTGATGTAATCCAGAATTATGGATTTTATCACGCATGAGCTCTTCAAGATTGTGTAATAGGAGCTCATTGGGACTCTGGGTTTGATTTGAGTTTCATGGATGACTCAAGATATCGTGGCTACGATGAGTCGTGATTTCATTCATGGCATGTAGAATTCCTTTCCGTGTTTGTATAATCTTGATCGAATGTTTTCGTGGCGATACGATCATCGTGATGCGCACTTGCGAAGTAACCCCATAGAGTTTACTCTACTGCACTACCACCTCCGTCGTGCGACCCCTTTCAGGTACAAGGAGTGTGCAGGGAGATGACGCTTACTCGAGGCCATTGTGAAGAAAGCCAGGTTGTGTCTTTTGTTCTTACTTTTGTAAAATATATTAAAACAAATTGTTTTGATATAAATTTGTGTAAAGAGTATTGTAATTAAACTCGTAAGGACTATGGTATTATAATCTTATGCATTATGTTTGAGTATGGATAAATGAACCCTATGTGATCATTTTTACTCGTAGATGGACCCGGAGAGGTCATGATATGATAATTGGCCCCGGATAAGCCATGCTATTATCTATTATACAAGTTGTATTCTTTGGTAGAGCTCTCTATATGTGCACTCCATCCGATTCGTTAAATTATGCGCCCCAATAAAGTGGATACAATAATGCTGATATTTCCAAGTTACCCGACATCCACAAGCTTTTCCACGGACACAATCAATAACACACCCCCGAAATTTTGAGAAATGTCACAGATTTTGAGCAAGTGATAAGAGTGCCATACCAGTATTGGAAGTAGAGGATTATCACCAGTAAAATATTTTATACGGAACAAAGGGGGTGTCCCTGAACACAGGTCACAAGAGAGAGAGAGCTCAAACAATATTTTATGCTGAAAGAAAAAGTTCAAAAATATATTTCAGCATTTTTATTTTTGTTATTTTGGGCATAGTAGCATAATAAAATATAGATAGATGCTTAGCAGTTGATGCTATTAAATCACATCAGCCATGTACAAATAGATACCCAAAGAAACAAAAAAAAAATGTAAGACAAGAAATCTAAACTAGTTTTTAAAGAAATTGGAACACAAAGTATAAACAATAATGAGAAAATATTCTAACAAGTTTAGAACCTCAACCGAAAATCTTACCAAAACAAGTGAAAACTAGGAAAAGCAATTTTACTGTAACAGACAAGAGGTTACAACAAGAACAGTCCAAATTTGAATCTTTGGTACAATCACTCGTCAAACTTCCATGGGTCTCTTTCTTAGTTTCCGAAAACATGACCATAGCACAATCATCTTTCACTAAGAGATTAAACCATATTAACTTGTAAACGGTCAAGGAAAAAATAGAATAATATGTATTGCATTTTTCTTCCCTACTGGTACAAACTTACAAGGGTTTGTCTTATATAGGAGATTGCATGCATAAAATCAGGATAAGATCTCTTAGAATTAGGAAACTAATAGCTAATTTAATTTCCTAATTTCCTAATATTCTATTAGCAGTAGTTACAGGAAATTCTTAAAGCTAACAATTCTTCTAATTATTTGATGATATTATCACCTAATTTTTCCTTCTTATTTCAACACTCCCCTTCAAGCCAAGTTTGAAGATATCGGTAATAACATGAGCAGAAATTTCAGCAGATCCTCTAGTCTTCTCTCCAACATAACATATCTGTGGCTCTCTTCTCCCCGAACCTCTGCAAACACTTCACCAATTAGAGAAAGTGAAGTTCTGCCAATGATCCGTCCCCTTACTTCATAAAATTCTACATTATGCCCTGCAAGGAATTTGTAAACGTGATGAGCTTCAACAGTCTGTTTACTAGGAGAAGCATCTTTGGTGGATTTCCATTCATAATCAATGAATAAATCCAAATCTTGCCAACAGTGCTTCATTGAATTCAAATACTTGGTGATCAAGTCTTCCCCTGCTAAATCTCACCAGTAGACTTCGATGGTGGCAACCAACTTCTACAACAAAACCACCCAGTCTAACGTCAATCCCAATCAGTTCCCATGTTTGATGATCCTGCTCACGAACAAAAAGTTTTGGCTAAGACAACAGAAAAGTAAGTAATAAGCTGATCAACTAAAGAGGAAAATTTGAAAGAGGATGGAACCCAGTTGTTTTTGAAAGGGATAAGACTGTCATACTAGTATTGAAAGTAGTGGATTATCACCAGTAAATGTTAGCAACAGATAAAAAGGAAAGCATTAAGAGTCATGATATAATAAGCACAGGGGTAAAGATTTTATGACAGCTTAAGAATCTAATATTATTGATAAAGCTGGCAGAGCTGAAACAAAAGCTGGTTGAAACATTTGATGATTGATTACTTTCAAAAGAAGTCAAGCAACCAGCATACTAAGAACAGGAAGTGTTCAAAACTTACTAAAATGGTGCTCACCAGTTGAGTTATGTGTGGCACATGCAGAAAGTGCAAGTTCGAAGATGAGCAACTAATCGATTTTATTTGCAGCTATATGAACATAGCATTAAGCTAATAGCCTACCTACATTTCAAAATTTAACAATGCGGTCCATTGAGATGTATAAATTTTTCATTAGTGATATTACTAAATCAAAAAGGTTGAACCAAAAAAAAAAAATCAAATCTAGAGCAATTTTATGAGATGAGAGTTCCACAAATCCAAGATATCTATGCATATACATATATCAGAATAATGCCAAAATATTATTAAAGGACTACAAATAAAAAGGCAAAAGATAAAAAGAGCATCTTGAAACTATCAGAATGCTGAAGCCACCTCCTTAACAGCAGAATAATAGGTTCAGTAGCAATAAAATGATCCACCATGGGTTTTATATAAACCTACAAACGTGGGAAATTAGCATATCAATAAATGAGAGCAAAGCCCCAGTGTATGTGCAATGCATATCTAATCAAGACATGAAATAAGTTAAGCACGGATATTATCTACAAATAACTTTGATGTATCTCACAGGAACAAGAGATGCACCAATCTTACTTTTAGAAGATAACACATAGCAATGAAATAAGCTAAACACGGATATTATCTACAAATAACTTTGATGTATCTCACAGGAACAAGAGATGCACCAATCTTACTTTTAGAAGATAACACATCGCATTTGCATACCTTTCTTGTCTCATCCTTTATAGGCGAAGCAAATTCTCAAAAAGTAACATTTTCTTCAGGGCAACCCACAAATTGCAGGATCATTAACCACATTAGGAAAACCAATCCGTACCATCCATCACTGCAAACTTAAGGCTTCTATAAGAGCTCCTCAGTTTCTCTTCAGACTTGTGGCAAGTGGTGATGAATGGATGAAAGTTGTTCCATTTAAGAGAAGCAAATCAGCTAGACTATTAATGAGCAAGCAGGTGTTTCAAATCTCTGTGGTTTCTTTTTTCACAATCTCACTTTTAGATGATATTAGGTGAAACCACAAATTTCAACACAAAGTTGCAACTCCAATCGCAGTTCTTTATTGACACCCCTTTTCAATCTGGCTGATTACCTGCATATTAAGATATATCTCAACTTAGATAATCAAAAAGTAAAACCCAACAGATTTACTATTGGAGATGTTATAAGCCTTTAATTCAATAACCACATACTATTATATTACATTGGTCTGAACTGCCACTAAAATTTATCAAGCATCTTTTTGCAGAACAAGCATTTCATCTTCAAGTGGTCCAGCATGGAAGTCTAAAGAACCCCATGTTCTTCCAACCTTTAGTTTCACGAGCATAGGGACTGAAGAACATGAAATAAATTAAAATCAACTGAATATTTTTTTTCTCAGAAATAACTGAATATATCATGTGAATGCAAAAGACATACCCAGCAGAGAGGTAGAATTTTCCATGGTCATTTTTAGCAGCAACCCAGCTTCCTTCATTACAGAAGGATCAACTTCTAGTACTAGTTCATCATGAACCTGGACAGAAATTCCCAAGAATGTCAAACACATTATGTTAGAATTAGTTTAGTACATGGTCTTAAAAGGCACTAGGCTCACTATGATGCTGTTAGCCCTCGGAGCCTGAGGCGCAAGGTGTTAAGGCTCTCTTGGCCTTGAGGCGCAAGACGACCTAAGGCGTGTAGGGGCTTTGTGAAGTGAAATATGACTCGATGCACTTCAATTTTATAAAATATGATACAAAGTATGATTCTATTAATAAAAAAATTAAATATTCCTAATATTTAAAGAAAATTTTAATAAAAAAATGAGTGAAACTAAAATTCAATATATAATTAGAAATTTTGAGAATGAATGTGTTTTAAAAAGAAACTATAGTCTATAAGGCCCGCCGCAAGGTGCTTGTCTTGGAAGGCGAGATGCTATAGCTAGGGAGTGGTCAGGGGTTTCTGAGCCTAGGCACGCCTTTTAAAACTATGGTTTACTAGTTTAGGCATTTTTGTACAAGGAGGATTCCCACTTTCTCTCTAATATTCATTAATACTTCTAGGAGTCCATATTTTCTTGATTTGAGTTAATGCAAGGCAAGGATTCCTAGGCGAATAATGTGAAACTTTTTCTGCTTCTACCCAGCATCCAAGCAGGAAATAGAATGGAGTGATCAGGCTCTTTCTAGAGGTGACTGCAGTTTGGTTGTAATTACAATTGTTTGAGTTATAATATGTTTCTGGAGAATCATATGTTCTATTTGGATTAAGAATTATTTATTTCTCTTTCTTTGGCAGTATATAGCCTCGATTCAACAAGCACTGCTGATGCAAGAGTTTCTACAACAAACATTAGGAATTCGATCCTCATTATGGAAAATTCGATTCTAAGGTTAGAAACTCGAGACACCAAATCTATTTCTAAATCCAGTGGCAGAGTCTTGTTCTATTTTGATTTGGAGTTGTTTCATTATAGAAAGACGGTTCTCCAAGCCCAAGTAGTAGTTTCAAGAAGCACCTGGACACGTACGGCCACTCGGATACGGTATTACGGCTGATTACTCGGGACACGACAAATTTCAAAAAATCAGGATACGGATACGGCAAGGACACGACATAATACGATAAAATAAAAATAATTATCCTTACAAAGAGTTAACAATTATACTGATAAATTAATAATAAATGGATGAATTTTTATGTCATTATTTATATTTACAAAAGAGAATTTTGAACTTACAAAAGAGAATTATACTGATTTTTATTCTCTCTCATCAAATTTAATTATTTATCAAATAGTTTATCTTTATAATTAAGCATACACATTAAAGACATTACTGAACTTGTACACCCAATTATCCAAACACCCTCTCCGATGTTCGAACAAGTCCGATGTACCCCCCGATTCACCCATCAACCCAATTCCTAAATCGAACTACACCCCCATCCAACCCTTGCTCCCCACGCACAACAACCCCCCCCCCCCCCCTTTGACTCCCCTCTCCCTGCCACCCCCCACCCACTCCCGCCTCCCATGCCACCCCTTCCGACTCCCACTACCCCGCCACCGCCAATTCCTACCCCGCCCACTCCCCTACTCTCCCCTCCCACGCACCCAACCCCCTTGACTCCAACACCCATCCCTATTCCCTATCTTCCCCTCTTCCCTGGGGAATCCGACGGACTCCACCGCCTCCCATCTCCTCTCCTTCCTCTTTCTAAGCCGCCGATCGAATCACCGATCAACCGAGCCATGCTCGCCGTGATCCAAGTCATCAATTTATATGGTCAACGATACGCCATGGCATATCGAACACGATCCAACGCGTGTCCTGTGTGTCCGCAGAACCACAATACACCGAACACTCCACAAGGTCACTGTATCCGTCGGGAGGTAATTTCTTTATTTAATTTATAAAGTTTGTTTACCTAGTCAAAGTAAGAGTTTCTTTTAGAAAGATTTGTTTTTAGGAGTTGCTTTATTTAATTTAGAAAGTCTTGTTTTCCAAGTCAAAGTAAGAGTTTCTTTATTTGATTTAGAAAGTATGAGGCTATATATACCCTTCTAATGTAGTCTTTTGACAATCAGTTCAAGTTTAATAATATTTTTCAGATTTCTCTTTTTTAAGAGTTCTCTCTTGTTCTCTTATCTCTGGGTGATCTCCTTCAGTGGCGAGTTTGTCAGTTTATCCCTAGGTGGATTCCTCGTAGCTTAAGATATCTCTTGTCTAATCTCTGGTGGATTCCCTTGAGTGACAAGTTCGTGGCTTCTTATCTCTTAATGTATTCCTTGAGTTGTGAAGTAAGTACCTATTCTTCTGTTACCTCTACTTATCTTATCATCTTCTCTTTCACCTTTCCATTACCAAGTTTTCAACCTTAACCCAAAACTTTCCAAATCTAGTTCCATACTTCTAAAACCTTTCCAAACACTTTGTTTTCACCATAGAAACCATAAATACCATCACCCCTAACCTTAGAGAAGCCCAAATTCGTACATAGTCTTAGCCTACCTAAGAAAAACCCAAAAACCACAAACTAGCTCAAAACAAGGCCATTTTGCATCAAATCAAACCCGAACCTTTCCAAACCCAAAATCCTTCATTCTAAACCTTATTCTATCATATATAAACTCCAAATATTCCCTAAAACCTTTGGAACCAGACTTGTCCCTTATCCTTTTAAGTTACATCCTATACCCCTAAACTACCATAAACCCATCCCTAACTTACCCAAACCATTAGATCATCCATCACGGTCCTGCCCTTGCATCAACTGCTCTATGAATTGTGGCCTTGGTGTTCTGGCTCCTTCCAATGTGTTTGGATAGTTCTATATGCTTAATTCAGTGTCAACTAAGGGTTAGAACAGCTTCATTTTTATTTCAAAGGTTAAAAGTTCAGCATCTAAAAGTTCTTAATTATATAATTGGTGATTATGGAATGATGAGTGAAAATAAACTGAAATTTATAGACAATATTGGTATTCAGATTACTTCTAGAAAACTGATTCTGTCTCTAATTATCCTTTGTATTAGTGTTACCAAAAGGAAATTGATCGTGTGTTAGAAGATCCTGTTCCACAAGAATCTAAGGAATTAGTGTAAGGCGGCAAAATAATTTTTTGCTACAGCATTGTCACAAATAGATGGAGCCATTCTTCAGTTTGGACTCATCAGATGTTACTTCATTAGAGAATTTGCAATGAGCAAAAAGGGGATCTCTATATGATAGGACAGAGCTGTTACTAAAGCTCTTGGAAGAATATCTTTTGTACTTTGTGTACCAAGCTGGATCTTTCAAATATATCTCCCAGTTGGAGAGTAAGTACGAGAAATAGTTTAGCAGCTTAGGTGTCTTTGTACTTGGAGGGTTCCTACTTTCTCTACTAATATCTAGGATTCCATATTTTCTCTATTTATGCCATTATGCTGCAAGTATCTTTAGGTGTATAAAGTGGAATATTTTCTTTTTCAACTTTCAACAATATTTAGCAAAGTGTCTTTGCAAAAATAACACTACAAGAATTAACAATAATTAAAAGCATTTATTAGCCTTTTATTGTAATACTCCTTTCCTGAATGGGATTTTCATATTGTCAATACTTGAAAAACTTAGAGCAGGTAAAAAATTTACCTGTAGAATTATCCGGCAACGTCCCTTCAGCATGTGAAATTTGCTGAAGTTCTGTGCTGGAATTAGGCCTGTTCAACTCCTTCAGCAACTGCTTATAAATATTTATCGCAATCTTGGATTATGTCAGGCAGCAGATCCCTAAAAGAACAGCTGTCAGCACAATGCAATTACTGCTTTGACTACCAGATAAAGAGAAAAGACAACCTTGACAAATTGAATTGACAGCTTGTCTCTGAGCCTTTGATTTTTCTTTACTGGTACCAAATTTTATTTTTGACAAGAAGCGCTTTCTTCCCTTAAGGGTCTTCACATATCTAAATTGCAATAATAAATAGAAAATAAGTAGTTTATACACTCATGACATGATGTAAAATAAATCCATCTTGAAAAACATAAAAGAAACTAAGATACAAATATGAGAATATAAATTAAAACAAGAAGAAAACCAATATAGAGAAAACTTTAGAGGGAAAGCATCATGGAACAAAATATAGGAAAATTGAACAAGAAGAGTACTTCATAAATTAATTTATAAAATTTTGAAAATTTAATCTCAAATGAGTCACTTCTCTGAAAATTTTAGCATTATCCTTATATTTATAGATACAGCAGGAATGATGATTGGAGAATAGAAACTCAAAGAAGAGGAAATAACTTAGCCCCACCCTTTCTTACAGCAGCATGCGACCGTCTACAGCCGTGAAGCTACACCAGAAAAAGAACTTCTAAATCAATTTTTTCTGCTTCATCTAAACTACATTCTAGCTAAGGTTACAAGGGCATTAGCGCCCCATTCCATAAAGAATGCCATGATCAACCTGGGTATGTTCGCTCATGACATTCAACAACAGATTCTGGCTTCTCAGTCCATTTTGCTGCAATCATGGTAAAACATCACCATCGGGCTTCTTAAGGAGTTCAATCAATGAAGAGTCCCTAGAAAATGGTTTCATTAGCCGCAGTTCAATCTGAGAATAATCCGCTGTCAACAGTGCAACTAAAGGCCTTTCCGAAAAACGAAATACCAGGGACAAACTTAACTAAGATATTTAATGGAGCAACTTCTCATCGATGGATAAAAAAAAAATTAATGGCATCCAGTCATGAGGTATATAATCATTACCTGAGTAGGAACAAAGAAGTCACGAGCATTAATTTTGTAATGTTCGGCTTCAAAATTGCATTCATCTTTGTTGCCTTTAATCATTTCGAACTCAACCAAATGCTCAACACACTACATGGCTCAGGAAAAAAAATTGTAAGTCAAACTAGGATAACAAAAAAGGAAGTACTAGAAACATTAAGAATGTAGAAAAAAAAAATTCCAACCTGAAGATTAGGTTCTTCCATTGAAAGTCGTCCAGTTGCTGTTGATGTCTGGAGCCAATGGCCATGCAGGGTGTATCTTTGTGTCAGCAAAGAAAGCCTAGCCAGAGAACAAATTGAACCCAATGTACAGTTTAAGAGCTTTGCCAGTGTCCGGTGTTCTTTAATGACTGGAATAATAGGATGCTCATGCCTGAAAAATGACCAAATTGCTTTATCTGAACAGCCTCTGAGTTAGAAAGAGTGTAGAAAAAGTACAGACACTGCAGCACATTGAGCAGATTAGTTTCATGTATCGTGCATACCCATGTCCATGGAAAAGCACTATCTTATCAAAGTAAATGCATGCAGTCACAACATAGTGAAAGGCATGGTTTTAAGCGCAAACAAATGAGAAAAAGAAATTAAAAATGGTAAAACCTATTTTACCTATCTACCTAAAACCTTGCAAAGTTCACAACCACCACAAAATTTTCTTTTTCACTAGTAAATACAAACTTGTATGAAAGGTGGAGTATTTAAAAATATTTAGACAAGGAAAACGTAGAAGTTTGATTTCCCTCTAGTATTAAAAGGCACAGGCACTTTGAGTGATGAAATGTGAGCTCTAGATGCACCAATTTTATAAAAATATGATTCAAATTTAATTAAATTAATAAAAAAAATTAACATTCTAACATTTAAAGAAACATTCAATAAAAAAATAAAAAAAATTACATAAATTTCAATATTTTATTACTAATTCCGAGAACAAAAGTGTTCAAAAAGAAAATTAAAGTCTACAAGGCACACTTTTTCAATTAGGCGCATGTTTAGGAAAGTTAGGCGCTATAACCAAGGAGTGTTTGTGCCTTGAGCCTAGGCACATCTTTTAAAACTATGATTTCACTGCATCCTAGACCATTAAAATCCGTGAAATTAGAATCTATATATCAAGTTTACTCTTTTGACTAACTTCAAGAAAGCAAAAGTCCCTATTTGACCTTCCTTCATTTTCAGGGGGAATCCATACAAAACCCTAGCATGGCTTACCATTTAGGAACATCAGCTTGTTAATCGCATGGGGACAGTTCAGGGTGAAAGGGCATCCTCACTTGTAATTGAAAAGCTAACAAATAAATGGATGTAATAAGAGCTCTACTCTCAAGGGACAAACAAAGAACCTATTAGAGTAACCATGCTGCTACTTCCAGAGTTGCAACATCTTTAGATAGACAAATTTTAATTAGGCAAATGATCTTAACAAATTTTGACTTTCAGATCAACAAAAGCAGATACATGCTTTCAATAAATTCGATGAACCACTTCAAGAGCAATTTCTGAGCATATTAACATAAATGGGTCTGATGAAAAAGAAGATGTCTTATTTAAGGCCTGCAGCCATTTAAAGTAACTCTTGCTTCCAAGATACCTCTAAGTTACCAAAGAATGCACAGAAAAAATGATATAAAATGTAGAATATGAAGCCATCAGAACAAGCAGTAGTAATATTAGAAGTATATTAATGGACCATTCAGTAATACGATAGAAAATACTATAAACTGAATAAGAATATATCCATGATATGACAAAGAAAATCTGGAGCACTGTCCATATCCATATTACTAGAGGTAATAAACAACTCCTACTTTGACATGGCTAGGCCTATGTGACATAACAGGAAGCAAAACAAGTCTCTTTATACCTTAGCCAAATCATGCAATAACTATCCCGGTACTTGGATGCTGCTTCCCTTTTGTGCCCTCAGGTATTAGCTTCAAGTGTCCAAAGAGAACATTAATAATATCTGCTGCTGTATACAATGAAAATGCCATGCCAGCCAACTCATAAGCTTTTCTTTTCAAGTGCCTTAGCTTTTTCCCCAGCACATTTAGTGCCTGAATGCATCCCTCCATATCCTTTATACCCAGGACTTCCATATCCGCAAGAATCGTAACCTTAGGCAAAAGTACAAGTATCAAACTAATTTTAAATGTATGTATCAAACCATGTAAAGAGAGGAGTAACCCATGCTATGGATTCATAGACTGATGCAGTAGGGAAATTAAGTGGGGTTACTCCCTGAATTCATGAAGTAAAGAACTTCACCAAAAAAAAAAGAACTAAACCAAAAGGTTAATTATCCTTATTGGCCAACAAGTAGTTGCAAGCAATTGGTAAAACTCTATTCTGACAGGATGCCACTAACTACAATCCTAGGATTTGATAACAATTTATCAAGAGATGGTTTTAAATTAAGGGCTGGTGGTTGATGATCTGAA
Source organism: Tetrastigma voinierianum (assembly GCA_016808115.1). Lineage (NCBI taxonomy): Eukaryota > Viridiplantae > Streptophyta > Magnoliopsida > Vitales > Vitaceae > Tetrastigma > Tetrastigma voinierianum. The sequence goes on along the minus strand of JAEQBH010002975.1, from coordinate 264,187 downwards.
AGCTATGGATCACGCTTTTAACTCCAAAGCCAGCCCCATATAGTTTAGACAGAATAATCTTGAAGGTGTTTCAAACAACACAAAGCTGAAATAACTTATGACAAAAATGATAATATTTAATGGTCCAAATATTCTAACCACCCTATTTATTTACAGTGTCTATACCTAGGTTTGACACTTCAGACGTAACGATTTTTATTCAAAAGCTTCAAGGAATAAACACCTGAATAAGTATTGCTTGCTTTAATGTTGTATGGCAGAAGGATAGAATTTTACCAATGGGATTTCAATTCTCAAAGCACTTCAACAAGTTCTTCAGAAACAAGTAACTTCCATAGAACAGAACATAGGGCACGTGTTTGTGCAACACGACGGCAGCAACCATTATGGGCAGCTCTACGAGTCTGATTCTTCCACCTGCCACTCCTATTAGCTGTTGCTGCTGCCTCACTGGATAACCTTTTCCTCACTTCCTGCATTATCTTGCAATATTAGAAGCCGAAGCAAATTGCTAAAGATCAATGCAATACTTAAATGAGAAGGATTCCGAGTTTCAACTCTTATTTTATTCTTAAAGACAGCATGCATGAAAAATTGAAAATTACTCAATGACAAAGGCATCATCACTTTAACTAACAGTGCCACATGCTAAATTCATTCTCAAATATGTTGATATAACTAGAATTATAATTATACCTTCTCCAGATTTGGATTGGAGCTTCTCTCCTCATCAGGCCAAAGGAGCCATGTTACAATACATATGTCTAGTCCATCCACCATATAAACTGGGGACAACATAAGGTAGGAGTTGTCTATAAGTTCAAGTCCCATAGTTTTCATCTCAAGATTCAGACTACCAAATTTTTGAATGGAAACTGCAGGATGTTCAGCACCTGAATCTAGACCAAATTCAGAGTAAATTTCCTGACATCCTTTTTCCCCATTATCTTTCTTGTTCCATTGGCATTTAGCTGCTTCAACCTATGATTTGCATCTAAATGTTTTTGGCTTGTCATCAGACACACTGACATTCTTGGATAAGTGATCAGTTTTCACTTTCATCAGAGCAAAGTAGATCCTTAGGAAGACGATATAATACCAGGAGAATTTTCCCAACAGACAGCTATACCCATGTATTTCATAGGAATTGCAAGAATTTACTCGAACCGTTTGTTAGTGAATATCAAAAATAGAATTCACGCACACTATCAGAGATCTAAGAAAGAATCAAACCACCAGGGTATTAGTTGCATTTATACGGGACCCTTTTCATGGGCCTTGCCTTTAATGTTAAGACACATATTTTCTCCTCTTTGCTGCTCCTGTAACCATGCTCCCACATAGCCACATCCAATGTCCCATTTCCGACTACCAGTATTCATTGACTTAATAAGTGGCATCACTGCCTTTTTGTGCCGATCTGCAATGCTAATAGCTCATCATTGAGGATTGACAGAATTGCCAGGATTTTCAACACAAATTTGCCAAGGTGTATTAGGGAGTTGATTTGTTCTTCAACATTCCAAGACAACATCTGACATATTTTTAACTTCTCCTCAACTACAAGCAACTTTATTAGAATTCTCACTTCCTTCAACAGCTGGCTCACCTGGGACAAGTTTCATGCATTCCTTACCAACAAAGCTACTAGTAGCACCCTCCCCCGAAGAGGTAGTTGCAGCTTCTTGGCTAAGATTGTCATTAGCAATTAATAACAGAGGAGGTGAAAACTGTGGTACATTAAGCCCAAGTGACTTGAAAGCTGAGAAAGCAGCAATCCTTGCTTCTTCAGCTTTATCAAGCACAATTTTGCGTGCAGCATTCTTAATCTTCTTGGCTACTCCAAACTGCATATTTCGTTGCACTGAATTTCCTTTATAGCAGAGTCAAAAATAAGGATAAGAGGAAAAAAAATTAAGAAGCAAGAAAATACAACAGCTATTATAGGGAAAGAGAAACAGAAAAAATATTGGAAGAAACAGAGCATAAGCTAGTTCTGGAAGCAAGTAAACAAAGAATATCTTGGTTTACCAATTTGTTTGAAAAGATCTTAAAGAGTAAAAAGAAATGCATATAGCTATCATGTGTGCATTTTCAGGCATTTACATAACAGTAGGACGATAGCAGATATATCTAAAAGGCAGTAGAAGAAAATTATATATAATCAGTGTAAAGATTAGACATTGAAGTTTAAAGAAAAAGTAATAACATTCCTAAAAACCAACTACGAAAGTGTTAACAAAAGGCAGCAGCTTCACTAAGATAAATAAACACATTTAGATGTTTCTACCATATATCTTGATTAATATACATTAGTATATATATATTGTAAAGTTTTTGCATCAAGTTCTTTAAAGACTAAGAGGTGTAGAAATTTGGCATAAGAGCTAGACGTTCCAGAAAAAGTGGTGCATGGTTATAATCCTGTTACATAGACGAGGTTGACTGGCTATAAGTTTCATAATGGGTAGAAGTTGTTTCTCTTAAGATGAATGGAGACATTTATTTATGCAAAGGCATAGCCCAATAAAGAAAAGAATGTCAGAGCAAATCAAAATAGTAACATAATAACACTTGAATGCCCAGAACTATCATGGAGCTAGGCTGAATTTGAAGAGAGAAGAAAGGCATTAAGATTCCCTGCACCAAAGTAGGACCATAACCATTGAAAGAAGGAAAAAAAAAAAGGCAACCATTTATGGAAATCTCAAGAACCCATCATAGAATGTTTTACCTTGTGCAGACCATGATGAAAATTCAAACAGAGCTTTCACTATCTCAGGTATTGATGCTTCAGCAATTGCTAGAGGTGTGCGCAAGCCAGCTTTATAAAGTGCTCTTGCTCGAGAACCCTTCAATACAAAGAGAACATACTTTAATAATTGATAATCCTGAACAATTCACATCAGTGGCCAATGAAATTGACCACTAGACTTAGTAAGGAACCATTTAATAAGGACTACCTGTCAAAGGAATTTTACAGGGGGAAAATGCTTACCTTAACAAATGGAATGGTAGTAAGCTCTACAATCTCAGCTCTCACTCCAAATGAAACACGATTTTGAAACTTAGATACCAAGCCTTCCAAATCATTCCAGCCAAGCCTTTCACAAAACAAAGCAACCATAGATGCAAACCTTCCAGCATTCTCTTGCAAAACTGAACCATGCCTCTAGCCACTTTAAAAACTTCACAAACCTCAGTCACCGGTACTTCCTTCATCCCAGAGATAAAAGAATATGCACTTATGAGGGCAGAGAAGAAGACTCAAAACCATATCTATAAGCCATCAAACTAGCATGTGTAACGAGAATCAAACACAGGTGACAGAACCTCTAGATAAGATTAGAAATGCAGCATGTAAAAACTTGTGTCATTCTATGTTAAAGATATACTTTTGCGATGAGACAAGCACAGAACCTGTGATCAAGAAGCCATACATATATAAACAACAAATTGACTAAAATACAAAAAATGCTGCTTTCTCCATCAGGTAAAGAAATGAAAGGAAAAGAAAAATAAGAAAATCACCTGCACTAGTTTTGACAAGATGAGAGCAACATAAAATCGTTTACAAACACGAAGTGTTTGCTCATCTGAGAGCAAACTACATTTTTGATCCCAAGTCGGTTATCAAATTTGTCGCAACCCTTTCCCACTATTTCTTGATTTGTTTTGAAGCACGCATAGGTGCACCATGGGCCATCTGCATAAAGCAGTTCCAGCACTCCAACCGATTGCCAACTGACTGGATTGTGAAATATGATGGAATATGTAAGTGATTAATAAGAACATAAAATGCAAAGAAATAAGCAACGTTGGTCAAAATAGAAGTTAACAAGAGGCCATTCACTAAGGAAGAAAGGAGCAAAGACCCTTTTCTTTTTCATAGTAACTGGTAGAGACCAACCCTAGGGTGACTAAATACGATCAAATAAGTGTAAGGGCTCTGCATTTTTAGGATTTAACGGGACTGAAGTTGATAGCAACAAGAAACAATAAAAGTGGGAAAAAGAAAGAGAAGACAGAAGAAAAGAATAAGGCAACTCTCTATAAAACTTTTTAGGAGTATAACCTAGTAGTGAACAATATGATCTCAACAATAAGAGATGAAATGCTCTGGCTTATTTATCAAAAAAAAATAATAATAAAAGATTAAAAGATATGAAAATATATGCTTTCACCTAATCACTCTTCAGAGCCACTTGAATTATAAAAATACCCTTAATGAGAAGACAAAAGCACCCTTAAAGTTTAGCACACATCCATCTTCTTCTTCCTCCATTTGCTATAACTTTAATCTCTTCAAAACCCTAAATTTTTTAAAAAGGTTGTGTTTTTTGAATAATGGATGGACAAATAATCTTCTCTAATAATGCTAGAAGTGCATTTGTACCACCTTTAAGCATTTCCTTTTTAGTTGTTATGAAAAAAGAAAGGATCAATAGAAGTTCCTGGACTTGCAAAGTTAAACTTTTTTAAGCATCTGGAACCATACCTCTTGAAAACCTAACCAAAATCTGTTATCGTACTTTTGAGTGCTCACTTGTTGTCTAGCCTTTAAGGTTCAAACACTAAGGTCATGTTTGGTAAATGTGTCTTAAACCAATTTTTTGAAAAACTAACCATTTTATAAAATTGTTCTTCAATGTTTTGTTAAACAGACGTCTATTTGAGATTTGAAATGTTTTTAACCTTTTTAAATGTGTTTTAAAATAATTTTTACATCTAATACCTTATTTTTTTCGTCATTATATATATTTGTAGAATTATTTTTTAAAACAGAATTTTTTAGGAAAAAAAGTGACAATAACAGAAAACCAAAAGATGTTCCCTGAAAACATCCTCCTTTCCATTCATGATAACAAAAAATAAAAAACAGTTTTCGGATTACTAAAATTATGGCCTGTTTGGTTCCAGTTATTGAAAACTATTCTTGAGAACAGTTTTTGAAAACAAAGAGAACACCATTTTGGTGTTTTCTGAAAACTGTTCTTGTTTTCTGAATTTAGTATTTTCTGTATTCCCCATGTTTTTCATAACCAAAAAATAAAAAAGAACCAAACGTGCTTTCTATGTTTTCCTTGTTCTTCTTGTTTTTCATAACACAAAACATTGTTTTATCATAATATCATATAGTTAAAAAAAATTAAATAACTAAGTAAAATTTAATATATTTCATTATAAAAATTAAAAATGTTTGTAATTAAAACATTAAATAAATTAAAAACATATAAAATTAAAAAAAAATTTACTTCATATATTATAAATCTATTATTAAATTAAATAATTAGATAAATTATAATTATAATAATTTTTTTTTAAAACTTGAGAGTTAAAGCAACTAAAAAGAATATTTTAAAATTATACATTTGTAAATTTAAAATGCGTTAAATGGACTATAATCATGTTAATATGTTTAACAAATTAAAATCATGTTAACATGTTTAGTAGGTTAAAGTCATGTTAATACGTTATCTATACCAATTCATACATAATCCAACTTAAAGGTTCATGTCATGTTGTCCATATAATAAGCAGTAGTCTTTGTGTCAAGTCATTCTAACACAATCATTAAATAGATCATATTTGAGTTGAATAACCATTTTCGAAAACATTCCTAAACAAGCCCTTGGCATCTCCATAATTTCACTCAACCACGACAAAATGCTGATTTGGGAAGAATATTTCACAACCATCCAAAATGCTCAGCCTTTGCCAAAGATTCTTCTCCTTTTCAAACACATGGAAAAGAATTATTCTCCAAACAAGTTAGCATTTATTATTCCCAATCTGTAATATATTGTTGAAGCGTGATATTATATTAAACCCAAATCCTACTGAAGCTCGAGCTTTTAAGAAGTTAATCGTTTAACGTAGTATCGAACAGTTTTAAGCGGAAGGTCTGAGTTCGAACCGCTCTGTTGCAATTTAATCCTCATTTGTTTATTGAAAGCCCATTAGAACTATTTGGTTATTTGACTCTCCTATTCTGGGTATGGCCACACAATGAAACGATATTGAAGCGTAATATTCGTATTAAATTCAAATCCTACAAGCTCGAGCTTTTAGGAAAGTTAATTAGTTCTGCCGTGTGCAGCATGTTGATTGCAAAGAAAACAACCTAAAGAACACCAAAAAGGAAACCACCAAGTACCACAGTCCTATGGCGCACTTGCAATAGATTAAAATATGATCAACCAAACTATTCTTTACTTATGAAGACAACGTCTATGACATAAGTTCTAACTTTATCTCATCCATGGGTCAATCAATCAATATCTATATCTATATATATATATTCACCTTGAAAGGTCCCATGAGAACCTAAATAGACAATTCTTCTATTTTATTCCTTCAATAAGCATAGTAGGGTCACATTCCATACTTTCCTCTTCCCTTTGCAAACAAACCCTTCATGATAACCATCCAAGGACCACATAGACTACAAAAACTCTCCGAGGAAATACCAAATGAGAAACGATAAAAACCATAAACTATGACCCATCTTGTAACGTATAATCAAGTGACTAACCAATTACTTATGTCTGCTTGAACCAGAATATAATCAGTTGATCCTACCCTTTGCCTAAGTTAGTCTACAATGAGAATCTTATGCTCTTTGAGCATTCTTGAAGATGTTGATTTTTATCTTTCACTCCTTGTCAGAGAGTCAAGGCTCTTAAAACTAGTCATTCTTTCTTTTGTGAGTCTTTTTCTTCTTAATAAAAGAGAGGAAAAGGTAATAACTTTTAGCAACTCTTGTTTAAGCAGGACCAGAGTGGCGAGCGAAAAGTTACGGTTCACGTTCAACTGACCAGGCCGACTCAGTCGGCAGCGGTTGAGCAGAAGTAGCGTAATAAATATATTATTTATATTTTAAAATATAATTAATAATATTTAGATATTATTTTTTGACACTATATAAATAAAGTATTTTAAAAATACCATGTAATGTTTAAATATGAAAATATATTAAAAATGGAAAAAACTTATTATATAATTTTGTTAATATCTAAAATAATCACAATAACTGACAAAGTGATAGAGTGGTTCCTTTAACTTCACCATGTTAGTCCATAAATTAGCTGTGTATTTAATTGAATTTTTTTTAGTTACAAACCTTCTAACCCTACAAGTTTTCTAATTCTAAGTAAAACGACATCGTTTCGATGTAAAAAGCATCAAAATGACATTGTTTTAACTTGAAAAACAAAAAACAAAAATTTATAGGGCCGTGGTTCGACCACGAGTTCCGCACCGGTTCTGGTCGACCTTGATTCCACTTGGAATTATTTTGATTCGATCAAACGGTTTTGCATTGACGGTGCAGTTTTTATGGTCAGGTCGGCGATCGGAAACCGCGATCAAAATGGAGTTTTAAAACATTGTCTAATAGCATTGTGTATTTCCACCATAATTGGTAAAATATAAGATTATCTTTGAAAAACAGTATCAATACAACAAGAGTAATAAGACTAGCTCTGAAAACAGGTAAAATCATAGAAAAAAAAAATTATTTTATAGCAACATAAAACTTCAGTTTGGTAAGATTATGATCTATTGACCTAGGAATAAAGGAGCCTAATGCTGACTCACAGACACAGAAAACAATTTACCTGGTCAGTGAACTAATTACTGAACCTTTCATAGAACATATTCCCGATCTGGCTCAGCCTCAACATTGATAGATTGTCACTATCAATGCAACTAGATGCAAATCAGATGCAGAACAAATCCTTCACCATTTCGAAAGATCTGTCAGCACAATCTAACAATACTTAAAAGCAATAATTTAAATTTACTCAACTTATGGTTTACCACAAGCTTATGTTAAGTTATATAAACACACAGAAAGAAGTAACTCAATTAATAAGGTCACTAATTGAGAATCAAATATAAAAAATTACCATTCACCCAAGCTGGATAGGAAGGTTAACAGAGAGAAAGGCGTAGGCAGGAAAAAATAGAGTACAAGATATTACAGTGATTCTTGGGCAGAGAACTACATACAAGCTGCACACGTCTGAAGGTATGGTGCTGCCACCAACATTATATTGTTCCATTCAGAAAATTTTCTGTGGCACTAACCACCTAAGAGAATCCTGTGCTGATTTAACCACATCTTAGAAGAATGGCTTGGGTAGAATTAGAGGGGGTGTATCTAACATATCGATTAATATCATTATGAGTTAGTGTATTCTTCCAGCCACAACTTCCCAAGATTGAGTCTGTTGTTCTTGTCTTCAGAGAGACAAGAATCAATATTGAATAGCATCTCTCTCATTGAAATCACGGGTATTCTTTTGATCTCCTCAAGTTTGCAAATGAGTACCTGATTCAGTGAAACATGAAAGAATCTTATGAATATAAATCTAAAGACTAAAAATCTGAAACTTGAGCTGAAAATATAAACACATATTAAGCACTAAGTTACTCAATTCGAGGATAAACAGCTCCCAATAACCCTTAGATCAAATATTAAGCAGTAAAATAACTCAGCAACAGGTTCTGAGCAAAATATAAACATGCAAAAGCAATAGAACACTACACTTTCCCCTTTTGTATCTATTCAGTTAAACCAGCCCGCCCAGCCATCTGTTTGTACCTGATTCCATCAATAAACTCGACCAATTCTGGGTTGTGAATGACCCTCCTAGCAGGGGTTCAACGCCAGCAGCCAAAATTGGTCTTGGCAGTTAGACCATGGAGCCCTTTGCGATAACATCAACAATCTCTCTTTCCTCAACCTGTATTAAATGAACTGCTCCTTAGAACTTGGGAAGCTCATATTAAATTTAAACCAAGAAGAATACTCTATTCAAGATTAAATTGTAAATGCAACAACCTCATAAAGAAAAGGATAAGATGAACCAAAGTTGAAAAATCAAGAAAAAATCCTTTGCAAATTCACTGCAAGAAATTTAATTGCCAAAGCAGGAGTATATAAAGTTGGAGATGTAAAGGATATACCGTGAGGCCAGCATGATGATAGGCAACACACCCCGAAGGGAGAGTTTCTTCCTAATATAGGATCCAGTCCGCGAAGGAGACAGCCGTAAGGCATCAATAGCTGAACTAATATCAACGAACTCACCAGTATCATTATATGACATTCTTTAGAAATTTTGATTTTGAAACATGCCCTTTACAGTAAATTCACATCTTCTACTAGAACAAAATATTGTCCTTTGTTATCTCTGACAACCTGAATTGTTTTTACCAATACAATCGTTAAATAATGCCGTATAAGCTTCATTACAAAGAAAAATATTCCTACCTCATTTACAATTCCACAATACTGATCCGGATCTTTGCACCAAGATCAATATTGCACAGTATTGTCCTAACAATATCCATTTTCTTGTCATAAATGGTGTTCCCAACTTTGTGCTATTCTTCCAATGGAACTGTTCAGAAACTCATTTGTGATACAATGCTGCTGGAACATCTTGTTTGAAAAACAAAGCAACAAACCCAAGTAAATAGACAAGAAGGTAGGAGCCATCCAGCTCATATGAGGTATGAAATAAACACAAACATTAGATGCTCCTTTCAAAACCAATATTAATTCAAATCTTTGAAGACAGGTAGCTATGGATTATTTCTTCCAAGAAATGTATGACAAGCATGTAGAGGTGCCAAATTGCCAATGACCTTGAGGAGAAAAGCAATTCCTTACTTGAAGCCAATTAGCAACTGCTGCTACATTTGGCATGGTTGCACTCATCCCAACAATTTGCAGACCATGAGCAGGATCAGATTTGCCACTGCTCGAATTTGAACTCTCACCACTAAATGAGTCAGCATTTCCTTCTACCAACAACTTTGCTGGCTTTATCTTAGTTAAAGATAACCCTATTCTGGTCACCAACATATAATGGATACAAGTAGTATCATGCAGCACTAATTCAAAAATCCACACACACACACACACAGATATATATATATATATATATATATATATATATATATATATATATATATATATATTAAATTGCCAATGCTGCTAATTGGTTCCAACACGTCACTGTACTGTGAACAAGAAGGGCGTCGGCGCCTTATACACACACATATATGGTGAAAAGAAAGCAATTGGGAGGAAAGCACAACTAAGACAACAAAATGTAACTGCAAAAGGATTTCAATAAAAATATGACTATAAAAAATATGGTAGACAAAGAAAATGTACCATGTGCAATTCATCTATTACTATAATTCCAATTTCTGATGGCATTCTTCACAGCAATCTGTTGATTAAGTTTGCCTTCTCAGTGTCTGCAGACAGCTACAGAAATTATCTTTAGGAAGTGTTACACATGATTTCCTATAGTAACTAGAGCGCTTACCAAGTGGTTCCAGGAGACTTCCAGATGCTCTGCCTGCATCAGATAGATTATAATTCAAAGGAATATACAACAAAATGCATAAGCAAATTAGAGTAAAAAAACTGCTGATCACTGGTGGGAAAAGCAATAAGCACCTTTTCTGCACAAATTATGAGACATGCTGGAAGCACAAGGGTGATGCCATTTTCCCTGTTGATAGCCTCCTCAAAACAACATTAAAATTTCAGCATAATTTTACTACAACACTGCTGCTTTGGAAGTAAAGCAGATTATGACAAAAATAGACACTTAACAAACAGATAAAATGTAAGAGTGTGCCTTTCTCAGTATCTGATGAGTGTCAAATGCAGCACCATTAAAAGCAACCTAGAGACTGCAGGGAGACCCATAGATATCAAAGTGAAGTCTATGAGACCCAGTGGAAAAATACAAAACAACAAATTTCTGTTGAACTATGTAAACTAAATGCTACAGGCATATGTTATCAGGTGCAATAATATATTCTTTGCATCAAATTCAAGAACTACTAATCAACTGTTTGGTGCATTAAACAATGATAATAAAATCTTGAAATTCTTTTCACGTGTAAGGCATTCTTTAAGATTTTTAATTTGGAAATATGTTTTACTCTGTTTAGGAAAACAGATAACAAGAAAAACAATAACTGTTGCAACTGCTGCTACTATTTCAAGCACAGTAGATATGGCTTCCATTTCCTCTCTAAAACAAAAAACAAGAAATATCTGTTGCTTACTATTCTGGAGATATGTGACAAGTTTATACAAATAACTGAAGTTCTAAGCATGTTTTGCATAAGCATACATGTATGCCTGGTGTTCATTATGTGAGTGATGATGAGCTGCAAATATGGATGATGATACGGTAATGATGTTTGACATTAATTTGAAGTGGTGAACCTTTCTACAGTGATCATGCGAGTTGATGGTGACAGTTGCATTGTGTTAAACATATGACATTAAGAATAGTTACTGTTATCGGGTGGTAACTGGCAGGAAGTACAAACTATAACAAAAACTTGACAACCAGGTCAAAGCCACAACATTGTGTGTCTAACATCATATTAAAATTTTATTAGGCTAATGCAAAAACTATTGCATTTGCTAACGTAGTCCTTGCATAGCTATTAAAACATGCATATATCTATAACGAATATATCTACAATGCATTAAAATTGAAAGTCAAAATAATGCATTTAATTACCACTTCTGTTGGGCAAGTCGTGAGAGGAGAGCCCACTTAGCCAGAAAGTTAAATGAAGATGCAAGAGAATGATGAACATCAATTATTACATTAATATAAGTACCTTGTAGATGCACAATACACAAGGTTCCTTTTTCTGCAAGACACCATCACCTTCAGGCAAATCTAGCCTGGAAAATGAAAATTGTTGTTTAGTTCTCTCACAAAAGAACAGCAAGGGACAATTACTACTCTATGAGATCTCTGATAATTCGGAACCTAGATTCATAAGAAAACTCTGTCCTCCCACTCATAGTTTCGTTGATAAATTTAATAGCTGCTGCCAGCTGAATCGTCAGACAGTCTGCTTTATTGACACAAAATAATGACATCAGTGATTTTCTTCAAACTTCTTAATAAAAATAAGATAAGAATGTTGTTTACTTCTCAACTGTTCATTTCTGTTAGATATTGTACAGTCTTTTCCTTATTCTTTGTGTGTTGGGTCACTCCCGGGGGCCAATATATATATGGTCAATATGTATAAATAATGAGATAAGTCTTCTTTTCTCTGAAATAATAAAATTAAAGATTCTCTCTTTTCTCTCTTCTAATTTCTTACCAACCAGATAGACTGGAGACTCCCTATATTTCTAGCAGCCACATGCCCTCTCTGCTGAAAGACAAACTTTCTCTAACTATGCCGTACCTCTCCCGGATTGAACCATTTCCTTTGCATAGACTTCAGTTTATAGATAATTTTGCTCTTACGCTAATGGATGACTAATTGTTGGTGCCCATAATTTATAATATGTTTAAGTCACTAATGCCCTTTAAAGTCCAGTTCAAAAAAATTTTGAATGGGCTCTTCTATTACTTTAGTGAGCTTGATACCATCTATTACTGCCTTAACATAAAGATAAAGCGCTATTCCACTATATGATAAACTAGGTTTGTATAGTTCCTTGTATAATACATCTAAACAGATGAGAAAGACAAATCAATATGTTACAAAGAAATTACAGAGGAAAAGAAAATCTATATACAACCACAATTGAACCCCAAAACGTCTCATGTTTCCTTGCCTAATACTATATGAATGTCAGCTACTCCTGGATCTCTGCACTCTCCTCATATACTTTACCTGCCGAATTGTAAGCTTTAAATGTCATCTTTATCTATTATTCTTCCCCATGACCTAAAGGTCTACACAAGTATTCCCAACTTTGTTTTATTCCATAAGGATATATTTTTTAAGAACACAATTTATAAATATCTTCTTACAGCCTTCCCACTAAAGGAACACATCAAACAGCAATTTGAGACACTTCCCAACAGTAATAGAATCTAAGTATTGAGTTATAAAGTTCTAGTAATTGGCAAGATTGTAAGTGCACAAGAGTAAGGGCAATTTACACTTCCAAACAAACTCCCAAATAATTTTTTATCAGACTAAATACAATTTGGTTGAAGGACATCAGCTGGCCTTGAATGACTATATGCATCTCAAGTCCCAAACACATATCAAATGTGAAGTGGACCAGCTTAACCAAATTAAAAAAAAAAAATTTTCATAGATTATGTTTACTGCTCTAAGAAATACTCTTCGGAAAGTCTTCTAAAGATAGTCTAACAGATGGAAGATGTCCAAATCTCAAACTTCTCCCAAAATGAACTTGATGTTGAAATCCTTAAACAGCGAGTTATATCAGCTTCTTATCCAATAGGACCAGTGACAGTTTCCAGATGTCTACTCATTTCATCCTCCTCTTATAGATAAGATACCTTAAATTGCTTTCTGTCAAAAGAATAAGATACCTACCAAGAGTACAATTTTAAAATCGTTTCTTTCTATATATGCTTGCATATCTCAGAAGGAAGCCATTTGCTACAAAATCTAAACTATCCTTGAGGGGCTCAACACTTGATGGAGTACTTGATTCATCATATTCACAGGCAATAATGGATTTTGTGATTCCCATACATGGGGAGTCAGCTTTGATGTTATCCTTTCCTTGACTCAATAAATCTCTTTCCCTTTAGAATCTACTGCATCCAGTGATTAATTCTTTATGCTTTTACTTCAGCTATTCCTATATTTGTCTGAGCTGTTCTTTCTGACATCTAGTTACAACATTATTAGTTTTAAACTTTATGATTCACTAGACCACAAGCAAATTGTTTTTACCATCCATAACACGTTCAACCTCTATTGAAAAATGAAGTGGATTTATTTCATCCAAGTTTTTCCTCAAACAAGTCAAATAGTTTAACAGGCAGTGTGATACTTGATCTGAATCTTTCTATCTGTGACCAGATAAACACAATTTCCATACCTAGGACTGTGTGCTCACCTTCAACCAACATTTCCTTCAACAAACCCAGCCAGCATTTCTCAAGTGCATGAATCTTATATTCCTTCATGGGTTTTAGAGCAAACAATCCATCAACACTTAGTGCTTCATTCCAAGAATGATTCTCCAGGAGAAAACATGGAGCTTCCTCGCTTTGAACTGGGGTTTCATGACCAAATGCATTAACTGATCAATGGACCAGAATTTAGCACTCTTCATATTCACAGTATTAAATGTTTCATATAAACAACTTCTGACCTCTCGGCATCATTTCCAACTGTTACCTAAAAATGTAAAATAAATTTTAAATGGAGAAAAAATCATATCATAAATTAGGGCACAGTTGTGTTTTCTTACTTTTACCTCTCTGGAAGAATAAAAAAATTCATTTCCACAAGGTTTAACAATAAGATCAAGCTGCCCCATCTTCCTGCTTTCTCCATTTAAACAAAAATGTTCACCTTAAACAGGACCGATCCCCATTATTTAACACCAATGCCTATTGATCATTTTATTCATCCCCAACTGAGATGGACTGCTACATCTTTTATTCACATTGACTTTCAATGCAGATGGCCTTAAACTTATACTCGATGGAAGTTCACTGCAAATCTTAGAGGGTTAAAATTTGGGAAAGGGCAAAACAGAAAAGGATGATATTATTTGTTGCTGAACATAAAATAAGTTAAATAATTTTGAATAGTTAATGGACGTAAAAATAAAATTTGACTCTGGCAATCACCATTATTGCTGTAAGTAGAGAATGAAGTGAAATCATTGCAGGGTATGAGCCTAAAACCTAGCTCTACCTGCAGCAGAGACAAAATCCTTTAGTGTGTTTTAAGTTCTTGAGTTCTTGAGGAATATGTGAGAAAGAATTCTGAGCAATCCTTCACTTGCTCTCCAACACCACCATGTGTATGAGATAAACCCTGGAAGCTTCCTCTGAGTTCTCTAAATCCTTCAGTACTACATAACCTAATTGTGGCCTGATGAGCAGATTTTCATTTTCATCTTTAGAAGATAATTAATCTCAATGACAAATTTCTTTTAACTGGCCACTTTTTGCTATTGACAGACCACGAGCATTAGAATTATTATCCGGAGAAGTTGCAAATAGTTGTCTAAGGTGCCTTGCCGCTGGAGAACCATCGACTGCTCTCTTAGTATTTTCGATACACTGTCTTCAAACCAGGAGACAGTGCCTTCCTTTTCTTTGAAGCAAAAAACTGCAAACAGAAACGATTTGCATTATTTAGCGAATTAATTACTTCAAATTTGAATGAGAAAGGCGCAAAAATTTGTACTGTAAATTTGTAGCCACATTAATTCCATAAAATTGCCCTCATCAAAAAATGAAGACTGTGTATGTTTTACCAAGAACAATGCAAGAAATATCAATTCGAAGAGAAAATGAATGCCAGCGATCTGATTTTGGAAGAGATTCTATGTGAGAAAAAATTACAATCTGCAGAAGAAGCCGGGCGGATCAGAATATGATATGAAGTGCAGTTCAGGCGATCCACGGAACCTAATTTTTAACGGCGCCAGATAACAGTTCTAGAACCAGTACTCCGAGGTTGAATTCTCCGAGACGACGCCAACATCTGCTGTACACAGAAAAGGAACATGATAATGGTGACCCGGCCCATTAATCCCTTGGCCTCAGTCCGGCCCAAACATTTAAGACGCTGACATAATAACATTGTAGTCTCAGGGTGGCGCGGATTACGTGCGCTGCGCGTTGTAACTAAAAACTAATAGATGCGTTCAGTTTTAGGTTTGTTATTTATATAAGCCAAAGCACACCAATCGTGCGTAATATTAGTTAGCCGTCTACGGTTAACGTTTTTGATTATTATCTATATCGGTTTTTGGTTAACCATAATTAAAAACAATTTACTCCTGTTTCATATTGCATATTAAAGTTCAAATTCAGTAAACTACTATAATAATAAAAATGTAACTAAAAATGAATAAATTGTTATTAATTCATTTTGCAATCTGTGACACTTTGTTCATTTATAATACATCTAAATAATATGAAATGCAGGTGGAATAATTTAATATATTTGATTTTAATCAATCATATGTTTTAACAACTTCAATAAAAATAAACTGCATCAAAGCTAATTACATTACCATCTGCACATTTACTTGGATATCTTAGGTCAAAAGTATCTTATATTATATATTGTTATATATATGAAGCTTGTTGGAATAATTTCAACTATAAGTTTTGATTTAAAGTTATCAAGCTTATTTGATTATTTAAAATCTTACATGACTAACATAAGTATATAAACATGAAATATGGTGTATAATGTCTTCCTCCAGTTTCAAAAGCAAACATTATATCAAATATATTAATATAACACGCTAATTAAAAAAATTATTATTATAATTCATCCACAAAATTTAAGAAATTGTGAATATTAAAGTGGAATTATATTGACATAAATATCAATATCATCATCAAAGATATCTCCATCTAATATAATACAATACTCTAGAAGATGCTTTTATATATATATATATATAAAGGAATTTAAATTATACAACAATGTTGCCCTATATATAAAGTTATTTTCATAATATATATTATATAAATTATATTTTATAATTTTAGTATAATATATTTGTATTTTTCGATTATGAATTATTTGAAACCACGGTTTTTTGTATTTTGTAAGCTTTAAGACAAATATTGTATAAAATACAGAAACCAAAATCGAGCCGTGTCAGTTCGATTAACCTATTACCGATTTGGTTTCTGAATCCAGTCAAATTTAACATGTTTTTTACCTAAGCGCTGTTTGTGTGAAAAACACTTTCAGCGTTTCAAAAAGGTAAGAAAGGGAGGTCTTGCGTTTGAGCCATGTGAGGATGTGTTCTTCACGTTTTAACTAGTGTTTAGCTTCAAAAAAATTGTAAGCCTTAACTTTTTCAAACAGATTAGAAAGATGGCGTTTGCATTAACAACTTTCTAAAATTATTTGTGCTATTCTATATAGTAAACACTATATATAACTTTAAACATAACTAATTAAAAATTTTTTCAAAACCTAATTTAAAATTTACCTTCATTAATTTTCTTTCATTTTATTAAAATATATTATTAATTTCTTTTCAATATCTTATTTTAAACAATGTAATCGAGGAAATAACAACAGCATTTTTTGTTCAAAATAGTTTTTAAAGAAAAAATGGGGATGTTAAATTCACAAATTTAAAGTTATTTTATGTCTTTTAACCATATATTTCATTAATTAATTGTCATTATTTTAATCTACTTTTAATATTTTACAATTTGTTTAACAAAGTGTTTATATCTCTATCATTTATTTTTACTCATTCTATATGATATTATTTCTTATGAAATGTAGCCAGCAAAATAAGGAAGTGTCCCATGCACACTATGAAGAATTTGTTAGTTTACGTAATTTTCAATAACAATTTACCTTTAATTATCAATAATCATCTGTGTATTTACCTATAAAACTTCAATAATCCTGATAATCTGACATCAATTTTTGGCTTTATAATATGTGCTGTTACTTACCAATAAAATTTAGGTGAATTAATTTTCAATAATTTCCTAATATTAACACTTACAAACTATCCGATGAGTTTTTTAAATATATTTTGACATCATATGATTAGTAACTGATTTTGTTGTAATGGAAGTGAAAAATATTTATTTTATTTATTGATTTTACTTCTTACATTGTTTTTTTGTTGGTAGCTCAGACATGTTTACAGAATGTCTTTTGTTAATTGTGGTTACCCTAACATGTTATGATTGTTGTAGTGTGAAGTGTAAAAATACAATATCTTAAATTCTTTCCTCCTCGTAGTCTCTTTTCCCACAAAGATGTCCCCATAAATCCTAAAATAAATGGCAATTCTGCACAGTGTTTTTTAAGGGTTCTTTGACAAATCGAAGGTTCAGGATCTACTCGTCTCTCTGTGTTCGAAATCAGAAGTCAAAATCATGAATCGAAGACGTCTATAGAAACTTTGATTCTGTTATATTTTTGAAGGAACGATTATCTACTCTCTAAATTGCTTCTCCTTTTGATCTCTGATTTTTCATATATTTATTTATTTATTTTTATTTTCTATATATATATATATATGCTATGATTGGAGTTTAAATAGCGCAGATCAGCTCCCACAGGCAAGCGGATTAAAGGGTTATCGCGCGGCGTAAGCCTGGGCTCTGGCTGAGGCCAGCTTGGGAGCCAGTTCATCCTCCCAGGTAAATGCGGACTGGCCTAAAGAGCCCATATCTACATAAATCTCAAACAAAATACTGGCTAATGAGGAAGTAGGATAATTACCGATATTAATACGATTATCACTTGTGTCGGCGGTGATAAGGAAAAAAATGCCGATCAATAGAGAAGAATCATATCGCCGTAATTGGAAAAACATATCTTATAAATATCGGTAGCACATCGGTGAAAGATGCAGCGGACTTACCTTGCACCAATACTTCCATTCCTATGCGGGTTGATATTACGCCACTGCGAGAAGAAGCGGCACCAGGCGCGGAGGCGGCGAGGCGGAAGGCGCCCCGCCCGATCCTTTGTTTTCTTGTTTTGAGTCAGCGTCACGAGCGGCGGATGAACCCAGCGGCGATTCGGTTAGGCGGCGATTCGCTGCGCTCAACCCGATTAGGTTGAAGGCATCATTAGTTAGCGCCGCGCCATTAGAATAGCGGTTCTTACAATAAAAATTAGCCTCTCTTTTTTGTGCGTGGTATCAGCTTCGAACGGCGAAACAGCTAATCCTCGGATGCGAAACGACCGGCGGCGTGGATAGCGGAAGCCTCCGGGCCCGCGTTAGAGCGTGCGGGGCGCGGCCCGGCCCGGTGGGCGTTACAGCGTCACCAGCCATCGCTGGCCCGAAGAGTTGGGCGCCGACTGTGGGGGCAGCCTCGGCGGCCACACAGGGGCCGCGACGGCGAAAAGACCGTGAGTTGCAGGAAGGCAACACCTGTGACCTGGTTGAAGCGAGATAGAGAAGGGGAAACTAGCCACACCGGGAGCATGATCATACGACTTGGAGAGGATGACGACGAGGAAAGATGCGTGCGAATAAGGTTGAGGCGTCGAAGCGATCGCACATGGTGGTGGTAAAGGGACTGCCCGAGCTCCGGTCTCCCATAGGCATACAGTGCGATAGCGGCAGTCTCATTCAATGAGGTGCTACACTTCCGTTCGGCAGTTCGAATGTTCTGCGGTCAGGGGCGTTAAAGCGGAGCAGCCATAAACACCTTATCTGTTAAGCGTCGGTGTGTGAAGCCCCACTTACGGATATTCAAGAGCCCGCGTGCTTTCCGATTCGCGGCTAGCGGCGGCTTAAACAAACCATGCTTACGGGCCGGTAACCGAGGCTTCGCGCGGCTCGATCCGAAGCGGGCGGTAGCGCCGCGGAACACGGCAGCCGGGCTGTAGCTTTCGCGAGCCTAGCGGCTTCGGTGAGCGACTATGTATACGGAGCCAAATCTTTCAAAGAGCGGCGCTCGGTGAAAGCGGCCTGTATCCGCGGCGAAGCGTGGCGCCGGGGCTCCGTGCTTCAAATGCGGCCGATATGCGGAGCCATGCGCTTCGAGCGCCCGGCCTTTCACGGCCTAAAGCATGCAGAAAGTAGCCACGGGTAGGGTGCGTTTCAGGGGCCGGTAACGGTTCGAGCGGGGCCATACGCAGCCCGCGAACCCAGTAAGCTGGAAGAACTGTGACTCGGTTCGAGCGGGCGGCGCGCAGACCAGTCTTCGCAGAACCCATTCTTTCGATGAGGCCCCGATAGCGGGCCCAGTAGCGCTCAGGGCCCGGCGGCTGATTCGAACAAGCCGCTGCCCAGCCACGAGGGCCAGTAGCTCGAGCACCGGCTGGGTTCGGGGCAGGCCATGTGGCCACGGTCGAGTGGCTCGGGGGCCCGGCATCTCAGTTTCGGCTGAAGCTCGGGATTTCTCAACTAAAGGCGCGCAGCCAATAGCGATTAATCGACCGGGTCTGTATGTGACAACGCGGCTCGATTTTCAAAGAAAAGCTTAGCACTCGGCTGGGCGCGCTTCAGAGCGATTCGGCTGAGCATAATGCGCGCCAGGCAACGGCGGCTCGGTTTTCAAAAGCTGTGATATTCGCAAAATATATAGCGCGCGTAACAGCTAGCGTTCATTTCGGGCACATTAACCGAGCCTAAATGACTCGATTTTCAAAACCGGCTGCTGAAACCGCTATAACCGCCGCCAATTCGGCTCGACATTAGCCACGGGCCCTACCGCGGCTCGTTTTGAAACTCGATTGTTGAGAAAAGGCGTATAGCCGCATAACCTGATTGACTCGGGCACAGTCGCCTGAGCTGGCCATTTCGATTTTCAAACACTTTGCTAGAAAAGGCCATATAGCGTATAACGATTCGGCAAGCAAATTGCCCGCAGGCAGCCTGTGATTTCCGGTTTGAAGCGCAAGCGCGCTCGAGAAAAGGCCATATAAGCGGCATAGCCGGTGATTCGGTACCGACGGTCTTACGATGCGCGACCGGCTGGCTCATTGCGCCGATAAGGCCATATAGCCCGCGAACCGATTGGCTGGCCGGTCCAGCACGAGCCGCGGCGGCTTCGGCTTTGAAACCGCTGCTTTCAACCAACCGAGCGTATAGCCCGCAGGCCAGTTCGGCTCGAACTTTTGCCCACGAACACCGGTGCTTCGAGTTTTCAAGAAACTTAGCATTACGAGAAAAAGGCACGTATAGCGCGCCAACCGGCCTGGCTTCGAGCACATTAGCCTGGGCTGGCTGGATTTTGAAGAGCTTCGGCTTTGTTGAAAGAGCCATATAAGCGTATAGCTGGATCCGGCTCGGGCACATTAGCCTGAGAAGCCTCGGCGGCTCGGTTTCAAGAGCTTAGCGCTTTCGAAAGGCCATATAAGCGCATAGCCCGATTGGCTTCGGCGAGTCCAGCGCGGAGCCCGCGATAAGCGCCGGCTTTGAGCTCGGCTACTGTGGGCCATATGGCCGCGGGCCAATTCGGCGCCGAGCACATTGGCCCGCGGGCGCCAGCGGCCGACTTTAAGGCGGCGCTCCAGCAGGCCATGTACGGGCCGAGTTCGGTTCGGTTTTACATTAGCCACGGGCCCGCAGCGGCTCAGCTTTTAGATATTTGCTTTCAGCAAAGGCCGTATAGCCCGCAGCGGGCGGTTGAAGCCGGGCATGTCAACCTATAGAGCCACAATAACTCGTTTCAGAGCTCATTATTCGGCGCAACAACCCAGAGTGAATAAGCTTAGTTCAAAGAGCATAAACGACTCGGAGGCGAAATAGCCCGGGGCCCAGTAGCTTAGTTTAGGCGCGGCGGCCAGGGAGACAGCGGCTCGATTTTCAAAGCTCGGCATTTGCTCAAAAAGTACAATAGCCCGGGGCCAAACAACTCGGTTGAGCTTAGCGCTAAAAAGGCTGCAACAAATGAATATGGCTCGATTCAAGAGTATAAACAACTTTCGGAAGCGAGAATAACCCGAGGCAGGTAGCTCAGTTCGTGGAAGCGCGGCATTGATAGCGAATATTTCGATTCAAGAGTATAAGCATTTCGGGAGGCGAGAATGGCCAGGGGCCAAGTAGCTCAGTTCAAAAGTGCAACAGCCCGGTCGGCTCGCTTCGGTTTGAGCTCGGCCCGCGAGCCTGGCGGCCCGGGGCGAATGGCTTAGTTCAAGAGCACTCTGCAGCTGGGAGGCATAACCTGGCCCGGGGCGATGGCTCGATCGGTAGGCTCAACGGCGCGGGGAGAGATCTTAGCGCCCGGGCCCGATGCTTCGGCTCGCGAGCTAGCAGCTCAGGAAGGCCTTAGCGCCCGAGAGCTGGGGCTAGTTCCACCGAGCTTAGGCTCGAAGGTCTTATGCCCAGCGCCCGAAGCCCAGCGGCTTAGTTTGCGGGCGCGGCCACAAGGAAGGCCTCGGCGCCCGGGAGCTCGTGCTTTCGGTTTTTATAGCATAACTGCTCACAAAGGGTCTTGGAGCCGGAGCGGCTCGCTCCAGCTTTCAAAGCATAACTGGCTCGAAAGGTCTTGGAGCCATGTAGCTCGGGAGCCCGGTAGCTCAGTTACAAAACATAGCGCTTTCGAGGAAGGCCCAGTAGCCTGAGCCAAGTAAATTTAGGACAAAGGCGCAACAACCCAGAAACCAAGCAGCTCAAATTGGCAAGACAACAGAAAGAGCGATAAAACTAATCAATCCTTCCTAAGTAGCCACGTGGATATCACGCCTAATCCGAGAAGCGATACAGCCCTTGCCTACGCTCGCTTAGTCAAAGGTTAGGGGGCAATTGATTGGGTTTAAAAAATAGGCGTGTAGGCCTCTCCCTAACCGGCGAGTTAAAGAAGGTTATAAATGCCAGCTGATAAACGCCGGGCTCCTGGCAGCACATGCCCCAGCGGGACAGTTCATCCTCCCGAATTCGATCGCGACGGACAGCCTAAAGAGCCCATTTTGGAAGTAGGATAATTCCCAATAACTACTTATCCTGTAAATCAAACCAAATCTCATCAATAAGGGAAGTAGGATAATTCCCAAATAGCGCTTATCACGCCAAATCAAACAAATCTCATCCAATAAGGGAAGTAGGATAATTCCCATTGCAAAACCTATCTGTAAATCAAACCAAATCTCACGATAAGGAAAAGTAGGATAATTCCAATAGCGCGCTTTTCAATTATCCCTTAATGTCAGCGATAAGGAAAGAAAATCCCTCATCGATAAGAGAATGCTTTATCGCATCAATTAGGAAAAACATATACTATAAATACTGAGGCCACCCACGTTGGTGAGGTATGCAGAGACTTATGCACTAATACTTCATTCCCTAGCGATTGATATTCTCTTTCCACGGAAAGAAGCGACTTAGGCATCGGAGGCGACAGAACAAGCCCGTAGATCCTCTTTGTTTTGCTGTTTTGCGGAGAGTCAATGCGTCAGGAGCCGGCGGATCGGCTGGCTGGCCGAGTTCCGAGTTCGACCTAGCCGATTCGAACCTCACCTCGAAGTAATTCGATTGAAAAAGGCATCATCAATATATATTATGTTTGGTTGAAAATGTGGGATTGGTTGTTTGGATGATTCGTTGTTAAATATTTAGATTAAACAAATTTTTGGATTTGGTATATCATTTCATTTGGTTTGAGGGTTCGTAATTCATACGTAACATGTTGGATTAATTTTTGTATTTTGGCATTTTTGGTGGCAAAGTTAAACATCGAGAGAGGCGAAATGCCTCGAGACCACCAGAGCATGTGTTTTAATGAGGGCCATTGTTGCTAAATCCCAAATGTTAGGGCTTCAATAAGCTTCCCGATAAAACACATTTAAACGATATTGCACACATGTTTGCCAAATATATGAACTGAACAAATGTAGGTTTGAAATGGTCATTTGGATGGATAAACCCTTGGGTGGGAGGCTTTGGATTTGATAATGGAGATGAAATCATTATGATCTTGTAAGGAAGAATAAGACATGGCAATGTAACAAGGTCATCACGAAATGAATGGATTGCTTGTCATTATTATGATAATCTAATTGTTTTAAAATTTTCCTATGATGCTCTTCAGGATAAGAGAGAGGAGTTAATACAATTAAGTGAAACAATAGATGAAAATAACTTATTTTTCAGTATTATGGGTGGAAGATAAAAGAATACAATTTATGGTCTTGGATCCTAAGCTAGTAAGTACTACAGGACTAATATTGCTTCAACTTCAACTAATTCCCCTTCTTCTCAATAAAATGTAGATGAAATTCAAGACATGAGACAGAATATTAATTAGCAAGAGGAAGTGATCAATGATTTGCGAATACTAACAGAACGCTTATTACAATGTGTTGATGAAATGTCAAGAGCTCAGCATTCACCCCTAGCGTCTACTTGTCTTGATTCTGACCATGTTCATGATGATGATGATACAGATGACGACGACAATTCAATTCCAAAGTAGTATATATTGTTGTTTGATGGTTTCATTTTATCATATTATACTTTGTGAACATGTTTTGACTTTTTATTATTGTCACTTTTATAGTTTATGTAAGATTATACTTTAGCTTCAATTTCTAGATATGTTTTATGTAATTTGAATATTTTAATTGCACTATATATTGTTATGATTTTATTAGTATTATGAATCAAATATCATTTTTTTTTGTAAATTTAAATATATATAATTACCTTAGAGATTATAGACAGATTAACTATTAAATTGGTAAGTTAGGCAACCAATTTACGTATAGATTACCTACTAAATTGGCAAGCTAGACAGCCAATTTACCTACAGATTACATACTAAAATTGCAAGTTATGCAGTCACCTTACCTACATATTAATGATAGTATAGCGACAAAAGCATGTAACTTACCTACACAATTACTGATAATACAATAGTCACTAAATTTACCTACAAAATTACTGACAACGAAAACTGTAGGTAAGTCGGTTTTCCAATAAAATATGGCATAGAAATTACCTATCATTTACCGACTAAAAGTTTGTATGTAAATTACCTATTATTTCACTTTTTGTAGGTAATTTTTTTATCGACAGAGATATTACCTACAACTGTGTCTTATAGGAAATCAGTAGGTAAACTAAATTACCTACAAAATTTCAATTATTTACCTACAAAAATGTTCAGTATGAAAATTGTTAATTTTTTGTAGTGATGTCTAGCTCAAGTGGTAGAGCGCGTTCACTGTTTCAAACAAGCATAGAGCATAGGGAGGGGGGATTCTAGGTTCGAGTCCCAGTGGGGACAATTTACTACCTTAAAATTAAAATTAAAGTGTAATAAAAAAATGAAATCAACTAAAGATAACTTTCAACTCAAACTCAGCAAATTTATTCTTGAGAAAAAAAACCTAGTCTATTTTTCTCTCAACTTTTTTTTTGCTAGCCTTGTTTCCTTAAGTCATGAGGGGTGATTTTCTTTATGTCATTTTTTTTTCAATAAAGTGGTTATTCCACACATATCTATAGGTCTAGGGTTTCATTTGGTTTTTTCGTGATTTTGTCGTCGTCTTGTTGTGGCAAGTGGTTATTATTGTCTTGTTGTACCGTGTGGTTGTGTCGTCTTATTGTGGCGTGTGGTCGTGTCGTTTTGGTACGACATTTTGTTTTTCGTTGTCTTCTTGCGACGCTTATTTTTGTGTTGGCGATTCAAACAAGCAAAACATATCTGATCGAAGACAACAAATCAAATTAATGATCGTCAATATGCTATAGAACTGAAGTCGTATATATGAATTCTAGTAATAATAATAATATCAAATGTGTACTCTCAAGTATAAAATGTGTAAGCTTTGAGTTGATTCATTATGCTATTAACTTGAATATTGTTTCATCCTCAATGGTTTCTAACGAATTTAATTATGTATTTCTATCAATGTATTACTAGTTTGAATCAATAAATTAAATATTTTCCCTTAAACAAAAAAGATAACTTTCAACTCTATTATTTATTTCAATAAGGTTAGGCTCAATGGATAAGAGTTGGGTGAAGCACACGAAAGAACCAAATTCGAGTTTTCATGAAAACAAAATATTATATCGTTGTAATGCTAAGTGAATAGATGTAAAGAAAAAAAAACTATGTTTTTTATTATTAAAATACTTGGTAAAAAATAATGTTGAGTTTTTTTATAAAAAAAAAAGGGTATTTTTTTCTTACTTTATTTCCTTGGACCAGTCCCTTGCTTTTTAGAATTGTATAAAGGTTGAACTACTACAATTACTCATTGGGAAGGACTAACTTAGGATGAAGAAGATTTGAGGACGAGAAATTATAACACTCGCTTTCTTCCTTCCTTAATTTCCCTTTTTAGTTCAATGAAAAACTTTTCTTAGTAAGTGTTGGGAAAACCAAAATATTTGATAATTGACACGTGACTAGGTATTTCATTTATCATTGTTTTTTTGGAAATTTCAATTGAAGAAAATCCAGCTATAAATCTAATATTTATTTTTATTTTATTTCTTTTTCTTTTTGCTTCCACTTTTCCTTTCAACACTTAATATATAACGACAAGATGAAAATAAGATTACCGATGACAAAGGTTAGCTATTTTTGTCGGGTTTGTTTATGTACAGGATGGAGGCAAATGACTAAGAAACCAATTCATTGGGGTTTCATTTTCATCGGATAGGAGATTTATCATTTATAGCACACCACCCACAACATGGATAAGGCAACTGAGGCCATAAATTAATTAAGAATCTGCAATAAGACGAGAGAAAAAAGAAGAGGTGGGGAGAGAAGAATCAGAGATTATTGGAATAATGAAGGCGGCTTATGCACTGACCCTCTTTGTCGTGATGATCATATTCATCCCTTCATGCACAGGTGGAGCAGCTACTACTCCGCCGTTGAAGAACAGCAACACCACCGACGTCATGAATAATGGCCGGTGCGGTGGAATTAATCTCCGAGAATGCCAGCTCGTAGGGGAGGAAGACGATTCGGAAACAACCCACCATATATCTCTCAACACCTTGGACCGACGGAATCAAGCTGTGGCGTGTGGATATGGCCAGCAATATAACCCTTGCCTCAGCGCCCAACAAAATGAAGTCCCCGTACGCCAACATTGTGGTATGTACACTCGTAAATGTTGATGATATGGATCTGTCCTACATCTATTGACTTTGTATATTATGTTATGGTATTGTGTTGATGATATGGATTTGTCCTATATCTATTGACTTTGTATATTATGTTATAGTATTGTGTTCTTACAAGAATTCAAACCCATATCTATTGACTTTGTATGTTATGTTATAGTATTGTGTTCTTACAAGAATTCAAATCTGAATCTTCCGAAGCCCTTCCCACCCCTCTCTCTTTCTTAGTTTCTAATTAGCTAGGTTAACTACAAAATTATGATTTCCCTCATATGTTTGTGAGAGAGAATAACGGTTTGTTTTGACGAAACTAAAGGCACAAAAATAAATCAGCATCTATGCACAGATACAAGAGATTGTTTACTCGGTTCGGCCAAACCTATATCCGTGGGGTTGAGCCAAAATGCAAAGGATTCCACTATATCTCAATTAACAGGTTACAAGTTGGTCTTACATAAGACAAGACTCCTCATTACTCCAACGTCTTCTTCGTCTAATTATCTCACAGTGAAATATAAAATCCCCTCATTCCTTCAACAACATTTAGACTCTCATATATGCCCAAATTCTCCTCATAAAACTCATGTGTAAATAAGAATGATAAAATAACACTCAATCCCCATGAAAACTCATTAACCCTTGAATCTTGAACTTCAGCTATGTTATGGTATGGAGAGACACTTTGAAACGTCTTCTAGTCCCCTTTTTATTCTTGTGCTTTAGTATCTCTTTGAATATTTTCATTGATTTGTAAGAAAATCTCCAATCATGTTTATAGAAGGTTGCCTTGATTGTTGAAAATTTCCTTTGAAATCCATATTTTATCTCCATAAATATTTCATCAAATATTTTGATTTGGCTCATCAAATATCCGGATTTTATCTCCTCAAATATTTTGATTTATCCCCATAAATATCTCATCAAATATTTTGATTTGGCTCATCAATTATCCATATTTATCTCCTCAAATATTTTGATTTATCTCCATAAATATCTTCTCAAATATTCTGAGTGGTTCGGAGTACATAATATGCTAGAAAAGGAGACTTAAAGTTTTGCCTAAGATTTTGCAACACATTATCCCTAGCAATTTGATCTTCCGTTCAATGACATGTGATTTGTTTCAAGTTTAAGGCTTTACTAGGTTGAAGACAAAACCATTTCCTAGTTACAACTCCTCACCTTCAAGGATATGCATCTTGTTGAAGAGGTGTCCCTTATAAACTATAATTTCCTTTTTAAACACTTTTATTCTTAAAATAAATTTTTAGCTACATTAAAATTTATACAATTTCATAGTTTTTTATTTAAATTTTCTTTTAATATGATTTTTTTTAACATCCATTCACTTTGTACTACAATGTTGTAGTATTTTATTATCATAGACACTCGAACTTGGTCCCTTTTTATGTCCCGTCCAACCCTTAACCACTGAACTAGATTTCATTGGCTAAATTTTTTTAATTTATACAATCATATTTTGAATTATATCTTCTAAAAATTGATGTGCATTCAAGGTCATATTTCATTTCACTCAAGCACACACTATGTTCATTAAACCTTGCACCTAAGCAATCGAAGACTTTTGCACCTTTTAAAACTATGATTTAAAAACAATATGGATTAGTAATTTTGCTAAAATACAATTTGTTTTTCAAAGACTTTCCAAATATAACCTAGTCTTCAACTCATTTTTTTGGGGAATTATGTTTAAGTGCATTGTTGGACCAATATGAATTAAAAAAAAAAAAACTCAACTCATCCATGTTATGTAGAGTTACATTTTTTTACACCAAATTAATGAAAACATTCACTTTCCCTTTATGAAGACCAAATTGTCATTAATGAGTTGACTAAATGGGCCTTATTTATTTGCCACATAGAATAGAAAAAATCATCAAATCAAATCTTCCTCCATTTTCTCTTCTCTCTTCCTTCTTTATCGTTCACATTAAGGTTTTTGAATAGACAAATCATTAGAGAAGAAATGAGGCCCACAAGGTCAACTCATTAAGGCTAATTTGGTCTTCATAAGATGATAGTTCATGTTTTCCTTAATATGATGTAAAAAGTGCAACTCTACATTTTCTTTTAGATTCTCATTGTTTTATTAGTACTGAATAATGTCATCATAATATCTAAGTAATTGTATCAATATCTTATATTTCTTGCTTAAAAATCATTTTAAGAAGACAAAGACTTCAAACTCTCATAATCTATGAGTAGATCATAATAAATAAAAAATGTCTTCTTATCTTAAGTGCAAAAATCATTTTACCTAACTTCAAATCATAATAAGGTAGTTTTCTCCTTATCTTAAAATTCAAATGTCTATAAGTATATATCAATTTTCCATGTTGCCTAAGAACACAACATAAAACTAATAAAGACATCGTTATGCAAAACAAATTTGCGTAACCCAATGAAATAATCAAAATAAGACTTGCTATCAATTTGCTCTTCAACTCTAAGGTTATCATCATATTTATAAGACCAATCAAACTTAACTTCTTCTATGTCAACCTGAAAAATATAAGATAATCTAGAGGATCTCTTAATAATTTATTTGTAGTAATCAATAAATCCCAAGAAACTCAAACTTTTATAACAATATTAGGATCCCTTCTTTCAAATTTCAAATTGTTTTCATCACTCATCACATTGACTTAAAAGACTTCTTAATAACATTTCTAAGAAAATAACTACCTTTGTAAGGCTTAGCTTATGAGTAACAATTTATCCTGGCATGTTTCTCCTCAACTAAACTCAAGATACTAAGAATATGGAAAGACGATATTTTCCCAAACAATAAACAAATAAAATTAGTTTCTCAGTCTTAATTCATCCTCAAAATCAACAAAAAACCCATCGTTTAAGGAGTATTAAGTCAATTCAATATTCTTCTTACCAATCGTCATAAAATAACTTCAAACCACCAAATTGTCCACAATGACATGTCCCAAAAGAAGTGGATCACCCAAATCATAATTCATATTGATAAAAAGTATATTCCCTAAACCAACAAACAATACAAAGGCAAAAGAGTGTAGTGAACTCTTTAACTAGTCACCAAGAAATCAATTATCTAACATACATTTGTAAGGAATGCTAAGAGTCACAATAAACTGATATGAACTATCACCTAACACGTCACTAACTATCCCCCATAGACAAACTAAACAAGTTCCCATTAAGATCATAAACTCCATAAATACTACCACTCTGTCACGCCCTAAAACTCCAATCTCTTGTAAGCATGACCGTCAATTCACACCCTCAAGCCTCAAACAAGGTTTGAAGTGTGAAACGACATCAACCTTTCTCAGAACTCCGATTTTTGTCCAATTACCAAACACTTGTTCGTAGTGAATGCGCAGAACCTTCTAAATTCATAAATTCTCCAAATTCAAAATTTCATGCCGACAAAAATTACTTTAAATATTCAAATCTCAATTATGGCTGCCATATAAAGTCGTTTCGTAATATAACAATATCCTGATCTCCCAAATCCAACTTTTACTAATATAAAAATTAATGCTTATCATCCAAGTGACTTTCTCACTCACTTTGAAAACCCAACATTTCCTTTACATAAACACGAACTTATTACTCAATACGATCCAACATAAAGTTCTAATCAAATCCTAACACGACGAATCCTCAACCTACCCATCACTCCGCAAACTAACACTAAAAATATGTCAACGATCGGGAGCGAAGCCAGTTCTCAATAAGAAATACTAATACATTTTCTTACTTCGATCAAAAAGTTTTCATCATATAATAATAGAGATGTTTTTCATCAAAACTTTTGATTCAAAATAAAATGAACATTAACAAAATATACTTCAAAACATTCTCACATCCATTTCAAATCGGTTTCATATCAAACGCGATCCAAACAATTTCATATCACCCCCGATTCAAACACTTTCATATCAAATCCAAAATCAAATACATTTCAAATATACTTTCCTGTCATCAACATCAAATGGTGCCCAAGATACGACTCTCTGGGCACCAGCTGGGCTAGGCCGTAAATCGTTTCATTTGGCGCTTACTAATCAAACACTACTAGTATTTTCAAGAATCTCTAACCAAACCCCTGTATGGCCTGTGGTTCAAATCAATTACATTCTCACCAGTTAAAACGTAAAGGTCAAACTATTATATCCCGCCGACAAGGACCTAATAGTTGTCAACTATTATTTCGCTGATGTGGCTAAACTAACTGTAGCTCAAATATTTCATTCAAAATTTCAAATTACAAAACATCATATTTCCACATTTTCTTCAGAACAAAAACAAATCTCAAAAGCATAATCATACAAAAAACTACTTTTGGAGAGCACATAATTCAAATAACAAACAAGTAAAACTTTTCATAAACCAAGATTATATATAATTCAAATAAAAACACTTTCATCCCTCAAACGGTGAAAACAAACAATTTTTTTTTAAATCCGGCAGACAAATATCCCTTACACGTACATATATAAAAATAATAATTTTTCGAAAAGTCGACAAATCCCTACCTCAAAGCGAGCGACTACAAGTCTTGAAAGTTGCCTTAATCCGAAGACTTCACTTCAATGAACATTTCTCCCAAAATAATACAAGAACTATCATCATCGCTTATTTATTCTTAAAACTTCATAATTTGATATTCTTAATAAAATATTTACTTTCCAAAATACATATATCTTTAAATATTTATCAAATACATATATTTATACAAAATTCAAATTTCTTCAAATTTATCTTATTCATTTATTATTATTTTCTTCAAAAATTATTCTTAAATACTTTTCTCATTCTCATACCCAAAGTAATTCTACATTTAATACCACCAAATCTTATTTTATTTCTTTCTTTTTTTAAAGAACGAGAGCTGGAATCTTAAATCCGACTTTCGCGCCGATCTAAACCGGTTAAACATTAAACACTCAGCATCAAAGAAATCTAAAAATAAATGCGAATATCTACTTCCAGAGAAATTTGTTCTTCAAACCCTGTAGATCCGAAAAGCCGTATGTCCTCCTGAATTCTACCACCAGAGAGTAAATCTGCAAAGCGCTATCAGAAAAGCGATTTTCTCTTTCTTATTCCAATTTATAATTAGGGTATTTATTAAGAAAATTACCTTTTACTCCCTCTTCATTAAATTAATTAATTAATTACTAATTGAATTATTATCATTATTATTTTCTATACATTTAATCAATTATCATTATTATTTTCTTACAACGCTCTAATTGAATTATCATTATTATTTTCATAAAAAGTCTATTTGAATTATCATTATTATTTTTATAACGTATGCCATAAAAATTCCCGTCATTATTATTCGGTAACTTGGTTTCCTATATACAAATTCCTGTTATTATTATTTTCCCTAACTTATACCTATACAAATTCCTTGGTGTTACAAAAATACTTTGAAAAATGGACTGAATTGAAAACTGAGAGAAAAACTATAATGACCAAATTAAAGATAACAAAATTTATCGTGAGAATCAGATTGTAAATCGAAATGTCGTGCCAAAGAAAAGCCTTTCAAAATAACAAATACTTGGAAAGAATATATAAAACTGATTTAGGAATCTGTAAAAAAAGACTATTGCCGAAATTGTAAAAACTAAGTAGCTGATGAAATGCCTCGCTTTCTGGAGTGTTGATTGATTGGTTCTGGATAGATAATTGTCAATCCCTTTCTCTAATATTGGATCCTCCTTTTATAGACATTTATGAATAACTGTTCCAACCCACATTCTCCAATAATTGCTAACGTCTTCACTAGAGTCTTGTTCCCGTTAATCCTCCACTCCAAAGTCTGTTTTCAAGCAGCTTTCCCTAATTCCTAATAATCGGCCACTAACTCTGCCATGTCATGACTTGGAAAAAAAGTCTCCTCAATCTTCTCTTTTTGAGACAAAGTCTCAATACTCTTAACTAGTAGCTTTGACAAATTATTTAAAAATTCTAGAAATGTCTCTGGATCATTTCATAGTCGATTTCATGCTTGGCTTCATATCGGTCGTAATGGCCAAGATATCTATTCGGCCAATTCCACTACCCTTTGGGTAGAATAATTATTTAAATACCATTTGGACCTAAAAAATTTATTTTTAGTACAAACAATTGCCCCCCACATACAATATGACATATGGGCCATGTTTGCATGGAAAAGCTTTTATATGTCAAAAGGCTTCCTTCCCTCTTCTCTTGTCATTTTTCCATAAGGGCCAAAGTGCAACTTACCCCTTTGGATGTAGATTATCAACGGGAAGAATGAGCCAAAACCCGAGCTCGATTGGAAGAATCGAAGAAGCCCAAAGTAATACCTTGAGAAAAGCCTCCTGTCAATTTTTCTTTTAAACCTACGCCTGTTGATCTCGCTTCCCAATTGCAACAAATTGATGTTTCTAGCCCAACGTGCTTGGGGTTCTAAGACTCTCTAAGATCTTTTGATTTTTCTAAGATCTGATATCTCACCACTTCAGACATGGTTATTGATTTTGACATGACCCTTGACATTATCATGCTAGTTTATCTTTTTTTGCTAGGTGGCCAAAAGCCTACCCTTGCTTGAAGACTTGTTTTTGAGATACTTGATTTCTCATGCTTGGATTGTTGATGAAAACTCATTGACTTTGCATAGGTGCACTCTCTAGCATGTGATGAGTCTAAAACTCATATATTTTTAAGCCCATTTTTCAAGTATATTTCAGGCTTAAAAATCTTATTTAATGTAAAATTATGGAATTTTCGCCCAGATTTATGTTTTGTAGAAATTTGAAGAAAAGAAGTAGAAAAGCAGCAAAAATAGAAAAAATGAAGCAAAGGGAGCAATGTCGCGACACCAGAAGAACAATGTCGTGACAATGTATGGAGAGTGTCATGCCAGTTACTCTAATGTTGCAACATTGCTGCGACATCAACTGAACTAAATAGATCAAAACTCTACAATGTCGCGACATCGCCACGACATAGGCTACAACATCAGCCAAGGCTTGAATACTAGAGATCTAAACATGCAATGTTTCAACATCGGATCAGTGATGTCGCGACATCATCACAACAATGTCGCGACATCAGCCACAACATTGATAGAATGTCGCTACATCGGATCAACAATGTCACGACATCACCAAGATGTTTGCTGTGGAACTTAACTAACTAATGTCGCGATATCGTAAAGAAATGTCGTTAACATCACCAGTGATCAAACCCGCAAAAGCAATGTCGCGATATTAGCATGACACCAAAATTCAGTCATAATGAGCCAATGTCGTGACACCAAAATCAACCCACGACATAGCAGTTTCGATGTCGCAATGATGTCACGACAGAGCCACGATATCGCACTAGGCAAGATTTTCAGCTTAACGCTGTAATTGTTGCCCTCGCTTTTGAGGCCCAAGACCTGCTTTATAAATAGAAGCTTCCGGGGAGTAGGGTAGCAAAGAATCTCCCACCTACTTTCATCAAGTTTTTAAGCTTTTTGGAAGAGCTGAAGTCTCATTGTATATATTTTTCTTCTTTTATTTTTATTTTTAGTTTGTTTTTGGATTTATTTTTCTTATTTTAGATTAGAGTAGTGATTTGAACTGGGATTCTGAGCTGAAAGTAATTCAAGCTTCCATTTATGTTTGAACTCAAATGGAATCTATGAATTTTTTTGGAATTCATTTTTCTTTAGTTTTGATCTAAATTTCAATGAATTTGTTTGATCAACTAGTCATTATCATTTATGATCCAGATTTGAAAGGCTAAGCTCCCTTTGGGAAGAATCTGTTGTTGGGATTATTGTTTGTGATATTTTAATGTTGTTTTGGGGTGTGAAAATTGGAGTGATTTAACTGGTATTACTCTTACATTGAACTATTATGAATATCAGTGTTGGGTACCTAGAAAGAGTTGTATCATTGCTTTGATTTCCAGGAATCCCTCTGAGTGACACAGAGATGGACTACTTGAGAGCAAAGAGCAGTCACTTGGGGGTAAAGTACACTAATATTATTTGAACTAATGCACTTATAGGATTACTTTGATACATTATCGCGACGATCTAACCTTCGACTTCAAGGTTCCTCTCCCGGTGACACCAGAGCAGCTCCGCGCCCATGATCCATCCATCCATCTTATCATCCATCAATATGAGGCTCTCCACCTCCCACTGATAAATAATTAATCCATCCCATAACATTCAGATTCTAATCAAGTGGAGAGGGAGTTCTTGTCTAATTGATGGTTGAGGTACCAATTATTTTGGAAAAGGGATTGCATTATCCTTGCCTATAAAGTAAAGAAATTACCCTAAGCATTGGCTAGAAGACCGAGAAGGAAAATAGTCAGATCTTAAAAGAGGATCAATTCCTACAAGTAGCTCTTCATAAATTCACTGCCTAGGAGATAGAAGTGCAGTATCGTGGAGAGTGAAAAACGTGCGGTGTTGGGGAGAAATTCATTGCTACACTTACTCCTTGCTCTCGACAATTCTAGAGCTAAGAACAGCCGGTTCGGCCCGAGAATGAAACCAAATCTCAATGGGATTGGCCATTTCCGGCCCATTTCCTTTATTTTGGGCCACTTTTTATTGGCTCAAATTGACTTCACACTCCAAGTTGTAGACAAAACGGGCCAAAATATTAAAATACGTATTTCCTATTTTATCATTCTTCAAATAAAAATAACAATACACAAATAAGTAATAATATTTAATACATAAAAAATGATGAAACCTAGACGATATAATAATATTTACAATCTTAAATAAACATAAACAAGTAAATAATGCTAAATATCATCATAACCTAACTAACTACTACCACATACTAATTAAAAGTAGTAAACTACCAACCACAATCAAATTTAAATTGTCCTAGATCAACAATGAAATATCAAAGCATAAACAAGTCTAAGTTTAAAATACAACACTAACAAGCATGTTAACATTCAAAGTACCAAAAAATAAGTAAAGCAACAACTAAATAACATCTTTAAAACTACAAATCCAAAGTTTTAAATAAAATCCCCTATGCCTCTAATCTTCATCCACATTAGCATTTAGCATTATCTCTAATAATAACATTTGACTCCACATTAGAAAGATCTACGTCCTTGATGTCACTTGAGTCATCATCATCATCTATAAATAAAATTAGTATAAATATATAAGTAATTGTACAAAGAAAAGTTAAGCTTACTAACAAAACCAAGTATCCAATTACGTGTGCATATGAGAGCTTGGACTATTTCATCAAGTATAGAGGTTCTATACTTACATAAAACATGAGATCCAATACTAAAAGAAGATTTCGATGCTACAGTAGTTATCAGAATGCTTAATACATCACATGCCAACCTTGCAAGATCACCAAATCTATTGCTTCTATCTTTCCAATAACCCAACACATCAAAATTTCCTCGAAGGAAATTTCCAAATTCCTCTAACAAAGATCGTTGAGATTTTCATTATTGTTAGTTTCTTGGCAATCAAATTCTTCAAAATCCTATCAAATGACAAATAAATATTTCATTAGATAATATATATACATACATGTAATAATAATAATAATAAGACAATGAATTTAATTAAAGTCAACTTACATCATATGTAGGCAATTTCTCCATTTCTCCTCTAACAATACTTGGTGGTTGACTCACTTTAGAAGAAAAAGAAGTTATAGAAGTTGATGCACTATTTTTGTTATACTCTTCAAAAATTGTGTACAAAGTCTTCTTTACTCTTTCTAATTTTTCCTCATAGCCACGTGGGTATACTTTAAGAAATTAAGCTTCTTGGTTGGATCAAGAATAACCCCAAATGCAAGAACCACACTATATTCACTCCAATACTTGTCAAATTTTTCTTTCATTTTACAATACATACTTTGAATCAACAAATCCTAATTTGCCAAGTTGGATGTCAAGAGAAGCTCTATCCTCCAAATTTCCCCAAAATACAAATTAGAAGTAGGATAAGATGATCTAGAAATCAAGTTAGTTATTGTATGAAATGACTTCAAGAATTCACACATCGACATTGCTCGTACCCATTCATCATTAGATGGACACCACTTATAATTTTTATCAATCAAACTCAAACTATGAAAAGCTCGACAATACTTCATTGCACTCTCAAGCATTTTCCATCTAGTAATACAATCTGATCTCAAGACAATTGATGTATTAATTCCACCAACTTGTTCAACACATTGATTGAATTGTTTCATCGTACTTTCTGATGCCCTTACATAATGCACACTTTGTTTAATTTTATGCAATGCATCACCAGCAACCTTCAAACCATCTTGAACAATAAGGTTCAAGATATGTGCCGAACATCTAATATGAAAGAACTCTCCATTAAGTAACAAGCTATTTGATAAGCATATGTGTTCTTTCAAGAGGTTTTGCATGCTATCATTTGAAGATGCATTATCCAAAGTAATAGAAAATATTTTTCTCTCTATTCCCCAATATTTTAAAAATTCAAGCACCTTCAATGGAAGGTAGTATCTCTTAAATGCCATCTCTTATAATCGATGGTCTCACCTTAAAAGAATAGAAAAATCCCATGCTTCACATGCATGTCATTTTGTTATTAGATATATTAATATAAAAAACATTTTCATCTTTTTATGCTGAAGCTAGTAGATGATTCCATTTATGGAGAAGGAGTTAAGGGAGCTTGGAGTTTTGAGTTTTGGGTTTGCAGATTGGCATTTTCTAGTGGGATTATTGGATTGAACATTTTCTTTTTTTTTTTCTTTTTGGGTTTTGGAATTCTGGGTTGATTTTGGAGGATACCCATTTGGGTGGATTTGTTTTCATGTGTGCAATACTTGGTGAAATGTGGGATTTTGGTGGTTTGACTTTACATTTTCTTATTGCTTGGTTACTGAGAAAGTAGGGGAAAAGCGAGGAGATAGGAAATTTTGGGTTGTTGTTATGGTCTGGTTTCAAGAAGGAAATTGAAATTTCTACTCAACTATGTCTAGTAGTTCTAATTAGGTAATTTGATATTACAATTTAGGAACTTTGATTCGTTTTGTTTTTGCATTTTCTCAAAGAACTAAACAGCGCTTTTAAAACTTGGTATCGTGAATAAGTCAGATGGGCAATATACCCATAGGAAAAAAAGCAATGTGGGTTTGATTTATTTCCTATATAGATCTTAAATTTTATGGATGTGGATGAGGGCAATGAAAAACAAATTACTATTGCTGATCTAATGGATTATATAGCTCAAAATATTGAATGTTGCAAAGGAGATTCACTTGATCAAATATTTTCAAACCTGAGTGGTTTGGATTAAGCCTTTGTTGATTTAAGCTGAGGAGATGTAGTAGAGTTGCTAAATGCTAACTGTTGTGGCGTTGGTGCAGATGCAGCGGTGGAGGAGATGCAGTGGCAGTGTGGCACAGATGACAGATGCATCGACGGAGGAGATGCAGCCGCGGAGCTGCGTCGGGAAGGCGTGAGGTGAGCTAGGGTTAAAACTTAATTGTGACTTGATAGAGAAAAAATTAATTTTATTTAAATAACATCAATGATTCAATATCATTTAAAAAAAAAAATGGGCCAATTGATGAGTGTAAAAATCATCTATGTTTTGAGTTAATTTCACATGCTATTTTGAGTATTTTATATCCATATTCATGTAAAACTCATAAAATTTCCTCTAAACTTGGTTTTTCAAGATTTTTGATGGAGCGCGGTTTAGTAAGAAGATGCAATATTTCCAAAAGAAGAGTCACTGGTGTCTCATAAAGGCATCATTTGAAGATATTTTTCTTCAGATTATTTGAAATATTAATGATTAAATCTACTCATTTTTGCATTCTAAATTCAAAGAGATTTCCAACGACACCTCAAACGCCCAAATCCGAGTTAAAATGAAGAAGTTATGACCCCAATAAGTTGGAGAAGAAAAACAAGCAACTGAGCAAAAACTATGTCGCGATAGAGCTTACTTTGTCGCAACAAAGTCATAGTGCAGACTTTGTCGCGACAGCGTTCACTTTGTCACAACAAAGTCACGCGCGTACTTTGTCGTGATAAAGCGCGAGCAGGTCGCGATGCATTTCACTTTGTAGCAACAACAAAGTCAAGGAAGTGCAAACGCTGTCACAAAGATTATAATAAAGATGTAAAACTGTCGCGACAAAATTTTTCTAGTTCTTTGTCGCGACAAAGTTCTACTTTGTCGCGACATAACCAAGTGAAACTTTGTCGTGACAAAGTTTCACTATGTTGCGACAAAGATTATTATGTCGCAACGAATCTTCAGTATGTCACGACATTGACGCTGGAAAAATCGGAAAAGCCTAAAAATTGATGTGTTGGACTGTTTTCAAGCCTATTTCACCAGACTATAACAATTTCATTTTAGATTTTGGGTGACAAGAAACGGCGAGGGAGAACACCTCTCATGTATATTTCTCTAAACCGCCAATTTTTTTAGTTTTGTTTGTGATGAGTGTCTAAAACGCTCATGTCATACCCTTGTCCTTACTACGTTTTAGTTCTATTTTATATATTAATAAATGCATTATTGCTTGATATTTGATTTTTTGATCTTGTGTGCATTGCAGGTGAATAGGGTGGTTTTCAGAAGCTTTTTGGAAATGCAAAGAAGAAGAAGTGAAAACCCAACAGCAACGTCGCGATGTGGCAATGTCGCGACGTTCTAGTGTCGTGACGTTGCAACATTGCAACGTTTGGTCAACAGCAGTAAAAGTCAAAGAACGGCCCAACGTCATGACGTTCCCGCGATTCCTTCATCAAAATTATAAAAAGTACGAGAGACCTAATTTTTGGGGATTATCGAAGGACATACGGATGAGAAGCGGAAAACAAAGCAAGAGCAACCCGAGGATCGAAAAGACTCTTGTTTTTGTATTTCTCTTCTCTAAACCATTAATCATGTATAGAATTATGCTTGTATTAAACTCCGATATGTTCTAGAATTATTTCTTTGGGTAGTGGTTTTGTTGAACCCTCAGCCCGCCTGTATGGATTAAGGTTTTAAATATAATATTATTCCGGGCCATTTATGATTTACATCGACATTTCTGCACGTCTGCGGGTTTATTTTTCATGGTGATGTCTGGCCAACATTGACATGATCTTGCTGGGTATCCGAGATCGTGAGATAAGGACTCCCAGGGATATGAATAGAGCGACCCTTTGTCAATCGACGAATAGAGATATCTCGATTCTGAGTGTGGCGATTAGGGTTTGAACATTTAAGCATTTCAGAGTATAGGGTCGGGGTAGAGATACACCCAACCCTACTGGCTAGATAGGTGGATACACCTCGAGAGAGGGTATCTCGTAGGCACGATCACCCCTTCATCGAGAATTCATCAATAGACTGAATAATAATTCCTCTAGGTAATAATCCATCAAATGTGGCAGGGGGAGGCAAGACCTAGTTTTCACAAAAAGTAAATTCACAAGTTAATTAGATTTAGATTTAATTCCATATATTAGTTAGACATTCATTAAGAGTTTAAGTCCAAATAATATCATATGGCCAATTCCAGTAGTCAACGCACTTCTCCCCGTGGATCGATA
Organism: Tetrastigma voinierianum; assembly: GCA_016808115.1. NCBI lineage: Eukaryota > Viridiplantae > Streptophyta > Magnoliopsida > Vitales > Vitaceae > Tetrastigma > Tetrastigma voinierianum. Next base: position 224,031 of record JAEQBH010002975.1, on the reverse strand, counting down.
TCCGTACTTAGGTACACTATATTACTTGATACGACGCGTGCACTTGTGCACATAGGCACTTTACCTAGTTTATAAAAATCACACATTACGCTTTCGGCCTATTAAGTTTTTAGCGCCGTTGCCGAGGAGAAGTTTTTGTGTTGATATTGACAATAGCGCAATTAGATATTACTCTGGAATTTAATTTAATTTAATTTTTTTAAAATTTTATTTTGGCTATATAAGTGCTTGTAATATGGTCCTTGTGTTTGTGAGTGTGACTATAGTGAAGGTTATCAGGAATGCATGCATTTCCGGGCCGGTTGATCTACCTCCATTTGATCCCGAACTTAAAGAACCTTACACCGCTTGGCATTTATAGGAATTAAGAGAAGCACAACAAATAAATCTAGCAACCATGTAGAACAATGAAGGGCGCGATCAGGACCAAGAACAAAACGAGCCACAAGGGGGCCACAATGGGAATAATGGTAGGAATTATGTGCCCAAGCCATTTATATAGTCAGATGATCTGTTTATGTTGCTAGAAGAGTTCGCCTTACCACTCCATAGTTGTCCGGGGCCTCGGCATCCGAAGACCACCTTATCCAGCAAACAACTCGAGCCTGAAATCAAAGGATCTTGCAGATGCTTCCGAACATTCTGTTCCACGGGTTTCCAAGTGAGAATCCTAATATGCACCTAACCAATTTCATCGAAGTATGTGACATGATCATACACCGGTGGATCAAGAGGCGCCTGCATCGAGATTGTTTCGCCTCTCACTAGTGATAGAGTTAAACACCCGGGTCGACAAGTCAACCACCGATTCCATTACTTCCAGCCGAATCCACTTAACAAGAAAAGTCTCCCCGACAAAGTTCTCCCGCTATGAAATTGCACAACTAAGGCAAGAGATCAATACTTTAGACAACCTGAGGGAGAGAACTTAGCCGGCACGGAGAGATATCACATGAACCTGTTGTTGTGAGATGTCCACACCACGTCGACTGGGGATGGATGCAAGTCCATACCTTCTATAACTAGCTTTCTGAGGGATGCGACTAAAATGTTGATAGATGCCTCAACAGAGGTGCATTAATGAAGAAAAACTACGATCAAGTATTACAGAAATCTCCGAGGATGCCTTTACTAACAACAATTAGTGGCTTAAGGATAGGATTACACCAGTAAAGGCTGTTAGTGGCGCAGATAATGAGGTTCTTAGCAATCTGGTTACTCATGTCGCTCAGCTCACTAAATAGTAAGGTATCGTGAATGTCGTTCAGACCATCCCATGGAAGTTATTCGACTTTGTGGAGGCCAAAGACAACAATATAATGTCACGGACAAGAACAAAGAGAGCATGCCTAATATGTGCTCTAGGTTTAACTGCCCAACAACAAAGAGGGTCGTGGGGTGATGTGACAACAATTATCGAACTGTAACTTTAATCGGGGGCCAAGGTCGGAGTAATAATCGTGGTAACTCCACTATGGGATGGAGGAACAATCTGAACAACATACCACCATCCCGAGTGAGCGAACCGGCACCAGAGAAAAAAGTGGACTTAGAACAAGCCCTTGCTCAAATGCTTACTTCTCATACCGCCTTTATGAATGAGACAAAGCCGAATATGCAGAACCAGGCCACCTAGTTGAACAACCAAGTAGCATAGTTGAGAAACCTGGAGGTGCAAATGGGGCAAATGGCTAATATACTTACTGAGAGGCAGCAAGGTTCCTTGCCAAGAAATTCAGAGAAAAACCTTAGGGGTGATGGTAGGGAACATGTTAAGGCTATCACGTTAAGAAGTGGTAGAGGCCTAGTTACACGAGGGCCACCACCAATAGTAAGAGAAGGAACCGAGGTGAAGGGAACGCCTCAGCCGGAAGATTAGGAGGCCAAGGGAGCGTACCCCAAGAGGGAGTAGCGCTTTCTAGCGTAGACACCAGATGGGAAGAAAGAAGTCGAGAAATAGGCAAATGATAACAGAGCTCAATGCACTGGGGCATTCATATCCCCAATGGTCGAGGTAGAATAAACCTGGATAGCAGTTTACTAAGTTCATAAAGTATTTAAGAAACCGTGATATATCACAATCCATTCATAAGCATTAAAACACAGCCCATTTACGTCAATTCATAGAAAGATATACTTTCCGTGAAAAGAAGGTTATCGAATTTGAGACAAAGAATCTTGGCGTAAGAGTACAATGCTAGCCTCTCGCAGGAAATTACCACGTGTCGAAGGATCCAGGCAACTTTACAATACCTTGTAAGATAGGGAACTCGATCTTTGAGAGAGCCCTATGTGACTTGAGAGTCAGCATTAAACTCATGCCTTTATCCATTTTCTTTAACACCGGGTTTAGGGGTGAAGAACCTTACTACGGTCACACTGTGAATCGGCAGATAGATCATTGAAACATCCCCAGGAGGATAGAGGACGCAAGAAGGTGCATAAGTTTATCTTCCCAGTTGACTTCATAGTGTTAGACATGGATGAAGATAAAGAGGTACCCATCATATCGCAGGTAATTCATTTATAGCAACCGGCAGCTATGATCGATGTGCGTAAGGGAGAGAGTCAAATCCAAGGGTGCAGGATGATGAAGTCGCATTTAGCGTATTTAATGTGGGCGACATCCAAATGGGAGAGTGATGCATGCTCATGATGTAGGCAAAGAGGTTATAGTGCCCAGCCATGCTTTGATCACCCTTCGGGAGGCTGGGGGCCTTTGCAAAAATGCCAAGGGAAGAACTAAGTGAAGAGGCCGGAAGAGTGCGTGAAGTGGATGGACTTTTCTTAGCTAAACAGAGGAAGTATTATGAGTCACAGAGAGAACACCTGCACTTCAAGGTCCCCTACGAGAGCGACCACCGGCAGCTTGGCAAAAGCCACTCCCTTAGTAACTTGAGGTATGCGCATCTAGGAATCCTCAACCCTACCGGCTATCATAATGAAGATCTTTGGATGCGTGAGTGGTTAAGAGAAGCTTTAGAGAGAGAGTGCTTCTCAGATCACAAAATGCTACCCGTGGCCCTAGCCGTAATAAAGGATCCGCCCCATGGACAAAATTTCGAAAATCGGTCAAAATTCACAAATATCGCTTTTTCGTAAGCCTCAAAAGAAAAACGCATGGAAATTGCCCGCCGTAAAAATCGAAAAAATTGGTTTTATCGGCGATGTTTAAAATCGGAAATTACGGAAAACAGCGCAGGCAGCGACGCTACCGAAGGCGTACGACGGAGGGAAAATCGGCGTTTTTCAAATCTGCGCTTTTTCGCGAAGTTGAATTTATCGCACACATCGGCGATTTATCATTAAGTGAGTCTGAAAATCCAGAAAACCCAAAGCGAATCGATTTGTTATTGATCAACTGTCTGCATTTGTTCCGCGCTTTTAAAACTAACGGCTATATTTTGATCAACGTTGATTTCAATCAAAGTTGATCTAACGGTCCAGAATAAATTATAACGGATATATGATGATCCAACGGTCGATTTGAACCAAAAATCAAACTAAATCACTAAATCAATCACAACGGGTTGACAATCCAATCCACTATTTTGACCTAAAATTTATAAATAATTTTAACCTACATAAGAATTACATAAACTCATCCATCCACATCTAACCTCCATTTCAATTTCTAAATATTTTTTTCTTGTTCTTACCACTTTTAAGAATATCTGTGAATTAAGGTATGTTTCTTTGTTTATTAATTTTGTTTTATGCATATTTTATTTAGTTTCATTTTGGTGTTGGAAGAAGTAGCATAAATAGTTTTATACTATAGTTTTATTTCCTTAGTTGAATTTGATAATAATAAATTAGAGTAGATATAATGTTTGAAACTTAGATATTATTACACACATCCTACCATGAAATAATATAATTTATGTAATGTTATAAATTTAGACTATTTTTAATTACATATCTAAATAATATTATTTTTATTTCATCAACATATTAGTAACTAATATAATATTTAGTTAATAATATATTTATTAATTAATATATAATTTTTAGTTAAATAAATTATATTATGTTATTATATTTATATTTTTTATTTTAATGCTTTTAGTTTAGTTTTGGTGTTAGTATTAAATGTAAATTTCATTTTATACAGTAGTTTTGTCATGGTTTAATTTGGATAATATAATTTTTAGTTACCACTATATTAGTTATTTAGTTATAGTTATTTTAATTAAAACATATTAGTTAATTAATCTTTACTTACTAATTAACTATATTATATTAGAAATTTGAAACATATTAGTTACATGCATATTTTATTTTTAATGTATCTTAACTTATTTTGGTGTTGGAAATAGTTTATAATAAATAGTTTTATACTATAGTTTTATACTTATGGTTTGGAGCTTAGTTGAATTATAATATAATTAGAGATATATGTTTGAAACTTACATATTATTACACATCCTACTATTAATAAATATAATTATGTAATGTTATAAATTAGATCATTTTAATTACTATTATCTAAATAATATTATTTTTATTTCTATCAACATATTAGTAAATCTTACATATTTAGTTAATAATTATATTACTAACTAATATACTTTTGTATAAATAACAGATTATATATTACATTTTTATATTTATTTTAATGTTTTTAGTTGTTCTTAGTGTTGAAGTGAAGTTTATATTGTAATATTTTATACTATAGTTTTATTATATTAATGCTGATAATATAAATTTTTTGAAGTTAATTAATTATATTAGTTATTTGAAGTTAATAGTTATTTTAATTAAAAAATATATTAGTTACTTAATTTTTACTTATTTGAATAAATCCATTATATTAGAAATTTGAAACATATTAGTTATAATATTATTTTATTTTTATCTATTCTAATTTATTTTGGTGTTGAAATAGTTTATAATAAAAGGTTTATAACATAGTTTACATTATAGTTTTTTATTTAGTTTGTAATTGATAATAATTAAAATATAGATATAATGTTGAAAACTTATTATATATTACAGTCCTAATTACAAATAATTATAATTATGTAATGTTATAAATTTTACCCTATTTTAATTACATATCTGGGTTTGATATTGGTTTTGTCATCAATATATTAGTAATTTAATATAATATTTAGGTTAATTAATTTATATTACTAACTAATATAATTTTTTAGGCTACCAATTATATTATATTAGTTACATGCATATTTTATTTTAATGTTTCTTAGTTTGTTTTGGTGTTGAAATAGTTTATAATAAATAGTTTTATAATTATAGTCTATTTAGTTTAATTTATTAATAATAAATTAGAGTAGATATCATGTTTGAAACTTAAGAGATATTATATATCCTCTAATATTAAAGAATTATACTATAATTATTACATATTTATTTTTAATGTTCACATGTGTTTATAGGATATTACTAGTGTTGGAAGCTGCCGAGATCCCGCAATGCAGGTATCGTGCACACCTTGGACTCGACATAAAATGGAAACAATTGTACTTATTGTGGTTTAAGCATAAAAGTGGTGTGGAATTACCCGCTTTAAAGTCCCATAATCATTACATACTGATCCCAGTTCAGCACTGGGCATAAACCAAATGTGCCACTAAGAACAAGAACAAGAACTCTAGAACAAAAGAAAGTGTTTAAAAAAGTAAAACATACTGACGAAATTGTGAAATCGGGAACACGGTAGAAAGACAATTTTATAGAAGACATCACACCTCATTGATGATGATGATGAGGAGGGATAGGAGGAGGGGTGATGAGGATGTATATGTATCCGACTGACATGCACCCCGATGAGCGAGATGAATATCGAGAAGCAGTAATGCGTGCATCAAAAAAGCTGTGTGAATGGAACCGAGAACAAGCTGCGTGGATTTTATGAGAGGCAAAAGAAAATAGGTAAATCTTTATACCTAATTCATTTTTTTTCAATCATGTGTATGAAATAATGTAAATTGCTGAATTGATTATTTTGAAGAACAATAGGTTATTCTCAATCAAAGATCCAATCACATCGATTCAAGGTCACAAAGTGTTCCTGCATACCTGATCCATCACCGCCACTTCTGCAAATTCATCATTATACAAGTCTTCGGCTGCAAAACAAAAAAGCCTAAAAAAAGGTTCAAAGGTGGTTCAATCAAGGAAACAATGGGACATTAATTAGCAAGTTTTTCATATAAGGAAAGTGTTCCACCTCAAAAGTTTTAATTTCACCATTTTAAGAACATGATTCGTGCCCAACAAGCAGTTTGTTTAATCAGAGTAATATGTTTAATAAGACATTATTATCTTAAATTATTATTACAAATTTCTAACCACTAACCAACTTTCCTTTAATTATTATATATAGGGGATGGGCATAGAACCAACATCTCCATACCAAATCAAAAGCAAGTACTTGAAATGGAGTATAAAAATGGAAGATTATGTCAACATACAAAGGGAGAAATGGGGAGACATATGGATGTACAATTACGTGCGATGGATGGATCGCCAACTAAATTGAGCATTATTAATTTCGTGGTTTATCTAAAAGGAAGCACAATTTTCCTTAAATCCGCTTGGATGCGTCGATAAAATTAAAGACAAATACATATATGGTTTGTCAAGGACGTTATCAAGGAAGTTGGAGAAGCAAATGTCGTGGCAAATTGTACGTATAATGGATCATGATTTGTGAAAGCGAAAGTTAAGCTGATGAAGAAATACAATCTGTATTGGACTCCATGTGCAGCACACTGCATCGATTTAATGTTTGAAGACATTGGTAAAAGGGATACTGTTGCTCAGTTGATCGGGAATGGTCGAAAGATAACCAACTTCATTTACAATCATGGTTGGTTGCTTGCAAAGATGCGACAGGTCTGTGGTGGAGATATCGTGCGTCCTGGAGCAACAAGATTTGCAACAAACTATATTGCCCTTGGAGCGCCTTCGAAAAGAGGGTTGATTTGAAAATATTTATTAGTAATGAATGGGCATCTCACAAGCTTAGCCGGATCAAGTTGGATATGAGGTTGAAAGACTCATGTTTGATCATGTATATTGGGAGAAGGTGGAGAGGCTAGTGTCCATCTATGAGGCACTATATACAAGGCTTCAGATTGCTGGACCCGTGGTTGTCCCAACCATGCCATTTGTCTACGAGTTGATTCAAGCTGATGAAGGCAAATTTAGATCGACTCAAAGCTAAAAGAGGGTGAAACATATCATCGAAGATCGCTGATAGAACCCTTAAGCATCCTCTTCATGCAAATAGTAACTAATTACTATCCTCTTCGATATTCACATTTAATAATATTATATTTATATTATTATCGCATACTAATTCTCACAATAACTATTGCAAGATATTATCTAAACTAAAATTTCAATATGCACTGAGTCAGTTCTAACCCCGAGCTACTCAAGCCGCTCATGAAGTTTTTTCTAAATTAGATCCTAATGTCATGCCTATGGTAATTTGGAAATGAGGTAAATTATCGAAGTTTCTAATTCTAATTAATCGATTCAATTTATTCAATTGATTTTTAATATTGTGATTGTTCGACATTGTGAATTCACAAATTATACTATTCCGTGATGCAAAAGATTTGGTGATCTAAGAAGAATAGCGCCAAGATAAAAAATGGTTCCCGGTGAGTGTTAAATTCTCATTATAAGTAAATTTTATAACTATTTTATTATTATATATTAAATATAAGTAATTTTTATTGCAGTTGAATGGTGGTTTTTGTATGGAAATCACGCTCCAACTTTAAGGACTTTGGCCTTAAAGGTTCTTTCGCAAACCGCATCATCCTCTCACGTCATGGAAAGAAATTTGGAGCACATTTTATTTAATTCATACCAAACAAAGAAATCGACTTGCTTATTCTGTGGCTCCAACAATTGGTTTTTTGTTATTACAACATGAAACTAAAGATCCGTGATATGGAATGAGACCGATAAAGCTAGTTTCAAATAATTTTCGGGATGCATTTGAAATTCTCCCACTCAGTTTGGTGAGGAAGACGAGAATCAACTATTTCAATGGGTTAGACCTCTCCATTTAGATGACGAAGATGGAAATCCTGATCCACGGATTGTTGCACATGTTCGAGAAGCGGGTGTTAATGTTGAGCGGGTTTTATCTGAAGAAGTTCCTTATAGTGATGCTTTAGTTCAAGACACGAGGGACTCATTTCAACCCACAAGCATTCGACCCTTTTCATTCAAGTGTCAAATATAGTAGTGTACTGCTTTGGCTGTACTTCCTCAACTACAGGATATGATGGTTCAAGAGGAGAGGGGACTAATGATGGTAGTGATACTGGAAATGATGGTGGGGATATTGCAGATCCACAACAAAGTTAATATCCATTGAGCCCATTCACTGATGAAGATGATTTCATACATGCTACACAAGATGAAGACCACTGGCTCAGGAGAGCCGCCCAGTGTCGGGAGCCACTGGAAGCCATATAGAGGAAGACAAACGGTGATGACACCACAGCAATGAGGATTCGTTGTTCCGCCGCCTTTGAGTCACTGAGTATTGAACTCAATTCAGCGATTCATCAAATGGTGGGCAACATATTTCCTCCTTATACAATGAGTGCTATGGTCACCTTCTTCACATCCTTGTGTTCTATCATGAAGAATATGGAATGATTAACAATCCTCATGATCCACATATGCCATTCCAAATTCCATATCAAAATGCAAGAAGGATTTCAAACGAGCATGTGGTGAACCCCGAACTTCCCATCCACGAGAGGTTGCAGGGTAGAGCCAACAAATTTATGCATGGCATGTTCGGGTTACAATCAATATTATTGCAACACCATGTCTTGGTATGAATACCGGCTCTTCATCAAGATGGAATCCTTCACAACAATGTAATGGAGCCACATCGGTCTTCATTTTGGTTTTAAATGACTATTGTGATGTAATTTCTCGATAAATTATAATGAATATCATCTTCAACAAGTGTATATTTGCTTATTTATGCATTTTTTTATAATTCAACAAAGTATTTCCATGAATTTCAAAGTATTTTTGTTAATTTTTCCATTATCGATATTTTAGTCAAAATATCCACCGATTTTTCCGATATTTCCGAGAGCCCGTGAAATCCAAAGTACCGGGAGATATCCGTGCTTACCGATATTTTCGATCTCGATCTCGCCTCCATGTGTGTATGCACCGAATCCTATTAGAGGATGGGCATAAACCATTAGTAGAAGCTCAGAGCAGATTAAACCTGACAATGAAGGAGGTGGTAAGAAAAGAGGTGTTGAAATGGTTGGACGGTGAGTGATTCTACCATCTGGAGTAGTTCGTGGGTAAGCCCAATACAAGTTATCCCAAAAAAGGGAGGGACCATGCGATACTGACCGAGAGTACGTAATCGCTACCTTCCTCAAATATTTGTGGTGAAGGATTTTCATAGACTACTAGAAGCTAAATAAGGTAACTAGAAAATATCATTTCACTTCCATTCCCCGATCGATGCTGTGACCGACCGGGCGTGGTACGAGTATTACTGCTTTCCTGCATCGCATCTCAAGTTATAATCAGATCACTATATCAACGAGGACCAAGAGAAAAACAACATTCACCGCCCCGCATGGTACGCTTGTTTTTAGGGCGAATGCCCTTGGCCATGTAACGACCCGCACGCTTCGTTGTCGCATTTACGGCCATATTCTCGTGACATGGTCTAGAGAACTATCAAGTATTCATGGATGATTTCTCTGCGTTAGGAAATCTTTTGATAATCGCCAGGAGAACCTAAAATGCATAATGATAAGATGAGGAAACCAACCTCAGATCGAATTGGGAGAAGTGTCACTCATGGTGAAGGAAGGTATCAGAATAGGGCACCTGGATATCGAAGAGGAACTGGGTAGACAGAGCTAAGGTTGAAACAATAGAGAAGCCACGCCCCATCTTCAAGGAAAGGAATAGAGCTTTCTACCACGCAGGATTCTACGTGAGATTCATAAAGATTTCTCCAAAATAGCTAAGCCCCCGCCGACCGCTTGCTCAAGGAGCGCCTTTGATTTCGATGATCGATGTTTCATAAGCGTTCTTTTTTCTCAAACAAAAATTGGTGTCAGCACCTATTATAGTAGCGCTAGACTGGAATATTCCTTTTGAACTAATACGGATGCGAGCGATCACGCACCCGGGCAAGCATAGCCAAAAAAGTGACGTAACTTTTCAAAGTTATTATCTATTATACAAGTCGACGTCGAACGATGCGCAAACAACTATGCAACAACCTAAAAGAACTTCTAGCTATTGTAAGCCGCGCGTTTGACAAGTTCGACCGTACTTAATTTGTATCAGGTCATAGTGCACACTCACCATTCAACCATAAAGTACTCCGATAAATCAAGAAGGACTCTAAACCGAGATCATATAAGGCATTACTCCAGAGCTCGACCGAAAATTAAAGATAAGAAAGGAACTAAATCTAAAGAGCTAACCACCTTCTTCATATGATTGGAAGGGCCGAGTAAAGAAATTCATATCAATGATGATTTCCCCGACGAATAGATCTTGGCAATTGAAGACAAAAAGCTAGTACCATGGTTTGCAGATTTGGTGAATTACTTGGTAGCAAAAGTTCTTCCCCCATAATTTAGTTATCACTGGTAAGAGATTTTTCGCATAAATCAAGCATCACTATCGAGGAACCCATCCCGTATAAGCACCGTGGCCGAATTTGATGATAAAAAAGATGTGTCCTATAAGAGAAATATAAAGTATTCTGTACCATTGTCACGCTGGGCTAACATTCGGGGGCAATTTCGGGTGGAAATAGACAACCGCAAAGGTGCTTCAATCAGGATTCTATTAGCCTACCTTATTCAAGGATGCACACCACTTTGTGTCTACTTGTGACAAATGCCAAAGAATGTAGCTATCAAAACGGATGAGTCGCTTTGCACTATTTTAGAGAGGTAAAGTCGTTGATATCCGGGATGGATTTTATGGATCAACTTATACATTCTCTTGGCCGTTGATTATGTTTCTAAATAAGTGGAGGCCATACCTACCCGAACTAATGATGCCAAAGTGGTAGCAAACTTTCTTCGCAGTCATATATTCACCTGGTTCGGAACTCTAAGGGCATTGATCACAGATGGGGGAACACACTTCAGAATAAAACCTCATCGACAACGTGTCGAGGAAATACGGTAACTGGATTGGGATCAAGACTTGCATACCAATCTACGCACGAATGGCCAAGCGTATGTCGAACAGAGAAATCAAGTCTATCTTAGAGAAAACAATCAATAGCTCGAAGAAAGATTGGGCGAAAAAGATAGATGATGCACTCGGCATATATAATGTTTTCAAGACACCATCGGGAATGTCACCATTCGTGCCAAGGAAACTGAAAGTGTGTCACTTGCCGGTGGAATTGGAGCATAGAGCATACTGGGCAACTAGGCAGTTGAATATGGACATTAAAATGGCCGGCGAGAAACGCATGTTGCAACTCAGTGAATTAGAGGAGTTCCGCAATGATGCATACGAGAACGCGGAGATATATAAGGAAAAGCCGAAAGCCTGGCATGACAAACATATTACAAGGAAAGAGTTTGAAGCGGGTCAACGGGTCCTCTTATTTAACTCCCGACTCAAACTTTTCCCAGGAAAATTAAAGTCACGATGTTCGGGACCATTTATTGTGACTCAGGTTTTCTCGTATGGAGGAGCGGAAATTATGCACTCAGAGAAAGGGACCTTTAAAGTTAACACACAATGATTGTGCTTCATACTCAGGCGAAGTTTCATGCAAGCAAAGGCATCATCCATCTAAGCACACGAAATCGTGCCATAGGAGTCATGCAACCTGATCTCGAACATTGAGATTCAGGGAAGTCGAGCTAACGACATTAAACAAAGCGCTACTTGGGAGGCAACCCAAGCTTTTTGATAATTTTTCTTTCCGGAGCATAGTTTAGAGTGTTTTTAGTTTTTGGCATGTTTTTCTATTTCTTTCAATAATCGGAATTTTCTTTGTCATTTGTTTTCGTGACTCGAGATAGTAGCGGCAATGAGAAAGCCAGTTCGAGAAGCCTCATTCCTGTGAGTTCTACTCTGGTCAGAACTTCATTAAGGGAATTTTACCCTCTTTGTAACGTCGCGACGTTCGATCTCAATGACGTTGAAAGAAGCCAAAACCCAAAGCCTTTGTCACGTCGCATCATTGGATCTCAATGTCACGACATTGGCAAACCTTATTCGGACCCCCCAACTCGATGATTGATTACTACATACGAATAGTCGTGGACGCCGATTTCGCACTGACGGCATGATGATCAGAACACACGCTGAACCGAACCCATCTTGTTCTTTGCGGAATAAATGTTCATTCCTCGATTTCGGAAAAAGCCCTAACACTCCACTGCTGGCAGATACCTGCACACATAGCTGGGGTTTGGTCCTAATCGTCCTAGGAACTCTACAAGCCCTACGAACATCCCTAGAGCTACCAATCACTAGTGCCCACTTTCGTTTGGAGCCCTACTCCCAGTTTGGTTACGGGTAAGTGAAGGCTCAGATTCACTTTGTAGTGAGTATTTTTCGTTCTTTATGTCTCGTTTAGGGCTTACGAAGCACTTTAGGAGTGGTTAGGGATAATGGCAATCCTAGGTTAGAGTCACAACGCCCATCTCCAAAGTGCATACTAGGTGTTCGACAATTTGCCTAAGAGAGTTGTTGGGCGGCCTCATTTGGACAAATTGGTCCAACTGCATCACACGGGTGTTAGTAGGTCTAGAGGCCAAGGAGAGGTGAGGAAAACTTTAGCCACCAGCTCAACCCAACCCTATAAGTGCCCAATGTCGAGTAAGAAGCAAAAGATGACAAAGAAGAGAGGCCTGCAAGTGAAGAGTCATGCATAAGCATAATCATACAAATTCCAGATGAAAGCCGCCACGAGAAATTCTACTTCTCATCTCCCAAGAATAGGTCATTCATCAAAGAGAAAGGCTTTCACCACCCTGAGGATTTTTTCGCAAAACCATTGCGAACAAGGAGTAGAGGGCACTGTGCCAACCCCCTACACCGACTGCCACTATGGTAGTCCAAGAATTCTACACCAATCTAGCCTCCAACATGAATAAAAAGGTTAGGGTGCGTGGGGTTTGGGTCGACTTCTGCGTGAAGGCCATAAACGAATTCTACAATTTGGAGCCCGTGGACTCTAGGGCGTTTGATAGCCTTTATGCTATCCGAACTACCCGAGATCCTTGTATCACAACGGGCAGGGGGAGTGGAAACTTAATAGTGAGGGGCATGCTATACATTTCAAGGCAAAACACCTAGCCTATATCCCAAAGGTATGGCCCCATTTCATCACCTCACGGATCATACCGACTACCAATGTCTTCGAGGTGACGGCCAAGCGAGCCTTGCTAAATTTCGCCATCCTTAAGGACATTCCTTTCGACGTAGGTCAGATTATTGTGGATGTGATCCTCTATAACAAAGATGCTAAGATGAATCTAGGGCACCCATTCCTCATTTTTGGACTATGCAAAAAGGCCGGGGTACCCCTAGAGGACAACGAGGCGTGGATACACCCTATAAAGGCTATATCTGTCAAGAAGGACAAGCCAGATGAATCCTCAGACGAGGATGAGCTTAGAGCGTATCAGTCTAGGTTTGGGATCACCGTAAGCACCTAAGGAGAAGCTGGGCAATCCTCCACCCAACCCCCATCACCAAAACCTACCCTGGAGGAGGACTCGATCAGTCCTTCCACCACCCTCGACACTGTGCAAAGACCTCACCGGCTGCTTTTATGCATACCGGATGAGCCCAGAGCGCCGGTCCCATCACCAGATATGTGGATGCCCTCCGCGCCGACATGCGCACTCCGCCTTGCACAACCACGACCTCCGCAAAGAATCGCAGAAATTCTCCAGATCGCCTGGCCTAACTCCTCCTTTTCACTCACACTCCACCGCCACCGCACTGATCCGGGCGATCACCAGGGAAGTTCACTACAACCTCTCTTGTTCTTCCATAGACATTGAGGACACCGTTTGCACTTGTTTGGGGGGTGTGGGTGATCGGTTTGTTTTTGTCTTTATTTTTATGTTTCCTGCTTTAGTGTGTCTATTTCTATGCTTGTTTATGTGTGTCATGTTTAGGGTTTATTTGGTGTTTATGTCAACGCCTTCTTGCCAGGGTTCGTTTGTGCTTATTTTCGTAGCCATTTACTGGGGGGTCCCCCGTTTTAGTTTGTCTCGTGTTTGTGGTTATTTTAGGTAGTCAGGTGAGTGATGCCAAGGGCCAAAGAATCAAGGATCCCTTTCGACCTATTCAATTCTTTTTGGAAAAACATAGTATAAATCAAGAAAGGATCCGTAGGTTGTTAGATGCTCGGGAATTACATGCTGGATAGGTAGGGGGGGATAGAGTGAGTCACCTTTTGGGTATTCAAGAAACCAATTCTCGATTAGTGTACCACACCCACACACATGTGATCTCTAGAGTATGCCTAGGCTCCGAACCCGACTTACTAAGGTTCAACAAACCTTAGGGGTTTCTAAACACTAAAGTGATGAGACACCTTAGAAAAAGAGGATTGCCACAGAGCCCCAATGAAAAAAAAAAAAAGACACATATAAATAAAAAAAATAAAAAAGAAAAAAAAGAAAAAAAGAAGAGAAAAAGTATGAATAGAATAAGTGGGAGCTTCTAGTCGGAATTCTGAGCACAGTCCAAGGGGCTTTTCAAAGCCTAATGCCCTGAGCCAACTAGCCAGGAGCCATTGACTTCACTACCCGTTACATGGGACAGAGGATGGAAGTTTCCCATAGCTTAGGGCCCTTAGGCTCACTGAAAGTGTTCTGGGGTGAAGTTGGGAGGAACTCGAATGCTCAGTGCCCTTAACCAACTGGTGGGGAGTCACCAACGAATCCCCGCTACAGGAACACTCAACATAAACTTACGGGCACTGGTATTTCTTTCATGAGTAGGTAGGTTAGTTGAATAAAAAAGGTGCATTCTTATCCTTCCATAGTCAGACTCTCCCAAATAGGTAAGTTGAATTCAAGTTTGGGGGTACCGAAATCGACTTATATGCTAGAGATCATGTATCAAATGCACATAGACTCCTTGGGAAAGGCCATTGAAAACTTAGGAGGTTGAGTCACTTGTCAACCGAACCGTGTTCAACCGAATTCTTTTAAAAGTTGAACAACCTTATGGATCCTCTGAAATTTGTATAAAAGGGCAAGATTTGTGAGTCGATCCATTTTGATCCTTCATTTTGGCAACATGTGCATCACAATCACGTCGTTGGGTTTTAGTATGTTAGTTTCTTATGTGTCTGGTTTAGAGTATGTTTCTTGCTTGGGGACAAGTAAAAAGCTAAGTTTAGGGGTGTGATGAGTGTCTAAAATGCTCATGTCATACCCGCTTCCTTACTACGTTTTAGTTCTATTTTATATATTAATAAGTGCATTATTGCCCGATATTTGTTTTTTGGATCTTGTGTGCATTACAGGTGAATAGGGTGGTTTTTAGAAGCTTTTTGGAATGCAAAGAAAAAGAAGTGAAAACCTAGCAGCCACGTCACGACGTTCTAGCATCGTGATGTTGCAACGTCGCGACGTTTGGTTAACAGCAGTAAAAGTCAAAGTGCGGCCCAACGTCACGATGTTACCGCAATTCTTGCATCATAATTATAAAAAGTATGGGAGAACTAATTTTTGGGGATTATCAAGGACGATTTCCGACACACCCAAAACGGCTAGAGTAACTCGAGAGATCGAAAAGACTCGTGTTTTGGTATTTCTCTTCTCAAAACCATTAATGATATATAGAATTATGCTTGTATTAAACTCCGATATGTTCTAAAATTATTTCTAGGGTTTTGTTGAACCTGCTTCAATTGTATGGATTAAGGTTTAAATCTAATATTATTCAGTTCATTTATGATTTACATCGATTTGCTCTAAGTTTGTGGTTTATTTTCATGGTGATGTTTGGCCAACATTAGCATGATCTTGCTGGGTATCCGAGATCGAGAGATATGACTCCTGTGGATATGAGTAGAGCGACCTCAGTCAACTCCACAATGAGATATCCCGATTCCGAGTGTGGCGATTAGGGTTTGAACATTTAAGCGTTTCAGAGTATAGGGTCAGGGTAGAGGTGCACCTAACCCTACTGGCGAGATAGACGGATACACCTCAAGAGAGGTTATCTCGTAGGCACGATCACCCCATCATCGAGAATTCATCAATAGTCTGAATAATAATTCCTCTAGGTAATAATCCATCAAATGTGGCAGGGGGAGGCAAGACCCTAGTTTTCACAAAAAGTAAATTCACAAGTTAATTAGATTTAGTTTTAATTCCATATATTAGTTAGACATTCATTAAGAGTTTAAGTCCAGATAATATCATAGGGCCAATTCTAGTAGTCAACGCACTTCTCCCTGTGGATCGATACCCATACATAGGTACATTATATTACTTGATACGACGCGTGCACTTACATACATAGGCACTTTACCTAGTTTATACAAATCACACATCACGCTTTCGGCCTATCATGTTGTAGATTTTGATTTCTAGTAGATCTTAGAGTAGTTTTAGAGCATATTTTTATTTGTATTGAAGAGATTTCAGTGTTGTACATCAGATATTCAGATTTCATTACTGTTCAGACAAATATTGAAACTAAAATCTGGATTTTTCTCTCACTCTTTATCTCTTGATTTCTTTCTTTATTTTCTTGCTTGTTGTTTGATTGGTGATGATTGAAATCCAGTAATGGAACATTAAACACCCTCTAGGGGTGGGGATTAATTGATGAATATTCAAATTTGCAGATTCTTAGTTATTTTGTGGGTTTGAAAACTGAATTTATATAATTGGTACTGTTCATATAATTAGATGTTCGGAATATTAATAGCTTATACCCAGAAAAGAGCTGTATCTTTGCTGTGATTTTCAGGAGGCCCTCTGAGTGACACAGAGATGGAGATTCCTGAGAATAAAGAGCAGTAACTTGGTGGTATGTTAGACTATTATTATGGAATTAATGAACTCTAAAAGATTACTTTGATAGATCCCTAATTTACTCATGGTGTGTGGATTAATTAGATGATGTATCAGTTTAATGTTTAGAGGTCTCACCTCAAATTGATAGAATGACCTCGATCCCGTGTTAGCATAGATCTTATCAAGGAGAGAGAGAACTTTATTAGATTTGATGGTTGAGGTACCAATTACATTGGAGAAGGCTTGCATTATCCTATCTATAGGGGCAAAAATTCTTCAGTCCTAAGATTTGAATGTGAGTACTGAAAAGGAAAAATATCCAGATCTTAGAAACTTGCAAAGTGATGGTCAAAACACTTTATATTGGAAACTTGCAAAGTAATGGTCATAACACCGATTTCTTTCCCAGTGTTATTTCAGTCCAATGAACTCTCTAATAATGTATTTTAGAACTTCTTTATTTCTTTGATTCATTTTAATTTAGAAAGTTAAATCTATCCTGGAACATAGAGGTTCAAATGTAATGAGGGTAGTTAATTCAAATTTCTAATCAATCCTTGTGGGAATGATATTTGAACTTAAAAATCCACTTTATTACTTGTATGATGTGTACACTTGCAGTGATTTAAACCAAAACAAATTTTAATTGACAATTTATTAAGTTAAAAAACAAGTTTATGGCATAACTGGTTGATCAATAATCTTGGAAGTGCTAAAATCCAACAAGGTCTTAAAAGAAAGAAAAAAAGTCAAACATCATAGATATTTGTTTTAGTGACCAAGGTGGTACTAGGGCCCACCTGCAGGAAGTGATGAACTGTGTGTACCGCTTGTGGATTCATCGGACATCGACACACGCCCAATTTTACAGCCATGATATTTGCTTTAGCTGGGCTAATATATGTGGTATTAGCTCACTAAAGTGTAGTTTCTTAACATGATATACTAAGATCTATCGTGTATTGCTTGGAGAAATTGATGAAACAGTGGCTAAAAGCCTATTATTTGTTTTTGAATATATATATTGAACTGTTGTGTGTTGGGGAAAACTTGTACGCTCGAGAACAAGAGCTAAGCAGCCTCGCCACTTAAAACTGGATAAAAAGGTATTATGTTGAAGAAAACTGAATATTTGAGAACAAAAGAGGCTAAAAAGCCTACCTTGACTCAAAACATTAAGATATAAAAAGTATTACGTTGGAGAAAACTGAATGTTTAAGAACAAAATAGGCCAAAAGCCACTGAGACCAAAACATTAAGATAGAAAACTATTTCCCCAACACTCTCACAAGTAAAGGGTGTCACCTCTATTTCTTTTGACTTTCTCTACAACATTTCTTTAGAAAGTTGCCTTTTCTCAATGGCTCTTGATAGGCGTAAGCATGATGTGTATATAAGATTATGTAGAAAAATATAAAAAAAGCGCTTATTCTACGCAAGTATACGCTTGTCAAGTAATACAGTGTATAAGATGTACAGAGATCGATCCACATGGAAAATGGGGATGCTAAGTACCAAAATTAGAATACTTCTCTAATATCCAAACTACCAATTGTACATCAGAACAGAATTTAATCTAAACTAATGAATCAACAATCAATGGAGTGTACAACTGGGGTGGGATACCAAGAGATGATAGAAATCTGTATTCGTGCACTGACAACTTTATTATATCTAAAGCTAAAGTTCCATTCATCATTTCAATAAAAATGCCAACGGCTGCGATTTTCATTAATTTTAATTATAAGCCTCTCTCGAGGTCAAATAATCTACCAACTAACTTTAGGTTTGCTTCTCGGCTCAACCCTAAGCATTAGAGATGCATTAAGATCAAAGAACCACTAAGCCTCCTAATTATTGCTAATATCTCTATTATCCAATCATTTAGGTTGATTTATCTATGTCTAATTCCTCACTCACTTTTCAAATCTCATGAGAAACCACTTCCATATCAAGATTAGCTAGAAATCAATATGTAACTAGCATCCAAACTAACTCAATGATGTATTAAATCACAAATAGACAATAGAAATAAGAATATCAACAATTAGATACAAGATTCATGTCCAAAACACAACCAAAACCCTAGACTAAGAATTTAAAGCATCATAGAGGTGTGATACATCATAAACTTAGGATAAAACATGAGAAAAGAGAAAGAAGAAACTCTATAGATCAAAATGATGGTGAGTATCCAATCTTCTTCCACAAATAAAAAATTCTTTTCCCAAATCTTCAATAAACAGCTCCAAACCTCCTCTCTGGTCCCAAAGTGCGGACAAAGTCCAACTTCTTCGAACCTTAGCCGACTTCTCTCCAAAGAAACACAAAACCTCAAAATTAAAAACCAAAAACTGGAAAAACTTAAATCTAAAGAAGGATCGAAACTCTCTAGAGAGGAGGAACCCTCAAAGAGAGCCCCCCTCTAGCAAAATTTCGAACCCTATATCCAAAAGAGGAATGTCATATTTATACACCTATAAAATTGGGCCAAAATGGGCCCAAAAAATGGAAAATAATTGTGGGCTATGTCGTGAGGTTGCAGTAAACTGTGGTCAGGTCGCCACAAGATCTCGGGGTCCCACACCAACTCGTCAACCCACCAAATACCCACTCTTGTGCATCAGATACTTTTCTAGTTTTGATACCAACTGGTATCAAATACCTGTGGATATCGAGTAACTCGATACCACCTCGTTATGTCCCATTTATTAGGATCAATTCATCCATATTTAAGTTAAAATATGCGATATTACATTTAAAACAATCCGTAAGAGTTTGATCACGACTCTCTTACCATTATTACATACCAGAACTAGATTGTTCTATAATTTTACAAAAAATATTTATCAAGGCCACATGTTCGCTTCACAATCATACTAATGAGCTGGCTTATCCACCGGCACACCCTACACCGGTAAATGTCCCTCGCAAAGGGTGAGTCACGCCTAGTAGAAATATTTCCTAAGGCGGCTACCCCACCTAAGTAATGTATGTAATGGTCACGCTCCACACATTCACATTCCAAGTTAAAAACATGCAATTTCTAAGATGGAATCTCTGGCATGTCATGCCATGAAATGAGATGAGACCTCAACTCATGTACATGCCCCGAGTCCCATCGACCTCAACACCTCGAGTCCCACCACTCCCAACATTCTCGAGTCCCATCGACTCCATCACACAATGCCTAAGCCCATGCAGGTGATAAATCCATCATTTATGGATTACATCCAATGATCATTTTACAAAAAATTCATTTGAGCCAAACCAATGCTGATGTTACACCTCCAATGCATCATTCAGATATACGAATCTTTATCAATTCTTGTGTTACACTGCATGCTTCGCACACCTAGACACTTTTACGGTTTTTCACCTCTGGAATTATGTCTAACCACAATTGACAGGTCTTTCACCCGAGGGGGTGTCTATCCCTACTAATACTGACATATTTTCTTATCAGATTATTCAACTGCAGGATTTGTCAATTTCTCGTCCCACTCACCTAAATTTCACCCAATCAAACACCAAACGTAGTGTTTATTCTTTCAACCATGCACTCACACCTATTCAATGCGATGCCCTCGTGCATATGCAATGCAATGCTCCATTGCATGTTATATCATGCCACATGTATAATGAATGCTACATGAACAACACAATCCACACCACTTACTGGGTGTCATGGACAATCACATCACCTGCATATGACTTCCATACATCATTTCATTTATGTCAATATATCATGCACGCATAAATTAACATCAACATACAACATGTCATTCTATGTTCAAGCAATGACACGCACACAATCAAGCCAAGTTATGGCCATGTTGCACACAAACATGCCACAATGTCAATACGTTAGTACACACACATAAACATTTCCTCACATTAACACAATCACACGTGTTATCACTAGTGCAAATAATAACATCTTTAAGCCCTTAAGCTTCAAGGCAAAGAGTGGCACATGATATGTCCACAAAACCGCCCACAATAGCCTCCAAAGAAGGCTATATCAAGGCCCCAAACAACCCATACTCAGGCTTTAAACAGTCCCCTAGAATTTATGGCAGGAACTCTCAGGCTAGCCTAGGCGTAGCCTACCTTCGGAACCGACTAACGGAACTCCGTAGATCTTGGAAGGAAGCCTTTGGCTCTCCTCTCTTCTCTCATGCGAACACATCAGAAAATTATCTCTTTTCTGCCCTAAGTCCCCTTTTGTTCTAACTTAAGTTTAAGTTAAGGGAGTTGCCCACGTCGTGCCACGTGTTCACACTTGCTCGAGTTTAATTTTGGCCTGAAGCAATTTATTTCGTCTTAGTTCAAGTTCAAATTATTATCCATGAACTTAGCTTAAGTCATTTCCCAACTTCCAAGAGATTTCCATAAAAAATCTCGTTCCTGAGAGTCACTGACACCTGTCGCCCCGAAACTCATGAAAATCCGACTACCTTGGAATTCAACGAATTCGCCTGGGTAACTAGATTTCGCGAGACGAATCCAACGGTGAGGTCCGTTTCAAGATCTAGAAAATTTCCAGGTTTTCAACCTGTACTATTTCGACAATTTATTGTTTTGCCCATTTCCAGTCGTGACTTACGGTCGTGACCTCATCAAAATATAACTTCCAAAATCTTCAATAGGGTAGCTTCACAATCGTGACTTCACCGAGAGCAGGCTTCACAATTTGTAGCAGGGGAGCTTCACGGTCACGACCTTGCCGAGGAACTTGATTCCACATAGGGTTACGGTCGCGACCGCAAGTGATTACGGTCACAACTTTGATCATTTGTAGTCGCGACCTTGGCTATTCCAGGTCGCGACCGTGTGTCTCTTTTCAACCTATCTTCTTCATTCCTTGCTCGAATTGCTTGCTTTTCGTCTCGTTTTTTTTTCGTTTTTGCAAAATACATAGCTATATGGGGTTAGACATGAAAATAACTAAAAGGAGTGCTTAGTTAGCATCAAAATCAAGATTTATGCTATATTTTGCACAAAAAAATGCTAACCTAAAGCACACCTAACAACTCTCTGTCTTCGCATCCTTCTTTTTTAGGTTCTAGTGAGCTTTTGAGGAAATTTATTGTGTTTCACCAGATGCCATTCTTTTACAGGTGAGACAGAAGAGAGATTACAAACCTAGGGGGCATTTTCCTCTTTACAAGATCATTCATGCTCCTTCCCCTTGGAGAAACATGTCTCTCTTTTGGAGAAACATCATTCCCTTTGGAGAAATTCTTCTTCTTTACCTCCTGTTTTGAATCTTCAAATGGATGGTAGGGATATTTTCCATTTGTTCCTTTTCCTCTGGCTGCAGACACTTTCATTTTTGCTGCAAAATCATTTCTATAATTAAGGTACTGCTTAGGAATCCATACCTTTCTTATTTTGGCATTAGGTGAAAATTCCCCATCCTTCTTTTGCATTTAACATTGCCTTGAAGTAAAAAATAGTTGTGTTGATTGAAGCTGCTGGTGAAAACGGATCTTCATCAATCACTATGACTTCTTTTTCTCCCGAGAACTCCATCGTGACTACTCTTTTCTCCAAAGAACTCCTTTCATTGAGTCATATTCCTCAATCGTCTTTTTTGGGTCATGGTGGCGACCGTGGTGGCAACCACACTACAAATTCCTTCCCACATGGTGCTGATGTCGTGACGTGGAGAAGCAACGTCGTGACATGAGAACCTAACGTCGCGACGCTGCTTGATTCTTACAAATTGCTTCACACGCCAGGACATCGAGAAGTAACATCACCATGTCGATCGCCATCAGAATTTCATGTTCTCTGGCCACGTCATGATGTCAAAGCTACTGTCATGACGTTGAAAAGCAACATCGTGATGTTAGATGTCGCCATTGATTTTTCCGACGGTTCCCAAGGGATAATCTACTTCGTGCACCGATGTAACAAGTTCAATTCTTTGTAGAAATCTCAAGATTCAATGTGCAAGGGCTATAAAGCTCACTTCGTTTACTCCAACTAACATGGTGGGCTTATTTCCTCAATCTAGAATGATTATGATACCTCAGCCCAAGTGCCTGCTCAGGGA
The DNA here is from genome assembly GCA_016808115.1 of Tetrastigma voinierianum. Taxonomy (NCBI): domain Eukaryota; kingdom Viridiplantae; phylum Streptophyta; class Magnoliopsida; order Vitales; family Vitaceae; genus Tetrastigma; species Tetrastigma voinierianum. The sequence continues at coordinate 200,943 of JAEQBH010002975.1, read as the reverse complement.
AATATAAAGCCTAGCGGCCTAGAGGCCTCCCTTATTCACTGATATTCCCTCCCCTCCCTCCCCCTATTTCCTTAATCTGAGATGGTCAAGTCTTCCTCGGTAATCAAGAGAGTAATCTTGAAGAATTTTGTGTTTTTGAGGTGAAGTGGCTAAATGTCAACTTTACTGCCTCAAATCCTATCTTAGAATTGATCTAATACCTATTTCTCTAATGACCTTAATAATCCTGGGATCTATCCGGAGAGGGAACAAGAACACCCCCTTGGAGAAATCAATGTGTTGGTGAATGCAGTGGCCAAGAAGCCACTTTATCACTAAGTCATCCCATATTTCTCCATTTTTAAAGTGGTAATAGAACCTACTCTTTGAGAATTGATGACACAACAAGCCATTCTTGGGGGAAAGCCTTTATTTAGGATGAGTAGGGATCACAAATCCTACTTTAACCTTCCAATCAAAGATCAGTATCTACTTCCCCAGGTTTAAAGTGGCCATGGGACCTACTTTATTTATTCATAAAACAATGAGGTTATAACAAGCATGACATTGAGGAATACAAAGGGTTTGAGCAGTGAGTGGACAAAATAGCCTATTTTATTACTCAAAGTAATTATTAGGAATAGTTTTTTCAATTCCAAAAGTGGTCAATGTGACCTACTTATGCTTGTTACTCCCGTCCTCACCTTGGGCTTTTCTTTAGTGATCCAACACTCTATGCAGGTACTTCCCATCGATGAACTCCAGGTGGTTCTTCAAGGCTCGATAGCGCAGGCATTTCCTGCAATACTTATGAACTTTGAATGGTCCCACCCAGTTAGGAGACAATTTCCCTAATCCTCTGTCTTTAGCATCGATGGGTAGCACCACCTTCATGAGCTCATTCTTCAAACTCTTTCTTTCGACCCGCGAAAGAGTTCTAGCCACTTTTTTCAGCTGATCATGATGAGGTCGAGTGCTTATAATCTCTTCCCACCCAATGTCTCAAGTTCCATCATCATGGTCTCACTATATTCTTAAGGATTAAGGCCTTTTCCTTAGGATACTCCTTGTGAGAAGGAACTTCCAATCTACTGAAGCACCGCATCTCGCCCATAAAGCTGTAGAGCAAGGACTCACCATGTAATCTCTCTTAGAAGTTCTATGTTTGCTAAGGTTTCAGATAAAATTTTGTGCCAATCTTTGAGATTATCCTCCAACATCTTCTCCATGATGCTTATCAATACCTTATTAGAAGCTTATGCTTGCCCATTTTCTTGGGCATAAAAGGGAGTGGATTTGATGAGTCGAGTGTCATAGTCTTTGGCAAAATAAGTAATCTCATCCCTAGTGAACATGGTGCCTTGGTCGGTTGTAATGGACTAAGGAATTCCAAATCTATGAATAACCTGTTCCTTGAAGAATTAGATCACATCCTTATGCTCTACCTTCTTCAAGGGTACTGTCTCCACCCATTTAGTGAAGTAGTCTGTAGCAACTAAGATGAAGTTGTGTCCCTTTGATATGGGTAGATTTTCCCAATTAAGTCCATGACCCATCCTCTAAAAGGCCTTGGTTTCACAATTGAGTGGATTTCCACAACTGAGTGGATTTCCACAACATGTATCCTTTGTATGTTGCCATATTTTTGACATTGTTGGCAACCTTTGGAGTAATTGATGTAGTCACTCTCAGATGGTGGCTGAAATGCCCATGCCCTAACTCGCCCATCGATTTCTTTATCCTATCTGACGTGGGCCTACGCACTCTTCATGAACTTGCTTCATCATTTCCATCCTGTATGGGAAGGATGTGCATTTGAGCAGTAACCCATCGAGTCCCTTTCTATACAATTCCCTTCCACAGACTAAGTTCCGTGGATCGAGCTTTCACCCTACGGGAACTCGCCTGCCAGATCTTCTAAATACTCTTTGATCTTAATTTCTAGTCCTCCTGCAACATTTGTATATGTTTTGATGACTTCAATCCGATTCCCTTCATAAATCGGGAGGGGTGATTCTTCTCATTATCACACGAGGCTTACTGGTCAATTCTCACCTATTCACACTGGAGGGGCTACTTCAGGCTAGCTCATCCGCTTCCAATTAGGATTCCCTGTGCACATATTCAAAATCCATGGAGGAAAATAATCTAACAATTGAGTAGAAGCAAGATAATAAGGAGCTAGCACAAGTTGTCAGACGAGACTCCCTCGTTAGCTGCCGAAGCACTAATTGAGAGTCCCCAATGATACGTACCTCTTACGCTCCAAGTTCTAACAAGATCTCAAAACCAATCACTAAAGCCTCATATTCAGCTTGATTATTAGTGCATTTGAAGGCCAAATTGAAAGTTATAGTAGTATTTATCCCTTTTGGAAAGATGATTACTATCCCAACTCCAGCGGATTTCTCTGTGCTAGAACCATCAAACTTAAGAACTGAAGGCCTCTTTTTTACTTCATATATCCCTAATTCCACATCATTTTATGGCTTGATTTAAAATGAAGGATGATCAGCCAAAAAATTAGCTAAAGCTTGCCCTTTGACTGATTTCTATGGAAAATAGACCAAGGTGAACTCGGACAAAGCAAGGGACCACTACCTGCCTAATGACTGGGCGGGCCTGCTTACATGTATTTCATCAAGTCGGTTTAGGAGACCACACATACTTGAGATTTGATCAAGTAATGTCTCAATTTTGTACATGCAATATAAGGTCAAACATAGCTTCTCAATGGGTGTATACCTTGTCTCTATTGAATTTAGGACTCTACTCAAATAGTAAACAACTTTCTCATGGCCTCCAAAGATTATTTCTCAGGCGTAAGGCATCCTATGTATTCTTTTCGCAACTAATAGATGGGAAGGCCTGGAGCGCCGACCGCAGGTGGCACTAAAATAAGGGGATAGAAAGGTAGCCTTTGATTCCATCAAAAGTTATCTGGTGTTGTTCCTCCCATTTAAACTCTTCCACTTCTTTCAGTTTGATTAGGTTAGAGAACACCTTAGTCTTCCTTACTAGATTAGAGACAAAACCTCTTTAAATAGTTCACCCGACCCAAGGACTTCTGAAGTTCTTTCTTATTTTAAGGAGCCTTGGCTGAAATGATGGCCTTGATTTTGTTTTGATCCACTCCTACTCCTCTTTGGTGAACCAGAAACCCTAAAAAATTTATGGCTTGAACTCTAAAAGCAAATTTGAGTGGATTGAGTTTTAGTTGATGGAGTCTCATCTTTTCAAAACTTTTCTTTAAATGATTCACATGTTCGACGACCTTCTTAGATTTAACCACAATTTCATCGATATAAATCTCCGTGTGGTGGCTTAACATATCATGAAAGATGGCATTCATAACCCTTTGGTAAGTTGCACCAACGTTCTTTAACTCAAAGGGCACTAACTATCTAAATGTTCCTATGAAACTGTGACATTCAAGGCGCCTTAGATATATCATCATCAATAAGATATTAGGATTGCTATACTCTAGAGAAACTGTCCATGAATGACAATAATTCATTATTGCAGCGGAATCAACTAACATGTCGCAATGCATTACATACATGTCTTTTTGAGTGAATACATTTAAATCCCTAAAGCCCTTACACGTGCACTCTAAGTTTCATTCTTTCTTCATCACAAGGACAATGTTTACCAAATCCACTCCGCACATACCTCAGGTATGATGAATTTGGCTTTCAAAAGCTTATCAATCTCTTCTTTCACCTTCAACTCTGCCTCCTTAGACATTCTTCTGGGTGGTTGCTAAAAGGAGTGAAATTTTGGCTTGATAAGCAAGTAGTGTTCCACCAAGCTTCTATCCAACCCTGACATCTCGTTGTAATTCCAAGCAAAGTAGTCTTTGAACTCTTGTAATATTGCAATAATCCCTTCCTGCAAGTCATAAGGTAGTAAGGAACTAATATAGGTAATCCTCTAGCCTTCCACGCTGGGCCGAGGTTCACTTCCTCCACGGGTCATGTACTGGTGGGCCTGCATGTTCCTAAACTTAGGAGGGGCTTCGCTCCAAATCATCCATCCGTATTTCTTCATCTTCATACGCACCCCTTTAAAATCATCTCAGCTCCACAAGTGTCTTAGAGGGTGTTCTTCTCTTTCAATCATTCTACAATTTTGCCGGGTGACTTTCAGACAATATGGTAGTCGTGAATCACGTCTCTTTCTTCGAGAGTAATCAGTCATCATTGATCTCCTTGATGATTAGACCACTCGTTAGCCTATTAGGCACGATTGTAGTCACCTTTAGGAGTTTAGCCTCCTCATTTTAGATTTCCATATAGCCCTTTGAGTCCATGTATGCTTTCCTTGGGACCGCATTTTTCCTCCTGCCAATGAACTTGATTAACGACCGAAGTCCTTGATCATAATACCTGGCTTCCACAAAGCCTATAACTGCCATGAAGGGTTGTTTGTCTGCCCACACCACTTCCACTTCATTAGCTTTCCAAAATAGTAAGAACCGTGCTGAAGAGAGGACTCACATACACCGCCGGCATGACCCGCCTCCCTAAAAAACGTTGTAATTATAGTAGAGTCTATCACAAAAAAGGTAGTTAATGAAGTTTTGTTCACAATGGGGATATCTATAGGTAGTAACCCTTGGGTCTTGGATACTTCTATAGTAAAGGCAGACACAATCACTTCTGTTTCTATTAGATCACTAATGTTCCTTTCCAGAGCACTCAACATCCTCAATGGAATTACATTTATCACTGATCCATTATCTATCAAACCCTTGGATATTGGTTTGCCATTAAGATGGGCTCTTTTGTACAAAGGCTTTATGTGCTTGTCATTTCCATAGAGGGTTTCTCAAGTATTGCCTTCTAGGGTCTACATTCTTCAGAGGATTCTATGGTCACCCCTCCATGACTCTCATCTTCCTCTGTAGCTGGGTGCTTCCCTTTCACCTCCACTAAGTCTTCTTCTGCCTTTTTTGACATGAAAATATTTGGTAATGTGAAAGAAATAGTGGAACAATGTAAAGAAATAGGGATCACACCTATTAATAAGGCCTTCGAGTCTATTACTCGCCTCACTACTCATTGACTCCATTTCCTCTATAGCTTTCCTCCAAAACTTTGTTTTTTCCATGCTAGGAACCATTTCTTCCTTTACTTTCTCTAACTCTATGGTATCTTCCTTTTGGATTTCCACATGCACATCAATGAGCTACTTCCTATCAGCTGCTCTTTGCCTTTGTATCCTCAATTTTCAAGTCCTAGATAGTCTTTAGGGAAATTTTTTGTGTTGTACCACATGCCACCTTTGACCAGGAGAAACCTTAGGAGGAATGATACACCTCACAAGCCTTTCCATCTATGCAACCCTTTTCCCTGAAAAATGTGTCTGGTGGTCCCACCATCTTCGCGAAGGAATTCAGATTGGAGATATCACTTTGTACCTAGGAGAATCAGGGTCCACATTTGGAAAAATAGCCCGACCGAGAAACACGCCCTTTCCCGCCTTTTCCTCGAGAAATGAATTTGCCCCGTGAACATCACATACATTCGAGAATCGGGGTCCATCTTTTGGAAAAATAGGCCTGATTGGAGAAACATGTCCTTCTCTTGCCTTTTTCCTTTGAGAAGTGAAGTTGTCTGCAATCTTCTCTCTCGGGGAAAATATTTTACCCTTTGAAGGAGTGATTCTATCCTCCTATAGAAACCTTCTTTTCCTTATAGGAACAGCTCTAGCCCCAGATCCACCTCTTGGAAATTTGCCCTTTGCTTTTTCCCTTGGAACAATAACTTTCCCTCCAGATTTGTCATTTAGAGGAGTGAACTTACCCTTTGGAGAAACAGCTCTCTTTCTTGAGGAACATTCTCTGAACCTGCCTGTATCATTCTCCCTTGGAGTAGTGTACCTACCCCATGGAGAGGTGGTCCTTTTTGCTACCTTTTTTCTAAGAGGAACAAATTCATCTTCTGGGGAATTCGTCTTACCGTTTGGTGAAAATTCCTTTCTTTGGAGAATTGGTTATACTGACATGTTCCTTGCTATATCCCCTTCACTAAATTTATTCTTGATGGAGGATCTATATAAACTGAAACCCATTCATTTTTCAACCTATCAACACGAACCAGACAATGTTTAGGGACCCATACCTTTCTTGGAGAGAGTTTTCCCGCATTCTTGGATTCAATCAATGCTCTTAGGTTGAAACTGTAATGCCCCTTCCCCTAGCCAAGGCAGGAGAGGGGACGTCACACGGAACCGAGACTTCTTAACCTGATTTCTAACATTGGTGGGCCCATTTCAAATCATAATAATAGTAAAACTGTAAAACTGTAAAACTGCCACCATAGTGGTGTTTAGATTGTCCTACTCATACATATATGCTCGAGTCCATCTACTTGTATTTATACAAGTTCCATTATTACAAAATCTTACATTTACATTTCAAAAACAAAGTCATGGACCTACATATGGTGGACTCCTAATGGTGTGTTGGCCCTACGAATGCGGGATGTCTCAGACGACCTCTTTAGTACCTACACGGATGAAACACCCATGCTAAGCTTATAGCTTAGTGGGAAAACAAATAACATAAATGACCACATGCAGTGGTCTTCAATTACAGTATACATATAACATAATTCATATTTCAGGGTTTTCACATCTCTCATAGGAGTTCATAATCAAATATTTAAGAATATAAGGTACCAGTAAGTACACTACAAAACATAACATAACAAACTTATGTCTTTGCATCATAGCTTATTACTTTTATTTCCTTATGTTTCATTATTTAGATACTTATCATATAAGTGTTTGTCTGTATAGACCAGTAACAATGAATGAGAGGACGGTAGAAGACAATAGGTAACTACGTACTAAGATGCAGATTTCAAACAGGTGCTGGAACACTACCGTAACGTGCCTATAAGACGCAATGTATACCGCAACACTCATGCAGAGTGCCGGCACTTATCGACGCGGCCTCATTACATGAAAACGTATGGGCCATCGCGACTAACAGAGGCCAAGCACTAAACATACGTGCCTATTGATGAATCCTATATTCATCTATTTTTAAGTCCATTTTTCTTATATTTTTTAGGATTTAAAGTTTAATTTAATGCAGAAAAATGGAATCTTCACCAAATTTGTGTTTTGCAGGTTTTTAATGAAAAAGAAACAAAATCAATAAGAAAAGCAGCAAAAATTGGCTAAGGTAGAAAATGCATTATGTCGCGACATTTTACAACTTTGTCGCGACACAAGTTCAAGGCAATAGAGAAAGCCTACGCAAATAACTCAATTATCGCCGCAACAAGGATGAAAACAAAGAAACTAAAAGAGAGTAGAAAGAATGTCACAACATTTCATCAACTATGTCAGCGACATGTTGTGAAGAATATAAAGAAATGTCGCAACATAAGAAAATTATGTCAGAACATACTAAGACAACCGGGTAGATTCATCACGCGATTAAACCACAGAGTAACACCTGAAAGAACATTGGAATTATATCGCAACATAAAAAGCATTGTTGCGATAAAAAAAATCCAATACTAAGGACAAGAAGATTGTCGCGACATTCAAATTCTCTGTTGCGACAAAGAACAAGGAAAATGGTACAAAAAGAATGTCGCGACATAGAAACTGATTGTCGCAACACAATGAAGAGCAACAATAAGGAAAATTTGTTGCGACAAAGGTTTTTATGTCGCGATAGACCATTCAAGCGATCAACAGTACAAGGCATGGAAACTATGTAACGACATTTTCAAAATCTGTCGTGACACAATTCAAGAAAAGGCATAGAAATCTTTGTCGCAACAAGAGTTTTTATGTTGCGACAAACAACTCAGAGATTGAAACTATGTGCTAAGAAAAGAATGTCACGACACTCAAAAACTTTGTCGTACAATCACTTGAGAAGATTGTTAAGCCACACTGTTGCGACAAGATCATCAAGCCATAACAAGCCTGAGGACACAAAGTTGCTGTAATGTTGTGACAAAGACCAATTGTGTTGTGACAAAAATATTAGCTGGGCCTGCATTGAAATCCACAATTCCAACCTGGAATTTAGGCCCAACAATTATGAGCTCTATAAATAGAAAGAGCTAGAACAACAAATGATATCTTTGGATCAAGAAATTAAAGGAACCCAAAAAATTATGGGAAAGACTAAGTCTCAATAGACAGGCTACTTTTATTTTTTATTTTTTATTTCTTTTATTTTTAAAATCAAAGTAGTGGATCTGAAGCGAATCATAGAGCTCAGATTAATGTTTTATTTAGTGTTCAATTATGTCTGGACTTTAATGGAAACTGGAAATTTTATGGAATTCATTTTATTTCAATTAGATTGTTATTTCAATGAATTTATGTGATCAACTAGTCATTGTAATGTGTGATCTAAATTTGAAAGACTAAGCTCCTTATGAGAAAGGATTTTATGTTTTGAGTATCATTTGTTTCACTCTATCAGTCAGGTAAGGAACACCGGCTGATTTGATTGCATTGTTTTCGCTTGGTATCATTGCATATTAGTGGTTAATACCTAAAAAGAGCTATGTCTTTACTTTGATTTCTAGGATCCCTTTGAGTGACATAGAGATGAACGAATTGGTAGGTATAAAGCAAATACTGGGGGGTATTTTTCATTAATGACTATAAACTAATATACTTAAGTTTATAATTATATTTTAAGCTGAAGTGAATAGTTTTCCGAGAATTAGGGACTATTTGCTGAGACTCATTTTTAATCCTTAGAGGTTTCATCTAAATTTAAAAGAATGATCTCGATCCCGTGTTAGCTAGATTCTAACTGCGAGAGAGAATTCTAATAATCAGAGATCGAGGTACCAATAGAATTAGGAAAGGCTTGTGTTATCCTATCTATGGGGCAAGCAGATCTCGCCATAAGAAACTACACAAGACGAAAAAAAAAAACAATAAGATCTTAAAGAGGGTCAAATCCAAAGTAGCTACTGCACCCATCGGTCCCGAAAGGAAATGGCTCTCTAATTAGTGAAATGCAGCAAGAGTCAGAAGAACTAAGACTATACTATTCCCCGCTCTTGACAAATCTAGATTTGAAAATCATAGCCTAACTCATGTTTTCAACCCGTCATAAATGGTCAAAAACATTGGTTCATTTCTTAGTGTCTATTCAATTCAGTGAAATCTCTGATTCATTTACTTTTGATATCTTTTTCTAACAGAGAAAAAACTTTATAAAACAATTTATTAAGTCAATTTACAAATTAGAAGTTCAAATAGTGATAATCTTAAGTAGTAAGGGTAATTGATCTTCAGATTCTCATGTCAATGCTTATGGGAATAATATCTAGACTTAAAAATCCACTTTATTACATATATGACATGCAACACTCAGAAGTGATTTGCACTAAACAAATTTTAATTGCAAATTATATATATATATTCTACCAATCAAGTTGCATGATCGCCGATCAACATACATCTTTCGTCTATGTGAAAAATCAGTCATAACAAGTTTATGGCACCATTGCCAAGGATTGAAATGAAACTAGAATTTAAAGATCAATATTCTTATCAAAGAGAAATTGCTAGTTTGGACAATTTTCTTTTAACTTTTATCAAAAATTTCCAAAAATAGTTTTAATTGCAGTAGCTGACTTAGCTACTGATCTTTTATGAACTCACATCATAATAAATTTATGTTATCTACTAATCTGATCTATCTCGCAGGTTTCCATCAGAAGTCCTTACATGCATAGAAACCGTAATTAGAATCGTACTACTGACACTTAATTGGAAAGGACATTGAGAAATCTTAAGAGAGTAAGAGGTGCTGAACTAGTAGTCATGGCAGAGCAACAAGAAACAAATCAGAACATCCCAGCTTTGGAAATTGAGAGACCTCAGAGGTAGAGGACGATGGAAGATTTTTAGAGACTAGTCATCATAGATGAATATTTTTCTATGAGGCAGCCTGCCATAGATGCTAACAACTTTGATTTGAAGCCAACTTATCACACGGTGCAAAGAACATCGCATACTGTCATCCCAAAGAAGACCCCATGAGCATATGGGTAGATTTCTAAGAATGGCTACCATGAAGCTTCGAACTGGGTGAGACTCGGGTGATAGGTTACAGATCTTCCATTTTCAATGAGAGATGTGGTAGCAACTGTTTGAGTCACCGCTTTATGGATGAGGAATAACTCGGGAGAAGCATGAGCTATATGAGTAGGATTTTCCCTCCCGCTCTCACTTTAGAGAGGAGAGGAGAAATTATTGTGTTCAAGAAAGGAGAAGATGAAAGCCTTTACAATGCCTAAGAAATATACAAGAGGTTGTTGAAGAGATGCCTAATGCATGGCATTGATCTGACCACGCAGATGGACATCTTTTACCATGTCATGAATTACACCTTTCGAGGGGGATCATAAGATAATGCTCGCCTGTAGAAAGCATCCAAGAGGAAGAGGCCGAAGAGGCAACCGCCTGGATGTAAGATTTGGCCAAGAGCAACCATAGCCCATATGAGACTCTGCGAGTTGTAGCAGAATGAAAGGAGGTGGTGTGATAGAGCTGAATAGAATTAATACTATAGAGGCTAAGTTGGATGCATTGATGAACAAGCAGGGAAACTAAGACAGGAGAATGCATTCAACACATGAAGTGGGAACAGTGGAAGGAAATGAGTAGAAAAGTATTACTAATGAGGGACTTGCTCATGAGGGTCCCTATCAAGTGGAGGAGGCTTAATTTGTCAATAGGAGCTAAATTTCAAGCCCAATGCTAATCTTCCAACCCACTACACCCTAGTACTAAGGAACCATGAAAATTTCTCATATGGCGGAGCACAACAAGGTTAAAGACCAAGGTGTGACCTCTCACACTGGTTTAAGGGTTCCAAGGACAAAGAATGTGAGAACAACTCAGAGAGTCGAGAATCAGGCCAAAGGAGGTCCCAATCTTTTTATGATAGATGTCAGTTTCGCCGGAGAGAACAAAGACTCACAAAATTCATGAATGTAAGTTTGCCGAAAGAAGAAGATTCCAAGCAAACACAAATGTGTTTCAGGCAATACCAATGCCTCTCTTAAAAATCTGGAGACACAAGTGGGGCAATTGGCCCTAGCAATGCATAACCAATCAAAGGATGCCTTCCCAAGTGATACCAAGAAGAATCCTAAGGACTGTATGCTAGTGACTCTAAGGAGTGGTAGAGAGTTAGAAAGCATAAAAGAAAATGAGAAAATGGAGACCGAGAAAGAAAAGAAAGAAGAAACTAGAGAAGAGACCAAGCTGGGCAATTCATAATTGGTTGAAGAAACTGAGAAAGAAGAGGTGCAGACTGAGCAGCAGATTGAGAAGGGAAACCTGAAAAAGAAAGAAGAAGTGCAAGCTTACATGCCTATTGTTCCATTTCCTCAGAGGCTGCAGAAAGCAAAGATGGAAGAACTGTTCTCTAGATTCTTGGAACTGTTCAAGAAGATAGAGATAAATATACCTTTTGCTGAGGCATTAGCTTAGATGCTTAATTATGCTAAGTTTCTAAAGGATATTCTAAGAAAGAAGAGGAAAGTTGTTGAAGAATGAGTGGTGAGCTTGACAGCTACCTGTAGTGCAGTGATCCAAAAAAGCTTACCAATGAAGATGCACGATCTTAGTAGCTTCACCATCCCCTACACCATTGGGAACTTTGAATTAGGCAAGGCTTTGTGTGATTTAGGACCAAGCATCAACTTGATGCCATTATCACGGTAAAGACTAAGTTCAGGGAGCTTACCCCATAAATTTATGACTTTGAAATGGCGTATAGATCAATGGTAGCAAATTAAAGGAATTTTGGAAGATGTACTCATCAAGGTAAGAAAATTTATTTTTCTAGTAGATTTTGTGGTGATGAATATTGAAGAAGACAAACATGTTCCATTACTGTTGGGCAGACCTTTCCTGGCCACTGGAGCTGCCTTGATAGATGTCAAGAAAAGAGAACTCACTCTCATAGTGGGAGATGAGGAAGTGCATTTTAATTTGAACCAAAGCCTGAAACAGTCTGAATATGATAATGCAAATTGTAAGATTGTAGAAACAATAGTTCCCATAAGTCCTGAACTGATTAATGATTGTAAAATTCAGAATTTAATGAATGAGAATGAGATGAGTTTCCAGTATCTTGAGAATCTTGATGTTGAATTTCAGAATTCCAGTTATGATTTAAAAGAAACAGTCTCAAGTCTAAATGAAGACAATGCCGAAAAATTCAAGCAGCGTTGAAGAGAAGATACAAGAAGTGCAGAAAGTTCTATGTGGGTTGTTCTTGGAAAAAGAATTACCCAAACACTTGAAGTATGCTTTCTTAGGAGCAGAAAAATCAAAACCAGTGATTATAGCTACTGACTTGAAAGAAGAAAAAGAGCAAAAACTACTACAAATTCTCAGAAAGTATAAAGAAGCAATTGCATGGTCAGTAGAAGACTTTAAAGGGATCAGTCCTTCTATTTGTATGCATAAAATCCTTTTGGAGGAAAATGCAAGAACATAAAGAGAACATCAAAGAAGACTTAATTGCAGGAAAGAGGTCAGCGAAGAAGTATCAGAACGCTAAATGCAGGTTCATTTAGGCAATCTCGCATGTACTCTGCGAGCCTCCAGCTCATGGGTTCCCAAATGTGGTGGATTCACAAGCCATCGTAGAACGAAGAATGAATTAATCAACAAGAACTCGTGATAGGATGGAGAGTATGTATTTACCACAAGAATGAACATTTACCACAAAGAAAGGACTTACCATCCTTGCTTTTCATTGATCGTATATCGACAAGCTGGGTTGACACTTATTTATGTTTTCTTAATGGATATTCTGGGTATAATCAGATTACCATAACCCTTGAAGACCAGGAGAAGACCACTTTTACATGTCCCTATGGCACATTTTCTTTTAGAAGGATGCCATTTGGATTGTCTAATGCTCCTACCTCCTTTCAAAGGTGTATGATGTCCATGTTTTCATATTTGGTGGAGGAAGTTATGGAAATCTTCATGGATGAATTTTCAGTATATGGATCCAGTTTTGAGCACTGCTTACAGAATTTGGAAATGGTACTTCAAAGATGCCAAGACAAGAATTTAGCTTTGAATTGGGAAAAATGTCATTTTATGGTAACATAAGGTATTGTCTTGGGACACAAAATTTATGCAGCTGGTTTAGAAGTTGACCAAGCAAAAGTTTATATCATAGAAAATTTACTGCCACCTACAACATTAAAAGGGATAAAGACTTCTCAAAAATATCAAGTTCATTATGCAGATTGCTTGAAAAAAAAGAAAATTTTGAATTCGATGAAAAGTGTAAATGTGCATTTGAAAAGATCAAGGCCATGTTGGTTACAACTCACCTGACTGGAACAAAGATTTTGAAATCATGTGTGAGGCCAGTGATTATGCAATGGGAGCAGTATTGGGATAAAGAATTGAAAAGATCTTCAAGGCCATATACTATGCCAACAAAATCTTCAATGAGGCACAAGAGAACTACTCAACTAGAGAAAAAGAGATGTTGGCAATAGTATTTGCTTGTGAAAAATTTAGGCCATACATTTTTGGGGTCCCATGTTATTATACACACTGATCATGCAACAATCAAATATCTGATGGCAAAGAAAAATGCAAAGACAAGATTAATCAGATGGGTCTTATTGCTACAGGAGTTTGATTTGGAAATCAAAGATAAGAAAGGCAGTGATAATGTGACAATTGATCACTTATCAAGGCTAGAAAAGCCTAAAGAAGATGAAAGAGGGACTGAATTAACATAAAATTTCCTTGATGAGCAGCTTTTTCAAATGCCAGTTCAAATACCATGGTATGTCGATATTTTCAATTACCTAGCTTGTGGAATTATGCCACCAGAAGAAAATAAAGTTGGGGATTGATGAAAGATTCTATATATGGGATGATCCATTGTTTTTTAGAAGAGGAGCATATCAGATTATCAGAAGATGTGTACCAGAGGCAGAACAAAAAGGAATTTTGGATAAATGTCATGCATCACCATATGGAGGGCATTTTGCAAGAGACAGAACAACCTAGAAAATTCTCCAAATAGGTTTTCTTTATTGGCCAACCAGTATTCAAAGACTGCTTAAATGGGTGAAATATTGTGGATAGATGTCACGCAGAATGGGAAACATAGGCGTATGAATGGAATGCCTCCTGAGGAATTACGGTGGTGCAATTTTTACGTGACGGATGTAATTTAATTCGTGGCTTTTCCAATCTCACTGGAATTTCAGACATTCTCCTAGCCAGGATAATGGTCCAAATTGATGGCAGAGCTTGTCCCATAAATTATGCTAACACTATTATTGGGTTTATTCAAAGAAACATCTTGAGTAGATTTGGAGCTCCAAGGACAATCATTAGTGATGAGGGAAGTCATTTTGAAAACAAAATGTTTGCAAAACTAATGAGCAGATATGGAGTAAGACATGTTATGGGATTGGCTTATCATCCTCAATCAAATGGGCAAACAAAAATTTCCAATAGAGAAATATTAATATATTGAAAGACACTGAATGCAAACAAAAGATCATCAATGTCGATTACGCACTTCAAAGCTCATAGAACCATAATCTCCTTGTGAATCTCCCCATACAGGTTAGTCTTTGGAAAACAATGTCATTTACCTCTGGAATTGAACTATAAGGCAATGCGGACTATCAAGAAATTGAACTTTGATTTTCAAGCTGTAAAGGAAAGAGATTTCTCCAATTTAGTGATTTGGAAGAGCTGAGAAATGAAGCCTATGACAATGTAAGAATTTACAAGGATAAAACCAAGAAATGGCATGACCAGAGGATACCGAGGAGAGAGTCAAAATAGGAGACTCAGTCCTTTTGTACAATTCAAGGCTTAAATTATTTCATGGAAAGCTCAAATCAAATGGAGGGTCCTCATTGTGTTGATCAGAAGTTACACCTTGGAGCGCTACACTCAAATCAAATTCAGGAAATGAGTTTAAGGTTAATGGCCAAAGATTGAAGCATTATTTAGGAGGGAAGTTAAATGAAGAGTTCCGGATTTGAAGAGAATGAAGGGATTGTTGAAAAGAAGACACATGACAACAATGTCTAGCTGAAGACATGAAACTGAGCAACTTCTTGGGAGGCAACCTAAGCAATTTTTCAAATTTTTTTTTATATATATATAAATTGCTTTTCTAAATTTTTGAGTGTTTAACATTGTGGTTTAAAGTTTTAAAAATTTTATTGTGTGATTTTACTGATTTCCAGGTCATGAAAGCTAATCATTAAATGAAGCCACTGTAAAGGAGAAAATGTGATACAATGAATGAGATAATACATCTTGGCATAGAACAGCATGCTCAAAAATTTTGTGAGAAAATTCCTATTTAGCTTTCATGAACTTTTTGTTATTTACTTAACTTGATGAATGGATTGCTGATTGTTGGTTGACATGAGAAATTGTGTTGAATTGATCATATTTGAATTGAAATTTTCGTTGCTGAAATGTATTCGCAAAGTATGATTTTGAGGCGAACGCATAACATACTGCTTGTGTG
The DNA here is from genome assembly GCA_016808115.1 of Tetrastigma voinierianum. Classification (NCBI taxonomy): domain Eukaryota; kingdom Viridiplantae; phylum Streptophyta; class Magnoliopsida; order Vitales; family Vitaceae; genus Tetrastigma; species Tetrastigma voinierianum. Next base: position 185,411 of record JAEQBH010002975.1, on the reverse strand, counting down.
TTACACTGCTGAAATTATAAACTGGCCACTTAAGATGAAATGCATTGGCTGTGATATTATTTTTCTTTGTCACGACAGCGATTACTCGCCTTTCTATTGCAAGAAATTAAGGTCAGACATTGAAAGTGAAATATTGCTACATTGGTTTGTCACGACATTTAAATTTCTATCGCAACAAAGGATTCACTGAAGAGGCTCAAAACAATATCGCGACATTTTAATTCTTTGTCGCGACAATTTATTGATATTTTTTTCCCCAAAATCATATGCCGCAACATTATTTTAGTTCATTAGGGCATTAATATGTCGTGATATAAACTAGTATGTCGTGACATACCTTTTTAAACCACAAGACTGTTATATGTTGACATAAAATTTTATTGTCACGATAATGAAAAGGGCACAAACAATAATTGGGACTATAAATAGAGAACCTCAAACGTTCAAAAGTCCAAATTTGAAAAAGCCTACTCCATCAAACCGTTCATCTACCAAGCTTGTCTTCCATCTACATTCGAAAACCCTAGATCCCAAACCAGCCTTCAACCATGTCTGAACAACAAACTTTGATTCCAAACCTGAACGAGATTATGGAAGAATACGCTAAGAATAAGGAAGAAACCCTAAAGGAGATTTAGTCAGGGCCTGTTCAAGAAGAAAGATTAGAAGCAAGAACAGAGATTGAGCAACCAACTGAAGAAGAAAGAAAGAGAAAGCCAGATGCTAAAGAAACTGAAGCTAAGTAGAGGCAAGAAAACCAAGTGAGTGATTTTGTTTCAAAGTGTGCTTATTTCGTCTAGAAGGAAAAATTACAATACAAAGATTTCATTGGCGAAAGAGGATTCAACAAGCTCATTTCACCCTTTTTAGAAATGATTGAGAAGAAAGGGTGGCATCTGTTTTGTGAGCACAAAGCTCCTAGTTTTGTGGATGTGGTTAAGGAGTTTTATTCAAACATGGTGGGACTGAGAGAAAAGACTTGCTATGTCAGAGGGAAGTGGATATCCTTCAGCAGGGAGAAGATAAATGAAACTTTCAACTCAGCGATCATCCAGGAGTTCAAAAAATTGTAAAAAGAGCCGACACAAAAGTTAGCCGACTTCTATCACGATGGAAAAGTAAACGATTCTACAAGGAAGAACTCCAAGGAATCTATCATAAGGCTTATCGAATGTGGCTAGCTGAAAAGGTCTGGGCTTCTACCTTTGTCAAGGTCTAATCCTCTTACCCTCCAAGCATCTCAATACAGTAAGAAAGAATGAAGCAATACTCTTATATGCAATCTTAAAGGGATATAAATTTAGTGTGGGGAAAATAATAGAGAACTCTATTGTGAGTTACTTCAGAAGTAACTATAAAGGTTTATTACCACATCCAACACTAATCACCATACTGTGTATCTTAGGAGGTGTGGAAGGAGATTGGGAATAAGAAGAAACATGTCCCAAGACATCTCCCTTGACATTAACTGGCATAACCAAGCCTCCAACAAAAAGGGCAAGAAGAAGGTTTAGGAAATTGAGGAAGAACAAAGGGATAATAGAGAAAATGAGCAAGCCATTGTGGTAAGCTCAATAAAAGAAAGAGAACAAAGACAAAGAAGTTTGAGCCCCATCTGGAATCTGCCTCCAATTGTGAGAGATTATCAACAAGAGCTAGCTGGAAGCTCAGGACAATAAAGCAGCAATATGGAAATGATGGAGATGCTGAAACTAATGAGGCAAGAAATGCAAGAAAGAGATAGACAATTGAAACTGCAATTGCAGCTAAGAGACGAATATTTGGACAAAGAGTTGAGGAGGAGAGATCAATACTGAGAAGAGGAAATAAAGCAAAGGGATGAAGAGTGGAAGAAGGAGATAAAAGAAAGGGATGAAAGGTGGATGCATGAGCTGAAAATAAAATGTAATTTCATCGAAGAAACAGAAGCAAGAATATAATTAATGAGATGCTAGGAAAAGAGACAAAGCCATCGCGAAGAGCTAACATCCGTAGATAGAGAGGCCAACAACTTCACAGCACTACAAAGACAATTTTTAAGGATAATGTCTCGAGTAGGTCAACAATGTGACACTCATGGAATCATCGGGTTAAGAGTCACTGAACTCTCACAGAGAGTAATGCAGATTCCGATCGGGCTATGAAGATGTCTGTGCAAAATAAAGTGCCACTACCACAAATCAGGATATCAGAATGTATACCTTACACCATAGTGCCTCCGGATGTCACAGACCCTCCTATACATTTTTCTAACCCTAATCTATGTTAAGAAGTACCTTTTGTACCTTGTAGAGTACTACCTCCAAAATGAAACCTATGGTACAATAAGAAGGAAAGAACTAACCCTATAAGAGGAAGTTGAAGAATATTTGAAGAAGGAAGCAGCTAAAGAAAAATCTTCAATGCAAATACCCAAAATCAACTAACAAAGTCTCATAGGCCCCGAAAGAGAAAAGAAAAAAAAATAGATATATCTTGTGTAGTGCTTTGAATACACATTTGTAATTATCTAAAGAGTTAGTAAATATATTTGAACAATTATCTGAAAAAAAAAAATGTCTTGTTGAGAAGTTTTTGTACTCTTAAATGAGGAGTTTGTAGAACCAGTGAAACAGAGGAATTTTGATTGTTTGGTCAAGTGGAATGATAAGTTTAATTTAGTTGTTGATGCTATAATGATTTTGTGAAATTAAAGTTTATTGAAAGTGAAGGCTTTTGAAGTGTGATATAGCATATGTAATTCGAGGAAACCCAGGCAGAAGCTGTTAGGCTGAAATTAAGGATAGGATGAAATTTGAATTGAAAATGGGATTGTAACCATTATTAATGAATAAAGTTGGGGAATTTAGGATTCATGAATTTAAACAAATGATTGAACAAATAGATTTATGATTATAGTGGTAAAATAGTTTGGATTATTTTTAGATCACGAGAAACATGCATAAGGTAAAAAATATAAACTACTTGTCTTTGGGATTAGGATTTTAAAGATTTATTACAGTTTTAATCTCCCTAGAGTCCTAGAACTTTTTAGATTATTATTCAAGGCTAAATCCTAGGAAACAAAATTGTGAAGGGAAAGGATATGGAAGTATCCTTGGAAGTTTAGACATTTTGGCTTCTATAATGGCTTATGGCATACACCTTGATTTCACAGGTTGGGCCTAAAGCCAATTTGCTTAATGTGACAAATTAGATCTTAATTCCTTTCTTAAATTTGATCCTTCAGTAAAGAACCCATAGTTTGCCCAAATTGCATTGTAAGTGCAAAAGTATTGAATAAAGAGCAAGTTTGGGGGAGGAAGAATTGGAAATGTAGAGAAGGATGAGATTGAAAAGGAAGAAAATCAAATAAGATGAAGAAAGAAGAAATGTCGGCCCGAATCGAGTCAGGCCAGTTGGATCAGGCAGTTCGAGTGCGAGACCATCACAGGACTCTTTACGATTTTTTTAACTATTGGTGTTTTATCAGTTTATGGCCCACATCTTATAACATAATCAAATATCATATACATATCAAAGAACTACGACCAGTGGTGTCCATCAAAAATCTATACACATTCAGGAAGGTCCCATTTACAATGGCGTGCCATTTTACAAGTCGAGCCGCGGGAAACCCAGTGTTGAACCCTTACAAGTGTTAGCGGTGCGTGCATGGGATGTTTTGGACCACTCTTTCTCACAGCCTGCGGTTTAAAGAAGCCCGTTGCTAAGCTTTGTTTAATTGGGAAACATATCTTATAACATCTTGTAGTAACATATAACGAGAAGCGTTATCAAAGTCTTCATGGATTCATATCGATAAATATAGGTCGGATCATGTCGAGCAAACTTAGACATAATTCCCATCTACTTGTGCAGCGACTTAGCAGGATTCTTACACATCTCCCATGGGGTATAGAGTCTATATAGAGATGCAGGTATGTATAGTGGACGGACTGAATTCCTTTTTATTCAAATTTTAGCGGTTTGTGTTCCGCGTGGCTGATATGTCGAAACATATGCTTATGCGAGATGCAGTAGGTACTGATTAATGGGATCTGAGAGAGAAGTACCCAGTAGGTACTAAGTGTCAGAATCTGAAGTGCAGTGGGTACTACGAGAGAAGTGTCGGAATGCAGAGGAAATTGCCCATAGGTATTACGGGACTTATACTTAAGATGTTTGTGTGTATGCTTGTACTAAGGAATATAATCTTTGGTTATCAGAAATTATTACGGAGCTTATTCTTGTCTTACGGATCCTATACTTGTCTTACGGATCTTATACTTGTTTTACGGAACTTATTCTTATTCAGATCTTATACTTATTCAGATCTTACACTCATGGCAGACTTATTCTTATTCCGATCTCCCGTAGGACACATACTTATTCAGATTCCTTATAAACGATGCTGAACTATAGCAGATGGAGTACTTATCACGTACTCATACTTCTCTAACATATCTTGGTTCGAAGCTCAAAGTAGGAGTTCGAGCTATACTTATACGAGGAGATGCAAGCGTATTGGTACTTGTGCCATCCTCGGGATCTCAGTGAGGTTCACAGACTTAAACATACTACGGGTTTACACACATGATGGTGCAGTAGGTATCACGAGAAATTACGGGCATTATGCGGTATTCGGAACTTATCCTTATATAGATACCGTCAAGGTATTTTCTGAGATTATCGTTGCCGTGCTCTTAAGCTTCGTTACTAAGAAGCACCGCATCGAAGCATTGCAAGACATGTACTTGTATTCTGAACTTATTCTTTTATTGGATCTTATGCTTGTCTTACAGGCATGTGGTCTTACGGATCTCTTCGTAATGCGAGGGTTACGTGCATGCGATAAGTGGGCTTATTCGAGGAATGCCTCACATGCGAAGTTGGTGGAGACATGAAGTCACGTTTGAATGGACATTAGTCCGCCGCGGTCTGAGGATCCACAGCGAGACTCGCTAGAGTTCGGATTGAACATCAATAACAAGCGGGATTTGTGGTTTAAATCATAATCATATTGAGTTACTTGCTCGGAGGGTATAGTGAGGTACTATTGGACTTATGTATATTAAGACAACATTTTACCGATGTTCGTACTGTAATTTTCAGAACTTATACTTATTTTATTGATCTGAGAGTACACAGTAGGTACCTAAGGTGTCGAATCGAAGAATTGCAGTAAGGTACTACAGACGAATCTGAGGTACATTCGGATCTTCTCTTATTCTTTGTGCAGGTGTTTTATCGTATGTCCTATCACATTTACCTAGACCAATCATAAAAATGGTAGGACTTAGTATAACCAAGTACCCGAAGGTACAATGCGAAGGCAGGGTGCCGTGGCACGTGGGAGTGCGAGACGCGTTCGGGATGTGCACGAACGCGAGTGCCACGCGCACCCGGTCTGGTGCCTGCGTCCGAGTGCACGCGCGAAGTGTCGTAGCGCAGCGAGTCACGCAAATCAAAACATGGCTGCGCGCAACGCAGGGTGGCCGCGCTGGCGGTGTCGGGCGCCATCAACGGCATTGGCTACCGCCTTGAGGTGTCGCCAGCGGTCTTGGGAGCGATGGCGGTGACCGCAGCGGCGGGGTGTCGTGGCGCCAAGTTACCCGAAGCACCGCGGGTGCCAAAGCATATGGGGGCGTGGCTCATTCAATTTTCGATTTCAGGTCTGATCATCTTTGTATCACTAACCTATCTTTGTTACATACATGTTTCATGACATATTGCTTTCCTGTTCATGTTCATGTTTGATTCATTTCATATTTCATATACTTATACAGAATACGTGTATTCACACATCGTTCATGTTCTTGTCTCGATGCATCTACTTTTTATTAGAAATTGGAATCATTCAATTGAATCATTCGAAACGAAAGTTATGGCATTTTCATGCCAAACTAGTGATTTACGGATTACACTAAAGGCAGGTCTTAATTTCTTATTTTTTTCTCGGAGAAGCTTAACTTCCTTACCTGACTCTAGTTCTTTGTGTTCATTTAGGCCTTCTAGGTGCTGAGGTTCTCCTCAACTGGAATCCACCCAAATCAGACACCAAAACTCAGTTACGTCGAAACAACTTGGGGCTCTATGAGTGATCTGCGAAGCAGGGTGGCTGGATTATACCCCTACTTTGAGTGAATTTTTTGGACCACTTAGGAGTCAGGGTGTGATGTCTATTTCTAGTGTTTGGTTTTCCTTGAAGTCTAGTTTAATTATCCACTTGAATCCTGCGTCGGATACCAGGAAATGAGCAAGTTATGGCTAAAATACAAATGCCCCGGATCAGAGCCTCAGAAAAATAGAACACTACCTGTCAGTGCAAATCGACTATTACGATGCAATTGCTCAGTACCAGTGGGATTTTCTTCCTTTTCCATATATTTTACCAAATCTCAATACTCTATACATAAAACCCCTTCATATTCATCTTGTAATCTCTATTATACTGATTCATCTTTCAATAATTGTCTTTCTTCTTCAAAAGCTTTCATGAATTACTTCAAAAACTTCATTCTAATATGGGTGTATACACAAACCAAAACACAAAAAGTTAACTAGGGTTTGTTCAACCCCAACCTCCATTACTTTGCAATTAATTCCTTGAATCCAGTATCTCAAAGGGAGTTCATGCTTATAACCAAGCTAGAGTTTTCAACTCAATTCATTTAAGCCTAGAGTTAGGATCAGTCTAACTAAACCCTAGGTTGAACTCATAAAATTCTCTAGAATTCCATGTACAAAACAAGATCCTTGCTTTCCATGTAAAATCCATACAAAATTCACTTAGAATCCATACCTTGGCTTGTTTCCCTCATTCTTCACCTCTTCCCTTCTTTTCCTCTTCCTCTTCTTCTCTCTTTTCCACGCCTCAGTTTTGTTCCCTTCAAATGAGACCAATTTTGGTCTTAAATAAAAATATCTTCCTTGGAAGGCCATGTTTGGCGAGACGAAAAACCATTTTTGGTTTAAGTCTCTAATTGTCTTTAAGCCCCATGCTCCTTCTATTTATAAATAAACTTTCCTTTATTTTCTTTTTAGTCCTCCAACTTTTGATCATTGGTATTCCAATTTCCTTATTTCATTTGGCCTCAAATCTTGTTAACATGACTTTTAAGTCCCTTTTGCACACTGGACAAATTAGATTTATCCTTAAGTCTTGCCTTGCAAATTTAGGGGTCTCGTTTCCATGTTTATATTTAACTCACAGCCATTTAAGTGTCTCTGAATACCCTAAACATGTATACAAAGCTAGGGTATATTTTCGAGGTGTTACAAGAAAAGAAGCTCTGAAGAAATTTGTGAAAATGCCAGTAAGGTGCAGAATCGGTTTGTCTTGTAGCCTTGCTTCACTCCTTGAAGCGATTAAGTTCTTAGGGGTGTTTCAACACCTAGTACCCTAATGCCAATTTGTATGGGAGCTGCTAACCCAAAGCTCTCTAAGTGTGGTAGAAAGCTTAAAAAGGCAAAACATTGCACAATTCCATAAACCTTGACAACAAATGAAAAGTAAATAGCTTTTAATGAGAATTGAGGAATTGAAGAGGTGATAAAAAATCTTTTTGAGGAATATGCAAAAGGATACACCAAACCAAGTTTAGGGGTGCTTGAAAGTTGATTTCAGTAGAAGAATTAAAGGATAAAGAGTGAAGGCAAAGTTGTTGAGATGTAAATGCAATTTGGGTAAACTTGAACCTAAAATTTTCATTTATCCACCCAAATACCCAAGCCACACATTATAAGCCTAAAAGATCTATTTGATCTTAGAGGTTGTGTTTGCCTACATTAGTGGAGATTAATGTGACCAACAAGTATATGGGACTTTAGAAAAGCATGGAGAAAGTTCATTATCTGATTAGCATCTCAGAAAATTATCTAATTTGCCAAACTGAAGAAGAGAAAAAGCCATCACACACTCACTAATCAAGGAAATGATTGAATTGTTTACACCACAAGAATCATTTGTTTGTTCGATTAAGTCGTTGAAACTCTTTCTCCATTCTTGATTTGAAGCCCATTTCAAAATGATTTTACAACTTCTTTGTCTTTGAGCTTATAGGTGGATTCAAAGGAAGGATATGCAGTGTAAGTGAAAAATATCCCTTAAAAATAAGAGTTTGATTGTTGAGGACAGTAAAACTCTTTGGCATGAGGACAAGCAAAACTTTAAGTTTTGAGGAGTTTGATGAATCATATATTCATCTATTTTAAGTCTATTTTTCTTATATTTTGAGGATTTAAAGTTTAATTTAATGCAGAAAAATGGAATATTCACCAAATTTGTGTTTTACATGTTTTTAATGAAAAATAAACAAAATCAGCAAAAATTGGCTAAGGCAAAAAATGCATTATATGCGACATTTTGCTTTGTAATGGAAACACAAGTTCAAGAAGCGACCCGATAAAGTTTGTGCAACATGTTTATTTGTTGCAACAAGATAACAGCTCGCAAACTCAAAAGAGCAATAGAAAGAATGTCACAACATAAGTTGTGAAGAATACAAGTAGAAAATATTTGCGACACTTAGAGGGTATGTTGCAACTACTCAAGACAAGCGAGGCCAGATTCATTGTCACGACATTCAAATATTATGTCACGACGAGCCACGAGAAAGAACACCTAAAGAACAGGAATTATATCACAGTATAAAGCATTGTTGCAACAAAAGGAATCCGATTACTAAGGGCGAAGATTTGCGACATTCCATTGCTATTGCGACAAAGAACAATGCAGTAATTTTAAAAAGAATGTCGCAACATAGTATGACACAATGAAGAAGCGGCGAGAGAAACTGCCGCGGAAAGGATTTTTTATAATAGCGAAGAAATGACCATTGGCGATCGCAGAGTGCGAGGCGCGCCGACATATCACGACATTTTCAAAATACGTCGAACACAATTCAAAGGCACATAAATGCTTTAGCCGCCAACAAAAGTTTTATGTTGCGACCGACAACTCGAATCTTGAAACTATGTGCTAAAGAAAAGAATATCCACGACACTCAAAAACTTTGCGTGACGTCACTTGAAAAGGTATTAAGCCATTGTCGCGATAAGACCATCGTGACCACACGAAACAAGCCCTAAGGACACAAAAGTTCAGCTTTGCAGTATCGTGACAAGGCGGATTATTAGCGATAAAAACGTCTCATTGGAGAGAAACTTGCATTGAAATCCCTGAACCAACTGGAGTCGAACCTTAATTATGAGCCATATAAATAGAAAGAGCTAGGGTAGCAAATGATATCTTTGGATCAAGAGCTTTTCAACAAACCCAAAAAAAATTTATGGGGACTGAAGTCTCATTGTATATATTATTTTTTATTTTTAGAATCAGAGTAGTGGATCTGAAGCGAATCATGGAGCTCAGATTAATGTTTATTTAGTGTTCAATTATGTTTGGAATTTAATGGAAATTGGAAATTTTATGGAATTCATTTTATTCGATTACTTATTAAATAAATTTGACAATAGTCAATTGGTCATTTAACGTGTGTGATCCGAATTTTGAAGACTAAATCCCCTCACGAGAAGGGATTTTGCTCATTTTGATTATCATTTGTTTCACTCATTTATGAGGTTGTGGGTGTGAACCTTTGGGTTAAATCTAATTTGGTTATTGTTTCTTGCTTGGTATAGCATATTAGTGGTTGTACCCAAAAGAGTGTGTCTTTGAAAAGAAAAGACAGCTACCTGCCTGCACGGTTTAGGATCCCTTTGGTGACATAGAGATATAGACCCGACCGGATATAGAAGCGAGTCACTGGGGGTATTTTGCATTAATATTCATGAACTAATGTACTCTAAGTTTAATTATTTTGTTTCACGAATAGTTTTCTTGAGGAATTAGGATTGTTTGCTGAGACCCATTTTTAATCCTTAGAGGTTTCACCTAAATTTAACAAAATGATCTCGATCCCGTGTTAGCTAGATTCTAATCAAGGAAAGAGAGAATTCTAATGAGTTGTAGATTGAGGTACCAATTGAATTCAGAAAGGCTTGTGTTATCCTGTTTATGAGGCAAGCAGATCTTAGTCCTAAGAAATAGTTGTGAAGTATTGGAAAAGAAAAACAATCAAAATCTTAAAGAGGGTCAAACTTTAAAAGTATCTAATTAGACCCATTGTTCTGGAAAGGAAATCGTCTCCTGATTAGTGAAATGTATAATGTCAGGAGGAATCCAAGACTATACTATTATGCTCTTAGACAAATCCAGATTTCAAAATCATAGCTAACCTGTTGCAATTGAATGGTCAAAACATTGGTTCCTTTCTCAATGTGTATTCAATTCAATGAAATCTCTGATTCATTTACTTTTGATTTCTTTTTCTAATAGAGAAAAAATTTTATAAAACAATTTATTAAGTCACTTTACAAATTAGAAGTTCAAATAGTGATAATCTTGAGTAGTAGGGGTAATTGATCTTCATATTCTCATGTCAATCCTCATGTGAATGATATCTAGACTTAAAAATCCACTTTATTACTTGTATTACCTAAGCACTTGCAGTGATTTAGACAAAAACAAATTTTAATTGCAAATTATTACCTAAATAGCAGAAAACATATTATATATATATATATATATATATATATTCAGTCAATCAAGTTTTTGGCATGACTGTTGGGGATTGAACACATATCTTTTGGTCTATGTGAAAAATAAGTCAAACACCTATTCATTCACTATTCGGTCTTAGGCAGACATACAATTATATGTATTACTGAGTTTGTTATATTGTTCTTAATCACATTCTTGTATTTATATAGCGCTGACAAATAAGGGACAGCCAGAGTCACCCTTTCCTAGAAAAACATTGCAAATTCGAGGAGCCAAGCGTTTGGAGCACATTTTGCTGGTCTTAGTATTTATGTTAGTATATCTTGGTCACTTCTTAAGATTGTACTTTCCTCATCCATATTCACTTGTCCATATGCATTACATTTGTTTAATACTTTATAACATACCAAACATATATACATGTATGGACCTTTGTTCACTTGTTAGGATTGTCAATTAATCCAATTTCATGCACATGAAACTAGCAATCGAGGTCCTAACAAGGGTGGCGATTTCTAGAATTAACAAGGAGGCGGAAACATGCAGCAGGCTACTTGAGTTCGGCTGGCTTGATGGTGTCGAGAGAGTCCGAGGTTAGCTAGCGGCGAACGACCTCCACTAAGCGGGGAGTGTTTATGACAATATTTTGACCAAATCTACATGTGATTGTGTATACCAAATTTCTATTACTACTACCAGGAATTTATTCAAACCCTAGAAATTATGCTAGAAACTTGATAGACCAAATAATTTTAAATATGTTTTCTGCTTTGTAGGTAAAAGTTGCATTTAAGAATTGGTTTTGGTAAAAAATGTCTATAAGTGCATAGATTATTAAGTAATAAAAATGATTTTAAGTCAATATCATGGATGGAGTGAAAAAAATAAGGTAACTACCCTCGCTACTCAGTCCTCACTCAATTCTCTGAATAGTTGTATCTTCTAAAGTAGAATGAATCAAAGCAATAATGAAATTCTAAAATACACAAGATTAAGAGAATTCAATGAAAAACAACTTAACTGGGAATGAAAATTGTGTTGTGACCATCACTTTAAGTTAGAAATAAAATAAGTCTTAGGTAGAAGAACCTTGATTGTCAGAGTAGATCCCAGTCTGAAATGGTTTCTCATAACACTACATTTCACTCGACACCCACGCACCACATCTCACAGACAATGGGTGCGAAGAAGAGAGGCGCTTGTAGGGATTTATTCTTTTTAAAATCGACTATTTTTCTTTCGATCGCTTCATAGACATTTCTTGTATTTGGGAATTGCTTGCCCCATGGACGAGGATAAGCCCTTTCCAAATAAAAACTCCTCTGAAATACCATCAATTAGACAAAAATTCCCTCTCCCCTTGATTAGAATCTCAACTAACATAGGGTTGAAGTTATTCCTCTCAATTGAGGTGAAACCTCTCAGAATTAAGTTTCTAGATCAGTAAGTGGATCATATGCCTCGTGCACACACTTCTGCTGTCACCCAGGAGGGACCCTTGAAAACGAAGGTTAGTATTCACTAGTGATATATCAAAGTAATCCTAAAAGTTCATTAATTCAAATAATATTAGTGTAATTTTACCCCAAAGTTACTGCTCATTGCTCTTAGGTAATCTCAACTCTATGTTACTCAGAGGGATTCCTGGAAATCAGAACAATGATACATCTCTTTCTGGGTAACAAACACTAATATTCAAAACAACTCAATGTAGGAGCAATACCAGTTAAATCAGCTGAATTTTCTTACCCCGAAACGGCCTTAAATTATTACGATCAATAGTCGACAATGAACGCATTCCCAGAGGGAGTTTAGCCTTTCAAATTTGGATCACAAATCACAATGACTAGTTGATCAAACAAATTCATTTAGATTGCAATCATAACTAAAGAAAAATAGATTAGGAAAATTCAGATTCAATGGATTCGAACATAAATAGGCTTTGATTTACATGGTTCTTTGAATTCCGGTTCAAATCACTACTCTAATCCCAAAAGGAAACTAAATCCAGAAACAACTAAAGAAAATAAAAAAAAGAAAAAGAAAAATATATACAATGAGACTTCAGCATTCCCAAAAAGAACAAAACTTATTTAATCCATTGGAAAAATTTAGCTGCACAATACCACATGTGGCTTCTCTTTATAGGTTTTCAAATGATGGGGTGAAGTGAGGCTAAAGTTGTGGATTCGAAACTAGCTGATGTTGACTTTCGTGACATAGAAAAAATTATGTATGACATTGCTATATTGTCCTCCCGACTTTGTGGCTACTGTTGTGTGTCATGACAATGTTTGGTGCCTTTTTCTTTAATTATATCGCGATAAAAATGTCGCGACATCTTCATTAAATCTTGTAATTGTCGCGACATAGAATAACCTATCGTAACATTTTCTTTCATACCTTCTGCAGGTGTTAATCCTTTAATAGGTATGCTGACATAAAACTTGGTTGTGATAAATGTTTTCCTTACCATAAGCTTTTCATTTATTGTTTAGACAATAGAATTTATGTGTCGCGACATTCTTCTTAATAGTTCTTCTACTCAACCTTTATTGCGACAATAGAATTTATGTATTTAAGCGTGAAATTCCATCTCAACATTATTTTGTGATTGTCGTGACATAAAACTTCTGTTGTCGTGACATAACTTTCTTACCTTGAGATGCTATCCTCTGAACTTTATGTCGTGACATATATTATGCCTTGAACTTGTCATTCTCTTAAATGTTTGTCGCAACATCAAAACCTTTGTCATGACCAACTTAACTTGACTTGTCTCTTTAATCTGTCATTTTCTGTTGCGACACAGTTTTGTTGTGTTGCGATATTCTTTCTTCCCTTTTCAATTCTTTGCTCCATTTTTAACCTTCACGGTTTGAATGTCGATAACTACTTGTCATTTGCTTTTATCTTTGTCAGCGATAGAGCAAAAGATATATTCGCATTTATTCCTTCTTGCCTTATATCTTCCATTCTTGTCTCAATAATGCTTTTTATGTCACGACAATTCTAGCACTGACCGGGGGAACTACCGAGCAATGTCGCGACATAAATCCATTGTCATGACATGGATTCTGTCTGATTTTCATTATGTCGCAGCTTATTCATTTCTTTATTTACAACATTTGTCTGATCTGTATCCTTCTCATATTGTATGTCGATAAAGTTTTGAAATATCGCGACAATCATTAGAAAAGAAGCTTCCAACGGGTTCAAGCTTTATCTTTGTTGTGACATATCTTTTGCTTCTTTGCCTACTAGTTTGCCTTGGCTTTTGTTGCGACATTACGAGATTATGTTCATACATTTGCATAGCCCAATTTTTTCTTGCCTTTTCTTGTAGTTTGTTTCTTTTACATTAAAAAACGGGCACTCGACCTTTAAATGGGCATTTTTTGTGATTCTCAGCAGTGTTTCTGCCAAACCAAAACAAACCTCCCAAAGGCTTAACTTTTCGTAGCAAAACACTCATTTATTGAAGGATTGAGGCTTTTCATAACACAACTCTAAACAAAGAGGAAGTTAGGATAGTTTCCTAACAAATGGGAGAGTTCCATACCTTGATTCTCTTGAAATCTTCAAAACCATGCTTTCTTCTCTTACTTTCCTTCTCTTCTCCTTTCCGTGAGCAAAAAGAGCCAAAACAATGGAGAGAAAGAAGCCAAAATCGTTTCTTCTCCCACAAGAACAAGATGCCCTAATACCCTAAAGCCAAAATGAGAAATCTTATCTTCTAAGAAGACAATTTGTTCTCTTAATGCCATTTGGCTCAAATTTCTTCATTTAGCTATTTAGTCCTTCCTCTTATCTCAAATTTCAACTTAACTTATTAATATTCCACAACAACATATAATCTTTTTACATAATGTCCCTTAAGTCCTTAATTTGAAAATTGGCCATTTTACCCTTTTTCACACTTAGCATTTAAATTTTCGAAAAATTTGGGATGTTACAGAAGCTGACAGTGTTGATTAAGGCCACTGGTGGGAAAGGATCCTCATTGATTGCCATAACCTCCTTTTTGTTAGGGAACTTGAGTATCCCTTTGTTGATTTTTTCATGTATGACACTTTTGAAACCCCAACATACATTAGTAGTATGGTTCCATGAATTATGGTACTTACAATAAGCCTTTCCCCTTTGTTCATCCTTGTTGGGGATCCAGTTGTTTTTAGGGAAGGTAATGGATTTTTCTTTCACCAAGAAATAAAATATTTTCTCTATTTTTGCTACCTCAAAAGTGCACTGGACCTATGTACCAACAATTTGTATCTTCTTCCACTAATCAGGTGCCTTTTCTACTAACAGAGGACAGGTGTCCCTGTAGTAGATAGATTACTGTTACTTACCTCTGGTTCACCTCTTGTGATAGGTTTCCATAGACTTTTCCTGAATCTTTCTTCCTTGAGCATCTCCTCATATTCTGTCACCTTAGCTACAAGTTCATAAAAAATTTCTAAATTCCATACCTTGGAATTTTTTCCTCAACTGAATGTCCAAACTTATTTGGGCCATTTTCACGTACTTTGTCTCTAAAATATGAATCGTGCACCTGTTTCTCATATTCTTAAACCGAGAGATGAAAAAATCAGTGGTCTCCTAATTTCTTTGAGTCACTCTGGATAGTTTTGCAATGCATACTTCAGGCTCAGCCTTGAAGAACTGAGTGTGGAACTGCCTTTCCATCTCCTACCAACTTTGAATGGAGTTTCTAGGTAATGTTGTATACCACGTGAATGTTGCCTCTGTCAAAGAGTTAGGAAACAATCTAAGCTTGAAATGATAGAAATTCTCATAGTTAGCTAACTCCTCGCATTGCACAATGAATCTAGCAATATGCTCTAAGGTTGATTGGCCATCTTCTCCAAAGAACAAGGAGAAATCAAGGATCTTGTACCCCCTTGGATAGGGTTTCTCCCTATCTATCATTTATGGATATGGTTTGTAGAACTCTAGGCGGCCAATTTGCCTGAGACCTAGCCCATATAACTCTTGCACGCGTCACAGATTTTCGTGTCGAGTGTTGGGGCCTGAAATTTACCCAAAAGGTGTTGAGAACTTGTTGACCTTGTTGAGGAACTTGTTAAACTTGTTCAGGAACTTGTTGAACTTGTTGAACTTGTTGTCCCTAGTTGCCATTTACTCCTACATTTGGCTACATGATGCCCCCGGGGCCTGCGAAAGAAAACCCTCTTTATATGCTCCAGGTTTGTATGTCAGTTAGTCTTAGCAAATCCTACGAGGGCTATGACTCACCTTTACATTAGGTCTTTCCCATGCTACGTTCTCCAGAGTACCACCCTCTCTCCTATGAGGAGAAATGTATATAACCTCTGCCTGCATAGGTGAGCGATGAAATTCACCAGCTTCATGTAGGTTCTCAGAATGTTGCCCCCTAAGTTCGTTAGAAAAATGTCTTTCAGGCTTAGAAACTACTTCTTGCCTTAATTTCCCTTTCTCTCTAAAGTTCTCTAAGATTGCTTGAGATTGGTGCTTCATTTCTTTCATAATGCAATCATGATCACTCGCTGACTCTTTATTTCTTACATGATAGCCTAAAATTCATTAAAATCATAAAAGAAAATAATAGGTAAGTCCACATTACCTACACCTCTTCCTTCCACTTATTCAATAGGACTGTTGGATGGATTCACCTGTTGTCGTACTAGAGAATTAATCAGGTTTTCTATCTGTTCCACCATGGTTGGAACTCTTCCTTCTTGTGCTGCTTTTACAGCATCATATCCCTAAGTCCGAAGATTCTATACTAGTGGTCTTACTCCTCAATTTTGGTGGCATTCTTCAGCAAAAATGGGTCCCACCGTGGAATATGCACAACTATATATATACATATATATCGATGTTCCACAAAGATGTGTCCCATCGGGCGTGCCAAAAATATGTTTCGGTGGATTTTCTTCAAAACATACAAAAAGCAGGAGAATTGGTGAATGCGTGGGCGTGCTAGGAAATTATAGTATTTCCAAACTAAAACTATGCTAAAACCTAACTGCTCTCGAAGCGAAAAGTGGATTTACCTAATTCCATGACAATCCCCCTAGAATCTAAAGTGAAAATACTTTGAAAATTGGACTTAATTGAAAGCTAAGAGAAAAACTATACATATGAGCTTGAAAGATAACAAATTTCATTGTAGAATTAGACTGTAAATGAAATGTTGAAACAAGAAAGTTTTGAAATAACAAATACTTGGAAAGAATATATAAAAGCTAAGCTAGGAATCTAGTAAAGACCATTGCTGGACTTGTAAAAAACTAAGAGAAATGATGAAATGCTTTGTTTTGAGTGTTGATTGATCTATTCTGGATGGATAATTATTGATCTTTTTCTTTGATATTGAATCCTCCTTTTTATAGACATTCTTGAATAACTGCCCCAACCCACCTTCTCCAATAACTGCTCACGTCTCCACTAGAGTCTTGTTCTCCAAGTAACTTATCCACTAAAATCTTGTTTTCCAAGTAGCTTTCCTAACTACTAATAATTGCTCACAAACTCTGTCATATCACGTCTCCACTAGAATCTTGTTCTCCAAGTAACTTCTCCACTAAAATCTTTTTCTCCAAGTAGCTTTCCCAACTCCTAATAATTGCTCACAAACTTTGTCATATCATGACTCGGAGAAAAAGTCTTCTCTATCTTCTCTTTTTGAGACCAAGTCTCAATACTCTTAGCTGGTAGCTTTGACAAATTATTTAAACATTTCAAAAATGTCCCTAAACCTTTTCATGGACTGATTCTTATGGGTTTGGGTTGGGCTCGGTTTGACCTATCTATTCGGTCCATTCCACTACCATTTGGGCTGCATAATTATTTAAATACCATTTGGGCCTAAAAAAATTATTTTTAGTGTAAACAATATATGAAAATAAAAACAATTTAAAAATAATTCAAATTTTATATGTGTTTAAGATATTATATAACTATTTTAATGTTGTATTTCATAAAATTTAGACTATATCCCATTTCATAGTTTTTCATATAGACCTTCAACTCGAGCTTTTTCGACATTTGCTCATAATATATAAATAGAAAAATCTTCAACCACAAAAGATAGAAATTAGTCAAAAATTTAGTTCACTTTACTTTATAAAATTTTGAAAATCTTGAATTTTAATTATTTGTGACGAAAAAATTTCTAAAATTGTATAGATTATGAATTTAAACTTATTTCTAAAACTTTGAAATAAAAATTTTGAATTTACATTAAAAATGTCTTTTTAGGAGACACTTTCTATAATTTTAAAATTTATGAATTTGAATTTAATTTATATACATTACATTTATATATAATTTTATATTTCTTTAATTAATTTTTTATCATATAGATATCTTCTATTTGAATATTAAATAATGAGATGATTATGTTAAGGGGTCCCCCTTTTACTTTATTTGAAAAATTATGATCAAAAGACTTGAAATCAAGGTTAGACCCTGATTTAAAAAATATTTGATAAAAAGTGTAAAATATTTTATAAAGGGTTTAACAAATTGTATGTACAACCTCAATAAATTTTGGGTACTATTATATGTATTAGGTAAAACCTCGTATTAAGAATTACTGTCTAAGATTTGTTGGACTATTTATAAAATGTTTTTATTTTTTTATCTAATATTTTTTAAATTAGGGGACTTCAACTTAGTTTTAAGTGTTTTACTCATAAATTTTCAAATATATTAAAATAGGGACCTATACCATAGTTTAATATAGAAGAAAGGTAAGGGAATAAAACAAAGGGGAAAGTGTGTGGTGCTGAAGAAAGCGCCGCATAGGTGAAAGCACCAGGCAATGGAGCGTGTTCTTTCGGCTGCCGACATCATCCTCACTCTTGATGGGCCAGGTTAAAAGGGAGAGGAATGCGTTAGGGAGACTATCATTTTAACTAATAATTAAAGTTTTAACCAATAATTAAAGTGGGAATGGTTTAGGGAAACTATTATTTTAACTAATAGTTAAAGTTTTGAATTAATAATTATAGTGTTAAAGTTGAGTAATTCGAATTCTATCCATCCAAACTCCAAAGTTTACTTTTATAGTCACTTATTTCCATCATGTTAATAAAATCACAACTAGATTGGAAACTTTGATGCGTGTGGAGTGTTTAACAAGGTTTTAACAAGCGCTTGTCTATTGATGACATGTTCTAACGAGAAAGGCATTGCTAAATGAAGGAAACATCATGGGTATCTTGAGATTGAAAAAAATATATATAAGTCAAGTAGGACATACAAACAAAACTTGGAGGCATTTGTGCATATTATCCTATTGAAAGAGATTCTATATTAAGGTGTTGAAAAAAACCAAGCTCCAAGAGATCATTCACAACTTTGGGCATGGGAGTGTGAGGCAAAAACCAACTTCCAGTGACCCTTAGAAGATAGAGAAGCATGCATGGCTTGCTACAACCAACACTTACCATTAAGTTCGATTAAGTTGTGTTAACCACAACAAAACAAAAGAAAGAATATTAAATGAAGAAGATCTAAAAAGATAGTGAGTGCACATAGAAAGAAAAGCCATAATTGGAAGATGATGAAGGAACTCAACTCCATGAATGGTAAAAGCTGAGAAACTGAGACAAGAAGCCAACTAGGGGTCTAAGAGGAGAAGCTTGCAATAAGTTGTGTGGGAAGAAGTGAAGTGTGTTGGTTGTTGGAGATATTTCTTGTCATAATCTTAGGCAAAAATAAATCTCATGTTTTGCACCAGCAAAATTCAATTTCACAGTTGTTGTCTGACATAAGTTACCATAGTAAGCCAAATCCAATTTTGGAGCAAGTATTCTGCAGATCAAGGATCAATATTCACTGTGATGGATAAGGAAGAGTAGGGAGTGCTATTGGGAAATATTGGGCGGATCGAATATGGAAGATTGGATCTTATTTGGTGAGATTTCTATGGAGGGAGATATTGCTTTAAAATGAATATGGTATAAAATCATAATCTTCCAACTGGCTTGTTGAGATAGTGTAGGTAACATGGAGATTCTTAATATTGAGAAGATCTCCAAGTGGTTGCTTAAAAAGGTGCAGAGACGTTTCTTTACGCATTGATTGATTCACACATGCACCTAGGAGATCAATTGAAAAAGCTCTTCATGTGAGAAGAAGTTGTTGCAGGTATTATTGCTCTAAGCCTTGGCGGTGAGCGGTTTTGTTACTCCTAGTTGAGATGGAGTGATTGGGCATGTATGAGTCCAGATGTCGTTGTTAGGGAAATAAGGGGAGCTTATTTCCATGTTTCACTATGAGAGAGTTAGGAGAAGACAATTGTGAGAAATGAGGAGTCTTGTCTCATATAAGACCAATGTGTAATCTAATTGATATATAGTGAAATTCCTTGCATCTAGGCTCAACCATGAGGACGTAGGCTTTTGTCGAACCTCGTGACCAATCTTTTGTCTCCTTGTGTGTAGTGGTTTATTTTCTTACATCTGTTGTAATTTTATTTTCGTGATTAATCATTAATATATATCTTGGTAGACCTTAGTCTTGATAGTGTTGCATCATTTGATGCAACAACTAGTAGAACATCTTCCCTGACAGATAGATTATTTTCTTTCAATTGGTATCAGAGCGAGTCACTCTAAGTTATCAAATGAGATCCATGGATTATCTAACCGTTAGAGTGTTGTCGAGTAGTGAAGAATCTAAATAGAAGAATGAAAGGTACCTTATCTCAATAAACAAACATGATTTTTTTCCCCTAACCTCTTTTCTGCTTCTCATAAAATAAGTAGATATCAAAGAGCTAATCTTGATGCAAAGAACAAATACATAAAGATCGAATGCATGAAATGTGAAGGGTATTGATATATTTAAGCTGAATATGCTAAAACATGGAGTGATGATGAGTCTAAAGCATGGAATGAAGGAGAGGACATCTGCAGTGAATCAGTGGCACTAATTAGTCTTTCTACAGCAGAACAGTGCTCGAGCGATCCGACAATTTCTACATTGGTCCACTAGTTGATCCATCAACCTATGAGTCACTTGCCTTAATGACTGCACTTACTCCATCAAATGTTGTGATAACTTATGCAACAACTGATGTGGAAAGCGGTGATGATGAAGAAATCTTTGACGAAGAGATGACCCACTCCTACAAAATCATGTATGAGAAGCTGGTGGAGACTATCAAGGAAAACAAAGGGCTACTCTAGCATATCTCTCAATTGTGTAGAGAAAAAATGAGCTCATCAAACAAGACAATGTGTTGAAGATTGAAAATGAAGAGTCTTTGAACGAGTTGGAACATATTAAGAAAACTAATGTGACACCCCAAATTTCGAGGGTCATTTTTTTTTTTTTATATAAGAGTTTAATGCACAACTCTTTTACATACCAAAATCTATGAAACTATATTGTTCTAATATATTTTACAAAAATGTTTCTTAAGGCCACAACCTGGCCTTCTTCATACTCACGGCCTCGAAGGAGCGCCGTCTTCTCGTGTACCTGAAAGGGGGGTCCCACGATTGGGTGAGCAAAGCCCAGTAGTGAAATTTATCCTACATGGGTTACTTCCCACCTAAGTGCACATGTAATGGTCGTAGAGCAAACACACATTCAAGTAAAATGTCTTCATGAATGTCATATGTCATGCATGAAATGTCATAATGCCCATATCCCAAGTCACTCACCGACTCCCTCACACATGCTAATGTGAAGTGTGAAAAATCAACCGTCATTTTGTTCCATCAATGACCATTTTTCAAACAAAAGTTTTTTTGTTTTAAAAACACTTGTAACCCATTGGACAAACCCCCAATGTTCATTTGATTTGATCAAATTTTGTGTGTTTATGCATTTTGTAGGCTGGTTTTGAGATTACTGCCTGCTTGGATGCAGCGCACCTTTCAAACACTTTTGATGGCTTTCACGCCCCGATCTTGTTTAACCTCAATAAGTTTGGGTCTTTCACCGACTAGTGAGGATCTACCCATCTTGCTCATGACACGTATATTTATTTTCATTTCTTCCCAGCTAGGTGCGGCTCATTGGATGTTGTCTATGTTCTAGAGCCCACCATCAAACACCAAACATAGCGTCGATCAACCATGTACCTACGACATACCATCGAACACCAAATAGAGTGTCGATCTCTACCATGCACTCACACCCATGTCATGTGATGTTCTAATACATATGCAATGCAATTATGCCACTGCAGTTCTCATGTTACATGTATGATGCACACTACATGAACCATTCACATACCATGGATAATTATAATTGGTACATATAATTAACATCCATTTATAACCCATGTTAATACATCATACATCATACATTAACATGTCGCCTCTGCTTGCATGTCATTCATACAAGCAATAACACCGCAACCCGAGTCGATATTGGACCCATCAGCGGGAGTACCTCCACGACCCTTCACAATCATGAACCGATTTGGTTCCAATCATCCATACAACATCAAACAACCATAAAACCTAGAAACTTTTAGTTTCCAGTTCAAACTGTCCCTACATACAACAACCTACAACCGCCTACCACATGCCATGCAATGAGTGTATTAGCCGGCTATTCACTTTGACACAACCAAGCAACCTGCACACTCGGTGAAAAACATCAGTTACAGAAAGGTTATGACCACCCAATGCCCTCCACCAGCACCTATCAAGAATCTTGACTCAATGGGATTTCCATAGAGTCCAAGAACACCCGAATCGGAATTCGGACTATGAAGTTATGACCTTCCGAAGTTGGAGGTCACACATGAATAGGTAGCCTTACCCGGCTAGCCTACCTTACCTTCCCGAACGCCCCTTTATAGATAGATCTAGTACCCAATGCCCTCCATAGGAATACTGCTGGAATCTTGACTCAATGGGATTTCCATAGAGTCTAAGAACACCCAATCGAGTCAGACGAAGAAGTTATGACCTTCCGAAGTAGGAGGTCACACATGACTAGGCAGCCTTACCCGACTAGCCTACCTTACCTACCCGAACGCTCCCTTCCAGCCGGCTTCAGAACCCAATGCCTCCAAAGGCATTCGGATGGAAGCTTGAATCATTGGTCTTTCCATAGAGTCCAAGAACACCCGAATCGGAATTCGAACAAAGAAGTTATGACCTTCCGAAGTTGGAGGTCACACATGACTAGGCAGCCTTACCCGGCTAGCCTACCTTACCTACCCGAACGCTCCTTTCCGGCTGGCTCCAGTACCCACTGCCATCCAAAGGCATCCAGCTGGAAACTTGACTCAATGATCTTTCCATAGAGTCCAAAAACACCTGAATCGGAATTTGGACGAAAAAGTTATGACCTTCCAAAGTTGGAGGTCACACATGACTAGGCAGCCTTACCCGGCTAGCCTACCTTACCTACCCGAAAGATCCTTTCCGGCCGACTCCAGCACCCACTGCCCTCCAAATGCATCTGGCTGGAAACTTGACTCAATGGGCTTTCCATAGAGTCTAAGAACACCCAAAATGGAGTTCGGAAGAAGAAGTTATGACCTTCGAGTTGGAGTCATACATGACTAAGCGGGACGGACAGCAGGGAGTGACCAAAGCTAGGGTGGGCGGCCCGGCACGGGGCTGGGGTGACCAACCCCCGGGCGGAGACCCGGCCCGGGAATGACCCGGTAGGGCTCAGACCTAAGCCGGGAGTGAACCCGGTAGGACAGCCTTTCCCATGTTTGTTCGGAGTAAACGGACCATAGCGAGAGCTGAAAGTGCGATTTGAGAAATTAAGCTAACATCAAGTTCAGATGTGGCTACAATTTTGAAGGACTCACTGCAATTATTTATTTACTACCCAAAGCCAGTTCTAAAGTCAGTTGTGTGTACTACCACAATATGTTTGCTTCCGGCTAGTTTAGAAACACAACCAAAACATTCCCCTTAGAAGTAGAACAACACACTTCATTCATTTGCTCTAACACATAAAAATATGGCACCTGAGGACAATTACTTAGTCCCTGGAAGTAATCCCGGACTATTCGAAGTAGCAGTCCCGAAATCTTAAACACATTGTCCCAAAGTCTTGGAACGGTTTACATGACCACTCACTGCCTCACACAACCCAAGCCATTTGAATGACCCTTAAACAAGGATTAAACCAAATAGGAGAAAACCCCTACCTCTTGGAGTTTTTTGAAACTCCCCGATTCCGGTCTCTACGCGAAGCCCTTGCCGTGAGGTTGAACTCTTCCTCTTGCTCCGCCTGAAACAGCCGGTCCGATCGTCGGGAAATTTAGAGAAAAGGTGGAGTCTCTCTCTCTAAAAACTCTCTCTTTTTCTTCCTCTTTCTTTTCTGCTATTTTCTTTCCTCCCATCCCACTTCTTGGTCCAAGATGGGCCAAGAGCTTGTCCTCTCACTTGCCTGTGTCCAATTTTCATTGGCTCTTAAGATTTCCCCTTATCCTCCTCATCCATCTACCATGGATTTCCTAATGGCGTGATGCCACATGTCACCTATAGCCCATACTTGAGCTCATTGTTTGACTTGCTCACAGCTTGACACGTGTCTCATCTTGAGCCGCTCTAATGCTCCAAGTGTCCCTCAATACTTTCGGTGCCTCGAAATACATGAAATTCCTACTGTCTCGGAATTCGACGAAATTCGACGTGATAGCTAGATTTCGCGAGACGATTCTAACGGTGAAATCCATTTCATCATCCAAGATCTAAAAAAATTCCGGATTTTGACTGAAATTACCGTTTTACCATTTTTCATAAAATTAGAGTTTTCTTGGGTTTTACAACTATGCAGATGATGAATCTCATGCCTCCACAAATGTTGTCCAAACAAGCATAACCCACTATGGTAGTAGGAAGAACCAGTCATCAAAGAGACAAAATCTCAGATGCTATTATTGTAAGAAGCTAAGATATATCTAGAGGGAATGTTCTCACTTCTTGATGCATTAGAAGGTGAGACAACGGTAGCAACACCTTGAAACAAAACAAATTTGGGTGGTAAAAATGATAGAAGGTGCTTGGTGACCTACACATCTCTCAATGTAAATATCGAGCAAAAATGATACTTTGATAGTAGAAGGTCTAGGAAAATGACAGGTAATAAAGAATTTTTGACCAATTTGCAACCTTTCACTCTAGAGTCTGTGACATTCGGTGGTGGTGCTAAAGGTATTTTGATTGACAATGGCCTCTTAAAAAGTCTAGGTTTGTCTAAACTAGAAAATGTTCTCCTTATGGATTGGTTGAAGGCTAATCTAATCAGCATTAGTCAATTGTGTGATCATAATTTATTTGTCAAATTCTGCAAAAACAAGTGCTCAATGGTTGACAACTCTAAAACATGTGTCATGAAGGGAGAAAGATCGTCAGAAAACTATTATCTTCTGACTTGTTCAGGAACTTGTTGCACCACCTTGTTAAACAACTTAGATATTTGGCATAGAAGACTCGGTCACATCAGTCACCAGAACCTTAGTGAAACTATTATAGCCAATGCTGTTATGGGAATTTCAAAGATGAAGATTGACTTTATAAATGTGTGGGGTCCATGACAAATTGAAAAACAGGTCAAGATGTTTCACAAGATGGTGCAACATCCTTCTACGACAAGGGTCCTAGAACTCCTTCACATTGACCTAATGGGACCAATGGAAGTTGAAATTATATGAGAAAAAAGGTATGTGTTTGTATGTATTGATGACTACTCAAGATTCACATGGGTAAGCTTTCTTAGAAACAAATCTGACACATTTAATGCCTTTAAGATATTGTTTCTAAAGTTGATATGTGAATAGAATAGACAACCCAAGAAGGCTATTGAACAGGTGATCATGAAGAAGTTTGAAAACTATCATCTTTTCAGTTATCACGATAAACATGGGATGATTATGAGATTCTCATAAGACACCACGAAAGATAGAGGCTGGGAATAAGGGAAGAATAGAGCACTACGAGAAATGACTTGGGTTATGCTTAAAGCAAAAAATGTTCCAGTAAAGTTTTGGGTTGAAGCTGAACACTAACATCATTATACTTTGAAACGGGGTTTATATACGAGAGACGACTATGACACCTTATGAGAATGCGGAGAGAGTCACGAAACCTAATGTAAAGTCACTCTGTGAGTTTGGCAGTACCTGTTTATCCCTTCGGCGTGAGCAGCTGAGTAAATTCTATGCAAACGATGAGGCATATTTCTAGGATATTCCCTAAATAGTCGAGCCTACAGAGTCTGCAACAAAAGGATCGACACACTCATGGAATTCATTGATGTGGTGATTGATGATCATGGATCAAAATCTACTCCAATAAGGTCAAACAATTCAGATGTTGAATTCCTCATACTCACCTGGTACAATAAAAACAATAATGAGACTAGTCGGAATGATAGTGTCTCAACAAATTATGCATCACCTAGCAGCAACACCAACCCTATCACAGAAGGTGATCCATCGTCTGGTGACTCATCCCACTAGCAGGGAGATCTTGAGATTGATATGACCATTGATACCTTAGTTCATGAGCCTTCCAGATGAGTTAAAAAAATTAATTCAACCTTTGACATTATTGGAGATTCTAAAGCTGATGTTCAGACATGTGGGAATTCCAAAGTCCATAATAGAAAGATGATTGGGCACATATGCTACACCTAAAAAACAGAGCCAAAGAATGTCTACTAGTTGACTGTTGTGCACAAAGAGTTGGGGCGATTCATAAGGAATGAAGTTTAGGACTTGGTGCTTGGGCCTAAAGATGTAAATGTCAATGGAACCACAAAATTTGAACTATGATACACTCATGACTTTACTGCTAGCTTAAAGGGTTGTTGTGATGCAGAAGCATAGTACATATCCATTGGTAGTAGTTGTTCCCAACTCATTTGGATTACAAACATGCTGAAAAATTATGGTGTCTCACAAGATGGTGCACCATCTGGTATGATGTTGTACTGTGACAACCTTAGTGCCATCAATATCTCTAAAAATCCAGTGCAGCATTCAAGGACCATCCATATCAACATTAGACATCACTTAATCAAAAGCTTGGATGAAGATAGAGTGACCTGGATCAGAAAACTGCATTCCTTTGAAAGACCGATGGCCAATATCTTCACTCAAGATCTTGATGCATATCATTTTGGCTTTTCGGATCACTCTCTTGAGCTGGCCTTGTTCCGCGCTGACTATTTAAGCAAGTCCATGATCCGAGGAGAAAAAATTAGATTAATATTTTTTTGTGGTAATGGGCCTTGATAGTTGAACTAATTAAGAAGTGATTCACAAGGTGCAAGGTGTTCCACCATTTGTTGGACCAAGGTATACCTCTATTCCTTCTATAGCCATTCCTTAACCCCTTGCTAGTGGTGATATCAGGCTAGTGCATCTCTCTGACTAGGATAAGTAGGTGTGCTATTTTTTTATTTTTTATTTTGCCTTCTATGGCTAAAAGAAGGGAGAGATATAGTGAAGCCTGTTTCTTTATGATTTTTTCGCTTGATAGATATTTGGTTTTTGAGATATGTATAGCATGCTGGTACTTGCTTCATTGAAGGTTAATTTGTTGATGGCTCGTCAAATGTCGATTTGCATATCCTGTTAGCCTCTCCAAAACATGCTTCTCTTATACTATTTATTTATGCCAAAGAAATACCAAAGGGGGAGATTGTTGGAGATATTTCTTATCATAATCTTAGGCAAAAATAAATTTCATGATTTACAACAGCAAAATTCGATGTCATAACTGTTGTAGCACAAGTTGGTGGATCAAACTATGAGACACAAGTTACCATATTCAACCAAATCCAATTTTGGAGCAAATATTCTACAGATCAGGGATCAATATTCATTATGATGAATAAGGAAGGGTAGGGAGTGCTATTGGGAAATATTGGGCGGATCAAATCTAGAAGATTTGATCTTATTTGGTTATATTTCTATGGGAGGAAGATATTGCATTAAGATGAATATGGTATGAAATCAGAATCTTCCCGTTGACTTGTTGAGATAGTTTAAGTAACAAGGAGATTCTAAATATTGAGAATATCTTCAAGGGGTTGCTTAAAAAGGTGTAGAGACGTTTCTCTACGCATTGATTGATTCACACACCAAGGAGATCGATTGAAGAAGCTCTTCACATGAGAATTTGTTACAGGTACTGCTCTAAGTCTTGATGGTGAGAAATTTTGTTACTCCTAGTTGAGATAGAGTGATTGGGCGTGTACGAGTCTAGATGTCATTGTTGGGGAAATAAGAGGAGCTTATTCCATGTTTCACTATGAGAGGGTTAGGAGAAGACAATTGTGAGAAATGAGGAGTCTTGTTTCATATAAGACCAACATGTAACCTAATTCATATATAATGAAATTCCTTGCATTTGAGCTAAACCTCACAGACGTAGGCTTTTATCGAACCGCGTGACCAATCTTTTGTCTCCTTATGTGAGATAGTTTATTTTCTTACATTTCATGTAGTTTTATTTTCATGATTAATCATTGATATATATCTTGTGAACTGGTCTGATGTGTTGCATCATTTGATGATAGCTAGTAGAACATCTTCCCGATAGACAAATTCCCACCCCATTCTCTTTCATTGGTTTCTGCGGCATAGGGTCTCGATATTTTAAATCGGGCAGTGGCCCGAAGAGCGGGGAAAAGATTCAGTTCCTGGGTTCAAAATTCGGACCGATGGTCGAACCGCGGTTGAACCGGTGACGTAATAAATATATTATTTATATTTTATTTAAATTTTAAAATATATAATTAAAAATATTTAAGATATTATTTATTATTTTTTTATATAAATAAAGTATTTTAAAATTTATTTTAAAAATATGTATAATGTTTAAATATGAAAACATATTAAAAATTGAAGAAACTTACTTATATAAATATATACTTAATTAGTAGTAATATATAATTTTGTTAATATCTAAAATAATCACAATAGCAGCATAGTGGTAAAGTGGTTCATTTGTAACTTCCCCTTCCCATGTTCAAATCCATAAGCCTACGGTATTTGGTACAATTTTTTTGCCACAAGTCTTCTAACCCTACAAAACACAATTCTAAGCCAAAGCAGTGATCGTTTCGATGTAAAAAGCATCAAAGGAATGGTTTAACAACAAAAAAAAAAATTATGGGAGCGAGCCCAGTTTGGTTCGTTTGAGGGCCGACCGGTTCGTAGGTTTCTTATTCGATTTGATCAAAAGCGATGTTTGCATTAATGGGACCGGTTTGTGAAGTGCGGTCGATGGGATTCAGGCCAGGTCGGACGGCGGTCCAATCCACGATTTTTCAAAACAGTGGGATTTCTTCCATGATTAATTAGATCTTTTTTTTTTTTTTTGGGGATTTTGTCATCATCCTTAATTATTTAACAAATATTTGGTCTCTCGATCTCCTAAAAAAATATGGTAACAATGCATGGGTGCTAGGTAAGTTCGATCCAGCTAGTACGCACCTCTACTAATCACACCTTGAAGTTACTCTCCACTAACTCTAAGATGACTCGAAATAGCGATCAATGGGGGGCTAGCTAGTAAACCCAAGGACGAATCCCCGGGTCTACTCTAGATTAGAGGTTCCGGGTGTAGTGGCGCATATATGACTTGTTAATTAGTTTTATCTTTTTATTGAGTCTATACTTTTAAGATAAGACCTCGATGATGTTAAGTGAAAGTCATCCACATATGATTATCCATTGTTGGCTCCTAAAGTGATCTGGGCGCCAGATTGCATTGCATTATTAGAACTTTAGTTAATGTTATGTTAATAAGTACAAATCTCTTAATTTATGATCGATAATCTTTAAAAATTTCAACCATTCACTACAACAAATAATGGAATTCTGGACAAAAAATTTTGTCCACAAATGTGTATACAATTTAGATCCGTAAAGATATTTACATAGTTGAAAATAACATCTCTAAAGGCTAAATCGGTAAAGATAATTTATGGACAAATAATGAAGGCACAGTCCCTTCAATATTATATGATTTAGTGGGCTGAAAATAGTTTCAAATCACTGACCAGTCTATATTGGGACTAAAATTTGTCTAAAACAATAACCGTCGTCTAGAAAGGATGTTTAGGTCAGCGAGATTGGATGTTCAAAGTTAAATGGACCATTTTTGGGGACGAAAATTTTTGGTCCACGATTCAATTAGAATTAGAAATGGTGACAAATACCATTTCATCCACAAAATGTTAAATGCTCAAAAATGGAGACAAATACCATTTCGTCCAAAAGGGTTGATTATTGTTAATTGTGGATGAAATTTGTTTCGTCCACAATTAGTATGGAAAAATTTTCACCACCTCAATTCTTTTGTTTGCTATTAACTATACAAATAAAATTCTATATCTTGATTGTATCCAGTTGTATAAGCAATTTTATTAATATCTAGAATAAAATTATATAAATCAACATTAATATAAAACTTATAATTTTGTAATTAAAAATAAAAATATAATCCTTTGCATAGTACCCATGACATTAATAAATCAAGTATTTAACATAACAATAACATAGGAATATTATATTGTCCATCTACTTAACATATTTCTATGTTAAATTCATATGCCAAAATCTAAAGCTTCCAAAAAAGTCTAAACAATCCAACTAGTTGGTGGAATTGCATCTCTTCTCTTACCACCACAATAGACAATAAAGAACATATCATTAATGATAAAGCGATTGGAAAGTAGCGTTAGGAGAGTGAAATTGGTCTGTTCTTTTGCAAATCCTTTCTAAGAAATATGAGTTGGTGGATGACCATTTGTGAGAGGAAACATAAATCGAACCATCTTGTTGGCGTTCAAGCTGAGGCCTCCCAATTTTCTTGATTTGCGGCGTCATCTAAAAACTCTCTTCTTGATTTTCAAGCAGTGAGATAATCTACTTTATCATTAACTTGTTTAACTCTATACTCACATCTTTCTCTTTAGGTTTTCCTCGAAGCTTATTATTTTGGCATTTAGGTTGATTCCTTTTCACTTCCTTTTGGTTTAGGGCATATCAAGACCTTTGATGCTGCTTGGATCTAGTTCGAACTCAAGTCGCAAATTTCATCGGGACTTAAAGCATTTCCTTCTTCTTTGGTGATTTCTCTACTTGGTTCCCATCATTTCATCTAAAAATTTTAGAATATTAATATGAATTAATATGTAAATCATGACTTAGAGTTAGAATATATAACACTAACAATTACACTTACATATTTTGACTCTGCTGGAAGATGACCATCTTTTCCTTCTTTAAAATGTGTGAACTTGTAGAAATTCGATCACACTCTTCCCCGTCAAGTAATTTCTCCTCTAATACATAAAATAACATGTCAAGATAAAGTCACAAATCAATCAATTAGAAACTAAAAGTTTTGTTAATTTCCCAACATACAATTCATTTGAACAATAGCGGTGATCATGATTGTGATACATGTTTAGCTTGCTTGGTTAAGCGACATTTGGGCACATTTTGCTACCATGATTAAGGCCCATCAATAACAATTTCCAAAGTGATATCCATTAACCCAATTAATAGATTAACGTTTTTTGATAATATACCTTAAAATTAAGTCCATTCCAATATGTCTGAAGAGTTTCCCGATTATCTTGGTCGAATTCTCGAAGTTTGGCTTGTTTGCTTTAAGTATCAAATGAATCAAACTTATTAAAATGCTTATGCAAAGTATAAGTGCATTACGAGGCAAGTGTTTCAATTTGTTGAATCTTACGCCAATTCAATAATAAATATTCTCCATAAGGCAATATCTATTTGTATCTGTAAATTTTTTAGACAATGATATAATATAGATAAGAAACATGTAAGTAAATAAAGTGGTAAATTATGATAAAACAAATTGGAAGGTACGATTCAAGGTTTACATATTGTCCTTATTTTAAGAAGAAAAGTATCATTGCAATAAAAACAACTACACTAAGATTCTCAAAAGTAAATAAAACAACTACTAAATCAATGAGGTGAACCAGAAAAATACCACCTTGTTGGTTGTCCTTAACTTCACTGCTTCTTTAGCTGAAAACAATTTGATAATTTTGAACTTCAACATAATTGCATAGTAATACATAACTAATTCCTTTTTATGATTCAACATCTCCTAGTTTTCTTCACATAGTAACTTCACAATAAATCAATATCTTAAGAAACAAGTGATCAGAATGGAAGGTGACCTTGAGAAAAAGAAATTGAATATCAAGTAGCTATACTAAATCACAATGAAAACAATAAGACATAGAAGGACAAATTTTTGCATTTTCAGTTTGTCCTGAAACTCAGATGGTCATGAAATTTGTGGAGCAATTATGCAAATGAAGCTACAAAAAAACAAGATTATACCAGTTCATTTCTCTCATATGTGATATCTTACAGTGATCGGCTTCATAAACAAATCAAACATTTTGATTGAAAAGAAAATTGTCTGACATTAGACAGCAAAAGTACCACGAGGCATATCTATAAACACGAGTTATTTAGGTAGCTGAAGTGAGTTTTTAGGGAGGCGAAGAAGATGAAGAACTGCTCACAGATGTCGATAATTTTAGAATCAATAAGGGAATCCACAACCTACATGTACTAATGGTATACCTACTTCTTCTAATAGCACAATTGGAACCTCTGGATTTCTAAATGATGTCAGTTGCAAATTGTGACACCCCAAATCCAGGGGTCGTTGGCGACATCAACGTGGAGGTGTTTGTGGATGTCAGATGACTTGAGCATCACTCGTGAAGTCCCCCTTTTCACAGGACCTGGGTTTGAAAATCGGGCGAGTCTCCTTTGTACGGGAGCTCTTAAATAACATGTCTGAATTTCAGCGGCAGCTTGTCCCAATATTACTAGACCTATAGGATCATAAGGTAAAAATGGCCCACGTGGGGCCATTTATCCATGTAAATACAATTTATCACCCGAAGCCACGAGAGTTGTTACATCACGCTTACCATCTAAAACATTATATTAAAATGTGCATAATTTCTAATATAATATAAAACATAAATCAAGACCACAATCAAGCCCTTTGTATAAAATAGAATATACAAACTCTGAAGGAGGAGTTTCTCTCATATACTCTCTGCTCACATACATTTCTGAAATTGACAAAATGGGGAGAAAAATATGATATTTTCTCATAACCTTTAAGTTCTATAGGGGTGGGCCAGGCCCCTTTGTTTAAGTCTGACGATCCAAGTTTATTTCTGTCAAAATGATTTGTTTTCGTCTCGGGTTATAATTTATCTTTAAATGAACTTAACAATGATCATTTCTAACTCTCGAAGATTTTTAAAGAAATCAAGTTTCTAAAGATCTTTAGATACCTAACTCGAATTCATAAAATTCACTACCTAGAACCAAGTGAAACTTTCACGAGTTAACTCATTTTTAGTGAAAGCAGAACTCAGCATTGTGATGGTTTCATCATCAGAAACTCACGGGAGCACATCTGAAGCTTCTGAGCCATTTAGTGATATTTAATTTTCTCACTTTTAGAAAATTTTAAATTTTAGGGTTACACAAATAAGAGATATATTTTCCTTACTTCCAAATGATCCATTGCAACTAATGAAAATCATCATCCTCCATATCACGCCATTTTATTTATGAGTATGCACTCACGATATGAATCTGGCCAGTTTGAAAGCTGGAGATTGAACTCTATTAATTGGCCTTCATTTTTCTGCATCGATAGTAATTTTCAGCTTCTTGCCTGTTGCTTTGTTCATTTTTCTCAATCCTTTGCTTACCGAGTGGAGCCCTCCGTTTTGGCTCTAGTTTACATTGAGCTATCTGATAAATTTAATCAAGACGAGGTCGAGTTTGTTAAACTGTTTATGAAGAAAAAAAAACAAGTAAATTCAATGGATAGATTACTTCTAACTTTGCATTACTACTTTGATTAGTTTGAATGGATTCTGTTTGAAGTTAGATTAGATGGCCTAATTAAGGAGAGTGAGGCGATTAGTGATTCGGTAGATGGAATATTGTTGTGAGAAAGGTGAAGTCGACTGTGGATGCGTTTGAAGGAGTACTACTTGTTAGCGACGGACTTCTTGCGACGGCGTAACCAATGAAACACATTTTTCTCTCAGCACCTATTACAGTCAAACAATTAAAATGAGGACTTAACTCTTTTGGCATATTAAGCATGCTTTAACATAGAAAAGAAACAACTTAAAGTGTACAAGTCAAATTACATGAAATGGAAGGTATTGTCACCTAACATCCATATATTCCATCCATTACAATAAATTCGACTATGCTTCTTCACTATAAGTACTCTTCTAAGATGTCTTTCTTTCCTCCTCATTAACAAATTGATTTCTTATATTGTTCACCAATTCTGTGTCTAAAATTTGAGGATCAACATATCTCAACTTTGTGATAAATCCAATTTCTTGAACCCAAACATAATGAACATTCCACTTGCTCTTGTAATTCATCTTGATACAACTACATCATTGGAAATATCATGGGTCAATTTTGTATTTAGGAACATCAAATATGTCTATCTTTGAAACTTTTGCCTGACTATGATTCTTTGACTTTGTGTGGGTGACGCAAAAAATCATTTGGCTTAGCAAGTGAGGTACATATGAATCATTTTGTACCAAAGTCGAAAGTAGCAATTTGGCCATTAATAATATAAGTGTCTATATATCTGGATTTTCCTATTGAGATCAAACCACTTACATTTAGAAAAGCCTGACGGTCTTTGTGTTAAATAATCTAACTGAAAATATGATTGACTCATAAAGAAATCAACAACATTATCATGATTCCCATCGACCATCATTACTATTTTTGGGTCTTGACTATCACACGATCATGGTATGGAAACCTAGCTCCATTGACAATACAAGTGTTGTATTCCCTTAACTTCATATCAGTACATCTTTAAAAGCTTTATAATGCCACAGTAACCACGGTGAATGATTATTGTATAAATGCATCATCTCTGAAAAAAAAAAAAAAAAAAAAAAGCAGGAGGCGATTATTTGTATAAGTGAGATACCATATTTATGACTATTATATATAAACATTATGTTTCAAATTACTTACTTACTTTTTTAAACCATAAAGAAATTGACTTTGTATACATCTTTTCACATTCGATGGATTGTCTTGCCCTGAGATTGTTTAATAATGTATCTAATAATATAACATTATCATTGATATGTATATTGGAAAACAACATAAATAATCATTAGAAATGTCAAGTAACTTACTCCATATATGGTTCTCTTGACCTGATTACTTAGAATAGCACGGGGGCTCTTTCCGATCCTCTTTCAAGTCAACATGTTTAGAAACAGCGGTCTAAAGTTTGGGAAAATAGACAATCACATCACTACATATATCATTTATTCTTTTTCTTCTCTAGTAATAGATTGGTTTGATTGCCTTGAGTACATTGAACTACAGCTAAGCATTCATTTACGATATAACCTCAATGATTCAGGCCTGAGGACGAGCCTTGTTTGAACGTGCGCTTATGATCACCTGACTCTCTACAAAGAGCATATTAAAGTTACAGTACATACTCCGTCATTAAAAGAAGCCCGAACTTTGCTTGAGAGATCAGTCTACTTTCGGTGAAACATCATAATTTTAGATGTTGGACCTGCGGCGCCTCATTTGGCAAGGAAGTGGTTGAATGCTATAAATATATTCAAAAGAAATTTGGTGGAAGGTCATTTCCAGACTTGAAAATTACAACTATGTCGGACTTCATTTTCTCTACTTCTTCTACTTTTAAAGTCTTATGAAATGAGTTGTTTGAAAAAATCCAACTATCAAGACGCAGCCACGGACACACCTGTATTCTTTACAAGTATCCTGCAGTACGATAGGAGTAATGTTGCAAAGAACATGGCAATCTTGACTCTTCAGCGATATCTTGCCATCATTGCTCGGTACACAGAGATGTTGGAAGCATACCCATCAGGAAACTTCCAGTTTTAAATTCACGAAAACCCTTGCCTCTCGACCTTAGATAGAGTATAACATATTTGGCATTACATATTTTACCATCCACTTCTCTTTATCAAATACAACTCCTTTCTTGTGTTTCATATATTTAAATCTTGCCTTACTTTGAATGTGTCCTTTGTTTTACCCTACGATATTCCAATAATGTTTACAAAATACCTATCAAATCTTATTCTTTAGACCAATAAGTACATAATTATGCCTCGATTGCAAATATACCCAAATAAACGAATAAAAAAAAATACTTTTGGTGAAATTCTTTCATTGAGAGAACGTTTTCTTTCCTACTAGGATGTTTCCAAACTTTACATCATTCAAAGAATTTCTAGTTGAAACAAATATCATCATAAGGATAACTCTATTATGATGTATTTACTCTGATACAATCTGCACATTCATTTCTTGTTTTTACCAACTGGATTTGAAGGTAAAAGCGCGATGTCATGTATGATTGCTCCTAAATCGAGGAACATATATCTTTAATGATAGGACAAGCCAGTATCCTTTGGTTGACCAACCGAGACAGCTCATGCCATAGTGGAAGAAAATATGTTTTATATTCCATAAAGAGCCGCTCGCATTTGAAAATTTCCCCTTTGATGCATCATATATCTCACCAATTTCCATAACTCTTTTAACTCGTCCACTAAAGGAGGCTGCGGGTATACGTCAATATATTTTCGGTGAAATAGGTCTGCTGAATAAGCAATGACATCATAGAGAATTCCTTTTCATACACATTTCCAGGAGGGAAGTTATCTGGGTAAGAATTACGAGACCACATCTTGTAAATTACTCATATTCTGAATTAGTTAAAACCATTGGTTACTAGGCCAAATGAACATTACA
The DNA here is from genome assembly GCA_016808115.1 of Tetrastigma voinierianum. Taxonomy (NCBI): domain Eukaryota; kingdom Viridiplantae; phylum Streptophyta; class Magnoliopsida; order Vitales; family Vitaceae; genus Tetrastigma; species Tetrastigma voinierianum. The sequence continues at coordinate 149,034 of JAEQBH010002975.1, read as the reverse complement.
AGTCTTGGAAAACAATGGAAATTCCTTATCAAATCTTTCCATGCTTTACCCATAGCAGTTCACATATAGATTTTCATCATTAACTCTCTTATCATATGCCATCTCATATCTATAGCGGTTTTACCAAATAATAGTCTCTTTGAGCCTAGGCTTCTAAGGAAAATAAGCATAATATCTTGTGTGTGGGATCTTCTTACCTTTACCATCATCAATTTTCATCTAGAGAAAATTATACATGTGGGACATGGACCACATTGCGCAAACTCTTTCCAAAATAATTTTATAATCATACTTGCAAGCATGAATGAATACTATACCGATCCCAGTCATTTAACATCTTTACGAGCCTAATGAATGTGATTTTAAAGAGTCCCACCATTAGGTAACTTTTCTTTGAAGCAAATCCAAGCAACTTATGTCAAAGACTTATTGCTCCATTTGTTATATACTTTTAAGTTGAAGTAATTTAACAATGAAAGGCAATCTAGAGAATTTTGAATGTACTCTCGAATATAATTTCTTGCTGACCTCCTTCAACAATTCATCAAAACTTTTCAGGTGTAGTTCTTGTGGATATCATCTTCAATATTACTCTAAGCTATTACCTATGTAATTTTCATAGTCATCTAACATCTCTTGGATCCCATCATCTTCAATCTCATCATTTGGTGGAACTCCATCATCAACAACCTCTGATTGATTATTAGAATGATCCTTTGCTTTGACATTATAATTAGATTTTTCCCTATGAAATATCCAACGAGTGTAAAATCCATCAATGCCCTTGATTAAAAGATGATCAAAAACTACATCTTGGCTCCAAACATATGAATTCAAACAATCTATGCATGGACATCTAACTCTACAATTTGCACCAAGATTATCTTTCACAAATTTCATAAAAGACTAAACTCCTTCCACATATCTAGGCGACCATTTTTTTTTCTGTCATCCAAATTTTATCCATGTTTCTGTTGTGTAATAGAAAGGAAAAAAAGTTTTTATGAGCAATAAATCATAATTGAGACAAATATTCATATTCTTTGCTACTTAAAGAGGCTACTTAAAGAGTGCTGCTATAAACTAAAATGACATGCATATAATGAAAAATATAAAATTTTAGCTAAAAAATAAAACATAGAAAAAAAAACTATAAATTTTATAAAATAAAACATCCAAGACTGATCTCGAGATGGATGGCTTTCTCACGTGGCGACCAAATTTAATTAATCACCTTCAAGATCATTTATAACCAACAATCAACAAAATAAATAAATAAGTAAAAGACAGTATATGAGCTTTTAAATGGGTGAAGAGAAATTGTTGGGATTCTTTAAGTGATAAATAAAGAAAAATATATCCAAGTTCGTATTTTCATTACGTCAAGAAGAAATCTTAAAGGAATGAAAAACCAAAAGAAAACAAGAGAGAATGACTGAATTTGGGGGTGATGTGGAAAGACACATTGAGGGGTAATTTTGTCTAAAGTGGGTATATTTTAAGGTTATAAAAGTAATGGGTTAGATTTGCAAATAACTTTTGTTTGTTTCCCTTTTAAACCAATTCCTCTAAAAAGTAGTAGAACAAAACACCAATACATATAATTTTTGTCTTCCGTTCACAGAAGAACAATGAACCTGATTTTCTCATGGTAATGCTAAAAGAGTTCAACATTAGAAGTCCAATCATTAAAGAATCAGTCAGGGAAATAGATTTTCCAAGGACATAACTTAAATGACTCGAATAAGAAGCACAACTGTTACGAAGATACAAGTTATCACAAATACCATAATCCATGTGAAGCATGTGGTCTTAAAACTATTTGAGTATATATCTATTGCTCGTGTACAAACGTGGCCAGTACTTGCTAATTTTAGTTTCATATCTTGACAACTATAATTCATGTTTCTAACGTCATCGGACTACCACTTCTTCACAAACTATCTAAGCTAATGAAAACTTGTTTAAATAATATAAAAGAAAATAGGTTTTCTTCAAGAAAGCAAGGATATTAGAATATAATCAAATGATTAGTTATGTACCTTGATTTGACATTCCTTAATGATATATATATATATATATCAATCACCTAATATACTTATGCTTCCACCACTATAAGATTTTGTAGTATTCATGATAAACATTAGAAAAAGAAAAATAAATTAATTTAATTTTTCCAAAATTGAAAATAAATTAAACAATAGGAAATCTTCTACAATTAATTCAATATAAGAAAAGTGTAGTATAATTAAAAAGATTTAACTTAAAAAGGCTTGAAACATCAATTTAATTATGTTCTTACCTTCCCGTCCTATCTAAGAGAAGGATATGTAAAGCTCATAATCCTCCTACAAAGAGTAGTTAAAACAAAACAACAAAAGATTTATCAAAGCTTAAAAACAAATATCTGAAAGTGCTTTGTCATTATTCTTATCAACAGCTAATCATTTTAAAACTAACCTTGTACTTTAAACCAAACTTTCATTCAATTTCAATATCATATAAAATTAGAGATTCCAAGATCAACTATTGAAACTTTTTTTTGACTTGTAATAAACAATCTAGAAAGTTTCACCTTTTTTAGGTATACATGATGTCATAACCTTTCCATTGTCTGACAGTGCATGTGCATCCTTGCATGACATTCCATATTCAAGATCTCATGAATATTATCTAGAACCCAAATAAATCAACTTTTCTACAACAAACACCATATTCTACCTTTTCTAAAAATTATTTAGAACCCAAATATAATTTGAAAAGTTTGCTTCTATTCTCTATTTTCGATATAAGAGCCCCTAAATTCACATAGTAGTACATTGACATTTAAAGGCCAAAAATCTCATAACAAACATGCATTGTCAAGTTCCCCTAATTCCCCTAATTTTGAAGGGGTATGACAAGCATGTCTATTGCTTTACATATTATGAGTTCTAAATTCCTTTTTTTTTTTTTTCTTTTTATGACTTTTCAAAGCCCTCTCGGATGATGCATCTTTTTATTGTACAAAGAGGCCAAGTACTTTATCCCTTACACAAGTGTTGTTGATATTTACTACCTACAAAATTTTTTTTTTACCATATCGATAAAGAAACCAATAGTTCAAAAAAAATATTATTAACTAAACATATTTTATGGAATTGTAAATATATTCCCTTTTATACTATGAGACCAATTGTATTAGTTTGATCAAAAAGTACTGCAAACAATGATTAGACTTGCTTACACTACGTAGTGGTTTTAGATTACCTAAACATCTCAGAGGAACTTACTTGGTAAGGTTGCAATGCTTTGACCCACCATCTCCAACCTACCATAGACATTAATGCCTCACCCAATCCAGTAACCAAATCGAATTAAAATAGCATAAAGACATTACGAGTTGATGATATAAAATCTAATATAGAATGTACTATTATATGTAATCTGTGTAGACGAATTGAAATATTAAGCCAAAAAAAACTCAACAAAGTTTAAATCCCCAAATCAATAGCTCTCTTACCAAGATTCATACTCTATCACTCTCAAAACATTTCATGGCAAGGTTGGATCTTGCTTTTAGGGCTTTCCACTATTCCAAATTTGAAGAAAAAATGAAATAAAAACATATATGATTGAGGCATGGATTGTTGAACTTAGTAGGGCTAGGGTTTTGAAGAGAGTCAACATCCAACTCGTCTATATATAGCTGTTATCGAATTAATACTCTCTAATCAAATCGGTCCATTAATATATCAGATCAATGAAAATGGCATTTTGCTTTTGAAGAATCGAAGAATCGAAGAATGAGAGAGGGGACCGAAATTTAGTTTACTAGTTTCAATCTAAAAAAGAGAGTGGGTTGTCAAAGAAAGAAAGAGAAAGACGTTGAGGAAGTGCAGAAAACCGTAGATAAATAAAGCGACGGGAATGATTTTGTTTAGATAGAGAAAAGAGAGGGGGAGGGGAAAGGGGTGGAAGGGATTGTTTTGCCTGGGAGGAGCAAAGAGACTGAAGGAAAGAGGATTCTGAGAGGCAGATAAGATGTTGAGTGGTGTTTAAAAAAATTAAAATATATTTAGTCTTAAAGTTGATTTAATGAAAATAGAAAATTAATAACTTTTAAAGTGTTATATTCAAAATATATTAGATACAAAATTTATAGTGTGTAATCACCATTCCGAGATTTAAAATGTATGAGTAGTCAGTAGGGCGCATATGTGTACCAAAAGATTTTCTTAATATTTCTATGTCATTGTAATATTTTTTTTTTTTTAAGTAGTTTTTAATGATTTAAATTGCGTAAATGATAAATTGATTTAACCTTAATTTTCAGAAGAATGCTTAGTTTCAGAATTTACCAAAAATTTAGATGAAAGTCATAAAATGAGTAAGAGTGTATGCCATTTTTTAGAAATAACAAAAGCCGATTCTAAGTAAATATTTGGGTTGGATTATGAATCTATTCAGAATTAAAGGAAACTCGAGAAAGATATAAAGCGAGATGAGACAAACAAATTTCATTTTGGTCCATTTTACTAGGCCTTCACATTGAGGCAGGGAGTAGTTAAGAGTGCTAAGAGTACAAGGCACATATGAATCAAAATGATGTTTTCACATGACTGCGTATTTTGATGTCTAGTGGTTACTGTGTGATTGCTAGGGTTTTTTCAGTGGATGATTAGCTGCTCTTTTCTGTGGTTTTGTTAAAAAGAGATTATCCTAACCCTGATTGTTGACCATGCAAACCTGTTCAGATGAGATAAACGCGAATTCTTCCTATTTCTTGGGTTTTTGCTCTCAGATGATCACTCGACCTTTATTTAATTCTGGGATTTTTACCATATTTGCTATGTTAGTTTCTAAACCACCAATACAAGTGCACAGAGCTAATCTATGTTTGCTTAAGTGAATTACAAAGAGAGAATGCTGTATTTTTTAAAGGAAATGTCGCCAAAATTTAAAACCCCTCGTTTTTGTTTTAGTTATGTATTGCTATAATCATCCAAATGAATTTATTCCAATTGGTAAAGAACCATAAGAGATAGGAATACAATGTATGTGGCGAATAAGAGCAAATCAGGCTTCCAAGGCCCCAACACGGATCGAAAGTGAGCCTGCAGCTCCACCGGTTATGCTAAGGTTTCTCAGTATTGTATAATGCATACTGCACTTTGCAATAGGTGCATAGTACACAGAAAGTTAGCTCACTCATCCAAATTGAAAGGATTCAAAATTCTGGCAACAAGACTTCTGGGGTGGGGAATAAGAATAAGGAATTGCATGCAAATTGTAACCTAAAAAAAAAAGTTCCTTAAATTTATCAAAGTGGAGCTATGTGCAGATTCTGTTATGCCAAATTGAGTAATCTAGATGTAAATACAATAACTTGAGTTTTGTGATCCAAATTGTGATTCCAATTGGAGAAGAAACCTTAGAACCATAGCTTCTGAATGAGTGAAGAAACAATTTCAAATTGGATTTAAGACCTCAGAAATCAAGAATAACAGTAGGTGATCTAGTGAGCTAATCCAATTTGGCATTAAAAACAAGTTGTAACTTGTGTTATGTGGTTGAGGGCCTTAGAGAAGGAAATTCTAAATATACCAAAGAGATGTAATTGGATATATAAAGGACTGATCTGGAGTCAGTAATTTCAAGATCAAGCCAATAATTTTTGGTAATAAAGTCCAGAGAGTATTGTTGGAAAAGGTTTACCAAAATAAGTGGTTTTTGAAAGAGGCCATTTTTGGTGCTCATGGGTAAATTTGCTTCATTCTTGGCTTATAGAACAAAGGACCCTAAAGTGACTTCTCATGTAGAAGTACTTAAGTTTACCATACGTTGTGCGATTAATGCTTTCACAGACACATAGAGTGTGTAGGCTAAAAGCAAAAGCGGGAAAGTTGTGAGTCGTGCTCAAGTTTTCAGAACAAAAAGGAAGGCGTTTAAACTCATTTTTCAAATATACTAGTAAATATTATGAACTATTTTACACTGTAGTATTTAATGGTTTTCATTGAACTATATTTAAAGCAAGCAAGCAATGAGTTTTACAAAACAATGGTTTGATTTAAACCATATGTGAAAGCAAAACAAGTAATGATTTTGATGTATTCAACCACTTTAAAAAGCAAGCAAGCAACGGTTTTGAGTTGTAAACCATCTTCAAAGAGCAAAGAAAAGAAACAAAAGTATATTTTATAAAAGCCAGCCTAACAAAACTCAGTTCAAGAACATATCGGCCTGTAGGATTCAGACGCGGCACAATGTGTTAGGACATCATTTCATGCATTTTAGATTTGCCTAGTCGGCAAACTTAGTTCATGCATCATGGCATTTAAAGCGAGACCGTACACGGATTTGAGCATATGCGTGTTAGCGCTTAGCCTAGACATGCGCGACGCACTCAAGGTCATTCCACCATATTTACCTGAAAGTTTTAATCGGAGCCGCTGCACTTCCACCTGTGATGCTGCACTGTGTCCTTCCACCGCACGCAGCCCGTGCTCCCGTGGTTTACTAGGTACAAGAAGAAAGGCCTATCGACCTTGATTTATAAGCACTTTTCCATACAGCTAGAATCAATTCCACCGGTACACCCGCTGAGCCTAGGCCCCGTGTTTGCAAAAGTTTTTATGAATTTTAAAGGCAAGTGGTCGAGCCCAGTTCGTGTTGTTTATAAAAGTTTTATAAACTTTAAAGCAAAGACCGGAAACAAGCTCTCTCAGATTACAAAGTTTTATAAACTTTAAAGAAGGTGAAAGCAAGAGGTTTATGAAAAAGTTTTTATAAACTTTTAAAGCAAGCTGTGGTTATGAAAAGTTTTAGAAACTTTTAAAGCAAAACAAAGCAAAGTAAGTAAGTGTTTCTGAAAATATCTGTAAAAGAGAGTTTTACAGCCTTTGAGATATTTTTAAAAAACAAACATTTTATAAATCATACACTCACCAGCCTCGCTAAATTTCATTATTTTGTTGTTTTAAAAACTATTTTCCAGGTACAGGCACGCCGGATGCTGGAGCATAGTAGGATTCTCCTAACTTTTGTATAAGTGTTGTATTAACAATTTTGTGTAAGGAAATACTTTGAATTTGTATACTGGAGTATTTGTATGTACATAGTTTTGTTTTGTGAAATGTGATGAGCCCGAAGTCTCTTTTGAATGAAAGTGCTTGGCCGCCATATTTTGAAAAAAGCCATTTAAATCAGAGCATGGGCTGTGTTTTAGGAATTGTCTCAGATGCAATTGGGTGATACCGAAATTTATAAAATCACAAGTTTAGAAAAGAAAATTTTTATAATGTAGCTGCATCACGCCGCTTCTACAGTGAGCTACTGCAGATAAGCATAAAATTGAGATTTTCAAGTGGGTGGCCGCACACCGCCGATAGTAGGGGGTGGGGGTGTGACAATATGTATATTTTTTAAATATGATTTATGCTTTAATTAAAAAGTATGATTGATGCTTATTTAAATAAACATTAAATAAAATATTAAAATTGAATAAATATATTATAAAAATAAATTTTATTTTCGTTTGTAGTTAATTTTTACAATGAAATGAAAAATATATATATATATTTAAATCTATTCAAATTTGCTTTAATAAAAATAGAAATAATATTTTTTTACATATTTATTAAAAAATTTAATTCTCGTAGATATGTTGATTTTTGTGATAATTTTAAAAGCTTTTAAATTTTTTTTGAAAATGTTAATTCAATATATTTTGTGTATCATCCAACGTATTTAGATATCAACAGCATATCAAGATCACACCATAATCATGAACACAACTGATCACTCGATACAAAATTAGTTATTAATTTATCGATCTCATTTGATCCCAATGTCGAGAATCATTTTGGATGGGCGATTCTTAAATGAACCCGATCCACTCCCATTGAATGAATCATCGCATTTGATCAGAATATCTCGTTCACCTTGCTAAACTGATTCTGCACACCCCAACAACCGTCCGCGTCTCACAACGTCATGACCTGAGCTGATAAAAGTCCCCTCCACTTCTTGTTTCTTGAGATAAAAGTCCTCACTACTATTCCATGCACAAATTTAATAAATTAAAAATTTCAAAAATGTTTTCGGACCTTTCATGTTCTATTTATTTCCACGACTTCAGCTTCTGATCGGCCATTTCTACTTGTGTTGATATATCACTCCTACTATTCCACTATCCTTTGGGCCATGTAAAGTTAAAGTTGTGAAGTTGTGTTTTGAAACCATAATTTTAGTGTAAAATTGTGAAGTATTGTTTTGAAGATACGATTTCAATGTAAAATTGTAAAGTTGTAGACACGGTTTCATTGTAAGAGAATTTCCACTTCATTTCTTATGTGTCAAAAACTATCATAGAATTAGAATTATTTTCCAATCTAAAATATTTTGATAATTATTTATTTAATTATCCATAAAATTTTCAAGAATCCACAAATTTGGTCTCGTAGCAAATTCTGAATTCGTAGTGGTAAAAGCAAATCATAGAGATATAATAATAGGATAGATGACCATTCCTAAGAAAAGGTTTGTTTGAGAATACACATACTTTTTAAAACATCCTGAACATGCATATAATTTTTTTATCCTTTAAGTTATAAACAATTTAAAAGAGGAATCATGGGAAATGTTTATAATGAATTAAGGAAAAATTATGTTTTGAGGTGGACATCAAAACTTTAAAACATGTCATATAACCTCCAAAATTCTACATGGCAACATCCACCAAAGTTCTAAAATTCGATATAGAGAATATTAATATTTGAAAATACCTCAAATAACATCGGTTGAATTTGAAATTCAATTAAAAAATTTGGCATTATATTTATTAAATTAAAAAGGAATTAGCAAACAGAGTTTAGGTAATAATTTATAATACTTTATGAAAATATTATGGTTTTATTTTTAAAAAGTTCTAAAACTGATATTTGATAGAAAAAAATGTACTTGTAAATTTTGAATTTTTCTTAATTTAATATATTTTTATATTTTAAAATATTTTTTACTCATAATACTTTATTTTTAATCATTTTTATATTAATTTTTTAAATAAATCTAAAAATAAGTGAAAATAATACTTTATTTTTAATCAAATTTATATTTATGTTATGGATTTTTAAAAATAAATTTAAAAAATTTGAGAATAATTTTTTGAGAATATCATTTAATCGAATTTTTTTGGGTTTTTTCATTTTTTTTTTTTTTTTTTTTGCAGATCATTGTCACACAAAATTCCTCATTAAAAATTTAAAATTCCCATATGATAATTTTCAAGGGTACATTTGTCTTTAACAATTTTATTTTTTACGAGAACTTTGGAGATTTGTTATTTGTTTATGACTTTTGAGGCTGTTACCCCTAAAATATAATTCTCCAATCGATTAATTGGTTTTGAAATAATTTTGCAATAAATAAGTAGAAATGCGGTAGTAGGGGAGAGTAGTAATAGCAAGACCCAGATTCACCTCCACATATCTCTGCTTTATCTTGCTTTTACTTTCTCAATTTCGGCTTTTCTTTTCTACATGCTAAACCTCCGATTTGTTTCACTACGAGAGTTGCATCTCTTTTATTTTCACAATGAATTAGATCATCGATTGTAAATCACCCAAGATCGCTTTGCTTATTATTGGCAGATGAGGAGTTCTTTGATTATTTCGTTGGCCAGACAAAAACGTTTGTTTCAACCAGAATGAGTTTATTTACGTTCAATTTTTATCATTTACGACAAAGATTTCGTCCATAATAAGCTTTGTAATTCTATTACACATTTAAAAATTGTCCCCTAATGATTTTGGCCTTTGGGGACTAAAATATTAATATGCAAATTGTCCTAAAAATTAAGAACTTTAAATACAAAATATCTATCCACAAAGAAGTAAAAATTATCCTGTAATATTTTTCCCCTCATGCTACTGTGACCCTCTAAAAATTTAAATGAGGCTAAAATACACATTTCATTTTTACAGGACAATTTTAAGTTTCGTCCACAATTATGTATATTTGTGGACGAAATCATTTTCTTACCCAAAAATTTCATAGCTAATTTTATAATTTGTTGTAGTGATTAGAGTAGTAGATACGGTAAAACCCAAGAAGACGATCAAGATCTAACAGAATTACACTGTAAATAGTACCATAAACATATTCATACATTGCTCGAACCAGCACTTATTCAAAGCACATACATCACATAGGCTTAATATGTTTTTCAGATTAGCTATTTAGGAATCCATATGAGATCATCACGGGGGAGGAAATGGCAAACCGGGACAGTTCCCGGTTTAACTTTCAGAACTTGAAAGGCGACATTTTTCGGGTTCCAAGTTGATGTATCCATATGGCAAGAAGCTACAACTTCAGCTTTTTTCCCATCCTGTGTTCCCACAAATGGAAGTGTGTAAACCTTTGTCTTATGGATTGCATGGCAGTAGAAAACAGCGTACGGATACTTCAGTTTATGGCACACCACGGATTTGTCTGCAACAACCTTAACTCCCTCTCCCAGTTCGTATTCCTGGCTTCCCATCTCGACCTCATTTGAGATCATTTTGATGTTTTTTCCGAGCTTTGAAACGCTGAAATCTATAAGGGATTCCAAGGATGTGGCGCAGAACCTGGAGTCTCCCTCCAAGGCGGGTCGTTCACAGTTTTGTATTGTTTCCTTCATTAATCGGGCTTCCTCGGAATCTTGTTTAAGTGAAAACCTACTTAGGATTTCTGGGAGCTTGTTGGATGAAAAGGGAATGGAGTCGGCAACTTGACGGGGCAAGAAAGTGGCTTTGTTTGTGGTTATTCTGAAGTGCATCTTCATTTTTGTGGTGGAATGAAGGTCTTTTTCCAAGAAGTAACCCTTTCTGGAGGTGTCTTGGGGTTGATCTTCATTGGGGGTGTCAGCAGCCGCTGGGTTGTGGTAATTGATGTAGATAGGATCTGCTGGGATGGCGTTGAGTAGAATCTTGCTGGCATTGATTGAACTTCCACCTTCCATCAAGTGTACAAATTCATTTAAACAAATAAAAATAATATTGGAAAGGCAATAAAAAAAAATGAAAACAAGAAACACGTGTGCACAATCCACTATTCCAAATATAAATCTATGATTTAAGTATTGAGACTATTTATAATAGAAAAAAACTTACCTAGCTAGAATGACCAACATTTCTTATAATTGCTCACACCCTTGAAAGTAAATCATATATTTTTATATTTGTAGACATCCCAACACCGAATATATTCACACGTACCCCACTAAAATCAATAGTGGGTCATGGGGTCCTAACCGAAATCCATAAAAAAATTCAAGATATTGCACCACCAAACTTTTCAAATGATCAAATCCGATAGAATTAGGATCACCCAACTTCAATAACTTTCTTAATCCGAAGGTGCTATTAAGAATCAGCTGAATGACTAATATTCAACACTAAATTATTTTCCTCACTAAATTCAAATAAATAAAAAATGTTGCATATCATGAACTCACTCGGCTGCAAACGATCTCGCACAGCTTTAGGCATGGGAGAATATGGCAAAGCCAACTTCCAGTAAACCTCGGAAGGTTGAGAAGCATAGCTTAGGACCACCAACAGCTGCCATAAGTTCATGCATAAATGTAAGAAAATGCAGGAGAATCACAAAACCCCCATAACAAACACAATCTAGCTAGCACAGCAAGACTTAAACAAATTTATTCAGAAAATGTTCACTTTTGAAAGAAAATTTTAGTGTGAGTCCCTTTAACGGGAATGTCAAAATAATAAAAGGGTAAAGGTAAAGTCTCACAGAGAGGCAAGTTAGGATGGGAAGACGACGAAGCTCCATTGAAGCAATTAGCTGTAAGTTGGAATGAAGAATATAGAAAAACAAAAAGAATATATAAAACACTGTTTAGGGCATGTTTGGTTCCTATTTTTGAAAACACAAAAAACACAATTTTGAAGTTCTCTAATTGTTCTTGTTCTCCAACTTTAGTGTTTTTTGTTTTTTTCAGATGAAAAAAACTTCGAACTAAACATATTCTTTTTGTTTTCCTTGTTTTTTTTTGCTTTTGAAAACAGAAAATAGTTTTAAAAAATAAGAAATAAATATGCCCTAAATTTAAAAAATAAGAACAATTTTTAGATAATACCAAAATTGTGTTTTCTTTATTTTCAAAAACTGTTTTGAAGAACAGTTTTCAAAAACATGAATTAAACATGACCTTAAAGAATATAAGTATAACTAACATTGCTCTTATGTCACAAAAGAAAAAGAAGCTAAAAGTAAAGTCTCACAGAGAGGCAAGTTAGAATGGGAAGAAGATGAAGCTCCATTGAAGCAATTATAGCTGTAATTTGGAATGAAGAATAAGTGAAGTGAAACAATGGATATATATAATGGGGTTAAGCCGACAGATATAAACAAGAAAGTAAAAGCATCCATGCATGATCAAGCTGTGGCCTCCCACAACCAAAATGATCCAATTTTTGATGAGTGGATATTATTTAAGATGCAGGTGTGAAACCAATATAAGGAAAGATATTCCATTAATTCATGTGGTGCTGAAATCAATTGGGGACCAGCGAGATTAATTTCCCAGACGTCCTTGGTTTCTCCTTCCATGGCAGATAAAGCTGCTCAAGGGATAAAACAAAAGGGAGGAAATGTGTGGTGCCAGATAAAGCGCCGCAAAGGTGAAGAGAGGAGGCGGCCGCCTCGTGGGATTTTCTAGCTTGGAGAGAATCTACGGGCAATGAGAGTTTCTTTCGGCCTGACAACACCCTCTCTCTTAATTAATGGCTCAGGTTCAACGGATGTGGGACCTGTTATGAATCCGGAAGCTTTGATCCGTGATAATATGAATAAAAAAATATAAAGATAAAGAAATCAATGTATGCACCGGAGTTTTAAGTTAATTATACTTATATTCGTGGATAAGAGAGAATGTTTTCATTATTCTTCAAATCTCAAATCTAACAAAGTATAAGATTATAGTATCAAAATATTGTAATAACTAGGAAAAATAAAAAAAAAATCGTAAAACTCTAGGATGTTCATAATACCGAGAAAATACCTCATAAAACTTCAAATATCTCAAATCCTTATATCTCTACACACCGAATAGCTTTTACAAACTCATCTCTCATAACTTTTTTTCCTATGTGACCAAGACTATTTATAGAGATATTTCTAAAAGTTTTTCTTATTCTATAAGATAACTTAATATTACAATAATATAATAACTAAAAATTATCATATAAAATATTATTTACAAAAAAGAATAAATACTAATTAAGAATTTCAGGCATATACTAATAAAATTTGTCCAAAAATAAAATCATGAAAAATTAGACCCAAAATAGATAATATCATATCAATATAGAAGGAAGAGGCATTAGGTTTGCCAACATAATAATGTTACAAGTTTCTTTGGAATGATAGTGAATATAAATTATTGTGTTTGGTGCAGTAAAATAATGATAAATTAGAGAAGAAGTTTATTTGAAAGAGTGAACCTTTCACTTATTTCAAAGAGAAGTTTATTTCTGTAATTTTTTTTTTATATTAAGTATTATTTTGACATTAAATTCCATTTTCATGGGTGGTAGTACTATTTGATACAGAAAAAGTGGGGTAGAAGTAATACCGTAATATCATCAACTTTCTTTTTTTTTTTCTTTTGTCTCTTAGTCTCTTTTGTTTTCTTATCACCTTGATAATGGTACATTGCATGCAATGGTTTTGATGGCAAGTTGACAATTGGCAACGTGATGTTATGAAAGTAGATGCGATGGTTCTCAAAGCAAGTTGGCAATTGGCAACATTATTGCCCAACTGTTTTTCTGTATTTTTATTTTGCTTGGAAGAATTTTTTTTTTCCCTCATTTGTGTCGGTGTGACAACAATGATTTAAGTTGTCTTTGGTTCATGGAAATTAAAAAAAAAAAACAAAATAATAAAGATGATAATTTTATTTCATAAAAGACTATAGAAAATGAAGCATAATTATAATTGATTAGAAATTTATATGTCTCTATATTATATATTTAATTTCTTTTTGAGGAAAAAAAATTATTTAAAATTTTTAAAATTAATAAATTAAAATAAATAAAATTGGTTTAAAGTAGTAAAAGATAAAGATAATTTATCAATTTAACTTTATTTTTATTTTTCTTTATTTTGTTCTTTCTTTATAATTTTTCTTTCCTTCAAATTTTTCTTAAAATTAAATAGAATCTTAGAAAGGGAAAGCTATGATATGGGTTCTCATTTCAATTTATTTGAAAGATTATGACCAAGATATAAAATAAAGAGACTCTAATTTCACAAAAATGGCTTGATAAAAGATAAATAAAATATTTGATACAAATGCTCTTAATAAATCTTGTGTATTATCACAAGCGCAGGAATCGACCTCAGCATTTAGCTGGGCTTACTGCTATTATACCTAAAGCTATAAATTTTTTTATCAAATATTCAGAAATTGTGAGACTGGTCTTGATTTCAGGTCTTTTAATCCTAATTTTCAAATAAATTCAAATAGTACCCCATAACATAACATAGTTTTCCCTTAATTCTATTCCTTTAGTGGAGCTCCCCCACCCAACCCTCAGCAACCCACTCTCCACTCCGCCTTCCACTTGCATGTCCGTGGAAGGAAAGAAAGCCACATAACACTGCCATGGAAGGAGAAGCCAAGGACGTCTGCGAAAACAATTTCGCTCGTCCCTATCGATTTCAGCACACGTGCATTGGAACATCTTTCCCATATGTATGTTTCATATCTGCTCGCCGAAAAATTGATCTTATCTCATATATCCACTCATCAAAAATTGGATCATTCTGGTTGTGGGAGGCCACAACTTGATGATGCAATCATCGATGCTTTTAATTTCGAAACCCACGATACTCCTCCATTTTAAAGACGAGCACGTTCATTTTTATCGCAAGCACTTTAAACTGCGATCTTCTTTATTTCACTTTATTTAGACACATGTCTTACATGAAATGCCACATGTTAGGGTTCACCGTCATTTTATTCCGCACATGCCTTGCGTTAAAGGCCACCTGTCATGGGTTCACCACAATTTTATTCAACATCCACACATATGATTAAGCCTGAACCCGTATCTGATACAACTTGTCGTAACCTCGACCTATACATCGATACAATATACCCACTTTACCCTGCAAGGCCCTTCATGATTTTGTATCTGCGCTTTTTCCCAAAAAAAAAAAAAAAAAAAAATCTCATACCACTCCGACAAGTATCTATACTTATCAAATCATAATCCTTTTCATTCCTCATCAATTTGGGACTTTGGACACACACACACAACATTTAATATCTTGTTTATATCTGCCGACCTAGCCCATTTCACTTATATCTGCTTGCTTCAATGGAGCTTCATCTTCTTCCCCTTCTAACTTGCCTCTCAGTGAGACTTTACTTTTACCCTTTTTATATTTATTTTTGACATAAGAGCAATTTTAGTTATACTTGTATATTACTTCGCAGAAATGGGACTCGTCCTTAAGTTTTTTTGTGCTAAATCGTGTTTGTTACGAGGGTTTTCTGATTTCTAAATTATTTTCTTAATAAAAAACTATAAAAGTTACATTAATTTATGCATGAACTTGTGGCAGCTGGTGGTGGTCGTAAGCTATGCTTCTCTACCCTCTGAGGTTTACTGGAAGTCGGCTTTGCCGTATGCTCCCCTGCCCAAAGCCGTCCGAGATCTTTTGCACCCGAGTGAGTTCATCATATGGTAAATTTTTTTCTTTTTCAATTTGGTCAAGAAAATACTTTAGTGTTGAATATTAGTTAGGCAGCTCATTCTTAATAGCCCTGTTGACTTGACAGAATGAATCCTTATATCTGGGTGATCCGAATTTTGTTATTTGATTTGAAAAGTTTTACAGTACGATATTATGAACTTTTTAGAGATTCCAATGAAGAGTACATGGTCCATTGATTTTATCCAGAATATGGTCTATTATTGTGATTCATACAACAATGATAATAAAATAGGAGTAAAAAAAAATGAAGAAAATATATATATTTTATGTGGTTCAATAGTGTGTCTACATCCACGAGAACGACGGTTCAAACTTTTCACTATCACCAAAATAGGATTACATAGAAAGATATTTATAACAACCCTGGATATAACCAAATTATAGAAATACCTCTATATCCTAAATGCACTTACGCTCTGCCACAAACCATAGCACCTATTCATATTTAAGATGTCTATAAACCCCCTAAAATGCACTTACGCTCCTACGCTCTGCCACAAACCATAACACCTATTCATATTTAAGATGTCTATAAATATACGATATATGTTTGAACAATTGTATAGTGGGAAATTCAAAGATATTGTGTGGCATTTTAAGTGGGGTTTTCCTGCAATACTCAAATTTTGTACCCATATTTGGAATAATGCACTCTTGGTTTTTCTCTATTCAGGGTTTCTTTCTTATTTTCTTACTTTTTTAATTACGTAATTTGGAATAATGCACTCCAATTTTCTCTATTTAGGGTTTCATTCTTATTTTCATACTTTTTTTAATTAAGTAATTTGAATGAATTTGTAAACTTGAATATGGAAGGTGGAAGTTCAATAAATATTAGCAAGATTGTAATAAGCGCCACCCCAGGAGCTCCATACGTCAAATACCAAAACCCAGCGGTTGCTGACACCCCCCACTGAAGACCAACCCCAAGACACTCCAGAAAGAGAGATTCTATTTACATCTCATCCATTTCTCTATACACCCCATATATATTACATCCCAATTTTTCCTCAAATACAATCGTGTACAGATATAAATTGACGCCAGAATAGAATTTCTCCTCCGTAAAGTATACTTCCTTGGAAAAGACCTCCATACCCCTACAAAAATGAAGATGCACTTCAGAAAAACCACAAACAAAGCCACTTTCTTGCCCCGTCAAGTTGCCGACTCCATTCCCTTTTCATCTAACAAGCTCCCAGAAATCCTAAACCGGTTTTCACTGAAACAAGATTCCGAGGAAGCCCGATTAATGAAGGAAACAATACAAGACTGAACAACCCGCCCTGGAGGGAGACTCCAGGTTCTGCGTATTACATCTGGTTGCAAACACACGGAAACAACATGAAATGGAAGAGAGAAAAATTACAAGGGAAAGAGAGAGATTGAAGACATAGTGAGTAGCCACGATCTCCTTAAAACAATTTGTTATCTTCCTAATGCTTGAAGAAGATTACATCGACGTCTATCTCTCAGGATGAAACGGCTTAACGAATAGTCGGTAAAACACATACAGCCACTCCAATGAATTGGAAAAGTTTGCTCCAACGAACCGAAAGAAGAAGAATGACTACTTTTGAATCTTTGGGCTACTTTTTCATTGAAGTCTTGACACTTTATATATAGACTTCAAACAAAGGATGAACGGAAGAGGTGAAAGGAAGAAATTAAAGTCCTTCAACAGTTTCAAAACAAATGGTTTCCAAATTAAAGCAAAATTGAATTTCATTCAAAACGGATGAAAAATCCAACACTGCGCGACGTCTTTGGAATCCCTTATGGAGTTTTGTATTTCAAAGCTCGAAAAAAACATCAAAATGATCTCAAATGAGGTCGAAATGGGAAGCCACAGTGAATACTTAACCTGAGCAGAAAGGCGTTGTTGTAGACAAATCATCGTGCCATAAATCAACGACGTAAGACGCGAAGAGCTTCATATCTAAGTTCCTCAGACGCAGAGATAAAGGGGTTTCGTTCAACGAATACGACTTTCTTATTATTATTGGCTATTTATTTAATTGTACTTTTGACGATCCTGCTATCATTTTTTTAGATTTATACGTTGTGATTTTTTGACGATCCGCATGATTTGCTTATCGGCGCTATAAATAAAGACCTTTACGTTATTGTTTTTGGGCAGACTCGATATATTATCAAAAACCCGCTAACTTCGGTTTCATTTATTCGCTCGCTTTCTTTAATTTTATCTTCTTTCGCAGCCTGCTCGACATCAATTCCGCAGATCGTGCCTCACCCCGATCCGAGATCGTTTATTCGTTTATTCGCTTCGTTTCCGCTCTTTCAAATCGTCTGTTGCCTTCATCCACGAAAACCAAGATCTCTGAGCCTTCCTTCAATTTGTTTTGTTCATCGTACTGCTCCTCCTCGACATCATCCCTGAACCTTAGAATCCAAGAAACCAAGATCGGAGGCGCTACCCATCAACAACCGAGCCCTTCACTACAAGACTCTACGGAAATTGATGAACGAAACCCCCACACCACCACTCCGACCGATCATCAAAACAAAAGCAAAGAAAAAAAATTTATTCAAAAACACCTAAATCTCTTTGAGGTTCCATTCGTTAAACTCCAGAAAAACAAAAGCAAAGTTTCTCTTTGTGGTTTCCCTCTATCACAGCCTTTGTCAGACCGGTTTTGTGTAGTTGCAGCCAAGCTACATCAATTCGTCGCTAGCCCTGTCCAGCCTGCTTGTCGTTCCCAAACTGGCACCGTTCCTTTGGTTCAGTTGCTGTTCTCCACTGCAGGTTGCTATCTTCTGTTTCTCGCCTTTGCTCATCCCGATCTGCCATTACCTGCCTTCATCGTTGTTGCATAGAACTTTTTATTCAATCACTGTATCATGTGTCTGGGTATCGTGTGCCATGAAAGCAGATAATCTTCCTCATTCTCGGATATTCATTGGTTTGATTGCTATCTTCCTTTCACTCGGAAATGTAGCTCTTTTCAACCCGATAATTCGCTGGGCAATGGCAGTCTTACATTCAGCCTGTGGATTTAGATGGGGAAGTCTTATCCAAATTTAATATTTTTTTATTGGGCTATTTATTTAATCGTACTTTTGATTAATCTATTGCGCTTTAAGGATTTATCTCGTTGCTGCTTATTTGTTGTGATTTTCGGCATTTATCCGTTGTGATTTGATGCTAATACTTATAAATAAAGATCTTACGTTATCGCTTGTATTACTCGATTAATATCAAAATTCGGTAATTCTATCCCGCTTATTTTATTCGCTCTTTTAATTTTATTATTCATGTTTTGTTTTACATCACCTTGAGATGGCAAAGATAACTTCTCGATACGAGACGTTTATTTATATTGCTTTCTGGTTCTTGTTCCATTTTTTCTAATCATCCGTTGCCTTTCCTTCAAAACCCTAGCTTCTCGTTTTTCTCTTCTGGTTCGATCCAATATCTGCTTCCTGGTGCTTTTTTTTTTCCAGCATCGCTGTCCAAAATCGATACCCGTACACCATCGAGTAAACCAGCGTCATCGATAGAATCGCCATCAGTTGAAACGATTGCGAGAATTCCACCAGAACCACCCTCCTTCACCACCTCACCCTCATCGACAAATCCAAAATCTCCATCGCAAACAACCCGAAAACAAAACCCTAATTCAACAATCAATTCCAATACTCCTCTTCGAACACCAGATCCATAGATTTCGAAGCCGGCCTCGAGAGAGAAAAAAAAAAGGTGCGACCGATATAGAGAAAGAAAAAGCCCCTCTGTTTACGTATTACAAACATTGGGTTTTCTTTGAAGGAAATGAAACAAAATAGTGAGACTTTTTATCCCCTCTGTATGTGCGGTGCAGACCACCTGAACTGTTCGCTCCATCAGGCGAAGGCTTCTTCATTGCCCTTGTTCACAGTACAGGTTGCAGCGGAGTTCTGGAACAGGGAAGGAATTGATTTATTTTTGGGTGTGATAGTGGAGTGTTTAGGGAATTGGATTACAGATTAAGAGTCAGCTAGGCCAGGTTCGTTTTTTTTCACTTAACGTAGAATAGGCTTTGAAATTTATGTTGAATAAGTCTTGTAATATTAAGTATTAAAGTGATTGTTTTTAACGTTAGGTATTGGTAGGATAAACCGACGAACCAGTTAATTTTAGATTTAAGTATATTTTATTTCTTGTGGCACATGTTTAATTTTAATTTTAAATGGGTTTAATAGGGTTTTGAGTTTCATTTTTATAAAATCGAATGGATTAGAACATTACATTCTTTCTCATATCAAGGCTTGAAGGTGAAAATTAATGGCAGTATTAGTAAATAATAGGTGCGTGGGGTTTAGAAGTTAAGAAAATTACTGCACGAATGCCGGATAATGAAAGCCGATTGCGTTAAAGTAAATCCTCAGCGAAATCTGTAGCTTTCAAAAGATTTGTCAGATTACTTTGAACGACGGAAATTTTAATTTTACCGGGTGATAAGTTGTAGAGTATTTCGAAAGGGGCGAGATTTTCGATTTTGAGGTAAAAGCAGTTGAAGATAAATAAATATCAAATATATCATCCAAAAATGATAATAATAAACCATGATTATATTTAAAAAATATTTTTATTCATTTTATTTCTCTTTAATATAAATAATTATTACCTCAATATTTTAATAAATAAATTTATAAAAATTTCTGAATATTTTTATTTTTGTAATAACAGTAATTTAATATAAATAAAATAAAGAAAACAAAATATAAAAAATTAAATTTAAAAATAAAAAGCAAAATGAATATCAAAGTGGAGGTTTGAGGGTGCTATAAATTACTAAATGCATTTAATTTTTTAAAGTAGAATGAAGTTTGAGAATTGAAAAATAAGCAGTAGGGTCAGGGATGGAGACACTCCCAGTCCCCGAACCTCGTTGTAAAGTTCTGTGAGAGGTATATTGTTATTCCCAACCTTGCTTTATTGAACCGATAGATTGGGTTTTTTATTTGTTTTGATGAATGACTTTTATTGAATGAAAAGAAATAAATCTATTTTGAACTTTTTTGATACAGGCTTTAAAAATTTATTGATAGTTAGCCAATTTTTTAAAAAAAGTAGCTGGAACAATGAGTGTTGGAGTTTTGGTGATTAAATTAACAACCGTGGCGCAGTGGTAGGTGGGAAATTTGGAGTGCGCAGAGGATACAAATTAAGATAGTGTTGTGAGGATTTATAAGTGAAATCTTTTTGGTGATTTGCGTTGTTGTCCCATGGGGTGAGACTACGTTCTTGTAATGTTGGAGTTAGGGATTTTCTTCATTACTTTGTCGTACCAGAAGATTGTAAAATGTATAAAGGGTTCTTCAGCGGGTGAAACTAGCAAAAAGATGTGGCATTCTATCGTATAGTTGATAATTCTAAGGAGGGCGGTGGACGATACATGTAATAGTGGGATTTTGTGAGCACGAATCTATGGTGGATTAGTGGTTTTAAGCCACGTCAGTGACATGGTTGTCTCGATCGATGTTGGATGTCAAATGATGATCTTTTGTCGTTGGATCTTCCGTTATTGGTGCTTTACATTTCCTTTATTTTTAGTCAGGTCTTTTCAATCGGGAGGGCTGATGGGTGAATATGGCTTATATCCCCAAGGCACAAGGCGAGATAAGGAGATACTGTTGGGTTTTTTGAGCTCCTTCACGTATGGAGTAAAAGCGACCGTTGTGGACCTTGTCTCCACTTATTTTAGTATGGAGAGGGTGAGATTAAAGTATGAAGAGTGTGTCGTTTTGTGAAAGCATATCGCGACGAGAGAAGAGGAAGAAAAGGCACTGTGAATTTTATGCGTCGTGAGGTGTTTTTGGATTACACAGCTGCAGTTAGTTCATAGTTGGATCAGACTACTGATTTTACCCAGGACAGCCAGGTTGGAAAGCGTGAATCTTTCGATGCATGCGGTTGGATGGTCGATCGCGATATCTGGCCGAGGAGATAAATTGCCATGGGTTTGCATAATTACCGCTTTTTTAAGAGATTAACTAACGTAGCATTTGCAGTTGACGTTGTTTGATTCTGAATTGTTGGCTATAACCGTTTTTGATGCGACATTGAAACTCTTGTACCTCTACGATGATCGCCAGTAAGACTGTTAACGGTGGGCGACAGTCGTTTACTTCTTTTGAGGGTTTCCCGCGTTAACAGTTGTGTCTCTTGTATTGCCGATGATTTATGTTTTGCGATATATTTTTTTTATTGGTTATCTCTTGAGTTCTTGCAATGAGGAATTTGGTGCATTTACCCTTTCTATCACTGTTATTGATTTGTGTGTGTTGTGGAGTTTCCCACTGTCGAGTAGTATCGAGAACCAGATTGTTAATGATTTGTTTTTCTACTTGCGAAAAGTCAGAACACATGTAATCGACATCTTTAGAATGAACAAACTATCCTTATTGGAAGAATGAATGAAGGACTTGCTGTTGTGAAGAATATGCATAATTCTGTCTTTGGCATACGGCGGATCCATGTCTGATGAAGAAGGTGGGGTTTGAGCATGTAAGCGTATCTTGTTTATCGGGCACTTTGTAGATGGTCAGTTATAATCTTATTGCTCGTGAGGACACATCTGAAGACCTGTGTGGCAAACAGCCAGGGTCAGCGGGCATTCTCGTCAGAGACGATAGTTGCCTTGTTGAAGAATTTTGTTGAATTGAAGTCTGAGGATGGAACTCCATTTCTGCCAGTGCCAGTGAATTTGAGGCGTTGTGATCGGTTAATGTTCACGGTATAAGTTTGATGATGATGTGTTGGAATTTATTTTATTAATAACTCTTTGATTCGTGGGGGCATTTCGAGTTTCCATGATTAGTGCTTTGATAGCATTGTTCCTGCAAGTGGCAGACCGGTGCTCTTAATGAAGAGATGAAGAAGGAAGGCGCAGGTATTTCTTTAATTCGGAGGTCTTTATTCTTGAAAGAGGGAGAAGCGAGGTTTGAAGGTGGTAGAGGCAAGGCGGAGCAGTCGGATCTCGGTACAAGAATATTGAGTGCCATTATTGTCACAAAATAGGGCACATCGAAGGAAGCGTTTTCTATGGAAGAAGAGGTAGAACGAAGGGGTGCGAAGAAGGATCGTGATGATCGTGATGGGTGTGACCCCTCTTTGCTACGGTGAATGATCTTGTTATTCTCCATGACCACAATTCACTTAATTTTGTATCACGATGAGAGCATGTGGTTAATTGATAGTGGTGCTGCGCATGTTACACCCGGGAAGGAGTTCTTCGCATCTTACCTCCGGGTGATTTTGGAGTTTGAAGATGGGTAATGATGGCGTGTCAAGGTTATTAGGGTTGGTGATGTCTTGTTTGCAAACCGACATGGGAATCACGATTGCTCACCCAAGAGTCGAGCATGCTCCGGATCTTTAATTTGATCTACGTGCGGGTACTTGATGATCACGAGGTTATGATAGCCACTTTAGTTACGGAGAGTGGAAACTCCCGCAAAGTAGCAGTTGTGTGAAAGGGCGAAAAGAGTTGAGGTGTATTGAATGAAAGCTTTGGTTGCTAGTGACGGTGTGAATGCTGGATATAGAGGCTTCTTTGTGGCACTAGAAGACTTCGTCATATCGGTGAGAAGGGGTTGAATTGTCCCCAGCAAGAAGGACATGCTTCGAGGTTTGAAGAATGTAGATTTGGAGAAATGTTCTCATTGCATGATTGGTAAGCAACCCAGTATCCTTGGCTTGCCTCCTCGAGAAAATAAAACTGCTTGAATTGGTGCATTGAGGATGTTGTGGCCCTTTGAAGGTGAAATCCTTTAGTGGTGCACTTTATTTTGTTACATTTATTGATGATTATTCCGGAAAACTTTGGGTCCTATGCTTTGAAGTCAAAAGACGAGTGTTGGAAAAGTTGAAAGAGTTTCATGCCTCGAGTTGAAGCGGTCGAGTGAAAATGAAATGCATCGTCTTGCTGATGGTGGTAAGTATTGTGGACCTTTTTTGATATACGTAAGCGGCATGGCATTGCACATGAAGACTCTCCCTAAAACTCCTCGGCTGAATGGTTTGGTAGAGAGGATGGTGGACATTGATTGAGAGTGGGGTATGCTCTCTGAGGCTAAGTTACGAGCACTTTTGGGGGTGAGGCACGTACAATGGTGCATGTGATCGATCTTGAATCCTGTTTGTTGCTTTGAATAGTGAGGTCTTAAAAGCAATTTGGTTTGACGAGAATGTGAAAGTATGATCGCTTAAGGGTTTTTAGGCTGCGAGTTTTGTGCATATTCGAAGGATGAAAGATCCAAGTTGGATCTGAAATTGGCTGGGTGCATATTCATTGTATGGTGAGGATGAATTTGGTTCTGATTCATGATCCACAGTGAGAAGAAGCTTGTTAGAAAGCGTGATGTGAAATTCGTGAAGATCAAACCGTGAAGACATTGATAAGATGGAGAGTCTACGCAAAGGAAGGCGATGGTATTGATTTTGAACTGTTATTGCTTTATTAGGAATCTAAATCAGTCTTCGGAATGATGTTGGTGATCGACCTTTTGCATATGAAGTAGATGTTCATGTTGATGATGATGAAGAGGAGCATGACATGTCACAAGATGAAAATCAGTGATGCTAGAACCACCTCAAGGATTGACTTAGGAGGTCAATGAGGAAAACTGACCTTCTAAGGGTATTCTCACGATGAGTATGTGATTCTAACAGGATGATGAAGAGCACGAGTGCTTTACGAGGCCGTAGACGGTGAAGAAAGAAAAAGTGGCTGGATGCAATGAAGGATGAGATGAAATCCTTACATGATAATCACACTTTTGATTTAGTGAAGTTGCCCCACAAAGGTAAGGGACCTTGGATAACGAGGTGGATCTATGGGTGAAGCGTAAATGCTGTCATATCTAAGATGTAAAGCTTGGATTAGTGGTGAGGGCTTTGTCGAGAAGGAGGTGTTGATTTTAATGAGATTTTTCTCTCACATTAGTAAAATGTTATCCATTAGAGCGTGTTGAGTTTATTTGCTACTCTTGGAGTTTGGAGGTGAAGCGAATGGATGTGGCTTAAGCTTTCTTCATGGTGATTTGGAAGAAAGATCTATATGAAGCAGCTTTGATGGGTTTCATGTTGAAGGGAAAGAAAACTATGTGTGTAGGCTTAGAAGGCTATATGGTTTAGACCGGAGCTCAGAAGCGAGTGGTACGAGTTTGAGTCTATTATGTGGCTTGAGGCTACATGAAGACTACTTCGACCGTAGTAATCTTTGTCGAGAAAGTTTTCTAATATTGACTTCATTATCCTGATATTACATTGCTATGTTGATGACATGTATTGTTGGGAAAAAATGTTTCCATGATTGACGAGGTTAAAGGAGCAATTGGGAAAGTCATTTCTTTATGAAGGACATAGGAGGCACTAAGCAGTTCTTGGTATAAGAATCATCCAGTGACGAGAAAAGGAGAAAAAGTTTGGCATTTATCCACGAGAACACCACATTAAAGAATGTTGCGAGATTCCACATGGAAAAGGAGGCGAGGTGGTAGCACTCCTCTTCTTTACTCATTTTAAATGAGTTCTAAACAAAGTCCATCAAATGAAGATGAGAAATTATATATGCAACGGTTTCATATGCATGCGGTGGGAAGTTTGATGTATGCAATGGTGTGCACAAGACCGAGACTTTTTCTGCTTTATCTTTGTTGGTATGGTCGTAGATTTTGTCAAACCCGGGTAGAGAGCATTGGAATCTTTGTAAAATGGATTTTAAAATCTTCGATGCGTTAATACGATGCTTTGTTTTGGTAATGATAAGCCCTCTTATGGTGGGATACTCGGACTTCCCGAGATAAGCTAGAGACATTGATTCGGGAAATTACTTGGTATATGATTAAATTTGCGGGAAATTTGTGACTTGCGATCCTAGGTTGCGCGAGAGGTGTATGGCTTTGTCTACTACGGAGCGGAATTTATTGCCATTAGAGACGTGCAGGAGTTGCTATGGGTGAAGGGATTCTTGCGGGAGCTTGGTGTTGAGATAAATATCTTATTTGTGGATAGTCGAGTCTTATTTATCTTGGTAGAACTCGACCTTTCATTCGAGTCTAAGCACATTGACATGAGAGTATCATTGGATACGGGATGCTTTGGATGCTAAGTTGGAGGCGGCTAAAATTCATCTTTTGATGATAATGGTGCTGATATGATGGCCAAGAGGCATTACGAGGGGAAGTTTGAAGTTTGTTGTGAGATCGCCCAGGTTTGGCGGTCATCTCCACATAGTTGTGAGGGGAGATTTATTGGGTTTGGGCTCCACTTTATGTGGAGTAAAAACCCGACATTGAGGCCCTTGTCTCACTTATTTAAGTGGAGAGGGTCAGATTAGGAGCCTGCGAGAGTGTCTTCATTTTGGCGAAATATAGCGTAGAGAGAAGAGGAAAGAAAGGCTGTGATTTTCGCGCATCCACCAGGGACTGTTTTCAGATTACAACTGCAGGTCGTTCAGTTGGATCGGGCTGATTTTTGGACAGCAGGTTGATGTGATACTTCATTCTGTACGGTTGGATCGTTGTCACGATATACGAGCGGGAGATAAGTGCTTCGCAGTTTATATTATAACTTTTGGGTGCTTTCTTTTCTTTATTTTGCATTGGAAGCATTGGTGTTTGATTCTAGGTGTTAGGTATCGCGCGTTTTTGGTGCTTTGTGGAAACTCTCTTGTGCCTCTATTGATCATAGTGGACCTATTTCTTTAGTGCCGGGCGACGAAGTGGTTTTTACCATACTTTAAGGGGTTTTCGATTAAAAGCAAGATTAATGTCTGCGTGATACTTGGTGATTTACTGTTTTTGCGATATATTTTTATTGGTCCTCCTCATAAGTTCTTGCAAGTAAAGGGGAATTTAATTGCGCTACCTTTTTGCTCTGTTATTCAATTTGTTATTGTGTTGGCCGGTTTTCCCCTATCAAGCCCAAGTCCAATGATGACTTTTATTATTATTAGTTATTTATTTAATTGTACTTTTTTATTTATTCGTTAGTACTTTTTGGATTTATCTGTTAGGATTTTTGGATTTATCCGTTAGGATTTTCTATTGGTGTCTATAAATAGCACCTTATGTTATTGTTTTTGGGTAGACTTGATATATTATTGAAAAACTCAGGAAGCTTTAGTTATTTATTTGTCGTTTTTAACAATTTTATTTTTCTTTACGGCCCAGGCTCACATGGCAAGTATCGTAAGTTGTTTTCTACTACCATGCAATTCATAAGACAAGGGTTTACACACTTCCATTTGTGGGAACACAGGATGGGAAGAAAGCTGAAGTTGTGGCTTCTTGCCATATGGATACATCAGCTTGGAACCCGAAAAATGTAGCCTTTCAAGTTCTGAAAGTTAAACTGGGAACTGTCTCGGTTTGCCATTTCCTTCCCCGCGATGATCTCATATGGATTTTGAAATATCTAGGTAAAAATCTGGAAAAATTAAGCCTTAAGCCTCAGTTGTGTGGGTGCCACAGGCTGTAAGCGAGCCCTGGTCGTAGCCCGATCTGACTAAAGACTATAGTGGGTCGACCCATCGCCATTTTGTAGACGAACTTAGGAGTCAACTTAGGAGCCCGGATCCAGGTATCCTTTCCTAGTCGGGAAGGGGTTGACATTCCCCGGATGCCATATCCCGGAGAGGTTTTATCTATGACGTTAGGATAGACTCCGGAAGGCATGCGCCTTTCCATGCCCTTCTTGCCAGATTCAATGTGAACAAAGCGTTCAGGGTCTGTATTAGATATGCCCATAAAAGGAAGAACTAGTCTCCACGTGTGATATGCGCCACCTTCTCCTCAGTCCTCCGCTTTAAAAGGAAGAACTAGTCTCTTCATCGAGATATGCGCCACCTTTCCGTCAGATTTGGGAGAAATTACCCTTTCCACGTAAAGCGGATCAGCCACTCTACGATAAAGGGAGGTCACTTGAGAAAATAAGGTAAGGACTCAGGGCCAAAATGCCCGATTTTGGAGAGAAAGAGGATATAACCGACATCGAGAGCGCGGTGGGAACCCTCACCGGCTTAGCTTTCTTAGTGTTTGTTTGCGGTGCTGTGCAGACGGTGTATGGTCAGGCGATCCAGTGACTCAAAGATTACGGGGCTACAGCTAGCGCCGATGCGTGGGAAAGCGCCTAGCGGGAAATCTCGGAGCGATACGCGAGGCACAGGTTAAATCTGCTCCACAGTGATCTCCACTTTACGAGTTACGGTAGTTCCGGATTCGTCGGGCCGTTGGGTTTGTCGTCATGTGCATGACCCAGGTTAACCAGGGTTGAGGATGGTTTCTCGTGGCCCGGAGATGGAAGTGAAGCGAGAGGAGCGAGGCAGACGGATGGGTGGAATTAGGTGACATGTGAGCGCTTGCAATGAAACGAGCGCTTGTTGATCGTCTGGAGACCCAGTAAGGTGAGAACCTCTGGCCGAGGCGTACTACCCCGACAGCGAATAAGGGCCAAAGAGCCCGCCCTAGCGACCATAGCAATCCGTGGATGATGAGTTGTCTTTAGGTAGCTCTCACTCCTCAAATCACTCCTGCCAGGTAATGAGAGCTAGAGTCCGAAGAGACCACCTCGCCATTCAGTCGAAATTTGCTCCGGTGCCTGCTTGTCGTCGAGACAGCGAAGAAGGAGCCAACGGGACAAGCCACTGATCAGTTAGCCAGGGCATATGCCTGCGAGATTCGGAGGTATATATCCTAGTTTACTGTGATGCTCGATCGAGTGCCTCTGCCCCCAATGCGGCGATCTTATCTTTAATGCGGGGCCAAGTAGGACATGTTGTCTTCCCCTTTAGGCCAGCATATTTTTGGATTCACAGGCCCCTCGCCCAGTTTGTCATCACCGTAGTTTGCTATGCGACGTCACCACGATCCGTCTGATCATATGTTGCACTTTAACTAGGCAATGATCCTTAACGCCGGGAACGATAAACTTTTGTGTAAGGTATTCCCGGCCAGCCTGAAAGGACCCGCTCTGGCCTGGTTCCATAAGCTTCCAAGAGGATCCCTAAACTCATTCGGTGAACTATGGGCCGCCTTTGTCTCTCAGTATCTGTGCTCCGTTCAGCAGAAAGGAAACATCAGCTCGCTCCAATCCATCTTTCGATGGGAAGACTAATCCATCCGGGACTTCACCGGAGATTTGGGGAAGTCGTCCAACAAATTGATATGTATAGTATGGATGCGGTCTTACAGGACTTCCGAAAAAGCTTTAGGCAGAAACTGCTCCTTTCTTAGGTCTTTCCCTTGATCCGCTCGCAACCATGGAAGAGCGTATAGGCGGCGACAAATACTCCTTTGTGGAGGGTTGCCTCTAGGCCGCCTCACGAATAGTAATGATACTTGCCTTCAGGCTTGACAAAGTACACCATAAAGCGAGCTTTGAACATAAAGGGTTAACATCTCCTACGACCGGATGCTTCCCCTCATTCGGGATGCCCCAGGGAGTTTAATGGCCCCCGCTATGAGAGAGTAATTCAAACCAACGTAACCGAGTTGTTGAGGTGTGTGAAATTTATCACGAGACCCGACCGTAAACGAATCATTGCCCGATGCACGAGTTCTGGTAAAAAGATTAATCGGAAGGGCACCTCGAAGGTTCATTCGGGAGCGACCTCGTGGGCCAGATACGCCCCACAATGAAATGAGCTATTGTTGCCACCCAAGCTTCACGTCAGAGCTGGCCCACCATCGACTTTATACTAGGAGGCCCGAGTCGATGATCAATACCCGGTCTAAGCATAGGCGAAAAATGCTCATGTGACCTCGATCGAGCGGAGTAAATACCATGATACCTCGAAAATGAGCCTTTGGTTAAATCCCCATCGATGGCCCCATATCCTTTCCTCCACAATAAACTACGACCGGGTCATCACTCCCGTTATGATCTTGCATATACTCCGCATATTAACAATTTTGATGTGCATAGGGTCCTTGTTGATCCGGGCAGCGCGGTTGAGTTGTTACACCTCCCAGCCTTTACGTAGATGAAAGTCCCGCTCAGTCATCTCAGTTCAGCCGGTAGAGTCTTATCTGGATTCAATGGATCCACCACACTAACGGTGGGTGATATTGATCTTTCTGTAAAGCGAGGACCCCGATGTCGGTAAGGTCTTTGTTTTCGATGGTCGAAGATTTGGGCCCGATACAATGCTATCGTAAGTGAACACATTACATACCATAAAGCAATCCGCAACCTACCACTGAACTTCTCGGTTATCTCCGCGCATTCGGGCAAGTTGACCTCGAGGTAGCGATTAGCTGCACGTCGGTCGTATGGGTTGTCGATTCACGAGTCTTTGAAAAGGGTGGGCGATAGTTTGCCCTTCGAAACTCACGCCTCGTCATAGCAATTAAAGCCTTCTGTCCAAGCCACTTCAGAAGATAAGGAGCAATTGGCTGTAGATCCCCTGTAATCCATGCTCATAAGCGGCCCGGACAGGTGCACCTATGTTAGTTCCCTCGATGGAAGAAGGGTCGATTTCTGAAGTACTAAGAAATTTACTTGTAGATGTGTTCTCTGGGTCCATTCAGACATTACGAGAGATAAGCCCACGTGACAGCTTCCCGCAGAGTTGAGCGTTCTCACATCCACCGGACTTTGTTCGAGCGGAGAGTACGGCCTTCCACACGGGATAGTCGTCGGATCATCAGCCCAGGGTAGATAACCTTTTGAAGGCTGGTTTGATTAGAGAAGTGAAATACCTGGAATGGCTAGCTAATGTGGTGGTAGTCGAAGAAAGAATGAATGGCGGGTATCACGTAGACTACCGCGAAGGATCTTAGCGAAGCGCGTGTCTAAAGATAGCTTCCTTTGCATTGATCGGATTGTGACGCATCGACCCGGACATGGTATGTTATCATTCTTAGATGCATTCTTTAGCTACCGTGAGATCCCATGTACCTTTAACATAGAAAAACATCTTTTATCACCCCTCACCCAGAATTTCATTCTGTTTGCGTATTTGCATTGGGTTAAAGAATGTAAGACCACCTACCGGAGATTAGTAGCAGGAATGTTTGACGTTGCTTTCGGAAAATATGGAAGTATATATAGATGATGTTGATAAAATCGAGTAGTAGGATCATGCTACTCATTTGCGCGGAGTATTTGACCTCCTCGGGACACATGGCGAGGCTTCGATCCCTCTTAAAAATCAGATGCAGAGCCCGATTTTTTGGTCGGTAAGCAATATATTTTTAATTCGATAAACCCATTCTGAGCCGATTCTGGAAACAAATTATTTGGTCGCGATTTCGATCATTAATTATTTCTGGAGCAAAATCAATTAATTCGTGGAAATTCTGACCATTTCCACGGCTCATTCTGGAAACCAGACCATTCACTTTGTTCCAGGCCATTTACAGGCCATTTACCAGCTAGAAAATTTTTGGTGTGGTAAGGTCTCCAAATATTCGGTAGTGCAAACCATTTGGAGACCATTTGCAGGCCAAAATTTTTAATGCCATTGGCCGACAAATGAATTCTTCAAGATCGTAATTCGCAAACATTTGGAGACCATTTGCCTGACCAAAATTTTTAATGCCATTGGTGTTAAATGGTCCAAATGAACCGATAATCCCCGACCATTTAAGACATATTACCGACCAAATTCTTTCCCCGATAATTGGTGACAATCTCTAAATATTCGGTAAATTAATTAAAAAAAATTTTTTTAGTGTGGTCGGTCGGTAAATGGTATGATTTTTTGGTTAATTAATTTTAAAAAAAAATTTTTGAGTGGTTTAATTCGCAGTCGATCGGTAAATGGTAGCAATTTTTTGGTTGCTTTATATATATATATATATATATTTTTGCCATTTTGAGTTTGATATGCCTTTGCTTTATATATATATATACATATTAAGATTACAAAACAAAGAAAACACAAATAATTCGCATGCATATTATATAAAAGAGTAAATATATTTTAAAACAAACAAGTAATATATATCTTTATGCGTATATATAGTAAATAAGTCAAGAAAATAAAAACATGAATTCGAATCGGGTATAAGAAAAAAAAAAAGAAATTATGCAATACACTCAATCGTCTGACCTAGTGTCATCATCGTGATCTTGAGATGTATACGGTCAGGTATGGTGAGATGTCGATCTTGAATTGAAGCATGCGCTCTTTTGCTAATCTGATGCGGTTCTTTGCGGGAGTCTTTCTTTGTGGAATCTTTGGAGTAGATGCTGTGTTTGGGCATTACAGCCCAGAACAATCAGGTAGATCATCGGGGTTGGGCTGGTCCACCTTCGACACTTCTTTGTAAGCGATCAAAGCCTTGAGGCCTGCTAGCTCTTACCTATCAATCTCGAGTCGATCGGCGTCGCTCGGTATCGGTAGCCCGATCTTGTCGCGGGCGCGCCGCGTCCCCGAAAGTCCTCCATCGTCGAGGGAACAAATTCGAAAATGGTCCACGAAGATGGAGCTTCATATCTGATAGATCTATCGCAGTAGAATGATGATGTCGATGAGCCAGAAGCGCCATGAGCGGGCATCTTCTCCGCCGCGTCAAACTGACCTCATACCGTCGGTTCATTATCCAGCCGGTGGGTGATGCATGAGAACTACAATTTGCACCATCACAGCCAAGGTGAGTAGGCGGGAATGCGGCAGGTCGCGGCGATAACATTTCCTCATATCTCGCTGATAAACATGTAAAATAAGTATTTTAATTTATCTTAAAAAAATAAAGAGAGGAAGTATAGCCAAATCTTTGGATTATATTTTTACATGTTTCAGGTCAGTTGACAACCGATCAACTCGTAGAATATTCATGGATGTCGGGTAACTTGGGCACGGCTTCGTGAGTCCTTTCTCGAGACTCGGAGTTCAGCGAAAATCGGGGCGAGGAGTGCCATTTGTCTGGTTTCTATGAAATCTGACGTGTCTCGATAACGTGTGACTGTCCCGACATTTCCACACCAACCACACCCAGGGTCCACATATATGGATAAAATGGTAAAATAGCGCGGGCCCATACAGCCACTACTCACAAGAATAACATATCAATTAACTATATATAAATTACAGTTGAGTGTTAATAAATCTGGAAATAATTCAAACATATATTAAACTTGTGATCTGACAAAGTGGGAAATACGCTTGAGTCGCGGCTGGCTAACATTTCCTCATATCTTGTCACAATAAACATGTAAAATAAGTATTTTAATTGATCTTCAAAAAAAAAAAAAGAAAAATCTTTTCATTATATTTTTTTACATATGCATTGGGAATCCAGACATTTCCTGCGCATCGGGTCCACATACGGATAAAAATGAGTAAAAATAAGTATTTTAATTTATCTTCAAAAAAAAAAAAAAAGTAATTTTGTTTAAAGAAACTTACATTTCTTCTTGTGAGATCTGCGATCGGCAAAGTCGATCGTCATGCCCCTTCGTGTGCGTGTATGTCTGAATAAGCGAGGCAACGCTGTTCTTACCCTCCTTGCGTGTCTTTAATTAAAGCAAATGCGTACGTTAATTGAATGAAAAAAAAAAATCCTTACGAGAAATGAAAAATAGGCATAGTGAACACAGATTCCCACCAAAGTAATAAACATAAGAAGTGTAAATTAGAAATCATACCAATGCTCGGTGCTCCACGCATAGAAGCGAGATCCTGGTGTGTGTAGACATGCCACTACCTCTCCGACCCGCTCTACGGCGATTGCCGCTCTGTTTCTCACACCTCTTCCTATAATCAGGATCTTCCCATCTTCTCCGCCACTCCTGGAAAACATGATCGGGGACACTCAAATCTTGCTCTTTCTTCTTCAACCATTTATCTTTGACCTCGTACACAGTGTCTTTGCCTCTGTTGTGACATGTTTGTAGAACACCCCTTTTAATAGCCTCAGCCCAGATTTGTGTCCACCTATAAACTTCTTGCAATTGTAATTTAAACATATTTCTCCCGATGAACAAAGAATAAATAATAATTGATGTAAAAAATGTTAAGTAGTAATATATACCTTAAATTCTCTCGAATCCATCAATCGGTCTCTATGCATCGATGACTTCCAATTATGTCCATGAGGTTTTAAGGACTTTTTGAAAATTGTCCTCAGAACCCTAGAAAGACGGCTCTAACTTCGTCCTGTAACCCAAAATTTCATAGCAAGTAAGAAATAAATTAAGAAATGGATAAATCATTAGTTAAGTTTCATATCTTACGGATGATCAATTGTCGGCTCAAACTGAGCAATAGGGAGAGTCTCATCTGTAGGGTGCTCTGAGGAAGCCTCT
The DNA here is from genome assembly GCA_016808115.1 of Tetrastigma voinierianum. Taxonomy (NCBI): domain Eukaryota; kingdom Viridiplantae; phylum Streptophyta; class Magnoliopsida; order Vitales; family Vitaceae; genus Tetrastigma; species Tetrastigma voinierianum. The sequence goes on along the minus strand of JAEQBH010002975.1, from coordinate 114,995 downwards.
CCAACATCTCCATCGTCTCCCTCCCATGTCTCGCGATCATTCATCACGATCTCGGGACCACGATGTGGATGGTCTGCTGATCACGTCTTCTTGATACATTCACAATCTCTACATGTTTGTGGGGTCTCATGTCGGCCCACGACCCTGCGGGATCGGGCATGCACGAGGCATTATTGCCTCTACGGAACATGCGACGGCAGTGTTGCCTCTACCTCGATCCACGTGCCATATCTGTTAAAAATAATAAACAACACATTATTGATTGAAAGTAAGCATCAAGTAAAAATACATAAGGCAATGAAAATAAACAAACATGATTAACGATTGAAATAACTAGAAACTCACCTAACTTCTCTATTCTCATCAGAATCATCTTAATCTGATTCGTCTTCTTCTTGAGATGTAGTAACATCATTTTCCAAACTCCTCTTCATCCTTTCGTTTCTTCCTCATTATCAATTAAATGTTCATGAACATCATCCCCACTTGTATCATCTCGGAAGATGCAACTAAGGGCGTCTTCGTCCCCCACCACGGCCGATTATAACATCATTGTCATCATTTTTGGCCCGGTTCTATGACATCATTACTTGGTGATGCGGGGATGTCGATTTGAGCCACAGCTTTGATCTTGCACCTGACTTTCAATCCATTCTGGGGCCAGGTCGACCCAGGATATTCACGATAATAAACACAGCGATCTTTATCTTCGCCCCAAGAGCCAAAGGTTCATACTTGTTGAATCGTTTTTTATCGTGCACATCGACAAGTTTATATATCGAGGATGGACAACATCACCCAGGCATGTGGTGTTGAATTCGAACCATTCACATTTGAATAACAGTTCTTTTAGCAGGAGGGCTTCAAATTCTAACTCGATCACTTAGGCCGAGTCCGTAATAGTGGATTCGATTTCATTGTATACGGATCCTTTAATGCATACCCCCGTATTAATACGTTGCCCGGTAACTCCATGCGATTCGGTGTGAAATTTAAAACCCGTTCACGTAGTAGCAAGATTGTAAGTTCACAACACTCTCTTAGGGACCTCGTGCTATAGTTCGAAGATAATGATTGGAAATTTTATTTGCACGATTATGAACTATGTCGGAAATCAATGTATTATTGAGATTACAATTATAAGAGATTTGTATCGAGAACATTACAATTGTTTTGTGATTTTCATGTTTAGTAAACATACGTATTTTCAAACCACGATGGAAATTCTTGCTCGTCAGAGCATTGGCAACCGTCATTCAAGTTTGGAAAGGCTGTTTCGTTTTTGCATGTGAATACACTTAAAATAGAAATGAAATTAGAAAATGGATACATTGAGAGGAAATAGTAAATTAACATACTAAATATATCTCATTTTGACTTTTAACTGACTTCTTACTTTATGAATGGTTGAACCTCTGGACAATTCATTAGGACATATAGATGAGCTGCAGTATATTCATTGTCTGCTAGATACCGTTTCCCTTCGGCACCGATTGCTTTACCGGAGGCTTGAAAATTTCAAACATATCATCATCACAATGTCATCAAGATAAACCTCATTTAAACGTCGCTAAGTGGAAGAGAGTTGGATCTCGCTTCTTTGAAATAGAATGATGTGAATTTGTTTGACCCCTCAGCTCCGTAATATACCCGATTGATATAGAACCCTCTACGAGCCTTGTTCATGATTTTATGCTTTATTTTCCTCAGTATCTACAAGAGAAGATTATTAGATATTATAAGTCATGTATGTGTGTGTGTATATATAGGAAAGAATTGGTTTGAGTGAATTAATACCGCTCTGGGAGGATACATCCAACGATAATGGGTGGACCCTGACAATCTAGCCGTGGCCAAGTGCCTTGGAAGATGTTCCATTGAGTGAAAAACTTGGAGGAAGATCTTCTCAGATTGCATAAGATAACGGGAATTTGTTCATCCAGATTCCTCAACCTCATCAGTCAAAGATGGAAAATCAGTTGCTTGAAGAATATAAGGAAATCTCTAGTTCTGGCTCCCATATTCTATTTGGCAGGAATTCTCGAAGAGCGATTGGTAACAACCTTTGCATGAATACATGACAATCATGACTCTTCATACGAACATCTTAAGTTTTTTCGCATCCACACATCTCCCAGTTAAGCATAACCATCTGGAAATCTCAGTTTTTTTACCAGCTCCAACACATCCTTCTTCTGTGATTTATTCAGAACAAATGGCACATCAGGGTATTTATTGGTGACAAGATTAAATGAGTGAGGGCGACTGACAATATTTATTGACTCATCTCTTGACATGCGTGTCCTTAGTTTTCTGGAATCTTCAACCCTTGTATTGAAAATGTTATCAAACACATTCTTCTCGATATGCATAACATCAAGATTATTACTTTGAGCAAGTGTTCGCCCGATGAACAAATCCGGAAAATACTTCTCTTATTCCGCCCCTGAGTCTTAGATAAATGCATTCACAACCTCGGCTTGCTCGACATCTATACTTCCTCGACCCTCTGTTATTCAAATCCTTGATTTCATCCCGGATCACGGGTGTTAGTAACCTTTCTATTCTTAATGAAGTCTTTGGTGTTCGTCGTCTGAGCGGATGATTCATGGTAAACTTCAGTGGTTGTCGAACCCGGGGCGTTTCCGCTCTTAATTAATCTAAAAGTATCGAGTCTTCCATCACAATGCGGACATGCCCGACATACCAGCCATTACTCCACCCGGACATCATAGAATACGTGGAAAGTCATTTATGGTCCACATGAGGGCGTATCGAAAATTTTGCGTTTGGAAATATCATAGTTTGAACTGACACCCCACCGGACTTTTCAACTCCGCTATCAATGGCTGCAGAAAACATCCTATCTTCCCCTTTGGATTCGTAGGCCCGGCCTTCTTCTTTGTCAAAACACCAATTCTCTTCATATTGATGCGGAGCGAGTTATATCTGGCGTCACCACCACGGGCCCGCAAGAATATTCTTGTCAGTTGACGAACGGTGAAAACCATCGGCAAATAAGCCCGACCTAACATTTCGAACTTAGGATAATCGAGGAAACACCCATCAAAATGTTTCCAAGCGGGGCTATCGGAAGGGTGACACATCTTCACAGATCCTCCGTATGATGTCGGAATGCCACCTCATTTCATTGCATTTGTTGCGGTTGATGCATACAATCTACGCAACCTAGGTGTTGTGGGAGAAAATAGTGCATCTTCTTATCACGGCACCTTCAACTTCAGGTATATACAATCTATTTCTAGAACCCCCTAACCTTTTGCTTGTATCGAGCATGCCCACATTTTTACAAATTTGTTAAGGTCCTTTGTCGTCACCCAATTATATCATGCGAGTTGTTCACCACGTGATGAATGACACATCTGGGTAATCCCGACCTCTAACTTCTTCTTGCGTCTTTGTAGAAATCAATGGCACATCAGGATTACTTGTGTGCCGGTTCTTGATGAAATTAGACATATCATGGAAAAACATGACCTGCGAACACGTATGCGCACTGCTCTCTTTATGCGTTGCCGGAATAGTTGAGTATGCTTAAATTTCCCTCATATACGGGTTTGTCTCCATTTCGAATCATGTCATAGAAATTCCTTGCTTGACATTGGGTTCCTCATCCCGGGTTGAATTCGGGACGCGACATCCTGAACCATTCTATGGTATGTAGTGTGATTGTATTATGCGAGACCATCGATCGGTTTCACTTCGCGACATCGTCTTGAGCAGACACCTCTGGTGGACTTACTTCTCACCATGGTATATCCAAACATAGTAATCCGACACAAAACCATTTCTATACAAATGCACCTTCACCAGTCTCGGCGTTCAGCTTCTTATTCGACATTTAACTAAAGTGCAAGGACACCTAATTGTGTGCCACCATTCACACACTCGGGATGTCTCGGAGCGAGCGCAACAAATTCATCAACATCCCCCATTCCCATTAGAGAACATTCCATTCACTATTCGCCCCTCGTGCATCATTCGTCGTCTTCCATAACTGTCACAAAAAAATCAATTTAGTAAACAAACACGATTGTCCTCGATTATTTTTATGTTCATTAACCATCCATTGTGGTTCCGATAAAGTTATGTTCTGGCGTGTGATATGCAACCTACTACACATCCACCTCCACCTCCACCTCCCTTCCACCGTCAACGAGTTCTTTTCTCTTCAATAGGTTTGGTCTAATCCGTTTACAAAAGTTCGTTAAAAAGATCACGATTGCATGTTCGTATGTATGCATTTTAGTGACCTCGTGCGTGATTCTCAAGTACACTAAATAAGATATATAAATAATAATGCATAATCGACTTGATTTAGCAAATTGCATTACTATTTATATATCTGTCAATACCGGAAACGAAGAAGCGAGCGAGCACCAAAATGACACATAATATATGCAATTTAAATTAAATCATGATCATTTTAGTGCGTCTTTAAGTAAGCGTACTAGGACAATCCGGTGTATACAAACTTCGTTGTAATACCTTTGGACGGATGTATTCTACGGCTAACTATATATCATCAGCGTAAACTGCATCGTTCTGATGATGCATTTCAAATCGATTGCTAAGAAATCACGGCGATTTCGTCGTATTTATGGAAAGAGTACAGTTTAGATATGTTAAAGCGATTTCTTCAATTTAATCCTATCACATGTTATTATATCCATATCATTCATAAATTCATACTATATCATGTAATCAACTCCATATATTCTAAATTTCATTCAAGTGATTAGTACACACTTGGTACTCTAACCTAAATTTCAAAAATATATGGGTACCCAATGCTATTAAATAGCATATGGTCAGGCGGCTAACTTCGATGGGCTTTCCATAGAGTCATAGAACACCCAAATCAAGTTCTTATGAAGGAGTTATGCATGTTTACCAAATCATGAAAAAATCCAGCACACTGCAGTAATTGCAGCAGCAGGTAGGGCCACTGATTTTCTTCATTTTTAGGATAGGATATGACCTCAATTTTTCTCGTGCTATATTTGGGTGGATTCTAGACTCATGGGCTTTCCATAGAGTCATAGAACACCCAAATCAAGATTCTTATGAAGGAGTTATGCATGTTTCAAATCATGAAAAAAAACCAGCACACTGCAGTAATTGCAGCAGCAGGTAGGAGCCACTGATTTTTCATTTTAGGATAGGATATGACCTCAATTTTTCGTGCTATATTTGGGTGGATTCTAGACTCAATGGGCTTTCCATAGAGTCATAGAACACCCAAATCAAGATTCTTTATGATGGAGTTATGCATGTTTCAAATCATGAAAAAATCAGCCCACTGCAGTAATTGCAGCAGCAGGTAGGGCCACTGATTTTCTTCATTTTAGGATAGGATATGACCTCAATTTTTCTCATGCCTATTTGGGTGGATTCACAGACTCAATGGGCTTTCCATAGAGTCTTAGAACACCCAAATCAAGATTCTTATGAAGGAGTTATGCATGTTTCAAATCATGAAAAAATCAGCACACTGCGGTAATTGCAGCAGGTAGGGCCACTGATTTTTCATTTTAGGATAGGATATGACTCAATTTTTCTCGTGCTATATTTGGGTGGATTCTAGACTCAATGGGCTTTCCATAGGTATAGAACATAAATCCAATTCTGATGGAAGGAGTTATGCATGTTTCAAATCATGAAAAAATCAGCACACTGCAGTAATTGCGGCAGCAGGTAGGAACACTGATTTTTCATTTTAGAATAGGATATGACGCAATTTTCTCGTGCTATATTTGGGTGGATTCTAGACTCAATGGGCTTTCCATAGAGTCATAGAACACCCAAATCAAGATTCTTATGAAGGAGTTATGCATGTTTCAAATCATGAAAAATCAGCACATACGTGATAGCAGTGATGAGACACTGATTTTCTTCATTTTAGGATAGGATATGACCTCAATTTTTCTCGTGCTATATTTGGGTGGATTCTAGACTCAATGGGCTTTCCATAGAGTCATAGAACACCCAAATCCAAGTTCTTATGGAAGGAGTTATACATGTTTCAAATCATGAAAAAATCAGCACACTGCAGTAATTGCAGTAGCAGGTAGGGCCTGATTTTCTTCATTTTAGGATAGGATATGACCTCAATTTTTCGTGCTATATTTAGGTGGATTCTAGACTCAATGGGCTCCCACATAGAGTCATATTGAACACCCCAAATCAGAATTCTTATGAAGGAGTTATCTTCATGTTTCAAATCATGAAAAAAATCAATACACTGCAGTAATTGCAGCAGCAGGTAGGGCCACTGATTTTTTCATTTTAGAATAGGATATGACCTCAATTTTTTCTCGTGCTATATTTGGGTGGATTCTAGACTCAATGGGCTTTCCATGGAGTCATAAATTTTAAATCCAAGTTCTTATGAAGGAGTTATGCATGTTTCAAATCATGAAAAAAATCAGCACACTGCAGTAATTGCAGCAGCAGGTAGGGCCACTGATTTTCTTCATTTTAGGATAGGATATGACCTCAATTTTTCTCGTGCTATATTTGGGTGGATTCTAGACTCAATGGGCTCCATAGAGTCATGAACACCCAAATCAAGATTCTTATGAAGGAGTTATGCATGTTTCCAAATCCTCCAGAAAAAATCAGCACACTGCGTGGTTCTGCGGCCAGCAGGTAGGGCCACGTTTTCTTCATTTTAGGATGGATATGACCTCAATTTTCGTGCTATATTTGGGTGGATTCTGGGCTCAATGGGCTCCATGGGGTCATAGAGACACCCCAAATCCAAGTTCTTATGAAGGAGTTATGCATTTTCAAATCATGAAAAAATCAGCACACTGCAGTAATTGCAGCAGCAGGTAGGGCCACTGATTTTCTTCATTTAGGATAGGATATGACCTCAATTTTATCAAGCTATATTTGGGTGGTTTCTAGACTCGAGAGCTTATAGAGTCATAGAACACCCAAATCAAGTTCTTATGAAGAGTTATGCATTTTCCAAATCCTTAAGAAAAAATCAGCACACTGCAGTAATTGCAGCGGCTTAGGTAGGGCCACTGATTTTCTTCATTTTAGGATAGGATATGACCTCGAATTTTTATCAAGCTATTTGGGTGGATTCTAGACTCAAGGGCTTTCCATAGAGTCATAGAACACCCAAATCCAGGATTCTTATGAAGAGTTATGCATGTCTCAAATCGCCAGAAGAAAATCAGCACACTGCCGTAATTGCAGCAACGGGTACTGATTTTCTTCATTTTCGGATGTCATTTTCGGATAGGATATTACCTCAATTTTATCCAAATATATGGAAGGATTCTACACTAAGGGCTTTTCATAACCAGAGTCTAAAATTTTAAATCCAAGTTCTAATAATGAAGGAGTTATGCATGTTTCAATTCATGAAGAAAATCAGCACACTGCAGTAATTGCAGCAGCAGGGCCCTGATTTTCTGCATTTCCGGATAGGATATGACCTCAATTTTTATCAAGAAAGCTATATATGGTGGATTCTAGACTCAAGGGCTTTCATGGAGTCTAAGAACACCCAAATCAGATTCTAATAGAGGAGTTATGCATGTTTCAAATCATGAACAAAATCAGCACACTGCAGTAATTGCAGCAGCAGGGCCACTGATTTTCTGCATTTTCGGATAGGATATGACCTCAATTTTTATCAAGCTATATATGGGTGGATTCTAGACTCAAAGGGCTTTCCATAGAGTCTAAGAACACCCAAATCCAAATTCTAATGAAGGGGTTATGCATGTTTCAAATCATGAAGAAAATCAGCACACTGCAGTAATTGCAGCAGCAGGGCCACTGATTTTTCTGCATTTCGGATAGGATATGACCTCAATTTTTATCAAAAGCTATATATGGGTGGATTCTAGACTCAAAGGATTTCCATAGAGTCTAAGAACACCCAAATCCAAGTTCCTAATGAAGAGTTATGCATGTTTAAAATCATGAAGAAAATCAGCACACTGCAGTAATTGCAGCAACAGGGCCATTGATTTTCTTCATTTTCAGCAATAAGGATATGACCTCAATTTTATCAAGCTATAGTAGATTGGATTCTAGACTCAAGGCTTTCCATAGAGTCTAAGAACACCCAAATCCAAAAATTCTAATGAAGGAGTTATGCATGTTTCAAATCATAAGAAAATCAGCACCTTTGCAGTAATTGCAGGCAGAGGGCATCTGATTTTCTTCATTTCCTTTAATAGGGTCTGACCTCAATTTTATCAAGAAGCTATATATATGAGTGGATTCTAGACTCAAGACTCTATAGAGTCTAGAACACCTATATGAAGTCCTAACGAAGGAGTTATGCGAGTTGCGTCACTGAAGAAAATGCATACAATGAAGTGGAAAGGTAAAACAGCACTTATATATGGAGTGCATATAAATTGGAATCGGCAAGGCAATGGAACTCTTAAATTCATGCAAATATGGCTGAGGAGGAGAAGCCAGGTCTAATTCAAGCTAAAAAAGTGTGCATTATCGGGTTTCAAGAACAAATTGCAAGAGTGGTTGATCTGAAAGCCACAAGAAAAGGACATTAGTAGATCATTGTTAAACCATGGTGCGTGAAGGCATTACTGCATAGGCCCCAAAGTCTTGAAGGAGGTTGGGTCGCGCACAGAAAGTGATGGAAAATATGCAAACAACCACATCCTATACAAACCATAAGCACACCAATGTGATGGTAAGTCTCATCAGAATACGTATTTACTCAACTTGGTAAACTAGGAGTCCAACGGTAAAACCTGTACGTAATTAGGCCGAGCAAATGCTTTCGTCAACGGAAGATACTCAAATGGCTGGATTTTCAGAGGTGAGGAAAAATACATATCTGCATAAAAGAACCCACAAAAGCTTCGACATGCTCGGCAATTAAGAAGGGTCCTAATTGGCATCATGCCATTTCGAGATAATTGGAAGAGTATGAGAAGTATGTGGTGGAGGAAACCTTAATAGATGGGAGGGATGAATTTTTGAGCATCAAGTAGACCTGTATCAACACCTTGGATAGGCAATCCTCACGAGAATAGTAACATCCCTCAAAGTTATTGTGTGAAATAGGGCCAAAGGTGTTTACGGTGGTGAGTCAAATAAAGCTAACTCAAATCCTCAAATATGCCTAATGTCCTCTAAAATGGGGAGACAACCAATCAACTCATGATACCCCCTTCATCCTAAGCCCTTATTATGTCTTGGCGGGTTCATCATAGGCCTTAATTTCTTCTAAGAATTAGTTTGGTTGTCGATCGTAATGGAAAAGGAAAAGTAGGCGAAGGTACACTTCTCCAATAGAATGTAAAACCTAACCCCAATGAGGGGAAGGGACAAGAAAAATGTGCAAAGCTAAGGTGGTATTAAAAGCCGTATAGGTCGAAAAGAAAAGAAAAGGGAAAGAAATAAAATTACCTAGAAAATGGAGAAATTGGATGTTCACGAGCAATGGGTCCAAAGTGAAATCCACATGTACAATGATACCAAGTCCGGGGAAATTAGTATTCCTCAAAAAACACGTAAAGCCAAAGGTCGAATTCGGGTTATAGGCGAAATAGCAGGCCCTTATATGGCTTTATATACAAATTAATTACAATTCCCCAATGTAGAAAATGAAGTATATCACAGGTAGAATGATGGAAAATTTTACCTTTAAATAATCTTCGCCGATAGACAAGTGGAAAGGTTTTATAATATAAAGCGAGTTGAGACACCTGAAGAGAAGACATCTGATTCCCGATAAGTCAAATTATAGAAGGATAGAATCATAATATGCGTAGGAGTATTCAGAATTGCTAGTAAAAATCGAGAAACTGAATAAGGGAATGAGGAAATCGTACTCTTCGAGACGATGGTGAAGAACAACCTTGAATTGCGCGGGTTGGAAAAATCGAATGTCGGCTTTAGAAGAATTGTTGGGTAGTAGATTTGAGGAACTAAATGTCGGCCTTGGAGTAACGTCGACAGCCATGTTCAAAATGGGCCAGAGGTAAGAGGCAATGACTAGATCGATGGCGATCCGAGAACATGGCGAGACAATCGGCGTTAGGAGGCGGAAGCAATAAGGATGTCGATCCTCGATCGGCCAGTTCGAACCAACAACGAGGGTGGCGAGTTTCAAAGCGACATCAGCGTAGATCTTCCACGCGAATCGCGATGTGGTGGCAGATCCCCTCGCCGATGCGACGGCGTTTGTGTCGAACCTGAAGCGTGATAGCGGCGGCGATGGTGGTGATAGGTCGGCCAAATGGAGGTCCAAGGGGGGACGTCGGAAATGTCGGGGTTGAGCTTGAAAGATAATGGAGAAAAGAAAAAGATGAAAATGTGGTTCCCTTACCAAAAGGGTTTGACTTGGCAAAATCTTTGAACCACGAAACAAATTTTTCTTGAAAATAGGAGGCATGCAGTGTTTCTTGTTGTAGAGAGAAAACAAATGGGTTCCTTTTGGTTGTCTTGGGGTTTTCGTCTGAGGTTGGATGAAGGTCGGGTAGTATGGCGAAGGTCATGGGAAAGAATCAACAGAAAATCAATTGTTGTCTCCTCATTAAATCCAATAAGCGCTCGTTCTTGTTGGTAGAGACTCTAAATCATGGGCGTAGAATTGGACTTTGGGTATCATGATTAAATAAGTCCAAAATGAAAAGAGTTTAGAGGCTTTAATATATATAATATGATCCTCGAGCCATAATATATATGTATGGGGTAATTCTGTAGGCCATTCACCAAGCAATTTGGTCGAGTAATTACCAAGATAAAAATTTTTAGATTACTTTGTTACCTCATAGACCAATTTTCATGGTAATTTATTTTTAATTCGTTAATTGAGTGGCAATTGGTCGGTAATTTTTGGCGCTAATTCCGCCTAATTCTGGACCAATTTAGAATAAATTATTTGGTCGGTAAATATAGTCGTCTTTAATTTTCGGAAATTTGGTGTTTTCTTTTTGATAAACCCCTTTTGGTCTCACAAGTAATTCGTGATTTGGTCTGTAATTACAGGCCAATTTTTTAGGTCGACCAATTTGGTCGATGTCGGTTTTAGTAGTGATCATGAAATGCGATCGAGGTCGATCTTGGTCGGTTCTGGGATTCATGATGACTCCCGAGGATTAGGCCAGCCCTCCCAACTTAAAGCCATTCTAGAGTCTCTGGCCCCGAGCTCTATAAAAGAGATACAACGACTGACGGGTCGATTAGCTGCCTTGGGATGGTTTATTTCCCGGTTCACAAACCGCTTAAAGCCATTTTTCTCAACCCTAAGGGGAGCTAGTCGGGCCGGATGGAATGAAGAATGTGATCGGGCTTTCATTCAGATCAAGTAATATTTAATGAACGATTCTCACAAGTCCCGGAGCACCGGCGAGACTTTCTTGCCGTCGCAGTGCGTCTTGAGAAACAATAGTGAGTCTTGCATTGTTCAAAGAGAATGAGAGCCCGAGGAAACAAGGCTTTGTATTCTTCGTCGACCAAATCCTTGTGATGTAAGGAGCCGGGTATAGTCACCTTGAGCAGGCCACCTTAGCCCTCCAGGTCGCAGTTAAGAAACTTCACCCCTACTTCTAAGCACATCCCATTGTTGTATTAACCAACCTCCCTCTTTAGAGCACCATACATAAGCCTGACTTATCGGGAAGAGAATGGCTGTTGAAGAGCGTCAGACTAAGCTAGTATGGCATCGATACAAGCGAGGCGCTCGGGACCGGTGCTGGTTTACTTCATGTGAGACTTTCCCTAGTCGGAAATGCGCCCCGACAGCTTGGATTGGTGGACTCTTAATATTGACGGGGCGTCCAGACAAACCGGTGCGGGCGTTGGTTTACAATTAAAATCTCCATCCGGGGATAAGATCGAACATAAAATCCAGCTCGGGTTTGGTGCCTCTAACAACGAGTCAGAGTATGAGGCCATCCTAGTCGGACTCGAAATAGAAGCTGCCCTGTCTGCTGGCAAACTCCTGATCCAAAGTGATTCCCAATTGGTGGTCGGGCAAGTTAACGAGGAATTCGAATCCCGAGACCCCCGAATGGCGAAATACGTCTCTCGGGTGAAACAACACTTGAATAGTTTTTCGGCATGGAAGCTGGAACATATTTCCATAGGCTCTAATGAAAAGGCAGACACCTTGGCTTCTGTGGCCGCTTCTCTACCAATCAGAAACTATCGCCCGCCTATCTACTCTATTAACTGACCCTCGTCCCGGTTGCATCCCCACAAAATAAACCGGGTGAACGGACCTCCCTTCATGGATGGACCCGTTATCTTTGTAATTTAAGCGCAAACGACTCCCCGAATAAGAAAGGGACAGAGGCCTGAGCTTCAAGTCGGTCGGCTAGATTTTCCTTAATTGACCAGGGCAACTATTCAAACAATCCTTAGGCGACCCATATTTGAAATGCCTGACGCTCGAATAGAGCCAATATGTGTTAAGCGGTACATGAAGGAATATGTGGAAATCATCAGGCGTGACTTTGGCCCGTGAGGCGCGCTCAGGATATTATTGGCCAACCATGAGAGCTGATGCCGCTAATTATACTAGAAAGTGTGACCGCTGCCAACGACTTGCTCTTGTCCTGAAATCACTGGCGCGGGATTTGATCTCTATTTCGAGCCCTTAGCCCTTTGCCCAATGGGGGATCGATATAGTTGAACCACTAACGACTGCCCCAACCCAAAAGAAGTTATTATTGGTTGCCATTGACTATTTCAGTAAATGGATTGAGGCTGAAGCATTCTCCTCAATCAAAGATAGGGATGTCACTCAGTTTATCTGGAAGAATATTGTATGTCGGTTCGGCATCCCCAAATCAATTGTGTCTAACAACGGGCCCCAATTCGACAGTCGGGTCTATCGAAACTTCTGTCAGGAATTGAAGATAAAAAATCTATACTCCACCCCATGGTATCAACAGAGCAATGGTCTAGCGGAAGCCTCAGAGCAAAACCAATTAATAGCCACACGAAGAAGCGGTTGGGTCGGCTAAAAGGTAAATGGGTAGATGAACTCCACAGGGTACTCTAGGCTTCTGAGAACTATTTGCATAAACCCATTGGTGTATCCCCATTTGCAATTACTTACGGGATGGAAGCTATAATCCCTACGGAAATTGGAATGCCTACCATCCGGACAGACGTCCCTGAGCAGGGGAATACAGATTTAATGGTCAAGGATCTAGACACACTCGATGAATTGTGAGAGTCAGCGGAAATCTGCATAGCATCCTACCAGCGCCGGTTAGAAAATTCTTACAACAAAAAGGTCAAGCCTCGAACATTCCAACCAGGGAATCTGGTCCTAAGAAGAGTATTTGAGAATACAGCTGATCCGAATGCAGGAAAGTTCCAACCCAACTGGGAAGGACAATATCTTGTGACACGTGCCGGTCAATCCGAATCATACGCATTAGACAAACTTGACGGGACCCATGTACCTAGAATGTGGAACGCTACATACCTTAAGAGGTATTATCAATAAAGAATGATTCAATATCTGGTGTACACATGTCATCCCAATTTTTCTCCTCTAACGAGGTCAATTAAAGTCGGGATGGCGTAGAAAGTAGCCTATCCCGGCCCAGTTGACAACATCTAGCAGTCAAGTCAAAATCGGATAGCGCAAAATGACATGTAGGCCGGTTAGACTCTCTTGGTTAACTTAAAGTTCGGATGGCGCAGAAAATGACATATCCGGCCCAGTTAGATAACATCTAACTGGTGGTCAAATTAAAGTCCGAATGGTGCAAAAAATGACCTATCCGGCCCGGTTAGATAGCATCTAACTAGTCAAATTAAAGTCTGGATGGCGCAAAAAATAACCTATCTGGCCTGGTTAGATAACATCTAACTGGTCAAATTAAAGTTCGGATGGCACAGAAAATGACTTATCCGGCCCAGTTAGATAACATCTAACTAGTCAAATTGAAGTCAGAATAGCCTTCGAGAAAATGACTGTTAAGTAACCTATCTGTGAGTCGACTAAAACCCGCATGGCACGGTAAACTATTCGACCATTATATGTAAGTGTTATACGATTCGATAATACTTTTGGATAATAGCACAATTCTCGGCATAACATCCCAGTGAGCATCTCGAATGGGGATATCTGTCAACAAGGATAATTATAACTCCTCTGGGCATAGAAAGAAGTATTTTTCAAAAAAGCGGAAGATAAAATGCCTTTCAAAGCGTCAGAGTTACAAAACAGGAATAAAATGTCGGCAAAGGGGAATGCGGCTCAAGCGGCGAAACGGCCAATTCTAGCCACTAGCCCTCTGCCCGGCTTGACCTTGGGTCCCTTGTCCGACCTAGTCGGCAGGCGAGTGGAATATCTACTCCTTCCCGGTAGGAAGTCCTTGACTAGCAACTCTTCTCTAGTAGTCTCGACGGGCTCGGCCCAGGCAAGACGGACAAAGAGCGGGGGCATCGGGTTGCGATTACGGAAGGCGAAGGCATTGATGTATGCGGCATCGCCGGAATCATGGGCTTGCTCCGCGTATATCATCGTTGCAAAAGCACGGCGACCGCCAGCGTAGTCGAAAATCATCCTTTGCTTGCATCAAACTCCGCGCCCGATTATGACTTCTCAGCCCGGAACTCTTAGCGCCTTAAAGTCTTCTTTGATGGCCCCTAGCTCCATAAGCAGGGACAATCGCTCATCCATTAGGCGACTATTCTTCCTCAGCCCTCCGGCCCGCTCGGGGCACATTGAACTTCGGGCCGGTTCGACTCCACTTCTTGGCGGGCATTGCCCGTCTCGGTCTCAGCAGGCGTCATCCTTTGTTTCATGTCGGGCGACATCCTCTCGCCTCCGCCCCGACCGCCTATCGCGTGCTTCTTTGACCTCCAACTCCCAGCGTTGGGCGATCAGTTGAACCTCCTTTAAAGAGGCAACCAAGCTCTCTGTGCGAAAGTCGACTTAACATCTGGTAGAGCCTCTCTTGCATCCCTTAGTGGAGTTGACGAACTCACGGTCATGGGGACATGTTCGAATGGCGGTGATGGCTGCAAGAACCATATTAAGTAAGACGGCCCGAAACTATGCTTCGAGCTTTTATAGAATTACTTTACCCGGCTCGCCCATTGGACAAAATTACGATTCTGAGTCTCGCATCCCGTCTGGACTATACGCACAAATATCCTCTTTTATAATACCCACGGGAGCAGCCACGATACTCTTCTGACGACCCGACTTCCTAGACGATTCACGGACATCAGTAGTTTTCGAATTTCGTCGTCTAGAAGGATCGATTCTGGTCTCGCCTGATTAAAAATGCTTCGGCGGTGGAGGATGAGCTTGATGTCTTCGGGCCCGGGTACTATCACTTCATCCACCGCCGAAGACGGGGGCCGCGAGGGGAGATAAGTTTGCTTGATATCGTCAGCGACGGTGGCCTCTTGCGCCGGGTAGTCTGAAACTTAGCATTGCTCGGGCGGCTTTCTAGCTGGTTAGGGGGGCGGACCACATGTAGTGCAGGCAGAATCGAAGTACTCTCCCTTGGCTCTCCACAAGCGATGTCCTTCGGACCCGGCTGGTCATTAGATCCTGTCTCGGGAGAGCCCGGAATCACGATTACCTGCATCTCCGAACCCCCATCCATTTAGGAGATGGGTTAGATCCTTTCGACCGTCGACCTCCCTCTCGGCATCCTCTGCCATTTTAAACTGTGGCGGCGTAACGATCAAATAACCCGTCATCTCTTCTTTCTTCTTCCTCTTCCAAAGCGGAAAGGTCGATTTGGGTTCGGGGCAGACAAAGGTATAAAATCTTCCACTTAGGCCCCGGGAGTACTCTTCACCCGACCTGTCCCCTTCTTTCAAATTTGTGACACTTTCGGGCGGCCCCGGGTCCCCCTTTCTTGAGTAGAGGAATCCTCAGTCGGTGGATACCCCTTTAAGTCTTGGCCCGGGTCCTCGTGGTGAGAGTACTGGAATCCGCTAGTAGGGTCGGCCCGGTGCAGGACGAGGCCGTGACCCGCTTGTTCCGGTGTGATGCTTGACCTCTAGGTCCTAGTTGATGGCGCCGCGACGTGATGGCGTAGCAAATCGGAAGTAGCGAGTGTTCCCCGTCAGCGCGATCCTCTAAGGGCGGCGCACGAGAGGGATATCGAAGAGCGTAGGGAGGCCCGGGGCTCCGTCTCACATCGACAAGGTTCTTTAATGTAGAGAGAGAACCTCATGCGGCTCTGTTCGGAAACCTCCGACGGTCTTGCAGATCTTCTCGAGGCTCGCCTTCTCTACCATTGTACCAATGCACTCTCAGTTTTCCCTGCACAGTGGGAGTCACAATCGGTCGCGCGTATAGGAGCATGTGTGTATCTAAACTCCACAGCACCTAGTTCCTACACACACAGGAAGGCGTGATCGGTTAATATATCAAGCAACGGTAGGCCAGGAGGCTTGGGAGTCTCAATCTGAGGCCACTCACTAGAATAACTCCCTTTGCCTACTTGTTTTAGGGAATCCGGGGAGTCCATTCACGGGTGCGATAGGAATCGAGGATCAACATAGACATCAGGCCCTTGCCTTAATGTTAAAAATGAAGCCGCAAATCTCGACGGTGAAAGGTCAGTGGTATAAGAAGTTCGGGGCGGCCATTAGGTTAGAGCCTCTGGATTATGTTGGGATGAGCAAGTACAGCCGACAGCCACTGGTAAAATCTGGCTGTTTAACATGGGCGGGTGCTGGAAAAGCGAGAGTCCTATGACAAGTTGCTCTCACACATTAAAAAACACGGCAATGTGTTCCTTTTGAGTGGACTACGTCCGACTTGTCCATTAACCAGTAATGTCATCGAGGATCTCGTAGTAAGTTCTCAATTCCTCCATTGTCAGGGACGAGATGATATGGCTTGCAAAACGTGCTACTCGCGCGGGCCCTCGTCTACGACCTGCCTGACTGGTGGAAGTTTCTTCCTCACCTATTGCAATTCTACAAACAAATCAAAGGGAGGAAAGAGAGTGAGTATCAGCCCTAAGCCTCACATCAAAATGAGTAAAAAAGGCAAAATCACCAAACCTAGGCAAAAACCCTCCGGGCCTAATAAGCCCTAGACCTACCCTCATACCAGAACTTTCTGTGGCCGGTAAAGGCCGGTAGTAAAGATTCAACACATTTACAAGGAAGAAAGAGATTACCTGTAAAAATGGGAACTGAACAAATGACTGGAAGAGCGATTCGAACAAGCTATTTAAGTCATCGGCCGGTGTATATGCGAGAAGGTTTGGTGGTGAAAGGAATGTAAACCCGAGGATGAAAAAGAATGGGGAAAAGAGCCCAATGATGACTCCCTACATACCAGCAAGCTTAGGGCCCCTACGGGCGCGTCGTGCGAGGCACCGACCTATCCCACTCCACTGAGTCGGCTTCACTTCTGGCGGCAGCTCCAGGCTCTTAGGGCCGCAAATAAAGGGTATATGGGCCGAATTAGTGGGCCCTCTTGTTATCCCAACCTGTTGGGCCCCCACCCAGCGTCGTTCCATTAACTAGAGTCACTGGATATCCCAGCCGATGGCCAATGGATTGGCCCATGCCTCGAGATATAAAGTAAAGTACAGGGACATCGAGGTAGAACAAAGTACATAAATGTAAAAAAAGTACGATTTTATTGACTGCGCCAAACAACATTCATCATTACATTCATATCCTTACAAGTAACAACTAAGCAATCATATTGAAGTGGCTACATAGTTCGTCCGAATCAAATCTTGAAATTTTACGGGGCGGAAGAAGCGTGCGCGAGGTCGAAGAGGAAAGCGAAGCGTGGCAAGTGCTGCAAAAAAGGGAGGGGGGGGGATTCCGGTTGAGAACCGCGAGGGCCCGACGAACATGGATAATCTATTCCAGACTCGGCTCAAACCATGCAATCTTTAGTGTTCTCACACTTGGAAAACAACGCTCAAATGGTGAACCGCGATCATCCTTCATGTAGCAAGCCCCCGAATCGATTCTTGACAGCGTTTAGTACCGCTTCTCTGGCTGGAAGCGAGGGATAACTAGTGGCCTGGCGGACCCGGTCATTCTCCGATACACCTGCTTGACCACAGCCTCAGGGTCTTCTCAAACGATCACTTGACATCTAATGCATATCCAAGAAAGTTAGAAAATTCGCATCGGAACATACCAGCATTGATTGCCTACTGTTCCTCGTGATATGACAATCAAGCATGTTCTCTTTCGGCCAGGGGGGCGGTCACCCTCCCAGTAGGAAAAAAGGGGGCATTAATGGAGTGCCACGGGCTTCGGCTAGACCCTCTAGTCGTGACTCGATTACATTCAGAGGCTATAATTGGGTGGTGTGCGGAGACGAGGCTTAGGAGCCAGCAATTAGGAGCCCCCCGGATCAGGGTATCCTGCTTGGCCGGGAAGGGGTTGACATTCCCCGGATGCCATATCCCGGAGAGGTTTTATCTAACAAGCGCTGATGGATAGACTCCCCCGAGGAGAGCATGCGCCTTTCCATGCCTTGCTGTGAATTCAATGTGAATGGCGTTTCGGGGTTACGTGATGAAATGCCTGCTTAAGACGGTAGTCTCACGCGCGATATATGCGTCACCTTAGCTTCTTCCTTTGATCCTTCATTTAAAAGGAAGAACTAGTCTTCGCATGCGAGATATACGCCACCTTCCCGTCACGATTTGGAGAAATTACCCACTTTAATGTAAAAGCGAGATCTCTTACTCGATAAAAAGGAGGTCGAGCTTCAAGGCGGAGTGGGACTCCGGACAAAATCTTACGATTTTGGAGAAAGAAATGATCCAGCTTGTCGAGAAGGGGCGACGGCGGAGACCCTCCTATAGCGACTTTTCTTAGCTGTTTGTTTTGTAGATTATCACAAACAGGTGTATGATTCGACGATCCAGTGACTCAGAAGATTTTGGAGACCACTAGTTGGATAATTTCATCTTGTATGTTTATGGGTACTATTTGCAATTAATATAATTCAGTTAGGTTATGATAGTCTTCTTGATTTTTATCATATTAATTACAATAGTGTTTTGTAGTTAATTATGAATGTCTATCTACTGGGTTTTGAAATATATATGTTACATAATGCAGATTCGGTCCAGCTATTACCATTATGACATAACGAAAGATCTTGGAAAGATTGCAGCGATGTTTTCTCAAAGCAGGGTTTTCTGGAAACTAAGTTCCGTCGACCTGGAAGAGTGGAAAATTCTTTCTATCAAAACAAAAAAGGCAAAGGAAATAATCTAATAATTAGTTATATCCCACCATATTAGGTGTGTGCAAAAAAGTCTTGCAAACAAAGAAAAGAAGAAAAGTAAAGAATCCGGCTGGGGATTATCTTAGCTATTCAAGCTATCACTATGATATATATATATATATATATATATATATATATATATATATATATATATATATATATATATCATGAACCAT
Organism: Tetrastigma voinierianum; assembly: GCA_016808115.1. NCBI lineage: Eukaryota > Viridiplantae > Streptophyta > Magnoliopsida > Vitales > Vitaceae > Tetrastigma > Tetrastigma voinierianum. Next base: position 95,582 of record JAEQBH010002975.1, on the reverse strand, counting down.
GTGATGAAGTTCTCAATATTTAAAAAAAAAATAGGACATAAGGAGTGAAGATAAGACATAAAAAAGAAAGAAATCTCAGATTTAAGTCCCAATAAAAATAATTTATTATATTGTAAGTTGCAACTAAATAGTTAATTTAACTGTCAAAAAAAATATCATCCTCATCTCTTCGATTGTTTCATGAGGCTTTTAAATTTATATAAAATTTCAACCAGTCCCTTTTAATATATATATAATTTTTTTTTAATAATGTAAATAGAGCCTCAAAATGAATAATTGATACCAATTATTGATGTCCATGGCTCAATAGACGTAGTGCTAAAAAAACCCGGATCTTATCATGCGACCGTGTGTAAGTAATTCTCACGTGGTCATAATTTATACGGAGCCGCCGCCGGCGAAAGAAAATTTTAATTAATTGTAAAGGTAGCGAAGGAATTGGTGGTACACTAATCCTTCACGTAATCAAACTTAAAATTGAGCTTTTGAAAGAGTTTTAGACGGAAATATTTCATTTGAAAAAAAATATTATAAAATTAGCTTGGAAATCAAATTAATGTTAAAAATAATGTGTAATGTTGTTGTCATGAACAATGGTAATTAGAATTATTAAATTGTCAAATATCGATGTTCATAATAACGGTAATTTGAATTAAAATTGTCAAATACCATGTCATGCTTATAATAATTTTAAAATGAGAGGGGAAATGGTAAAGAAAAAGATGAGGATAAATAAAATACTCAAATATCATTATTCAAGATAGTAACAATTGAAGAAAATTAAAAATCAAATATTATTATCTAAAACAGTGACAATTGAATCAAATTCAAATCCACGGTTCATAATTATGGCATTTGAACTTCTGAAAAAAAAAAAGCTATAAAAAACAATAATATTTATCAAACATAATAATTTAAATATTAATTTAACTGAAAAACTAAATTCCTCTTTTTTTATCCAATATTATTTTGATCTAAAACTCCTTTTGAAAAGCACCGAAAAAGAGACACTGAATGTCAGATAAGGATGGTGGCACAATCCACTAACAAGAAAGAATTAATTATTTGGGAGCCACTAGGCCTACAAGAACTAGTAGGTCCAAGAAATCTCTAATATAAAAACCAACACCCTTCACTTCTTTCCACGCAACTTTCACTACACCTCCTACTTGGGCTTCTAGTCTCAGTTTCTCAGCTTTCACCATTCATGGAGTTCCTCCATACTCGTCCTGTTCTGGCTTTTCTTTCGGTATGTCCTCACCATCTTTTTGCGATTCATTTATAGGGCTGCACTATCTTTTTGCGCTTCATTTATAGGGCTGCAGCTTGAGCGGGTGAATCCCGGCTAACCCGATGTTTGGGGCGGGCTTAGGCACCTTTTTATATAATTGGTTTGGATTTAATTTTAGAGAAATTCTATTTACACCCCATGGTTTTCTCTATACATCCCATTAGAGAGATGGGGTGTAAATATAGGATGTGTGTAATATGGGGTGTATAGAGAAAATCATGGGGTGTAAATAGAATTTCTCTAATTTTATCAACCTCGATTAAATTCCGGTTAGGCTCGGGCCAATAACTCGGGCAACCCGAACCACAAAAATATATATAACGTATGAAAAAAAAAACCCATTCACTTACCAGTGTTTTTCATTCATTTTTTTTATACTTGTAAGTTAAATCATGTACAATTGTCAATTAAGTATATATGTCATGCTTCTTGAAATTCACTAAAACTATTGAAACCATATCCATGCCAAAGAAGATCTCTTTCTTTGCATAATTTTATTAAGTTTTCTTTCTTGCAATGCTACTTTTGGCTCAACCCGAGTTGAATATATTTTAATTCGGGTTGAGCTCGGGTTATATGTTTCGGGTTGAAAGTCGAATTGAGCCATACTTCGGATTAGAGTATTTTAAGATCGGGTTGGCTCTCAACCCGGCCCAACCCACCGAGTTGCAGCCCTATGAATCATTTATTGATATTCTTTCTTTTGTTTCATTGTGATTAATACAACTTAATTAATCGAATTTAATGGCAGCTGATGGTTGTAGTAAGCCATGCTTCTCAATCTTCTGAGGGTTACTGGAAATTGGTTTTGCCTCACACTTCCATGCCCAAGGCTGTGAAGGATCTCTTGCGGCCTGGTTTGTTCTAACACATCCTTATATAGACATTTTCTGCAGCGATATCCATTTTTTCTTGTGTTTCCTCCATGGTTTACCATGTTAAAGTTTTCATGGATGTGTTCTACGATAATACAAACAACTGAAAGCAGAAACGAGCATTGTTGGGTGTGCGTAAAAAGTCTCACATCGTTAGAAATAGGGAGGATCATGAATTTATAAGCATAGATATATGAGATTTTTTGAGGAAACCCAAAAAACAAAGTCATGAATGTTTTAGACCCAAAGTGAAAATATCAAACCAAAGTACTTTGGAGGGATGTGTCCATTAGATTTCTCAACATGAATGATTTAAATGTTTTCACTTGATGACCCATTTATTGATATGTTTGGAAACTTCTATGCCTTATTCTAATATCTGAATTATATGATGTTTATGTAATCTGGATAATTAGTTGGCATCCGGACCCAAACTATTGCCTGTATAATTATTTGGCATATAACCAAGTTATCCAAAACAGTTTTGGGTAATTTCCATAATTTCTGTGACTCAAACTTATTCTAAGACTACAGAAGCATGATGCTGATCCTATTGAGATTTTAGAAATATTGATTGTTTAACATAATTTACTCAGACCAATTCTACTCTCCTAAGATCACATAATTAAACCGGCATCTGGATACCTTCACTAGTCTCATCTTCATAAGAGAAGCTACATAACGGACACTAATTATATGAAGATGTTTTTCCAATTTTTATATAAAATAAATAAATTTGAAGATGAATTACCATTTTAAATACTCATTAATCTACTCTATGAATTTAGAAATTTAAAGGCCATGTTATTATTATCTTATTTGTTTTTATAAATTATTTTCTAGATTCTTTTTTTTTTTTTTTGTAATTGTTAAATTCACCTGCAAATATTGAACAGGAGGTCCAAGTCCTGTGGATGTTTCTGCTGCCTCTTGTGGTATTCACGTTCATTTTGACAAATTCTCTGAACCCAGTGGAGAAGATGCTCAAGTAGATGACTCAAACATAGGTAACTTCTTCTTGGAAACAAACCTGCATCCAGGTTCAAAAATGAAGCTGCACTTAGCCACACCCAAAAACGGAGCTGTTTTCTTCCCTCGTCAAGTTGCTGAATCCATACCCTTTTCATCCAACAACCTTCCCGAAATCTTGAACCGGTTTTCCCTGAAAGAAAAATCTGCAGAAGTCGAGATAATAAAGAATGAGATAGAAGGATGTGAGGAGCCTGCCATGGAAGGAGAAGCCAGGTACTGAAAATGTTGCAAAAAACGATCACTCCTTTTTATGCATTATATTTAGGGAAAAGTAGGTTTCAGGTAATTAATTTGAAAAATTAACAAGAAACAATAATTAAGATAATACATTAGGTAGTTATTATAGTACATTCAACATACCAAATGTAATACCATAACTATCAAATGCACAATTATAATTATTATTTATATTTAAACTATAATTATTTTTTCTTGTTATAACTTGAACCATGCAACAAATTCTTCATACCTTCTTGACAATAATTATCAAATTGATTAACCGGAACCTGCTTTTCCCATATATTTATATTTACAATTACACATGAGTATGTTAATTACAAATATGGGTAATTACAAGTATGAAAAAAATGTATAAAATAAAATAAATCAAAAGATACAAATTTGAATCAAAGAGAATATAAAAGGCACAATCATGATCCTTGACAGGTACTGTGCTACATCATTGGAGTCCCTGATTGATTTCGGGACTTCCAAACTCGGAAGAAATGTGAATGTGCTGATGAATGAGGTCAAATCAGGGAACCAAGAGTATGAATTTGGAGTGGGAATAAAGAAGGTTGCAGACAAATCTGTGGTTTGCCATCAATTGAACTACCCATATGCAGTTTTCTATTGCCATACGTTCACTAAGACTCGGACTTACGTGATTCCGTTGGTGGGTGCTGATGGAAGCAAAGCTAAAGCCATGGCAGCTTGTCACAGTGATACATCAGCTTGGCACCCAAAACATGTCGCCTTCAAAGTGTATCTTAAGCCGGAACTTTGTCCCTATCTGCCATTTCCTTCACAACAATGCCATGGTCTGGATTCCGAAGTGAATATATATCTGGAAATCATAAGACATTTAATCCTCAAGCCCAATTGAAGTGTTCCATCTATTAGATATATAGTCAGTGGTTTCTACTTTCTAGCACCAATGGTGTGGTTCAAATAAGGGAAGGTTAACGTGAGGTGAAAGTACTGTGTGATGGTGTTCATCAATCTCTAAGGTTGATTTAAGGAATATTGCAAATATTAATGTTGTATCATGTGTGGAATTAATAATAGTGATATGTAATCTATCTTGATTGTAACCCTAAGGCATAACTTAGTTGCTTCAGCCTTGGGTGTATGATGCAATTTACGTGGTGAAAGCAAAGAAATTTCAGTTCAAAGACCCTGTCGACAGAATACCGAGAAATTAAATAGGGCTGAGAAAAATTTCAAAAAAAATGTATTCATAACATTTTTGCCTTCACAGTGCTACCAACCATAACAACTTAGGTCTTATTTGGTTCAATTGATAGTTAGTAGTTAGTGTTGATAACTGATATTTGGTAGCTGGAGACGCCAAATCTAAGATATTTTGAAGAAAAAAAAGGAGCTGGAGGAGAAGAAGGGGAGTGGGGAGAAAGAGGGAGGAAAAGCAGGAGAAACAGGAGGAAAATAAGGAAAAAAGAGGGAGGAAATGAAGATGAAAAGAGGAGAAAAGAGGGAGGAAATATGACCCAACATCCCATCGCTCTCAATTCATCACCAAGCTACACATTTATTCTCTTTAATTTTGCTTTTTATTTATTATTTACATAATTTATTGGTATATATAATTAATGGATTGATTGTTACAGTTTTCATAATTTGATTAATAGAATCATTTAAGAACTTCAAAGAGTATTCTACGGTACCATTTCTGGCGTATCTTCACGATAGATAATATGGCTATAAATTTGAATTTAGATTTTAAATATTTGTGCTTTTTAATAAAAAAAATAGTCTGTAGGGTTTTATTTTATTTTATTTTAGTTTAAAAAATAAGCAAAATAAGTGGCGGCTTACGGCCGTTTTTTTTTAAAATAGTTTTTCAAAAATACAAAAATGAATCTCGCCTTTTAAGTGAAACGCATAATAGCCAAAAATGAGGGATTCACAGTAGCTGATAGCTTATTATAAATTACTGTTTAGTAAAGTTACTGATTAGAAGTAGCTGAAGGTTAATTACCTATATAAACATGATTGAGGGACAAATATAATATATATAGAAAAAGAGACAAAGAACAAACGGTATCTTAGGCCTTTGTTAGTTCTTGTTTTTTAAAACTGTTCTTGAGAATAATTTTTAAGCAGCGAGACGTCATTTTGGTGTTATCGAAATTGTTAACTTTTCAACTTTGATATTTACGTAGATATCATAATTTATTAAAATAATAGCTATTTTATTTTATCCATCACTATAAAATAGTAAAAAAAAACTATTTATGATAAAATAAAAAATAAAAATATTTTTATCAGGATTGTAATTAATAATAAAATTAAAATTTTTAATTATCTAATAAAACCTAAAATATTTCATAATCTTTAATATTCATTAGATTCAAATTTTAAATAAAAATTATGAAGATAAAGGATTTTTTTAACTTATTTAATTGAACAATATAAATAGCAAAGAAAATAAAACATTACTACAATTGATTAATATATCTTTAAATGATTTAATCTTTATATAAAGGAATTATAATCCGAAAATAAATTTGAATTAACAAATAAAAATAACTTATTTATTTTTTCTGTTTCTTCTTCCCTTCCTTTTCTTTCTTCCATATTTCCCCCAAAATTCTTATTAATTGAATATAGACAAGTTTATTTCTTATTTTTCCTAAAATTTTATTTTCTTCAACATTTTCTCCTCCTTTACACTTTCCTTCATGCAATAATAATACATTACTTTTTAAAGCAAACCTATCATGATTCTTCCCGGAAGAGCTCTCATTTATCTATCATTTAATAAAATTAAGTTTTATGAAAATTGTATATAATTATAAAAAGATGATTTACATAGTATATAATAAGATTTAAAAATAAAAATAAAATCAAGTGAAATCATCTACCTTCCTATATAAATAGGAAGAGAATGATAAAAATGGAAGTGAGATAATTTTATAAGAAAGTTTTAGAAAAAAAATATGATTTATGGCTTTTTCTATTAGTACTGATCAGTCATCATGAGCTAATTAGATGTTTTTATAAAACACCTTTTCAAGAATTGATTAAGGGTGAGTAAACTATCAATTTCTAATAATTATCCCCATCAACTCAACCAAATAGAGCATTAGTTGATTATGATCAATACATCAAGTAACTACTTTGAGAAATGTTATTAAAAATTCATTTTTTTTTTTTTAAATGTCATAGAGATTAGGTAAAATTATGTTTTTGTGTACTAAGGGAAAATATTTCAAAAAAAGAAAACAAAAGGGTTGGTGCACCAAATTTGATGCTTTTTGGGAAAATGTACCCATATTGTGCATCAGAACCTGCAGCCTGGGGACATTTTTGCCATCCAGCACATGTCAATGGGTCCCACCGTTCCCTTTCACTTGTCAAAAGGGTTGGTGTACCAAATTTGATGCTTTTTGGGAAAATGTACCCATATTGTGCATTGGAACCTGCAGCCTGGGGACATTTTTGCCATCCAGCACATGTCAATGGGTCCCACCGTTCCCTTTCACTCTCTCGTCTCTTCTGTCTTCTCCGCTCGTTACTCTCTTTCCAAACTGCCTATAAATTAAAAAACATTTTCCTTTTTAAATACTTTTTAACTCCTATAAAGCTACACATTTATAAGAAATTTTATGGGTGAATTCTTTTGTTTTTTTCGTCCTGAATATTCTTTTCTTTTTCTTTACACTCTAATCCCCAAATAACATATTGTAAAATAATAAAATAGAAAATGAAGAAAGCTAAAAAAAAAAAAAAAAGTAGAGAGACAACCAATGAATTTTTTGTAAAGGGTTTCATCATTTAAGTTACATAAAAGTATTTATTGTTATATTGTTATATTATTACATCAGAAGCGTTGGTTTAGATACAAAGGCATGATATTTGAAATGTCATGACAGTTGAATCCGACCCCCTCATTTTTTGGTATCTCAAATAAATAGGGGTTTTGCCTACAATTTTAGTATGGGATTTATCATTGATGATTGTAGAACCCTAATTCTTAGTCTTAACTGTTTTATTATTCATGTACGACGTTCAATGAATCAGGTCGCCTATTGCTTAACAAAAACATCTGTTTCTGAGTTTAAGACGGGTGGATGAGATGCTCTTCTCCTTGGCTCAAGATTTGATTCAATAAAACCTCTTGGTTTCATCAAAAAAAAAAATGTTATTAAGGCTGCCGAAGCCTTTATAAACATCAATCCACCAGTTTTAATTACAGGCAATTGAGATAGGTGGACAACCGTTCAGGGCGATTCAAGTGATTGGTACCCAGTTTGATGATTAAATCGAATCAGAAAATTGATTGGTGGATGGTTCAACCAGTCTCACAACATTGCTTATGTACCTCAAAAAGAATAATGACAATTATTATTATTATTGAATGATGATAAAAATCAAAGTTGTTATCGTGGTTAATTTAAGTTACAAACTTACTCTGGAATACAACTTGGAAAACCCGAGTACAACAAATGAGTTAGTCAATAAGACAAAATTAATTTGGTTCATCTTTTTGGAGGGGATAATGTTGAAAAAAAATATTATTTTAAAAACATTAAAAAAACTCAAGCACCTTCCGTTCCTCCTAATTAGATCGCTTGGGATTTTTTTTATTCAAAGCAAAATAGAGGATATTTTGATTTCTTTTTTTAATTATTTTTCTAATATGTTGTTATACTTTTAAAAGCGATTAATAAAGGGTGGCAAGTAGGATTATAATATTGGCAAGTAGGACTGTGGTATTGTTGAAGCAGGTGACAATGCTGCTGCTCCTCAAGACACGTCTGCTGCATCTGCTGCTTCATATCATATCACTATGTTGTTCACACTCCATCAGATTGTACCTCCTTCTTCAGAATATCGTGTAGTTCACGTTTGTCTCAAGTCACACAATGCATGCCTACCTCAAGTCATGCTCTTCTCACCAGCTGTCAACCTAATGGTTCTTATGGTGCACCTCAAAGCATTGTCTTGTAACTAACGGGTTATAGTATAAAAGTGTTTGGTCCTTGTCTTTTTCTGTAAGAAAATATTTTTTCAAAAAGTTTTAGATCTGGTTTCTCTCTCTTCGGTGCTCTCTTTGTTTGATTCTCAGGTATGATTTAAACTTAGCTTTGTCTTATTGTCATTAAAATAAATTGAATGCTAACAAAAAGATCTATTCATAGAATATTAACACATACGTCATATCAACAAAAATATGTGCATCATATGCAGTAGGTACTGAGAAAATAAGCTGAGGGGATAAAAACACTAGATTGCCTTTGTTTTCTGAAAAGTAACAAGGAAAAAAATGTTAGGAAAAATAGTTTTCCCATATTTAGTTATCTAATAAAAAATTTAAGTGCTAATAAAGCCTCGTTTAGTGGTTAAACGGTTTGACGGGACATAGAAAAGTGCCAAGTTTGAGTCTTTGTAAGAACATATATAATACTACAAGTCTACAACGTTGTAATTTCAAGTGAATAGATGTAAAAAAAAGAAGTTGTATTTGATTCTCGAAAAATATTAAGGATAGAAAAAATGTTAAGGAAAATAATTTTCTTATGTTTGATATTTGTATTATAATTTTTTTTAAGAAAATAATATATATAATTATTTAGAAATTTAAATATTTTAAAATTATTTCATCTTTATATTAATGAGTTTTTAACAAATAAAATTGATTTGAGGTAGCAAATAAAAATATTATATGGAATTTAATTCTACTTTACTTTTCCTTCTTATATTTTTTCCTTTGATTTTTCTTTCAAAATTTTTGAGAATCAAATATAGTCTTGAAAAAAATCAAATATAAATAAAATTACTTTAAAACTTACAAATTAGGAACTAGAAATAGGCTTTAAGGGGCATTTTTAACTTAATGGTATAGGATTTATGGGATTTGAGGGTGACATGTTTTCCTTCCCCGGTTGGATTTCCCTTAGAAACAAAGAAAAAAAAATTAAGGGGGTGGGGGGCATTTGGCCCCCTTTGGCCTTACCTGAATCCGTCCTTGATGATATATGATTAGTATTTAAAAAATATAAATTATTTACAATTAAGTAAAACAATACTATGCAAAAATCTTAACTTTTAATATGAATAAAAAGTATATTTTTATTATAGTTATTGGAAAACAAATATTAAAATTAATTTTTATTTTTATATTATATAGAAATATTATTGTGTATTAAATAGTTAAATTAAACATAAAAAGTTTCGAAACATCACCTGTAATTCAAGAATATTAAGTATAAATATCGTACTTTCATGCAACCCAAGTAGCTAGACAGTATAACTTCTAGTAATGGGAGTTCATACAAAATTATTATTTACCTATTTGTTATATATATATATATATATATAAACCTTTGATAATATGTAAATATTATGTACATGTTTGTTATCATAGTTTCAAGCTATCATATATTTCATTTTAACATTTGGTTATATTAAATTTATAAAATTGTTAATAAAGATGGTCTTTATAACTTCTTACTATGAATAATTATTTACATAATTTCTAGCTATTATAAAATTAAATTATCAATGGTTACAATATTCTAACTTGATTATATTTTTTACTTACGTGTTTCTTGTTATGAAGTAATGGTTAATAAAGAAGGTATTCATAGCTTCTGATTGTGAAAACAATTTCTATGTTCTTTGTTATTAGAAAATTAAAGTATTTATTATTACAAGCCTTTTGCTTGATTATATAACTTCTTGCTATAAAATAAAGTAAATAAAAACTATACAATAAAAATGAAATATAATAACATTTAACTTTTACATATTTTGTTTGAAGAAACTAAGATGAATTCTTATAGATGTATAAAATGAAATATATTTTGTTATATAACTTTTGCTATACAATGAAATATATATATATTATAACTTCTTATAATATTATTTTGTAGATATTTATTATAAGAAATCTTATAGATGATTTCTTCTTCATTTTTTTCTATATGCTGAATATTATTTCGTTTTTTTATACTCAAAGCCCTCATACCAATAATATGTTGTAAATAATAAAATTAAAACCAAAAGAAGAAAGCTAGAAAGTAGAGAAACAAAAGGAACGAATTTTTAATAAAGGTCTCATCATTTTGTAGAGTAAAAAAAAATATTATTGTGAATGATTAATCTCAAATTCTCAAGACCCTATTCTCGTTATACCTCATCACCATCATCATATGAGAGAACCCTATAAATTCTCATTATAACTTATTATTATTCTTATCGTCATCAAAAATAAAATAGTTTTAAGACAAAAATAAATAAATAAATAAATCAAGAAACTTCTTTGTACCTACTTTTTTTTGTCTCCATTTAATTTTCGATCTTATCCCCTAATTAGATCCAGGGGAAAATGTTGTGACAAAGTAAAATACAAGAACAAATTCTTTAAAAAGTTTTGTTAATTTTGTAATAAATAAAAAAAACCTCTCACACGTGAACGCCTTATGTACAGAAGATTAGTTAACAAGAAAATTTTAATTTGATTGATCTTTTGGAGGGGATGATGTCCTGAAAAATATCATATTTTTAAAACATAAAATAGAATCAAACTCATCTACCACATTTTTGTCTTCGTTTAATTTTCAATCGCATCCTCATTAGATCCATGGGGAAAATGTTATGACAAGTAAAATACAGCGAAAAACTTTTTAAAATTTTACCAAGTTTTATACGTCTAGTGGAACTTTTAATTCTTTTACGTTCTCTCTTAAAATAAACGAATAGTATATAAACAATAAATTTTTGAAAAATTTCACCATGTTTTATCTCATTATGCACCTCACCACAGATAATATAAATATGGTTGCTTTTTTTTTTTTTAAATTATACTTTAATTTCAAGGTAGTAAATTATTTTCATTGAGATTAGCTCCCAAGAGCTCCCTCTTGCTCCTTTATGTTTATTTGAAGCTTTGATGAATGTCGTACCACTTGAACTAAATAGGAAACTATGTGCTTATTTGGTTCATATTTTTGAATTTATATATATATATATATATATATATATATATATATATATATATATATATATATATATATATACTTCACTATATATATATATATATATATATATATATTAGGAGAACAAGGGAAACATGGAAAACTTGTTTGATTCATAGTTTGTTTTGGTTATAAAAAATACAGAGATCACGAAAAAACAATAAATTCGGAAAACTATAACAATTTTCAAATAATACCATTTTGGTGTTATCTATGTTTTCAAAATCTGTTCTAAAGAACATATTGAAAAAACATAAACCAAATAGCTTGTTTAGATACACTTTTTAAAAACTGTTTTTTGTTCTGAAAACAAAAAAAGCAAAGAAAACATACACGAACAATATGTTAGGTTCTTTTTTCTTTTTTTTTTGAAAGATAGAATACAAAAAACAAGAACAATTTTCAAAAACAGGAACTAAAGTAAAGAGGCCCTAATTCTTTGGAAAATTTTACAAAATATTTTTAAAAAATCATTTTTATTATCATAGAATCACATGTAGTGTTTTACGGAAAAGCTTAGGTTTATGGGTGATTACAGGAGAAAAGAATTATGTTAGATTAAATACCGCAAGAATAAACACGTAGATGTTATTTTTATTATTCATTACACCAAATACGAGAATAAAACCACATAACCCTAGAATCATGCGCATACTAATCAAAGATCAAATAAGCGAGAATTAGAAGAGCATCTCACTTGAATCCATTGCAATTAGACAATCACGATGTGAGAAGCTCTACCAGTATGGAAATTTGGGGTTTGTCTTACATAGTTAATAAAAATATAAGCAATGATCACGTTCTCTCTCAATGGAGTGCGAGATAGCGTGTTGTAGGTTTTAAACCTGGGAGCCATTTCCAATTCACTTTGACTAAAGCAGTAATGGTTGTGCAGTGAAGAAACAACATTAAGGGCAAAGCGGAAACCACACATTAATTCCATATTTTATAATTAATGAAATAATTATATAATTATTTATGTAGACCCTAATTCAGCGGGAATAGATCACTAACTTTATTGGGTTCTTGAATAGGCAGCCTGTCGTAATGTCCCGAAATTTAACGCTTATCGTGATAAAGGAAATCTAACAATCTCAGCAGAAATTTACAAGTGTTACGAATATGTACATGATTGGAGAATACTAAAGTTGCGGCGCAAATATACCTTGTCGATCACGAAATACTTTAAACAATACGGTCCGTTAATTGTAGTAGAATGGGATCAAGCGGCCTTTATTACATTCATGCGTGCCAGAGACCTATCTTTGTCGACAAAGCGTGTGATGATGGCGTAGATCAAATATAGGTGCGTGGCTTGGAGATTACATAAATGTGATCTATAGTATGCACATCACCAAGGTCCTCTTTTATGACTCGAATGATCGAGTATCATATTTTCAAATACCACATGCTAAACGACGGTAGAAAATCATGGCATCCTTGACAATTAGTCGGAAACATAACATAAATGCATTAAATAATCATAGCGTAATAACGTACATATAAAATGGAAATAACTATAAGCGTGTCAATCACATAATTACACATAAAACCAAATGAACTCCCACTATCTTCCACAGCATAATAAATCTGGAAATTTAGGAGTACACTATGTCGACGACATGCTCATGAAACACCTTAGGTGGCGAGCCTTTGGTGAGTGGTGCGATCATGGAGTTCGTGCTAATATGCTCAATTGACACTTGACCACTGCGAGACTCTTTTTCTTTTACAACGAGAGAAAGTTAATGTCAATGTGCTTTTGATTTTGATGAACTCCGGTTGTTTTTAGAATACCTCTTTCTGCTGACTTTATTATCACAATTAATCCTAAAGCGGCTTATTAATGCCTTCAATAATGCGAAGTCAGTGATAAAGTTTACTTAGTCACATATTCCTTGATTAAGATGCCTCGAAGCAAGCTATAAATTCGACTTCCATGGTTGAAGAGGCTACTAGTGTACGTTTTGACACTTTTCAGCCAAAATAGCCCCTCACGCGACATGAAGATGTAGCACGAAGTCGATTTCCTGCTATCTTGACATCTTTGCAAAGTGCGCCAGAAGTACCCAATAACCTCCGGATGATTGGATCGCCGATATGTAGGCATACGATCATTTGTCTTAAAAGATACCTCGTCACTCGTTTATTTGCTTTCGGTAGTCCATACCGGGATTCGCGAGATATCTGCCTAACATTCCTGATATCTGCGCTATATCGGGGCCTTACACACTTGTGCATACATAAGACTCCCTAATGCAGACGAATAAGGGTAGTTCTCCATTTCTTTTCTCTCAAGTTCAATTTTGGGGCATTGACCTAAAAATTTGAATTTATCACCCTTTGCCTGGGTGTATCACACAGTACCTGATGCATATTAAACCTTTGAAGCACCTTATTGATATAGGCCTTTTGAGATACTAAACCAAGTATACATCTTGAGTGATCCCTATGGATTTGTATACCCAAAACATATGATGCATCACCAAGGTCTTTCATTTCAAAAATGGCTGGATAAGAACCTTTTTGGTGTCATCGCGATGAGCCTACATCATTGCTTGCTAGCGAGAATGTCATCCACATAAGAGCCTGACACTTAACAAACTTGCTCCACGAACTTAAGATATATGCACTGATCAACAGTGTTCTCGTTGAAACCATATGAAGAAATCACCTTATCAAATTTCCGGTACCATTGACGGGATGCCTGCTTTAAACCATAAATGGATTTCTTGAGTCTACATACTAGGTGCTTTGGGTTTCCTAACTCAAAAGTTCTCACGGATTGCACCATGTATATAGTTTCATCAATGTCTCCATTGAGAAGAGTTGTCTTGACGTCCATTTGGTGCAACTCTAGATCACAATGAGCTACAAGTGCCATTATAATTCTGAATGAGTCTTTCGTCGAAACTGGCGAAAAGGTCTCCTTATAATCTATGCCTTCCTTTTGGGTAAAGCCCTTGGCGACTAGGCATGCCTTATATCTCTCGACATTGCCTTTTGGGTCCGTTTGGTTTGAATATCCATTTACAACCAATTGGTTTTATACCTTTGAGCAATTCGACGAGATCCACAACGCCATTATCTTTCATGGACTTCATTTCCTCTTGCATAATTTGCAATCCACTTTTACGAATTGGTGCATTGTTTGGCTTGATTGTGGGACGTATGATCGTCCTCGATCTGTATCAAACTACGTACTCTGAAGAAAGACTACATAGTCATCTGAATTGCCTTTCTCTCGGCTCTCTAGTGGACCGCCTTAATGGCACTTCGGGTTGAGGTTGTTGAGGTTCTTCCAGCTATTATTTCTTGATGTAGTTTCCTCAAATCTAGTGGGTGGAGCCTCCATTGTATTGGAAGTTGCACAGGAATGTCATCATTTGCCACAACACTTAGCACAATAATAGGAATGGGTACCTGATTGTCACCAATAGCTTCAATAGTAGTTGTGGTTGGAGCATTTACATACTCCTCCTCAAAAATGACCTCCTTAACTTGAGTGCTCCCACTATCCTCAATAAACTTGGCATTACCCGTCTCAAAGAAGGACCTGCTTGAAGGGTCATAAAACTTATACCCTTTAGACCTCTCAGGGTATCCCACAAAATAACAGCTAACAGTCCTTGAGTCCAGTTTTCTTTCATTGGGCCTATAAGGCCTTGCTTCAGCTGGACAACCCCAGACGTGCAGATGTCTAATACTAGGCTTCTTACCCATCCATAACTCATATGGGGTTTTGTTAAGCCTTTTCTTTAGGAACTCTATTGAATATATAGCGGGGTCTTTAATGCTTCACCCCATAATGAATTAGGTAGAGAAGAATGACTAATCATACTTCTTACCATGTCTTTAAGGGTTCTATTGCGTCTCTCAGCTACACCATTTTGACTCGGAGTTCCAGGCATGGTGTATTGAGGTATAATACCGCATTCGAGAAGGTATTGGCAAAAGGCCACACGGTCGTTGTTCACGATCCATCATATCTACCGTAATATTCCCTCACGGTCCCGGATTGGCGACTTAATTTTAACACCTAGATGATTTTCAACCTCGAACTTTGAAAATTTTGAACACTTCTAGGGCTTGTGCCTTTTCATGTATTAGGTACAAATAATAAATATCGTGAGTAATCGATACATAAATGTGATAAAGTATGTGTGCCCATTCCAAGAAGCTGTAGGGAATGGTCCACATATATCTGTATGTATCAACTCTAAGACGTTACTACACAGATTTGCACATGTCTTTCTTTTGTTAGTCATTTTCCTTTTAATGCAATCTACACATATGTCAAAATCTGACATGTCAAGGGAATCAAGAATTCCTTGAGTTATTAGCCTTTCAATTCATTGTTTGGAAATATGTCCCATACACTTATGCCATAACATCGAGGATTTCTCATTATTTAATTTGCGCTTTGATCCAATAATGGTTGCATTCATTATTAAATTTGTACTGGGACTTTGCATATTTAATTTATATGAAAACATCAATTAGACTACCGGTTCAATAACTTTAGAATTTTGGAAAAGACTAAATGTTTCATTTCGAATGAGCAAAGATAACAGTTTATTAAAACATGAAAGCATCTAAATCAAATTAGTCTAAATGACGGTACAATAAATGTGTTTTCCAAAAATTAAAATAAAACGGCTGAAATGTCCCAATAAGCTTGTGAGCTTTCTTGCCATTTCCGATATGATGTATCTTTCACCGTAATTGGCGGTCGGCTCGAGAGTGGCAAGCACATAGCTGGCTGCCATATGGTAGTGGCTCCACCGTATCCTATCCACCAAGTGTCACTCGGTTCCAAAGCCAAATTAACTTCAAAACTAACAAAGTTGTTAAGCTTAGAAGATATACGATATTGGCGAAATAGGACATAGTGAATGCGAAAATAAACAAAATACTCACATTAATACTACACACACGTATATATTAAAGCACAAAATATATATACACATGGGCCCCTTAATAAGATACCAAGCACAACATTGTATTTAGTCTTTGGACGTAAAAACAATTTGATAACAGTACTCTTAATTATAGCACTAAATGTAGACAATATTATAACGGCCAAACATTATGCCTTTCTTTGGACCGACATAATGTTTGCATGTTAAAAAACTTTATTTGTCTCACATTTAGACTATAATTTACCTTATCTAGCGCTAAAATAATCGTCCTTTAGGCATTACTTTAGCATAGATATAGAAAGTTCATTTATTATAAAATTAATTTAATTAAATTACTTGAGAGGTTACTTTGGTAACATATTAATTTAAAAAATTAATTCTAAAATAAATAAACATATCAAACTTCATCATAATTGAATTAGGCGTTATGGAAATGTGATAATTCCGATTAGAAGTTATGAAAATAATAATGGTAATTCAATTAGACGTTGTAAATAATAATGGTAATTCAATTAGTAATTAATTAATTACTTTAATGAAAAGGCGTTATGAAAATAATAATAATGATAATCATGGCGTCGACCTTTGCACTCAAGCGGCATGCGCGTTTGGAGAATCGTCTTCAACCTTGCGGCGTTGACGTAGATAATAACTTTGGCCATGCCGATAACCGTGCGTCCGGCGTCGGATTTTCGACGATTCAAGGGAGTTTCGTCTCTTTGTGGGAACAAATCCACGGTGCCAATTTTGCGAGAAAAAAATTTCAGTTAGAGCATTCATGGGTTTAATTCCTAATATCTTGAGATTTTAACATGACAATCATCTGTCTCACTCAAGCAACCCAAAAACACATTGTGTCAAACCCATACATCGTTTCAACCAAAAAGCAGGTATTGAATTTTGCATAAATTGGAGTTCCCAAAATATATATATATTTCAAAAGCGGTATGATCAAATTAGCACCAAAATACTAACTTATTAATCAAATGATCAGTATGATCAGCTCTGATACCACTTGTTAGATTAAATACACAAGAATAAACACATAGATGTGATTTTTGTTACTGTTACACCAAATACAGAATAAAACCACATAACCCTAGAATCATGCATACTAATCAAAGATCAAATAAGCCAATATTGTAGAAGACATACACAGATCATTGCAATTAGGCAAATGCGATACTTAAGAAACTCTATAAGTGATATGGAGGCTAGGGTTTGTCTTAAGATTGTAAAAAACCTAAGCAATGATACGTTACCTACCAGTAATTTGCGGATAACGTCTTTGTGAGTTTTAAACCCGAGGGGACCAAGCTCAAGTACTTAATTTCCCATAATGTCATTGACCCATCAAAACAACATTAAGGGAAGCGAAGAGAGCTCACATTAATTTCATATTTTATAATTAATGAAAATAATTATATAATTATTTACGTGACACTGATCGGCTTGGGAATAGATCATTTAACTTTATTGGGTTCTTGAATAGGCAGCCTTGATCGTGTCGAAATTTATATTTGTCGGCGATAAAGAAATCCTAACGAACCGCAGTACAAAAAAAGGCTCCCACTAAAAACACTATGAATAAAATTGTTACCAAACGAGCTCTTAGTTGTACCAAACCACCTCTTAGTTCCATCAAAATCTCAAAGCTATGGGTTCCAACATTCTCATGGGAACGGAATTGTAGAGGAAATAACAAGGTTTGTAAAAGCATGAAATAATACATATTAATTATTGTATAAGAGTGTCAATGAGACCTACCTCAAGTAGTTAAGAGCTCAAACGGACATAGGCTAGAAAGGAGTCCAGGTCAAGTCCCAATAGAGACAAATTTGTGAAGAACAGTAAGAACATGCAAAGTAAGAAATATCTTTAAAAATTAAGAACGCCAAATGGGGTATGGCTAGGATGTGTTCATTATTTAAATAGAATTGTATCGAGATTGCGAATCGATCACCCAATTCCAATGGAAAGCATCTATGAGCAACCTCTCACACATAATTAAAGTTATCTTGAATCTCAATCAGATAATGAACTATGCATGCAACAAAAAAAACAACAACCTAGTGGGTAGTAGTTTAATGAATATATTTGTCTGTGCCTGTGCCACCAGCATGATTGATCAATGCTTGTGGGGGTATTAGTGAGTGAAGAAATCCACCATAAATAGGAAACCCCTCACTTCCTTTCTTCCCATTAATCCCAATTCTGAGTTTGGAGTAGTTTAATTCAGAGATTGAATGGAGTTTCATCTCCTTTCCCTTCTGTCCTCTTTCCTTGTGAGTCTTCACTTCCACCTTTTTCTTATCTGTATATGACAAGTAGACCCAATTAATGTTTTCTATTATATATATTTTTTTAGACCTTGACTGACATATATGGCATGAACTTGTGGCAGCTGGCGGTGGTGATGGTGGTCAGCCATGCTTATTCTCTACCTGCTGGTTGGCTTCCTAGATCTGCAACTTCTTCTTTTATTGGTTCATACTATTCATTTTGATTTATTTAGTTTAGTGGTATTGTTTTGAGATGATATATGTATTTATTTAATTATCATGTCATATTTACATGCATGATTATGATTCAACCTCATATATCACTCCTTGAAGTATGTTTCATGTGCTCATTTGAAAATACATGCAAAATTTTAAAAGATCTTATATATTCATCATTCTCAAGATTAACCCTTTCAATTCTACTTTCCATTGTTGAATCTACAACCACAACAAAAGATGGAAGTTCTACCCATTCTGGCAAGTCTATCTTCCGTGCTGGATACAACACTCTTTATGAAGACCCTCAAAAAGCATCAGAAAGTTCTATAAATGCTCACAAGGATGCTAGCTCTGTTGCTGGATATGATGCACTCTATGGCACCTCTAATTATGATGCAGTCTATGGAAACCCTCAAAAAGGAGAAAGTTCCATCAACACTCACAAGGATGCTAGCTCTGTTGCGGGATACAATGCAATCTATGGAAACCCTCGAAAAGTAGGAGAAAGTTCCATCAACACTCACAAGGATGCTAACTCTATTGCTGGATACATTGCATTCTATGGAAACCCTCGAAAAGTAGGAGAAATTTCCATCAACACTCACAAGGATGCTAGCTCTGTTGTTGGATACAATGCGGTCTATGGAAACCCTCGAAAAGTAGGAGAAAGTTCCATCCACACTCACAAGGTTGCTAGCTCTGTTGCTGGATATAATGTAGTGTATGGAACTTCTAATTATGATGCAGTCTACGGAAACCCTCAAAAAGAAGAAAGTTCCATCAACACTCACAAGGATGCTAGCTCTGTTGTTGGATATAATGCAGTCTATGGAATCTCTAATTATGATGCAGTCTATGGAAACCCTCAAAAAGGAGAAAGTTCCATCAATACTCACAAAGATGCTAGCTCTGCTGCTGGATATCATGCAGTCTATGGTACCTCTAATTATGATGCAGTCTATGGAAACCCTCAAAAAGGAAAAACATCCATCAACACTCACAAGGATGCTAGCTCTACTGCTGGATATCATGCAGTCTATGGTACCTCTAATTATGACGCAGTCTATGGAAACCCTCAAAAAGGAGAAAGTTCCATCAACACTCACAAGGATGCTAGCTCTGCTGCTGGATATCATTCAGTCTATGGTGGTACCTCTAATTATGATGCAGTCTATGGAAACCCTCAAAAAGGAGAAATCTCCATCAACACTCGCAAGGAAGCTAGCTCTGTTGCTGGATATACTGCAGTCTACGGGACCTCTCAAAAAACTGTAAGTTCTTATGACGGAGTGTATAGAAATTCTCAGAAAGCAGGAGGAAGTTCATATAATGCAGTTTATAGAACCCCTCAAAATGCAAGAGGAAGTTCTGTAAGCGCAGGCAAAAATAGTCCAAACACAGAACAAGCTGGACACCGAGATGGCGCCGGACTTAATGTGTTCTTGGAAAAGGACCTGCATCCCGGGACCAAAATGATGGTGCACTTCACAAAAACCTCAAGCGAAGCTCACTTCCTTCCCCGTCAAGTTGCGGAATCTATACCTTTTTCATCAAACAAGCTACCAGAAATTCTGAACCGGTTCTCGGTGAAAGATTACTCCGCAGAAGCTAAGATTATAGAGAATACAATAAAAGAATGCGAGAAGCCTGCCATAGAAGGAGAAGATAAGTACTGCGCGAGATCACTGGAGTCCCTAATTGATTTCAGCGCATCAAGGCTTGGGAAAAACATTCGAGTAATCCCAAATGTTGTGGAAGGGAAAATCCAGGAATATAAATTTGAAGATGGAGTGGAGATGGTTGGAGAGAAATCAGTGGTGTGCCACCAGCTGAACTACCCATATGCTATGGCTCTTTGCCATGTATTTCAAGAAACAAAGATTTACAAGGTTCCATTGGTGGGTGCTGATGGGATCAGAGTCAAAGCCCTAGCAGTTTGTCATGAGGACACCTCGACTTGGGCACCAGATGCTATGGCTTTTCAACTGCTCAAAGTTGAGCCAGGAACTTTGCCCATCTGCCATTTCCTTCCCAATGGTCATTTTGTCTGGATTCCAAAGTAGGATTAAACCCAATTTCTAGCTTGCAGGTTCATGTAATATATTGTGTGCTTTGAATAACTGCAAGGGTTATGGAATATGTCTTATGTGCAATAGTATTCAGTAATGAGTGACTAATCCTTGGTTTATTTTCCTTCCTTATGGTGCCACCCATTGTAGCTTAGTATGCATTTAGTACTTAAAGGAAATTTTTGGTTAAAAGAAGACATTAAATAACTCAAAATTTGTAAATCTAATATTTCTCATGTTTTTTCATGCTAACAAATCCCAACTTGTATTAATTCCTCATTTTCAAAATAGTGAATCAAACATTGAAATTGTACTTATATTGTTATACCAAAACCTCAAAGCACCTAGGAAATCATGGATGTTTGAATTTTTGTAACTTTTGCCTTCGAAAATACAGTTTATCATCTTCCAGAAATAATTTTCATTTTTCATCAATCAATTAGATGAATGATTTCTTCACTTATTAAGTTAATTAGTGACAGTGAATGATGATAAAAATTTGACGTGTTTGATGATAAGACCCACAAATCATTGTGGTTAATTTAAGTTATAAACTTGTTAGGAAAACCTAAATACAAACATATGAGTTAGTTAATAGGACAAAACTCAATTTGGTTGATCTTTAGGAGGGGATCATGTTCCAAAAATAATTATTTTTAAGCCATATTTTAAAAAAATCTAGCACCTTCCTTTCATCTACCACTTTTTTTTCATTCAATTTTCAACCTTATCCTCCTAATTAGATCCCTTGGGAATTTTTTTACTCGAAGTAAAATAGAGGAAATTTTGGTTTTCTTTTAAGTTACTTTTATATTTTAATGCTTTTAAAAGAGATTAGATGTCGATAAGACTTAGTTCAAGTGATTAAGAGCTAAGGCTAACATAGGAAGGGGATGGATCTATGGTTCGACTCTCGAACAAATTTGTGCAGAACATATTACTATAATGTAATGCAAAATGAATATATTTAAAAAAAAAAAAAAAAGATTAGATAAAGGTGGGGCAAGTAGGATTGTGTACAATTTAAATTTACTTGTCTTTCTCAAAAAAAAAATTTACTTGTCTGATTGTCATTAAAATTAGTAGAATGCTAACAAAAATCTTATAGATATCATAAATTATTTTTCATTTTTTCCCATCTTGAATATTAATCTTTCCAACTTCTTTGGGTAATGTTATAGCACGTAGGACCTCATCGTCGGCACAAGGAGGAGCATTGGCCGCCAACGAGCCTTGTGACGCCCCATTCCCGGGGGTCTCATTGACCACCGTCAACCTACGGAAACCTGTGTGTCTCATATCATGAGACTCATACATAAGTAAAAATGGCTACGTCATTATCGTCAATACTACGCAAAATGTATATTTTATACAAAATAAGTTAATTTACAATTTGTTTTGATTACAAATTATCCAAAATTGGGTCTTTTACCCAGATATTTACAAAAATACATAACAAGGCCACATATGGCCATTTCTTCGTCTCTAAGCCCTCGGATGCGTTTCATCCCCAGGTGAACCTTCAATACCATAAAAAAAAATTTCCCCTCGACAAGGTGAGCAATGCCCAGTAGTGGAATTATCCTACATGGGTTACTCCCCACCTAAATGCTCATGCAATGGCAAACCAAACATTCAAGCAAACATATGTGTTCCTACTCAAATGTCTACATGAAATGGATGAGAATGTAACTCACCCTTTCCCACTTCTCGAGCCCTGTTGACTCCACTCACGCATGCTAAGTAAAATTATTGAGAAAACCTTTGTTTTCAAAAAGTTTTGTTCTTGAAAACATAATACAGGAGTTTCTCGGTAAAATCTATTGGACAACCCTCAGGGGTGGTGTTGGATAACTTTCGAAAGCAGTCATGGGTCCTCCTCGAAAGTGAAGCGTTGGACAACTCTCAAGAACAATTCTTAGGAAAATCTTCTCATCGAATTCATTTGACAACCGTGTTTCATTTTCATGTCGTACATTCATCTATCTTGTTAGGTTCTTGACCCAGTGCGTAACATAAAATGCAATATGCCATTTCTCAATAATTCATGTTATTTATTCATAGTAAATGACACTAAGATTAGCTCACATGGGCTAATAAACAATCCAACAGTCCATCTTGTAGTTGCCCTAAACATCACACAAACAACACACATGTTATTCAATCATAGCAATAACATATCAACACATAAAGTCACACACAAACAGTCCACGATCAGTTTCGGGACTGTCCAAAACAACTCTAGGTTCTCACTGGTCTGAGTTTTGGAACCGAGATGAATGGCCATTCGACTCGAACATACTAGCAATTAAAATGGCTGCTTGCTTGGTAAAGCAGTAGGAGAAAGCCTGCATACCGGGAGTTGTGAAACTCCACAAAATTGGTACCCACGGCGTGGCCCTTGGCGTGGGCCAACTTCTCCTCTTGTTCCGACGGGCGACGGTCAGATCATCGAAATTACAGAGAGAAGGTAGACACTACTGCTGCAAAATCTCGTCTTTCTCGTTTGTTATCCCTCTTTTTCCTCTCATTAAACCAGTTGGGAGAGAACTTGGTCGAGAGGACTTGTCCTCTCATGCCAAGTGTCCATTTCTCATTGGACACCTTAGATTACCACATCCACTTATCTCTTCCCGTTGGATTCCTTCTAATGGCATGAAACCATTGTTTCCTATAGCCGCCCGAGCTCATATTTGACTAGCTGATGCGCCACGTGTCTCACCTTGAGCCATTCGAGTTGCGCCATGTGTCCACTTCCATCGTACATTGCCTTAGCGTGAAATTTCAATATCCTGGAGTCTGACGAAATTCGACATGGTAGCTAGATTTTGCGAGACGATTCCAACGGTGAAGTCCGTTTCATCATCCGAGATCTAGAAAATTTTTAGATTTTGATCGAAATTACCATTTTACCTTTTTTCAGAAAATTAGAATTTTCTTGGGTTTCTGAGCCTCGCCCTTGAGTCCGTTGGCCAAACTGACCAAGTGCATGACATATCGGTCGACCTCTTGACCTGACGGGGTGCTTCTCCCTCCTAGGAACCTATTGATGTGGTTTGTGATGCCATACTTCCACTGTTTTGGGAGTTTATGAGGATTTGTGTTATGGATCTAGGGTTTTTTCAAGGGTTATTTTGGGCTTGTGATTTTTCAGTGACAGTTTTGTGATTCTGTGGTGGAATTATGGTCATTTTCTATGCAGGAATCCCATCTTTCTAGTATTTTCGGATTTTTAGAGACTTGTTTGAGTTAGATCTACCCTTATAACTGACAAGAAACCCTCAAGTGGAGTTGTGTGTCATTATTGCCATAATCTAGGGCATGTACGCTAGGATTGTAGGAAGTTGCAGAATATAAATCAAAGGTTTCCATATGTTCATGAATCATTAAAGGGTGTCTCTACTCCTAGCACTATGCTTATCGAGTTGGGTAAACCTAACACATGCCTTTTTTTCTCTTCCTCCAATTGGGTCATTGACTTTGGAGCCACAGATCACATGACGGTAATTCTTGTTTATTTACTACGTTTCAGCCACACCTTTCTACCTTTGTTACCCTTGTAGATGGGTTAACATCTTGTGTCTTTAGGTCAAAGACAATTCATTCTACTCTTCTAATCACTTTGACCTATGTTCTGAATTTACCACAATTCTCTTTTAATTTAATTTCCGAGAGTAAACTCACTCATACACTTAATTGCAGTATCTCATTCTTTCCTGATTATTGTTTGATTCAAGATCTTTTGACGAAGCAGATTATTGGTAGAGAACACAAGTATGTGGGTCTCTACATCCTTGAAACGATAGAGATACCAAAGTCTGTTGCTTTTTTTGGACTTGTTACCACATTCAAATTACATAATTAAACTGTTTTCTTCTCTGGTTGAAAGTTATATCCTCGGTTTTCTAGCCTATCCTCACATTGAGTGGGTCATGTCAATATAAGCTTCATCATATTGCATTTGAGTCCTAGAGTCAATAATCGGAGCTTAGCTCCTTTTGAGTTGGTCCTGTTCGGATGTGGTAGGATCATGTCCCCCAGTTGTATCCTCGCTGGATTTGATATTTTGTTCACGATACGGCTGTGATGAATTCGCAAACAACTTGGTTATATTTAATGAAAAACCGTTTGAAGTTATTTTCTCACTTTCATGCCTTATGTGCTAAAATTCACACTCAATTTCATGTTTATGTTCAAAATCTGAGAAGTGATAATGCCAAAGAATATCTGTATGAACAATTTCAGTCATTCATGCTTCAAAATGACATCCTTCATCAAATATCTTGTATTGATACTCCTTCTCAAAATGGAGTTGCTGAAAAAAAAAATAGACACCTTAAAACCACTCGTGTTTTATTATTTCAAATGCACGTGCCCAAGCATTTCTAGGCCGATGTTGTTTCCACACCTTGTTTTTTTATTAAACGAATGCTTTCATCTGTCTTGAATTGTGCCACTTCGTTTCAAACCCTCTTTCCCCATAGATCTTTATTTTCCATTGATCCTTGGGTTATTTGGGTGTACTTGTTTTGTTTAGGATGTCCGTCCGCATGTGTCTAAACTCGATCCTAAGTCAATGAAGTGTATCTTCCTTGGTTATTCTCGAGTTCAGAAATTATATAGGTGTTATTGTCCTACTCTTCGCAGGTACCTGGTTTCTGCTGATGTCACATTTCTTGAGAATACTTCTTTTTCTCAAGACTCGATCCACACTAGTCAAGGGGAGGATGATGACTTACGTGTTTATACCCTTGCCTCACCAGCTCCTTCTTATGCTCCTCCTCTAAGAAAGTCTCCTATCACTCAGGTCTACACTCGGTGCTAACACCACCCAGTCTCGAGCTCTCCACCAGTTGTTTCGACATCAGTTCCAATTCTCAGTGATGATCTTCCTATTGCTCTTTGTAAAGGTAAATGTTAGTGTGCTCATCAAATTTCCTCATTTTGCTCTTATGACCACTTGTCATCACATTCTTATTCTTTTATTGCATCCTTGGACTCTATTTCATTGCCTAACAAGGTTTCTGAAGCCCTCGCTCACCCTGGTTGGCGTAGAGTTATGATAGAGAAGAGATGGATGTTTTGACTAACAATGGTACTTTGGACTTGGTTCGTTTACCTGCTGGGAAGAAAGCCAATGGTTGTCGTTGGGTGTTTATAGTAAAGGTTAATCTTGATGGATCAATTGCTCAGCTAAAAGCTCACCTTATTACCAAAGGGTATGCCTAGACTTATGGGGTGGATTATTCTGATACCTTCTCCCCGGTTGCTAAGTTAACTTCTATTCGGCTATTTATATCTCTAGCAGCAACTTGTGGCTAAGACCTCCACCAACTTGATATTAAAAATGATTTTCTTCATGAGGATCTTGCATAATAAGTTTATATGGAGCAACCTTTCGGATTTGTTGCTCGGGAGATAAGTAGAGTTTATCATCTCCGCAAATCATTATATGGCTTAAAACAGAGTCCACGTGCATGGTTTGGCAAATTTAGTAAAGTGGTTGAGAAATTTGGCCTACTGAAGAGCAAATCTGATCACTCTATCTTTTTGAGAAATTCTCAAGCAGGTATCATCTTGTTAGTTGTGTATGTTGATGATATTGTCATTACTGGAAATGATATGGTAGGTATATCTTCACTCAAGTCCTATCTTCATGGCCAATTCCACACAAAGGACTTGAGAATACTAAAATACTTTTTGGGTATTGAAGTTATGAGGAGCAAACGTGGCATTTTCTTATCTCAAAGGAAATATGTACTGGATCTATTGTTGGAAACATGAAAATTGGCAGCAAAGCCATGTCATTCCCCTATGGCACAAAGCCTACATCTTACTAGAGAAAGTAAATTGTTTGAAAACCCTGAGAGATATAGAAGGTTGGTTGGGAAGCTGAACTACCTTACAATAAAATGTATTGATATTGCATATTTTGTTAGTGTTGTAAGCCAGTACATGTCTTCTCCAACAGTTAATCATTGGGTAACTATAGAATAGATTTTATGTCACTTGAATGGAACCCCGGGACGTGGTATTTTTATACAGTAATCATGGGCATAATAAACTAAGTGTTTCACAGATGCTGATTAAGCAAGATCCAAGGAGGACATGAAGTCCACTTTAGGATAATGTGTATTTGTTGGAATGAATCTAGTCTCATGAAAGAGTAAGAAACAGAGTGTGTCTCTCAATCTAGTGCAAAGTCTGGATATAGAGCGATAACACAAACCGTATGTGAGATCGTGTGGCTTCATCAACTCTTGATAGAAGTCGGCATTAAGACATCAATCCCAGTAAGGCTGACTTTCATATTGTTTCTAATCCGGTATTCCATGAACGAACTAAGCATATTGAGATAGATTGTCATTTTGTTCGTGAAAAAATACAACTCGACTTGATTTCTACAAGATATGTGAAAACTAAAGAACAATTTGATGATATCTTCACAAAAGCCCTAAGTGGGGACCGGGGTTAGTTTTCTATATAACAAGATAGGCATGATTAATATATATGCTCCAACTTGAGGGGGAGTGTTGTAGCATATATAGCATAAATCAACTTTACATATAGAGTTGTAACCGATTATAAACTTGTTTTATAAAGTTGTAATCTATTAGGAAGGTTATATTGACTTTTGTATCTATATATATTTACAATTGATCAATGAAATTCACAAGGAACTATTTCCTCTGTTTTGTTTTCTACAAGTAACAAAATAGAAAATGAAGAAAGCTAAGAAAAAATAGAAAGTAGGGAGACAACCCAATGAATATTTTATAAAGGGTCTCATCATTTTAGTAAAAAAAAATATTCTATATTGTTATGGATGATTAATCACAAATTCTCATATTTTATAACATATCATCATCTTCTAATGATGTTAAAAATCTGATGAGTTTTGACGATAAGACCCATGCATTACATTTAAGCTACTACAAGATAAAAGTTAGTTATAGAAGAAAATATTAATTTGGTTTATATTTTTGGAGGGGATGATGATGTCCAAAAATAAAAAATAAAAAAAATAGTATCAAGATTCCAATAGATCACCCAATTCCAATGGAAAGCATCTGTCCGCTAGATAAAAGACGACGAACAACATCTCACATGCACACAATAGTTTCTTGAATTCGATAATAACGATGCAACAACAACAATAATAACAACAATAATCTCTCTTTATACATTATTAATCAAAGCTCGTGGGGGATAAACGAGAGAAGAAATCCACTATATATATATATGAAACCCATTCCTTCCGGTTACTACTTGTGAATTTGGAGTATAGAGTTTCAGAGTTTTAATGGGGTTTCATCTCCTTCCCCTTCTGTCCTCTTTCCTGGTGAGCTGTATTTGAAATGGAGTTAATTTATATATACATATTATACCTTGACTGATATATGGCATGAACTTTGTGACAGCTGGTGGTGGCGGTGGCGGCGGAGTTTGACCGGAAGTCGGCTTTGCCTAACACTCCGTTACCGAAAGCTATGCGGAATCTCTTAGTGCAGCCTGGTAGATTTCTTTTGCAACTTCCTCTTTTATTGCTTCATGTATACTAATCCTATCTGGGAGCTGTTACCAATTTGAATGAAAAAGCAAAAATAAATAAAAATAAAAGATAAATGGACTAGTTATTGAGGCCTGCCTCAGGTAGTAACACGGGGAGGGGACGTGTGAACAAAAAAGGCATATGGACTAGGCCACGGACCTAACCTTAGCCTAAATGCCCCCCTCAAAATTTTTTGCAAAAAAATTCTCACTTGTAACCAATTGGATTGGAACTCTCAACCTTAATTATGTCCCCTTGAATCAATAAAATCTTATATCACTAGGCTACCATTCCAAGTCTATCAATATATGCCCCTCTTGAACTAAATTTCTAGGTCTATCATTGGACTAGCCTAGACTTGACTCACGTGGTAAAGGGGAACGGGTCAACGAGAGGTCCCAAACTCGAGTTCTTATGAGAACAAAATACTACAAAATGTAATATTGTAAAGTGAATAGATGTAAAAAAAAAGGGACATATGGACTAATCCTTGAGGCCTGACTCAAATGATAAATCTTATACCACTAGGCTACCATTCTAAGTCTATCAATATATATCCCTCTTAAACTAAATTTCTGGGTCCATCACTGGACTAGCCCAAGCTTGACTCACGTGATAAAGGAGGACGAGTCAATGAAAGGTCCCAAACTCAAGTTCTTTTAAGAACAAAATACTACAAGATGTAATAGATGCCAAAAAAAAAACATATGGACTAGTCTTTGAGATCTGACTCAAGTGATAAAGGGAGATGGGTGAACGGGAGGTCCCAAGCTTAAGTCATTATAAGAACAAAATACTATAATGATGTAATTCAAAGTTGATAGATAATAATAATAATAATAATAATAATAATAATAATAATAATGGAGACATATGGACTATGGAGAATGGGAGCCGGCCTCCAAGTTGATGGCTTCAACCTTGGAAACTATTCATTTTGATTAATTTATTTAGTTTATTGGTATTGTTTTGAGATGTTATATGTATTCATTTAATTGTCATGTCATATTTACATGCATGGTTATGATTCAACCTCATATCTCACTCCTTAAAGTATGTTTCATGTGTTCATTCGAAAATATATGCAAAATGGGAAACGGATTTTATGTATTTTTGGATCAAAGCTAGTTCTTACATACTATTTTCTTATAATATAATTGCTAAAGTTGATTTGATTGCGTGTTACATTTCATTTATGTGTAGTTTTAATTATTTTTTTGAAGAATTCTTCTTTTTTCCGTTTCTTTTTTCCAAGGTTTTCGTCCAAATATAGATTTTGGTTGTAGATTTAGTGTTTGAAACAAGGAATTTGTTAAGTGATATTATAAAATTATATTCTTGAATGAATTAAAACTATTAATAGATTGATAAATTTAATTTAGGTGTAGAAAATCCATTTATTAAAGGGTTACTTTAGGATTCATGTCATTGATAGGTCATGTTGAAAATAACTAGATGTTTGGTTAAATTAATGCAAATTAAATTAACTTGATAAAATATTTTATATGACATTTAAAATAGAGAGTAATGTTTTTTTTTACAACTAAACATTTTTAAATAAAAAGTAGTAAAATGTATCTACAGGGACTCAAACCCGAGATCCCTCCAACGCTATACCATATGAGATATGCCCTATTTATTTAAATGTTTAACGCTCTATCACATAAGGTAGGCATGATGGACAATAGAGAATAACGTTAAGTAATAAGTAAAAATAATTCACATATTTTAAAGTCTACATCTTTATATATTTTGCTTTTGTATCTTTATTTGTCTAATTACCACTGTTAGGCTACAAACTTCATAATCACTCAACTTCCTTTATCTTAGTTCTAATTTATGAGGTTAAATATATCAATTAATTGAAATTAAGGTTTAAATTTATTTTATCAAATAACCTTAATATTTAAGGTAAAAGTTAAGCCACTAAGTTTAAAATTAATAATTTAAGTATAATTTAATTTAAGTAAAGTTGATTAAACCCTCAAAAAGAAGGAGGAAGTTCCATCAATGCTCAAAAAGAGGATGCTAACTCTGTTGCGGGATATAATGCAGTCTATGAAACCTCTAATTATAATAAAGTTTATGAAAACCCAAAAAAAGAAGGAGAAAGCTCAACTACGGGATATGATGCTGTCTATGGAACCGCTCCAAAAACAGGAGGAAATTCATATAATGCAGTTTACGGAACCCCTCGAAAAACAGAAGGAAGTTCATATGACGCAGTCTATGGAAGCGCTCGACATGCTGGTGAAAGCTCTGTCGATGAGAATCCTCAGAAAGCAGCAGGCGAAAGTAGCCCAGACCCGGGAGGAGACGATGGCTCCGCGCTTAATGTGTTCTTAGAAAAGGACATGCATCCAGGGACAAAAATGACCGTGATCTTCACAAAAACCTCTAATGCATCTCATTTCTTGCCCCGCCAAGTTGCTGAATCCATACCCTTTTCATCAAACAAGCTCCCAGAAATTCTGAACCGGTTCTCGGTGAAAGATAACTCCGCAGAAGCTAAGACAATAGAGAACACAATAAAAGAATGTGAGAAGCCGGCCATGAAAGGAGAAGACAAGTACTGTGCGAGATCACTAGAATCCCTTATAGATTTCAGTACGTCAAGGCTGGGAAAAACATTCGGGTAGTCCCGAATGCAGTGGAATCGGAAAACCAGGAGTATGAATTTGAAGAAGGAGTGGAGAAGCTTGGAGATAAGTCAGTAGTGTGCCACCAGCTGAACTACCCATATGCGGTGGCTCTTTGCCATGTATTTGAAGGGACGAAGATATACAAGGTTCCATTGGTGGGTGGTGATGGAAGTAGAGTTAAAGCTCTAACAGTTTGTCATGAGGACACTTCTGGTTTTGCCCAAGATGCTTTGGCTCTTCGCTTGCTCAATGTTAAGCCTGGAACTTTGCCCATCTGCCATTTCCTTCCCAATGGTCATTTTGTCTGGGTTCCAAAGTAGGGAGATATTTGTAGTTCTTGTAATATATTGTGTGCTTTGAATAATTGCAAGGGTTGAGGAGTATGGCGTATGTGTAGTTGTCAAGGGGAAATTATGTTTAGGTGCTCTAAGGGGAATATAATTAAAAAAGAGAACCCAAAACCTGCATGTATCAAAATTTGTGCATTTTGGGGAAAATAGTCCCTAGTAGATATCGGTAGAAAGACTTGAACCCAAATGTTGGCTTGTAGTTCTTGTAATATATTATGTGCTTTGAATAACTGCAAGGGGTTGAGGAATATGACCAATGTGTAATATTAAGGGGAAATTATGTTTAGGTTCCCTAAGGGAAACATAATTAAAAAAGAGAACTCAAAACCCTTGAACCCAAATGTTGGCTTGTAGTTCTTGTGATATATTGTGCTTTGAATAACTAGTTGCAAGGGGTTGAGGAATATCGGTAGAAAAACTTGAACCCAAATGTTGGCTTGTAGTTCTTGTAATATATTATGTGCTTTGAATAACCGCAAGGGGTTGAGGAACATGGCCAATTTGTAATATCAAGGGGAAATTATGTTTAGGTGCCCTAAGGGGAATATAATTAAAAAAGAGAACTCAAAACCTTCTTGTATCAAAATTGGTGCATTTTGGGAAAAATAATCCTTGTCTAATACGCCAAAGTAGATAGATATCGGGAGAAAGCCTTGAACCCAAATGTTGGCTTGTAGTTATTGTAATATACGGTGTGCTTTGAATAACTAGTTGCAAGGGGTTGAGGAATATGGCCTATGAGTAATATTAATAAGTAATGACTAATGAGTGACTCTCTCCTTGGTTTTTCTGCATGAGAAAAAATGTGCTTGGGTGTTATTATTTGTAAATAATGAGAAATGCAGAACCAAATGATAGGAAATCAATGTAACATGTACTCATTTAAAAAAAATTTAGTTTTTGTTCCAATGACAATTTTATTTCTAAAATGTCATTCAATGAAGGTAAAATTTCAGGTTTTCTGAGTTAGTAATAAAAGTTAAATATGGTAGTTAAAAGGCTCTTTAAGAGATAATAAAAGGGTATTTTAGGAATAAAGTTATCAACTAGAGCTTATCATCTTCAGTAATGAGGACATGGTATTCAGTAATGAGTGACTCTCTCCTTGGATTTTCTCCTCGGGAAAAAAAAAAGTGTTTTGGTGTTATTATTGGTAAAGAATGAGAAAATCAGAATCCAATAATAGGAAATAAATGTAACACGTACTCATTTAAAAAAAATTTCAGTTTTTGTTCCCATGACAATTTTATTTCTAAAATGCCCTTCAATGAAGGTTTTATTTAAGGTTTTCTAAGTTAGTAGTTAAAGTTCAATAAAATAGTTTTAATGTTCGTTAAGATTGTACCTTGGATATTACCCTATTAAAGGGTATTTTAGGAATAAAGCTAGTAACTAAAGTTGATCAGCTTCATCATCAAAATTTAAAAAATATATCATATTATTCTTTTTCATGGTCCCTCAAAATCTAGAACAAAATATTTTCGAACACAAATTTGAAAACATCCAAGAATCGAGGGAGCATTTCTTTATTATATAATGTGATAGTTACTAGTACTTGTCTAAACCCAATCTCTTTATAAAGTTTAAGTTTATTTTCTTAATTTGCTATTATATTATAGAGTGTGCAGTGGTGAAGCCACCTAGTGTCTAGGGGCATATACCCCTCAAATTTTTTTTGCAAAATTTTTTCTTTTATAGGCTGGTGGAGTCGAACCCAAAACCTAAGTTACACCCCTTAAAATTATAGAATCCTACACCAATATTCTATAGCATCCATTTGTTAAGATATGCCCCTCCCGAGGTTAAATCCTAGTGCCCTTCCGAAGCTTAAATCATGGCTCCATTATTGATAGTACGGGTACCTCTAGTGGTATCAGAGTCAAGTTCAGGCTTAATCATGTGGATGGAAGCCAAACAAAATGGTGTTGGTGAGCAATGAGCCCCCAGCAAGTAGGTGCTTCACGTAAGGCGTGTCACTACAAAAAAATTGGGAAATAGCAGCGCACTTTTAGCAGGGATCAAAAACTTTCATGACTAAAGATATGAGCACATTCATCTACAAATCACTTATTTGTCATAGGAATTTTCTCTACTAACCTTTAGTTGTTGAATTTGAGTCATACGTTACTATAAAAGAGCCTATAGTTGGAAAGAAATTAAAACCGTGGCTATATTGTGACCCGATGACGCGCCGTGGGTTTCCGCGGCTATATGTTTTTGCATATAACCACTTCCCCTGCGCCTTCATCTTGTCTCTGCTGCCAATTCTCTCCCTCTTTTTGTCTCAACTCTCTCTATCTCTTTAGAAATCTAGAAATCTAGAATTTTGCCCTCGACCTGTACTGATTTTGCCCTAATCTCAATGGGAGTGAGGATCTTCTCAAAAATCAAAATCCCTAATCTCCTCAAAGCTTCTGAATATGAGATTGGTGACTAGGGTTTCTCCGCTGGTTAATCTTTGAAATAACAAGTGAACCTCGAACTCTTGTTATCCTGCTTAGTTGACTCACTTCTCTCGATTGGCCACAGTAGTAGCTTTCTTTATGTGAATTGCGATAGATGATTTTCTTTCTCGATTTACAATTTGTGTTTTTGAGCATTCTGACTTGTGTTTCATAATGGAAGTTCCTTTTCATTCGTATGATCTAGGTGGGATTCTTAGGACGATACATACAAGCCCGTGGTTGCCGGAGTGCAGCCTCGATAGGCAAATTCTGAAAATGCAATCCATATGTTAGGTTTTTCAACATACCCTAACATATGGAAAAAAAAGAGTTATTTTTCTTAGCTTTCTATTTATTTTCTTTTTTCGCAGCTGAATTTCATGAAGTACATCTCGATCTTCGTCATTCTTCTCAAGAACAAATGAAACCATATGACATTCAGGGAGCTTATCTTAATTTTGGATAATTTGAAGCTAGATCCGCTATAAGTAACTTGGTTGCAATTTTGACTGATTTTGGAGAAATTTGGGAAGGATTTCTTCTTCAAAATAACTTGGTTATGTGCATTGATCATAAACTTCCATAAATAGAAGTTATAATTTGTGCTTGCCTAAGTAGGGTTAATGAGATAATTCATTTTGAAATATGATTAACGGGGGTACTTGTTTCACTACTAAGGATATTCATGAGGCGTGTTTTTCATGAGATCCCATGTTGTGAGCGCCCCGAAACCCGGGGGTGCAAATTGACTGCCGAGTCAGCCCGGCGGAAAACAGAGTGGATGTCGGGTTATCCGGCGCCGCTTCGAGAAATGGGCGGTCTCCTTTGTGCGGGGAGCTCTGCCCAGATACACATCACCTGCGTAAACACACGTCCACGATCCAGCAATCCACGTAGAGTAAAAAAGCGACCTCTTCGGGCCCATAATATTCTCATCTGTCAAACTATATCCAATAGTTTCAAGAGTTAATAAATTACTCTTATACAACATATATTAAAATTCTAGAATTCTAATACATGTATACGTGTAACCAGAAACCCACGGCTTAGGCCTTTCCTTTCTAGCGACCTCTATAATCACAGTCCCCTTTCCTTCGCTCCACTGTGCTGTAAATATAATATCCCTCTGACCGGGGGTGAGGCTAATGCTGATGGTGGAATCACCTGAGTGAAATTTACTCTCATTCAGTGCCTTTAATGCTCCAAAATAAGCACACATTCGAGCAAATACATTGATCCTACTTGAATGTCACCATGATCAACTCATACCACGAGTCCTCAGGCTCACATACACTGCTAGCCGTGCTGCTGAAAACATCTTTCAAAGCAATCTTGTTGTTTCGAGAAGCCCCATCACTAGAAGTATCGGTAAAAATGTGGGACTACCAAGAGGAGATGTGTTGGAGAACCTTAAAACGATCATGATTATCATCCAGAAATGATTTGTTGGGCCAGTCTCGACCCGTTCTCTGGAAATTCATCACATGAGAATTCGCTTAAAAATGTTTTTCGTTTTTCTTTCAATTTTTTCCATGTCATGCACTCACTAATTTCTAGGCTACGGTGCATATGAAATGCATTATGATGTCATTTCATTTCGGTTGTTCCATGGCGTGCGAAGTATATGATGTGCGTATTTCCTGTTATCTACAATCATGTATATAATTTACAATTCATTACAGAAAATTAGCTCACTTGGGCTAATTATCAAACACGAGCAATTCCACTTGAATCACTCGACCAAACACATATTTTCACAAAAATTATTTTGTGATCAACACTTTGAGAGCAGTAAAACCCTAGGTTCTTTGTTCTATAAAAAAAAAATTATGGGTTTCACTTTGTGAGCATTATTTCTAAACTTTATTAAAAATATGCATAATATATTTTACATAAATGCAAACTAGGAACCCATCGGCCAGGTAGTGGACGGTCTGACGTCATGGGTTACTCAAATCCAACACCTCGGTTCGAGCTTTTTGGGGCCAGATCAAGCCTCGGCCTCATTCGCATAAATGTTGTAAATACACTTAAGCGAAGAATAAAGCCAGTAGGGAGAAACCCACACTCTGGAGTTGAGTAAACTCCCATGTCGGTACCCACGCGAAGCCCTCTCCACGTAGAGTCGCTCTCCTTCTTGTCCCGAAGACCGCCGACGGTCGGATTGCGTATTACCTAGAAGTGCCTCTACTCTCTAAAAGCTCTCAAAAATGACTCTTGGAAATAAAACACACTCCCACATTTGTTTGAGTGGAGAAGAAGGGTCATGTTCTCTATATTTTGTCTTTTAGTCGCCAAACAATTTAATAATCATGGAAATTTTGTCTCCTTTCACAGGTTTTGACATTAAACAGCACTCTTGAGCGATCCATTTCACTATTCTCATAAGTACACTTATAT
The DNA here is from genome assembly GCA_016808115.1 of Tetrastigma voinierianum. Classification (NCBI taxonomy): domain Eukaryota; kingdom Viridiplantae; phylum Streptophyta; class Magnoliopsida; order Vitales; family Vitaceae; genus Tetrastigma; species Tetrastigma voinierianum. Next base: position 59,282 of record JAEQBH010002975.1, on the reverse strand, counting down.
GCACGCTGAGTACATATTGTCCTCTGACTTTCGTTGCAACGAAAATCATTTCAACACCGGCTGCGATGCCTCGAAAAGCGTTGACTCGTATCACGAATTGATGAAATTTGCGTGCTATTTAGATTCGCGAAGGCGATTCCAACGGTGAAATCCGTTTCTTCCATGAGATCTGAAAGTGGGATTTTAACGAAATTACAATTTTGTAATCGAAATTATTATTTTGCCCTTATTCCATAAATTGGAATTTCTCGGGTCTTACATTCTCCCCTCCTTAAAAGGAATTTCATCCCGAAATTCAGAACAATCACCATCACTCACATGCATATGCAACGTGCACTCTACCATGCATGTAAACAGTCATTTAAATCTTAAACAACTAAACCGCGTGCTGTCCTAAGCGAGAAGGATAGGTGGCCCGCGTGTGTCCTCGCTCCAAACGTTGACTCTTCCACTCCTTAGTACATGCGCACTCTCACTAGCCTCACGGATCTTGTATAGGCACGATCACGACTATCGACAATGCTGTGATTACTCTCTGAAGGTCTCATGGTGTCAACTCAGTTTGTCTACAAATCTTTATAAGTTTGGATGCCGGGTATATTTACGGAGCATGGAAGCGTAAATATGTGGACCTTTGACCTCTTTGGGTAACGCATGGCGATCTGTAATGTGGTGCCTACTCTCGAGTATCAGAAGGTAAACAACCTTGATAACTCCGCCAGACTGACCTCCTCTCTTAGGCATCACCTTCGAAGGCGTGATCCCCATTACTCGAACTCTAGGGTCGGCGTCGCACATCGCATAGCCCTTCTGCGGCTCTGGCGTGAGAGGCAGCTATCGATATCGAAGCTCACAGCCACCAGGGAGGTGTCTACAATCAGATGAGGCCGTGATGGAACTCTCTTACCACGGTCCAACATAACGATAATCTCATGGCCTTCATACAATGCCTCATACGGTGCCATTTGTACACTCGCACGATAAGCTGTTCTTTGTCGGCGAATTCAGCAGGGGAAATTAATCCTCTACCCTTATGATCCGGGACCAGCGTGGCACGTGTCTCCCCAATACCGTATGTAATCCATATAACACGTAACCACTACACAACCCTTGCTTGGTGTGTGGCTAACCTCTCAAGGTCACGATCATGATCAATGGATGATCGTCCCCAGTCCATGTCATGGATAATCCATTCTGGGAGCCCATGCGGGCTAATGACACTTGATCTGATTTCGAAGGGTTTTGAATCTCGAGTCACTCCGGAAACCACATCACTTTCATTCTAGATCGTGATAACTGACCATGTGTTTTCATCTCATTAAATAAAACCATCGCTCGACTCACAAATTCTGCGTGATAACCATGTCAGTGTGTTTTCATCTCGGTCCTCAGGCTCCTATCACTGACTCTAAGTGCGCGTGATAACGGCCGTGTGTTTTCATCTCTCGGGCGACCGCCAGCTTTTCGGCTTATCTTTGCGAGCCTCTTTCGTTCACCACGAAATTCGGATATCTCACGGGTCTACCCACGAGAAATTGGATAACTCTGGATCTCACACCCACCACGAAATTGGATTCTCCGGTCTCTTACACCCACCGATTGGTTCTGAGATCTCTACACCACAAAGAAATTTGAGATCTCCCCGGTCTCACCACATCCATCTGAAATTGGGATATCTCCGGTCTCTTACACCCACCACGAAGTCGGGATCTCTCCCCGGGTCTCTGCACCTACGAAGTCGGGATACCTCCACGGTCTCTCTTACACCCATCTGAAATTGGGATCTCTCTCACAGGGTCTCTTACACGCCTCTGAGACCTTTCGGACCTCTGCGGGTCTCCTTCACCTGACTTTCAGACTCACCTTGGGGGTTAACGGCCCTTACCGCTTTGCCGGCTGCTAATTTCTCTTCGTTTCAGTTCTAAACTATAGGTCTTTATGGGCGTAATCCATAGACAACTCGATCCACACTCACGAGTGGTGAATGAACTCTAGTGCCGTGCCCCAGGCTCGGTAGCGATGTCTCGGCTGCTCTGCATAATAATGCCAAAGCTGTGACACCCAATCGGGGTCCACCATGAAGCCGGAAATCTGGAATCTCTCACTCATAATCTCGACTGTCGAGTCGACTCTCACCACATCCTAGGGAAGAACTGTCCCATACATGGTTTCTCTGAGGCCTTAACCTCTAAGTCCAAATCCATCACACAGTGCTGAGTGTGAATATGATCATCCAATTTAAAAACGCTACTCAGTCAACAGTCTGAGAGTATAAAGCGTACCATATCAGTTGCTTTGTGTGCTGAGTATCTGCACCATGAGACCTGCCTCTAGAGACCGATCTCGCCTCATATGCGGTGTGGAGGGAAATAACATATGGTCGCCTGCTGACTGAAGTCCCGACTGTGAGTCTGTGCTGACCACCACAGGCCACCCTGCGCTCCTCTGGCCCGCTGTCTTTGCAGAAGGTCTTTCGTGCTCTTACCTCGGCGACCCAGTTCCTCGACCGTCTTTAGGGTGTGGAGAATGGGCGTACTCTCTCTTGTTCTACATTCTTGGGATTCTTGTCTGATACTGGGATCCATGTACAGGCGATCAAAGTCTCTGTACGGTGTGTTGAAGTAACATATCCTCTGTCACGGGTATTAGATGCCCGATCATGCAGTCTGGCTTCGTGCGAAGCTGAGGTCTTCTGCCTCTTCCGGCGAACTAGAAGAGAGGCTAAATCCTCCCTCTTGCTACCCGACACTCACATCCGGTGCTCAGGTGCATCCCTCGATTTCTCTCCGCAGGTGAAATTAAATCTCTGACCATGTGGAGTCCATATCCGTGAGCGAAGTCCTTTCTGATCTGCCGAGATAGACTGACTTGACCATTCTCGAATCTCACAACCTTGGCGTAATCGTGTACGTAGTCATTAGCAAAGCGAGTGCTCTGGCCAGATCCTAGCCACATAGTCCATCCACGATCCTTAAGCCCACACTGCCCATTTCACAGGAACTCTAAGCCTTCATGCCTCGCGGTCTGGAAAATGCCTTACCCGTGAGCAGCTCCTGAAACTCTGCCCCGAAATCATAACCTCTAAGTCTCACGGAAGTCTAACCCATCTCCACCATGCACAGGCCTAGCCTCTCATTTGGAATACGGCTAACTTTGATCTGGTCGTATAGGAGGTGATCTCCCGAGCCTCAGTGCGTTCTCGTCTTGCATAAACCCCGATAATTGCCACCCGTGAGGTCCTCCCCGATGAATGTCGGAGGTGGTGCGCTCTGCATCTGCAGGTTTTCTAGGACCTCACGACTACACTATGTTAGCACAGGCGATGCGTATTTATAGCACCTCAGCCTCTGAGGCTGTCGATCAAATGTCGTATTTGATCAAATATCGTGTCATTTGGTACCAGTGAATCTCTGCGTCTGTCCTCTACTATTATCTACACAATTCTTATAAGCGATTAAATCTCAATCTGATATCTTTAAAGGCATAAACACGACCCAGAGACACTAATCATACAAAAAACAGTGTATATATTAAGTTCTGCATTTATGAAAGCAATGTAGGACAATTTATCTACAATTTAAATCATTTTGATCCACCAAAAATTTTATTTTTTGAAATTTTTATTTTTTTTTCAAAAATTTTGTCTAATTTTATTTTTTTTTAAATTTGAAATTCTTGTTCACAGTTGGCCAGGTCACGTTCGCATTCCTGGATTCACGCAGTTCTTGTTCATGGATCTTTGTTCACGGATTACTATTCACGGTTTCTTGTTCATGTGGATTACCCCATTGCGTCACAATACAAAATTGTATTGCAACGCAAATTTCTGCAATACAATCCCTCTGCCAATCTGATGTAGCCTTCAGGCTGCAATACAGTGCATGATGCGGCTCAGCCTCTGTTATTCTGTCCTGATCTCTTGGCTAACTTGACCTCTTGCAATCTGACTACTCATATTGCAATGATCTGCGGCCCATTCCTTCTCTGCTTGTCCTGATATGAGTGTATTGCAATACACTTTCAACCCTCGAAGCCTTCTCTCTGTGATACAAAATGGTATTGCAATACAAATTTTTCACTTTACAATTTTTTCCGACCCTCTCTCTTTTATTACAATTGCAAGGCTTGTATCTAAATTCCCACAAAACAGACAGAGCGTAGTAACGATTCTACTGCATCAATTTTTTTTTTTTCATTCTAAATATATATATATATATATATATATATATATATTTCAATATTTCAATGACAAAAAATCACTAAAAATCATTTTTTTCATTTTCTTGGACACTCAAATAAATTTATAAAAATTTATTTTACCCCATTTTCTTCAATTTTACTAGTAAAATCTTAGAAAATTATTTTCTCCTCCTCATAAGCAAATAAATTTATAAGAATTTATTTTCTTTGCTAAATTTCTTCTCATTTTCCAACAACTTTAACAAATTTAGTAAGAGTTATTTATTTAATTTTCTTCGGTTCTGCTTGTAAAACCTTAAAAATTAATTTTCTTCACCTCTAAACCAAAATAAATTTATAAAATTTATTTTATTTATTTTCTTTTATTACGGACCATGTTGTTCAAAAAATTTCTCAAAACCTCATGATCCAACACTAAACCTAGTGTTCAACCTCAAATTTATTAAAATTTTATTTCATTATCCAATAACCAAATAAATTGATTCAAATTTATTTTATTTCTCCTTGTTGTTCAGTTTTTACACACTGTAAAAACTTCTAAAAATTTCTAACATCACTTGTTTCCTATGTACTAATCACTAGCACACAAACAAACATAACACATATAACATAGTATACACATCATTCATCAAACGTTCGCATGTTCGCATCATTTATCAAACAATCACCTAAAACACATGCATGTAGTGTCCTAGTTTTATCGCGTGATTTCCTAGGTAATCTCATACCTACCTTATCCGTCGAACCACACCTAGTGGTGATGGATACCCCGAGCAGAGCTCCTAGGTATTAGTATGCCTAAGCTGATGCGGTATGGCTGAAGGCCGGGGTCCGTTGACTGCATTGGCCGCGGAAAACAAGTGGATGTCGGGTTATCAGCGCCACTTGAGTCGGGCGGAGAGTCTCCTTTGTACGGGAGCTGCCCAGATCACGTCAGCACTGCGTAAGCACTTGTCGATCAACAATCGCATAAGTAAAAACGACTCTTGGGCCCGTAATACAATACTCATCCTGATATATCCAAACTATATCCAATAGTTTCAAGAGTTAATACGTTACTCTTATGCAACATATATTAAAATTCTATAATTCTAATACATGTATCTGATGTAACTGCAAAGAAGCCACGGCAGGCTTTCTTCTAAAAGCGACCTCATGTGATGCGGAATCTGCTCGCTCGCTCCACATTACTGCAAATATAATATCCCTCGACAGGGTGAGCTAATGCTCAGTAGTGGAATCACCCTGAGTGGGCTACTCTCCACCTAAGTGTATATGCAATGCTCCAAAATAAACACACATTCAAGCAAATACGTGATCCTACTTGAATGTCTACATGATCAACTCATACCACGAGTCCTCACAGGCTTCCTCACACTGCTAAGTAAGTGTGAGAAAGCTTGTCTTTTGAAACAATACTTGTTGTTTTGAAACTATACTACCCGAAATATCGGTAAAAATATGGGAGGGTTACCCTCAGGCGAATGTGTTGGAGAACCTTCCGAAACAGTCATGATCCTCATCCGAAATGATTTGTTGGACCGTCTCCCAACCCCATTCTCTGGAAATTCATCCTGTGAAATTCCTTTCAAAAATGTTTTTGTTTTTCTTTCAATTTTTCCATGTCATGCACTCACCTAATTTCTAGGCTACCCGGTGCATATAGAGTGCATTATGATGCCATTTGGTTGATTGTCAGCATCACCCAGTATATGTCATTGCATATATTCACATAATTTAAATCACACAATCATGTCATGTAATTCCCTGATTCATTATACAGAAAATTGACTCACTTGGGCTAATTATCAAACCTGAGCAATTCCACTTGAATCCTTTCGACCAAACACATATTTTCCTGAAAAAATTATTTTGTGATCCTTTGTTCGAGAACGATGAAACCACAGAGTTCTTGTTCCTATAAAGCTACAAATTATCGGTTCACTTTGTGAACCGTGACTCTCAGTAGGTCGGACCTCATACACATCAAAGCATACATTTTTACATAAATGCACAAACTAGGAACTCATATCAGCCCGTGGGCTGATCCTGGGTTGTCCACATGAGTTTCAAATCAACACCTCGGTTCCCGAGCTTTGGAGCAGATCCAGTACCTGCGACCTCATTCAGCTCAAACATTGTAAATACACTTAAACGAAGAATAAAACCAGTAGGGAGAGCCCCACCTCTCGGAGTTTGAGGTAAACTCCATGTCGGTACTTACGCTTGAAGCCCTCCTCGTAGGCGCTCTCCTTGTCAGAAGGCCGGGTCGACGGTCGGATCGCCCGTACTTCTAGAGAGAAGTGCCCTCTCTCTCTAAAAAGCTCTCAAAAATGGCTACTGGAAATAAAAACCTGCTCCCCACGTTTTTTTGGCTTTGTTTTAATTGGAGAAGAAGGGTCATGTTCTCTATTTTGTCTTTTAGTCGTAAACAATTTATAATGCCAATTTGTCTCTCTTTTCCCGGTTTGACATTCTCGGCACTATTTCGGCGTTCATTTTCCTGTTCTCTACTCCTTACCACTTATGGTACATGAGTACGTGTCATATATGACTTCGTCGCAATCATTTTACGGCACGAACTCGATGCCTCTCGAAAAGCGTCTTGAACTCAGAAATGTGCGAATTGACGAAATTTTACGTGCTAGCTAGATTTCGCGAGACGATTCCAATGATGAAATTCATTTCTTCATCTGAGATCTAGAGAATTAATTCCGGATTTTTAACGAAATTACAATTTTGTAATCGAGATTACGATTTTGCCCTTATTCCAGAAATTAGAATTTCTTGGGTCTTACACATGTCCTGAGAAGCAATGCAATCCTGTATTTCTCAGTGAGTATTGTCGTTATGGCAGTATGTGTTGTCTTTTGATCAATATATTGTTGCTTTTTATCGATAAAAAAAAAGCATGGAATAGTCGTTGGTGGGTCAATGACCTTTTCTTTTTTTTTTTCTTTTGTTTATTCCTTACTTGTTCTGACTTATTAAATACTTATTATGCTTTCTGACTTTTGAAACCCTGATAAATTGCATTTATTTGTCATTAGACTATAATCGGCATCTATAAGTGAAAGCATTACACTTTCCTTGTTTGAGTGTGGGCTAATTTCCTTCTTGTAGTTGATTAGTTTGATATTCATTACAATTCAATTATGTATTATTTCATTTTCAATCAATTATTATCCTACTCACTTGCACACCATTGCTAATTTCATAACTGTTACAAGCACAAGAGTCAAGACCAAATGATTGAAAATTGATAGGATGAAGCATCTAGCTTGAAGATACTTCAATCCTTTGCTCCCTTTATCTATTTATAGCCCTGCAATTTGCTTGAATCTCTCCTGCGTTGCCAGTTACAACGTTTAGTTGCCTCATGTTCTAATTCTGCGGTAGCAAATTTGAGGTGCACTTGGAAAGCAGCGAGATTCACTTAGTTTTGCCTTGCTTGGTTTGCATTCTTTGTGCTCTATTAGGAGACTTTGATGCGTGTGAACAAACCTCTGTTTCTTAAATACATCAACCTTAGTAGTCCTCGTGCCTTGATGCTCGAGGCTAGGCGTTCTTGAACCAGGTTTCGGGTTTATGCTCTCTTGTGGGCATAGTGTCTTCAACTGGTGCATAGTAGAAGGAATGGTCATTGAAGTCCTTGGATAGGTATTTTTCGTAAGATAGTATTGCAGCTTGAGGGCAAAATATAAACGTGTTAAGTCCGTTTAAGCGACAAAATGGAACATATTCATTTTTCATTAAATGCATATTCTTCCATCCATGAGAATTAAGAATAGCAACAATGAATTTCAATTGAGTCCTTGCAAATCAGAGACATCTTCCTACTCTGGATAAGTGGGAATAAAAAGAGGCCAGGTTTAGGAGAGCTCACCACAGAAGCCAGTAATGTAAAGTGGGAATAATATGTGTTTGATTATTTTCCCCGCTAATTATGGTAGCTGCATGTTTGGTTATTTTGGTGTCTGGTTTTCGTCTTTACCAACTTTCACAGATCATCCATGTTATCGAATCAATCTAATACCATGAAATCTTTGTCATATCCGGCCATTGGACGAAAGAAGCCATGAAGCTTTACTTTCTTGAGTCTGATGGTGGCTGCTTGAACATTATGAACTATAGCATATCTGAGTCAAGGATACTTATTACTTCAGTCTCTCTGTTAATGTTGTTTACATATTAAAACAATTGCAAAGCTTGATTAAAATAGAGTTTTAGGTGGTGTTTCTTATTTATTTAGCCATCCCATTTTATTTTTATTTTGTCTTTCGAGGTTAAGGCAAAGGGAACTTTGATGAAAATGGTTCTTGATTAGTTAGATTTGACAAGAGGAAGATGATCTTGGTGGTCGTTACGGGAGCATTGTTGAGTGGCATTGTGATCATAAACCAGATTGGACATTAATGTTTCATACACCCTGGCGATCCACATGAGCAAATTTACAAGTAATCCTGTTCTGTAGAAATATGCAGCACAAGGTGGCCCCGAGTTCTTCTTCATTGTAAACATCCAGATGGATTCTGCCATCTGATTAATTTTCTCTTCTCCCACTTCCCACTCTCCCTTTCCACGCTAATATTGATAAGAACCAAGATGTTTTACTACAAATATTTGCCATGGTGAGTTCTGGGTTCAACTGACATATAAGTAGGTAACCTACTTTCATATACATAAAAAGAAAATATTTTACGCCTAATCATGCATGAAAGCTACTATAATGAATGTGGATTATGTTGTTGAGATGATGATCAGGTTGGAACACATAAAAATTTCTTCTATCTATTTGGTCTACCAACACTAACCAAGTTGCATCTCTCATTCTTGCAGCTGCATTAGCAACCTTCTCTTAGTTTATCCCATCAGTGAAGCCAGTTCGACTATGGTGTTAGCATCTTCCCATTCTCACCTTGATCTAGTTTCGATCTTGAAATTATCAGCGTGGAAAAATTAATCTTTGGACATGGGTAGGCGACTAGGTTGTTTAAGTAAAATTTGAACTTCGGTTTCTATGAAACTCGCTAATTCTGTAAATTCTCTAGGCTAGTTTTGCCATGAGAAAATTTAATCTTTGAGCATAAGAAGAAGAAAATTTAATATGTTCCTATGTTTTTTCAAGCGGTAAACTACATAGATTTTTTTTTTCTCCTCCCATAGTCTTTGATGTATAAGATGAAGAAAAGGATTCAATATTTCCTTTATCTAATGTTCAAGTTCAATCTTGCAAAGTTGTTATTAATCCAAAAAAGCAAAAATATTTAGCTCTATTGGGAAGCTAGCGCTAAAGCAGTCCTATGGCCGCGACCAACCTTAAACCGTGGCTATAAAGCATCCTATGGCGGCAGTCAGCCCCAAACCACGGATATAGAGCATCCTATAGCCGCGGCCAAACTAAAAAATGCAGCTATAGAGCAATCTTATAGCCTTAGTCAGCCTTAGACCGCAACTATAGACTATGCTTGTGGAAATATAGCCTCTGGTGAGATCCTGCCCATGACATGACTATAGCTCCGACATTTTTGAGTACGCCCACCCAAGCATTTCGGCGTCTATACCATGGTGACACCATCTGTGCCGCATCATGCCGCGGTTTGTTTTATTTAGGCTAAATGCTATGGCATTTGCATTACATTTGCTGGGTCGACCGCGGCCATAGCCTCCCATTCTTGTAGTGTGTGCCTAAACGCAATGAATGAAGTCCTAGTTTGAGGGAAGGTTCGATGGAACTTTATTCGAGGGATTGTTAGGTGAAATCTCACAATATCCCTCATCGATTAGGAATGGAAAGTCTTATGAGTATATAAGCATGGATATCATCCAATTGGTATGAGGCCTTTTAGATGATAAGAACAAAAACAAAATCATGAGGGCTTAAGCCCAAAGTTGACAATATCATACCAATGTGGATAGAGATGAATCCATGACGTTTCCCAACACCTCTTTTCCTTCAAGCAAAGAGAAGTGATTTTTTTGCTATTCTTGGCCTGATATCACCCCTATACACCTCTTTCCATCACTTTCTTCCTCAATAAAGCGGTTATTCCACAAGATCTACGTTTTAATTTGTTTTTTCATGTTTTAGTCGTTGTCTTGGTACGATGTGTGGTTATCGTTGTCTTGATATAGCGTGTGGTTGTCGTCGTCTTTGTAAGACATTTGTTTATCATCGTCGTGGTGCTGCAGTTATTTGTGTGAGGTGATTCAGATGAGCAAAGTATAAATATCCGATCAACGATAAGAAATCAAATCAATGGTCTACAAAACTAAAATCATAGGTATTCTAGTCGCAATAGTAATATCAAATACGTAGGTTCAACTATCAAATGTATAAGCTTTTGAGCCAATTCATTATCTTGTGCTGGATGTTATTTCGTGCTTTATGGTTTGCGATTTTTGATTTTATGTTTCTAGCGATATTATTGGTTAGACCCAATGGGTGTTTTCTTCTTGAAGCGTACGTGATATGGTTGTTGAGGCGCTGCGTTGAGGCGTAGGCGCGGCTTCAGTGCCTCGCTTAAGCTCAGGCCCGCTTCAAAGGCGTTGTTTAGGCCTGTAGGCGCACGCCTTCCACCAGTCTGGGCTGCGAAAAGCGCGCTTCTCGATTTCTCGTCTTCTTCATATCACTACAAGAAAATCACAGCTTTGCAACGGATTTTTCCAATTTCAAATCGTACAAACCCGCCAAAATCGACACGATTCTCTTTATATGGATTTGCAAAAACGATTCATTATAAAAACGATAATTTTGTACTCGTTGGCATTCGATTTGTAGAGACCAGCAGTTTACAGCGAATTATGCGATTGTTATGTTGCAGCGGATTTCACATCAGATTTGCTAATTAAGTGCTAAATCCTATGATAAAAGACAATGAATAAGCTAAAGTTTTCGCAATTCCGTTGCAAATTTTCAACATATCAATAACCGTTTTATTACAAGAACATTGCAATTTATGTTGCAATTTCGTTGCAACGTTGCAACAGATTTGCAACCACTATAACTCGTTGCAAAATATGTCATTGCAATTTCATTGCAAATTTCTCAACAGCATTGCAACGAATATTTCTTCCTAAACCTTACTTAATTGCAACAAAATATCCATTGCAAAATCCATTGTGATTTTTTTTTTCAATTTTCATTAATTTTTGTTAAATTTGTAATTTCCAAAATTCCCTATACCAACTTCAAAATTTTTTGTACCAATTTCAAAATTTTCTGTACCATAATAAAAAATACAACACAAAATTTTTTTGATAGCTAATAGTTTATAGTTTCATGTACCATATTCAACTACAATTTAAGTTTATAGTTCCTTTGTGCAATAGTTTAATAGTTAAAATGTCTAACAATCAAGACTATGATCAGTAAAAGGTACATCTGACTGTGGAGCAATGGATGGTGGAATAGGTAGACCCCTAATAAGCTCTTAAATCTATGCATGAAAAGTTATAGTGAGACTCTGCACAGTCTGTAAATGCTCCCTCTGCTGCTGCATCATTTGCTCATGCATCACTCGTCTCCTTTTCCAAGGCCTCATTCGACTATCGTCTTACGCCTGTGTCTAAGATTCTTGGACTGGTTGACTAGTTGAAGGCATATTGATAGAACTGGATGATGCCTAAGATCATAAGCATAAAGATCCCATCGATCCAAGGCCATATACTCATTTCTTCTTGACTCCCCCAACCTCATCTAGATAGATTTGAGTTGCATCGACTGATTGAGATGAAGATGCATCCTCTCTTACAACTGCAGTCTCAGCCTCATACCTTTCAACTACACGATCTTAAAATATATAAACATTAGTAATATATTTTCTATGAACTAAAGAAATGCAAGCAAATTGACTAAAAGTTTGCACCCATAGATCTCCTGAGACTTAGATCCAATAAGGCGATTATCTACCTTCCTCTTATGAGTTTGTTCTAGAAGCTCATGTGGAAGAGGCGGACGTTTTAACTTAGCCACCTAAAATTGAAAAGTATCATATATTAAAACAAGTAGTTAAAAAAATAAAATAAAATCCAAATTTTTATCAATATATGTACCAAACGTTTAACATGCTCCTTATGATATAAGGAACCACCGGTATGGCGCGAAGGTCCTACGCCCTCACCTCCAATCTCACTCATCCTATCATAGATCCTTGGGCAGACCTTTTCTAAAATTCTGGTGACTGCTAATAACGTTGCCAAGATTCCTAAATACTCTCTGAGATGAAACTCGATTGTTGGCTATGATCCTTCCATCGACTAACATCATTGTTGTAACGTCGTGAAGCCTTCTTATGTCATGTAACCTTAACTAAAGCATCTAGTGAAGGATCTCACTGATAATGTGACGCCCCGACCTCAGGGGTCCGTTGACAATCCGTCAACTTGCGGAATACACGTAGCCATTGAGTGTCTTAATGCCACAAAATGAGTGTCTCTCTATTCGAGACTCAAACATGAGTAAAAATGGCCTCGTCGGGCTCATACATCCATACTCACCAAAATATAATCAACTATATTACAAGTTTCAAGTGTTAATTACACTCTTTGATGAGTATCTTAAATACTCATTTTATCCCTATGCTTTAGTTAGTTTTTCTAGTGTTTTTATATTAAATAAGTGCCCTAATGCTCTAAAAGTTCATACTTATGGTCAGGTCATCCATTTGGTGGAATTGTGCAAAAATTGGTGGAAAAACTGCTACAGAAGCAGCTACTATATTTTGACATTTTTAGATATCATATGAGCTCAAATTGAATCAATATTTATATTTATGGATTCTAAATTTCAAGAGCTTTCCAGGGATACCAAGAACACCAAAATTGGAGTTCGAACAAAGAAGTTATGCAAGTTCCAAGCCTTGAAGAAAATTAGCAAACATTGCAGCACCTTCAGCAGGAGAGGCTACTGAATTTTGATGTTTTCAGACATCATATGAGCTCCTATTGCATCAATATATATATGGATGGATTCTAAACTTCAAGATCTTTCCAACGGTACCAAGAACACCCAAATCAGAGTTTGGATGACAAAGTTATGGCCTTACGAAGTTGGAGGCCTTGGGGGTAGGCAATGTCGCGACGTCGGAACCAACATCGGCGTTGCGGCGAACATACCGGCGTCCGCGACGTTGCTGCATGGCGTCGTGACATTCGGGGTTAGTTTTGGGTGGATTTTTAGCCCCATTTGAGTCCATAATTGAGGTTTAAATCCTCAAGCAGGAATCGAGCGAGGAGAGTTTGTGATAGATTTTGGAGCTTTTTGAAAGGGAGAAGCCCTCTCTTAGGGTGGAAACACCCTAGGGCACATATCTTGAAGGGGAAAGCCTTGAAGAAGAAGAAGATTGAAGAAAAGGAGATGGGGCTTTCACTCAAAATGGTTTATTCTCATCCTCTTTCTTTGTTTCTCTCTTTTTTGATGCTTTTCTTTGACTTAGAGATGTTCTAGATTTATTTCTAGGTTTTTATTTGTGCTTGGCTACTTTGGAATGGATTAATGGTTATTCTGTTTTTTTTTTTTTTCATTCATTATATAGTTTATTTATCTCGACTTTTTTGCTCTATCTCTATATTTTATTTACATGGTAGTGTTTGGCTGACATTGGCTTGTTTTTCTTGGGAGTACGAGATCCCAGAGATGACCCTCGGGAGATATGAATGAAATGACACTTGGTCGATCGTGAATAGGATATCCACGGTTCCAGAATGTGGCATTAAGGGTTTAAACATTTAAGCATTTCGGTCGGGGTTAATGAAGAAAGATGCAGAAATCACCCTCTTGGCGAGATCGACAAGTATATCTCGAGAGAGGAATATCTTGTATGTTTAAGATCAACTGATCAGCGTCGTCAATTAATATCTTGAATGAATAATATATTTATGTTAAAATTCATCGAGTGTGGCAGTTGAAAGCAAAACCCTAGTTTTCATAATTAATTGATTTAGCAAATAATATAGGATTGGTTTTCCTTTTTATTAATAGAAATTCAGAGTTTAAGTCCAGATAATATTATAAGACCAATTTATTAGTCGCACTTCTCCACAATGGATGTCTCCGTGCCAGGTACCTTTATATTACTTAAGGCGACGCGTGCACTTGCGCACATAGGCGTACACATTTTACACATCACGCTTTCGGCCTATCACTCTTATACAAACATGTATAAATCAAAATGTTTCATACATGTTTTACAAAACATATAATCAAAGCCACAAGTCGGCTTTCTTCTCAAAAGCGGTCTCTAGTGAGCGTCGTCTTCTTGAATACTCCTGTGCACGAAGGGATCCGCGGCAGGGTGACGATACTGATAATTGAATTTTCTACGTTGGGTTACTCGCTAAGTGCTCATGCAATGGCAAACACACACATTCAAGTAAATTCATGATTCCTACTCAAATGTCTACATGTTATGGATGAGAATGTGACTCACCCCGCCACTTCTCGAGCCTCACGGCTCTCACGCATTACAAGCGAGTGTGAGAAAACCTTATTTCAAAACAAGTTTTGTTCTTGAAAACATAATACCAAATTTTCGGATAAAATTCTATTAGACAACCCTCGAAATTCTTGGATAACTCTCGAAATAGTCATGGGTCGTCTCAGGGATGGTATTTAGACTGACTCTCTAAGGCAATTCTTCGAAAAATCTTCCTATTAAATTCATTTGACAACCATATTTTTCATGTCATGCACCCATACCTATTGTTCTAGGTTACCCCGGTGCATATGAAATGCAATATGTCATTTCACAATAATTCATGTTAATATATCTAGCATGCATATGATACTTGAGATTCCACCTGAAAACAACATATTTATTCATTCATAAAAGCGATAACACCTAAGATTAAGCTCATGGGCTAATAAACAATAGATAGTCCATCTCGGGCGCTGACATCACACAAGAGCACCAACATGTTATTCAATCATAGCAATAACATATCAACATACCTGAAACACATATAGTCCACGGTCGGTTGGAATTTGTCGAAAACCATTACAGGGATTTCACCCACTCGGTCGAGTTTTGGGCAGAATGAGCAGCCATTTGGCTACAGACATCCACAACCATTAAAGTGGCTCTTAGTAGAAGAATAAATCAAGTAGGAGAAAACCCTGCCTCCAGGGTTCTTTGAAACTCCTGATACCCCATTCATACGTGCTCTTCTGGTGAGATCAACACCTTCTCTTTCTCTCACAAAACTCTCTCCTTAACCCTCTCTCTTTTCTCTTTCCTTCTCCCCCAGGCCGGTTGGGTCGAGATGGGAGTCGAGAAATTGTCCTCCTAATGTCACATGTCCGATCGTCACATTGGCAGGATTTCCTTACTCCTCTTATCTCACCCACCATGGATTTTCATCCACTCCTGAGGTGCCGTATGTCTCTGGCCACACACTTGAGCTCGTGTTTGACTAGCTCTCCATGACACGTGTCTCATCTTGAGCCCTCAAAATCGCATGAAGTGTCTGCCACTCTCGATGCCTCGAAAATGCAGAAATTCATTTGTTTTGGAATTCGACGAGGAGGTGATGTGGTAAATTTAGATTTGATGAGACGATTCAACGGTGAAGTCAGTTTAGATCATCGAGATCTATAAAAAATTCTAGATTTTTTGCCGAAATTCTTGTTTTACCCTTTCGGGGTCGAATTTTCGGGGTTTCACGGATAATGTTTCTCTGATTGAAATAATGCGAAATATGTGAAGGAAAAAAAGAGCCTTTTATATGATTTGTGAAACTTTTTAATGTTGTCGGTTTCTTGAATTTATTCACATTTCCAATTCCACCTTATCCACATTATAAAAAAACATTAAAAAAAAATCAAAGTGAAACAACATTTATTATTGATCATTATAGAAAAAATAAAATAAAATAAAATATATCTTGGACCCAATTCATACTTGAAACTAACCGTATAAATCTTGATATCATGAATGTGCATCTTGATACTCTTCGTCACATGCAAACGCTCCTTGAAGATATTAGTAGAAAATGCAGATATATATTCTACGCAATTAATGTATCCTACAAGTTAATCAATGCAGTCATTCCACTTCATGTGAAATTGACATAAAAAAATTCAAATGATATAGTTTAAAAGAAAGCATTACTCTCCGTGGTAAGTGTAATGGTGGGGCGAGAATGAGAACTAATGGGTAGTGGTGATGATGAACTTTGTAGTGATGCTACTTGTGGTATTGAATCTTGTACAGATGGTAGTGCAGATGATGATGCACGATCACTGGTGTACGCAGAGTAGGAGCTAGTAGTATCATGGATGATGGCACTCGGTGCGGGTCTTGGAATTAGTAGTAGATGATCGCTCTAATGATTTGAGAATCTCTTAGGGCCTTGGGGAGAAACCACATTTCTACCACGTTCTCTACCCCTTATCCCAGATCCTCGTTCTACTCCTCGACCCATATCTGCATGAGAATAAGAAAATAATACAATATATATTAACTAGTGTTGAAATGGTTATACAACAATCAAATTACCAACCTAATCTTCATCAATGTTTAAATCATTCCATTCTTCTTCTTCATCTTCATCTTCATCATATTCTTAACTTCTTCATCGCCGTCATGAAGTGTTTGATTACATTGATATCTAACATTTCACCTGCTCGGATCATTAAGCAAAAATAAGTATCATTTTCCTGCATTAGAATTCAATTCATCACATCATTTATTTGGATCTTGTGGGGTAATTTCTGGCTCTGCAGGCATCTCAATCATCCCTCTAACCTTGATTTTACAAACAGCCCACCAAGATCTAGTATCACATTTTAAGCTTAGATATGTGCAATAATACACTTGTTGTGCTTGCATTACTAAAACAAATGGTTCATCTTGTGCATTACATCCACTAATTTGTATTTCTTGTGGATCCTCATCCTGACATTTGGTGTAAAGTCAAACCCTCACACTTAAAAAAAGTAATCACTCTTAATGGAATTCATCACAGGTACTCTAATTCACGACTTCTTGCAATTGACCGTAGTAGTCAGTTTCATCAATCGTGTAATTAGTACCTTTAACACACACACCACTATTGTTTGAAAATCTAGAAGTACCCCGTTGAAGTGTGTAAAAATGAAAACCATTCACATTATATTCATTACAACAATTAACTGTTTGAAGCGGTCCATCTGCTAGAGTTTTAAGATATATGTTTTCAATGTTGTCACGTGCCTGCTAATAAGAGTGTGTTAAAAGACATTTTACCATAAACTAACTAAAACAATAAAGAACTTACATAAGTCTTGAACCATGCTAGGAAAAATTCGAAATTACA
The DNA here is from genome assembly GCA_016808115.1 of Tetrastigma voinierianum. NCBI lineage: Eukaryota > Viridiplantae > Streptophyta > Magnoliopsida > Vitales > Vitaceae > Tetrastigma > Tetrastigma voinierianum. Next base: position 41,786 of record JAEQBH010002975.1, on the reverse strand, counting down.
GCATCGACAATTGCATCATTATTATATAACTCATTTTCATAACTCCTTTAATAGATATTCTATTAATATAACACTAAAATTAATTAATTAAGTTGCATATCCATTAGTGTAATCGTTGAGTTAAGATGCATACTCAATATATGGTTTAACTTCAATGCAATTCAGCAAGACATACTGATGTGCAACAATTATCCCTTGTTCACTTGGCATTCGAGTTGTATGTCTTCCAAAAGGTCAACCGGGATGGGTGAATATTAACAAGTTCCCATCGAAATCATTTGCTTATCCAGTATGGGACTGATTAGTGCACAAATAGTGCTATTTTGAACCCTATTTATGGGAGGTTTTGAGCACTTTTGTGGCACTAATCAATTAGTAACCCGATTTGTACATTAAGATTTGACTATACTCTGTCGCATTTTGTGGCTATTGTTGTAGTTTTTTCAAGCTAATCTCGCCAAAATTATTGAGTCAACTCAAGCACGAAGAATCTGAGTTGAACTCAGTATTGCAGATAAAAAACCAGAGGAAAAATGAGCAGAAAACAGAAGAAAATGGGCAACTGCAAAATTTTGCAGGGTTGCGAAAGAATTTCGCAAGTTGTGAAATTTTCGTAGCCTGCAAAATTTCGCAACTTGCTTCCATATTTTTGACCAATTGACCCCTGTTTGACCAATTTTTGTGATTTTTCCTAAAATACCCTTCATGTGATAGTGGTATTCCATGTATTTTGGTAATTTTGCTTGATTTGGGGGCTATATAAGCCCATGTGTACTCACTGTAAAGAGAAATTTTCGTGCGCATTTAATACGAGGCTTGGCGGGAGTTTTTCCCTTCTTTCCTTTTCTCTAATTTTCTCCCTTTTCTCTCATTTTCTCACATACGAAACACCTGGGGATAATGACTCGAGAGGATGGTTGGCTAAACCTATCCTTGAAGATGAAATTTCATGGGCTTTGAATACGAGGTAAATTGTTCAGTTCTCATGTTTTTTTTAACGCAAGCATTTATTGTCATTTATGTTTCTATCTCTCACTCTAGGTTTAAATCCCTTGGATGTGCCTTGATTGACGTGCTTAGCAATCTTTGAGGGTTCAGTGGATGCTTATTGCTAGATCCACGAGATTCGATGGTGCCATTTATTTGTTGCTGTAAGGTGGGTCGAGGAGATGGTCTAACTACACAGGAGCATTTATGTCAAATAAATGCTATATCTCAAGAAAATTATTAGGGTTCGATTTTAGTGCCAAATGAAGATCCGATTGAGGAAATGACTATAGATTGAAATCCTCCTGACCTTGAGAAAGGGACGAGGACCCCTCAGTTACCTTAGAATTTCAAACCCAGTGGCCCGATGCTTCAAGGAGTTCTTTTTATATTTTTCTTCACCTTGTTTTCAATTTCCAACCATTGAAACTCATTGTTTTTACAAAACCCTGAAATCCAAATTGAATTCACCATTTTGACCTTCATTGTTAATCATTTTGTCTGGAAGGCCACATCCACGTGTTCGACCCTAGAGCCACTATCTTTGCATTAGCTATCTTCTGCAATGTAGAAAGGACTAGGTTATAAATTTTGTTGATTAGGACCAACTGCGAAAGCCTTGAATCAAAATGGTGTAGATTCTTGGGGATGGTGCCTTAAATCTGTGTTGGGATTGTTGAACTTGTGATCCACATCACAAGTATTGGTGAATTTTCAACCCTTCTTGTCTTTACTTTTATTTCTCCTAGCAGTTCACTGTAGGTTGATTCAATTTTATACTGTCCACATACAATTTTTTATTATTATCTTAGCTAACAGTAACCTTTTTGGTAGCCTGGTTATCGTTTTCTTCTTTGGCAGTGTTTATCTTTATTTTCATAGGCGTTTATGCACCCTTTGGGATAAGGCCTTGCAAGCGGTTAGAAAGAATGAGTGCCCCACGGAACAAATGGCTGTGAAGTGAGCTTGAGCCGGTGTTCCGGTCGACCTCCACACCGAGGAACATGAAGGCCATGAGGGTGCGAGAGGAATCGATGCATATAGGTCCATAAGGGACCACATTCATCCCCTAAGGGTGAGTGCACCCTCATGTATTGTGCCCCACTAGAGAACATGATTGTCGGACCTTACATTGTGCCCCTACTCCCCACTTTCCATGGTATGGAGAGTGAGAACCCCTACTCACACATCCGGGAATTTGAGGAAGTCTGCAACACCTTCAAAGAGGATGCTTCCAATATGGATGCGATAAAAATTTGAAGTTTTCCTCTAACTCACGAAGGATAAGGCGAATTTGGCTTAACTCCTACGGTCGAGGACCATTGGAAGCTGAATAATGCGGTACAGTTCTTGAAGAATTTTCTCAACACATAGAACCAACGATCTGGCGGTTACACGCTTTGCAACCCATGAAAATGAGAAATTCTACCAATGCTGGGAAAGGTATTTGGAGACCATCAATGCCTGTCCTCACCATGGCTTTGACACATGGATGCTAGTCAATCATTTCTATGAGGGAATGTCCCCTACCATGAAACAAATATTAGAGACTATGTGTGGAGGGGACTTCATGAGCAAGAATCCGGAAGAAGCCATGGACTTCCTGAACTATGTAGCCGAGACATCTAAAGCTTGAGATAGACGAGCCGAAGTAGAGAGGATGGGGCTCTGACTCGAAGGAGCATGTATTCCCTCACACGAAGGGCGCGTGGAAATGAAGGCAAAGCTATCACTTTGTATCGAAGGTTGGAAGAGCTTGAAATGAAATCAACACGAGGTGCAAGCGTGGTTGAGACTATGTCCAACTTGGCCTTGCCGTTGTCGATCTGTTGAGCATCGAGGAGAGCCTTTGCCCAGTATTCCTTGATAGGGAGATGATAAATTTGAACAAACCAATGATGTGGAGTCAATACAAACCACCAACCAATGCCTCATACAACAGCATATAATCGATTGGAGGAACCATCTAACCTCTCCACGGAAACGAAGCCTACAGCATATGTACCCCCTGGTGCACCAGTATGGTTCTTCGTCTCAGCCATAGCCACCACCATCCTCATCTCCAGTTGAGCAAGCTATAATGAATTTGAGCAAAGTGGTAGGCAGTTTTGTAGAAACGGAAGGCGATAAATACTCGAGAGCTAACGGAGGATCGTCTGAGTAGAAAGCACACTAAAAAAAAAGATTGAGAACCTGGTTTGATCTTGCCAGGGTGACAATGCGGTGTTCGATTTACAGGTTGATAAACCGGCAACATGTGCAGAAAAAGGAAAAGTTCCCTCTCAAACACAGCGATCACAGGGGAGTGCATGAATTGAGCTCTTCCAGCAGGCAAGCTTCGGGGATAGATGGAAGTCGGCGTGATCACTTTGAGGGTGGAAAGGAGATTGGCGGCCCGGTCCCAGACAAAGCGAAGAATCGGATAAAGAGGAAAGGAAGTGAAGCTAGAAAGATTGTGATTAAAGAGAGATGCGGTGAAGAAGAGCACACCTCCACCCTTTCCTCCCGAAGCACTAAAAGCGAAAGAGGCTATCAACCGGGCCGAGATTCTCGAAGTGCCAAGGTAGGTGAAAGTCAGCGTCCCTGCTATACGTGATCAAAGCGAGTTCAGCTTATGCAAAAATTTTAAAGGACACATGCGCGGTGAGGTTAAATGTTGGCAAAGAGGCCTTCACGGCTTGAGCAAAGTCGGTGTCATTATTCAATTCAAGACCCGAGTGAAATCTGAGCCGGGTACATCCTACCATCTCGATGAAAATCGGGGGAACTTGTGTAGAAAAGGCATTGCTAGACTTGGGAGCCAGTGTCAACCTGCTACCTTATTCAGTGTACAAGCAACTGGGTTTGGGAGAGCTTAAGCCCACCACCATCACATTGTCCTAACGAGGACGGATCCATAAAAATCCCAGGAACCTTGTGGAGGATATATTGTCTAGTGGATAAATTCTACTATCTGTGAATTTTGTTGTGCTTGATACAGAGCCAGTTGTAGTGGGAGCTAATTGTATTGCCTATAATCCTTGAAGACCATTCTTAGCCACCTCAATGTGATCATCAATTGAAATGGAGTTATGCAACTTACGTTCGGGAACATGACTGAACTCTATTATCTTCCACTTGAGCAAGCATATGCAACCATTAGAAGAGAGGGGTCCAAGGAGGTTTATAATTGACACTATTACGGGAGGAACAAGGCCGGGCAATAGCAATTGCGGGATGTGCTAGTGAGGAGTTGTGCGATTTGTGCGAAGAGTTAGGAAACGAGGAAATGTGTTGTACATAGACCGTGGAGAAAAAATGAAAGAAATTCTACCCACTGCGAGTTGAGGAAGGAACCTGATGAGCCTCAGTTGGATCTCAAACCTCACGATTAAAGTATGCATACTTAGAAGAAAATGGCGGTGTCGGTTATTTATATCCTCCATGCTCAATGCTTCATAGGAAAATAGTATGTTGGACATCCTCAGGGAGAACAAGCAGACTATTGGGTGGAAATTTTCTAATTTGAAGGGAATTAGCCCTTTGGTTTGCACCCACCACATCTATTTAGAAGAAGAGATTGTCGAGTGACCCGCTGCGAAGATTGATCCTCACATGCGAGGAAATTAATGCGCTCGAGAGGTTCTAAGCTAGCTGGTGGCATCATACCCGATATCCAGAATAGCACTTTGGTGAGTCCAACTCAGGTTATGCCAAAAAAATCTGGGGTGACTACTATGCATAACGAGAAGGGAGAGGAGGTGCCCACCCGCCTTGCCACAAGTTGGAGGGTATGTATTGATTACAGGAGATTGAATGAAGTGACAAGAAAGGATCACTTCAGCTGGCCTTCATGGACCCGACTTCGAAAGAGTTTGCGGGCATCCCTTTTGCATTTTTGGATGGCTATTGGGGTACTTCGGTCGAAATTGCTGCGAGAGGACCAGAAAATACCACTTTCCTTGTCCATTGGGACTTATACTTCTGGGAGGATGCCCTTGACTTTATGTAATGCCCACATACATTCAAGATGTGAGTATCTTGATGATTTGGCGGAACACATTGGAGGTCTCATGGGCTGACATTCCAGGTATATATGGAGGGAGTTTTGAAGAATGCTCGTCCCGACACAGGTGTCTTGCACAAGTGCATTGAGAAAAATTTGGTGTTGAGCTGGGAAAAATGCCACTTTATGGTCAACGAGGTGTGTTGGGGCATATCATATCAGCCCGGGGTGAGGTTGTGGCCCAAAAAAGTGAGCTAATTTCCAAACTCCTTCTCCACAAATGTGAAAGCGGTGGGAGCAATTCATAGGCATCGCAGTTTCTATAGGTTCATCAGGACTTCTCAAAGTACCAAAACTCTTTACGAATTTCTTTGGAAAAGATTATGGTTCTCTTGGGATGATGAGTGCCAAATGGGCTTTGAGGGCTCCAAGCTTACTTGACCTTTGCCACGAATAGTGAAGGGCCCCCAAGCTGGCGGTTATACCGAGGTCATAATGCGTCACGAGTAATCTTGCCGTCGGAGGCGAGTTCTCAGTGAGAAGAAGAGGAAACCTTATGTGAAGTATACTATGCAAGCAAAGCGTTGAATGAAACCGCGAGAATTTATGCCACCCGCGAGAAGAACTACTGGCGGTGGTCTATGCCTTGGATAAATTTCATACATCGCCAGGTAAGGATGCGCATCATAATTTTCCGCAGAGACGAGACTAGGCTTATTAGATGGGTTCTCTAGCACAAAATTTAACATGTGATCGAGACTAAAGAGTTGGAGAATGTTGTGCGGATCATCTCGCGATAACAGCCTTTAACACCCACAACCCTCAAATTAATGATGAGTTTCCTAAAGTCTGTTTGCTGAGTGGAAAATGCACCTTGCTCATTGCCAATTTTTGGCAGGAGGAGTACCGATTATTTGGAAGAGCCTGAGGTAAAGTTTTTCTTTGCAATTCATTCCTACTATTAGGAAGAGTCATTCTTGTTCAAATATTTTGCGTGGATAATTAGAAGATGTGACACTTTGAGAGAAACGTGAGGAATACTCGATCAACACCCTTCGAAAGTGCATGTAAGTCATTTTGCTTCCCGGGAAAGCCATGGGGTGCTTCGATAAGGTTCTAATGGCCTTCTCTCTTCAAGGATGCCCTAGCATGTCATCATGCATCGACAAATGCCAAGACTAGGGAAGATCTCTAGTCGTCACATGATGCCCTAAGCCAGTTTTGTGGTTGATTTATTCGATGTTTGGGGCATGGCTTTCCTCGAACATTTCAGTTTCCTTTGGATACGTATACATATTGGTGGGGGTTGACTATGTGTCGTGGGTTGACGAGTGCCTTGCGGGACCCAGTAGACCCTGAGTGGTGCTTTCAATTTTTTGAAAGAAAATATCTTCTCATTTAGGGTCCCGAGGCCATGTCGGTGATGGAGGTTCACATACGCAACAAACCCTTTGAAAACCCCTCTTCTAAATATCAGGTGTGACATAAAGTGGCTACCACAATACCGCCCCTCAGGCCCAGTGGTGAGTTAGGCTCGCCAACGGGAAATCAGGAGACCACTCACTGATGAAAGTGGTGAACTCCAGCCAGGAAGGCGGTCTCTGGGCCTATTTAGACTCCTTGTGGGCTTGCTCTGAGAACAACCTTCAAAGCCATTCTTGGAGATATGATACATGCCCCAGTTATGTGAGGCATGCCACACTGTGGAATTGAATAAAGGCATGGTATAGGCCATCAGTTAGACACAGTTTGGGAAGAAACTGGCCTAAAGGGTCCTCGACATCAATGAATTAGAAGAATTATGAAGCTTGATGCCTACTTGAACCAAAATTACCAAGACATATTGAAGAAACGCGCGAATCAAATAACCATGAAATTTGAAGCATAGGGACGAGTATTGATGTATGATTTGAAGCTCCACCTCTTCCCATGCAAGCTCAAGTCAAGATGGACTGGCCCATTCATCATCCAACAAATTCATCCTAATGGATCAGTGGACCTGCTCAATTCCAAGGATAGTAGGGTATTGAAGGTCAATGGGCAAAGGCACAAAGCCACATCAGGTATAGTTCGCAGCATTGAGGAGGGAGGTTGCTGTGATCCTCCTTGAACTGAGGCTACAGGTGGGTGGTTTACGCATAGGCTGGGAAACCACTCAAATTTTATTAGATGCTGTCTCCTCTCTTTAAGTTTTATTTGTAATTTTACATAATTTCCTCAATCATAGCTTAGTTTTCTTTGTAATTTTTTTCGTTTTCATATGCACATTCTCATAATTTTTGGTATTCTGTTTTGCAGGTGTAGTAGAAAGTAGAGCCGTAGCTCTGAGTTGAATTTTGCGACGTACAAAATTCTGATACTTTCGTCTTTTGGTATCACTGCCTGCTGTCCTGCACCTCTTCGTTTCTTGCACCCTGCCACAATTTCCACACAGATTTTTTTAACCTAGTTTTTAGTGCCCATTTATGGACACTAATTAACTAACCCTTTCACCTTACCCAATCCCTCTATATAAACCCCAACCTCTTTCTTAATTCATTGCATTCCCTTTCCTGAAGCAGAGAAACTCTCCACCCTCTCCATCTCTTCCCTAATCCAAGGCATGGCCGGGTTCATGAGAGGCTTTGCTTGAGCCTCAGTGCGGCCTTCTTCTCGCCACGTCTGTGTGCCTCCGGTGCGCGCCACCCTACCAGTCTTGTCGCCGCTACAGCGGGGAATGAGGCACTCTTCTGTTCACGGCCGTTGTTGCTTCTCATGCCACATTCCTCACTCCACGCCCCCAGCGGATATGATACGGAGTTAAACCTTCCGCCATCTCCCTTCACCCGGCTGGCCGTCGGAGCCCGCTCGAGGGCGGATGAGTCATCGATTCGAGGCCGGGAGCCTCATTCCCTGTTCGAGGACGGCTAATGACTTCTCGGTTGTCTCCCTGCTTCTATTATCCGACTTCCGTCTTCCGTGGCGCATTACGGGCAATTCGGATTGCGATGCAGTGCACAATGAACATATTATGATCATCCAAATTTTTATCGCTAATCCCGAGCCTGGACCTCAGCATGAAGCTTGTGCAGCGATACTCCCTAGAGCCTTTTATGACCTCGCACTGGTTTTTCTACCCTCGGGTGGTCATTGAGTTCTACCACACTATGACATTTAGGCGAGTCCCTCATCCTACTGCCATCCACTTCTCCATTGATGGCCGTGAGGGGAAACTTCGGGCTACCGACATTGTAGCTACATTCAACTTCCCAATTGTCCTAGCCAACTCGGCTGACTACAGGCTGTGGCCCCACCCCTCACCTCTGGAGATGGTTCGCGTGTTATCCAGAGACGCATCGACGGGATCTATCCTTTTCCGGAGACACCTTCTCCCGAGTATGCTCCTTATCGATCATATTCTACGGTCCAACCTATTCCCACTCCATCATATTGTACAGCGGAGATGAGCTATTCTGGAGGCTCTATATCGCATATCCAAGGGTTTTTGGTTCATCCCTATTGAGCTTTTCATGACCTCCTTGTTCCACTTTGAGGACAATGTCCACCGCAAGAACCTAACTAGGACTGAGTCCATACCCCTCCTGTTCCCAAGGCTACTATGTCAGGTGTTATAGCATATGGGTTTTCTTGTTGAGCCTCGATTGGAGCGTCACCAAGATTAAGCAGGCCATTCCCACTGGCACGTGGTAACTTCACTTGCTCAAGACTCCCACCTCGTGACATAGCCGAGACATGCCATCGACCATCCCGCAGAGGATACGCAGGAGCCCCATATCAGCACCATCCGCAGCCTAGCAAATACTACTCCATTACCTACATCAAGCCGGCATCCGCACCTTCAAAGGCTCTTACCCTGCAAAGATCAATTGGACCTTAGTACACGCCGCTACCACCGCGCACCAGCATCTTCATATCCACTGGATTTTCTCACTATTATGGATGCAAATCATGACCTTCTCGTACCACGCCAAAGATCTTGCAACCGCCACACAATTTAATGAGAGGATGACACGACAGACCGCCATTGCACGTAACCACACCACATCCTCGTGCATTCAAGGTCACCCGGGCATACTCCTCCTATCTCTCCATCAAGATTGCCTGTGCCTCTTCAGATTATCCTCCAAAGAAGACCAAAGCAGTTAGCCACCCACCCAACACTCGATACAAATTCTTCATCGACATGCTAGTTAAAGAATGATAACACTTCCAAACATCAAGAACTCCTCAAATTTCGCCTGTGCAGAGGATGACATCCCCACCGCCGCTTCACCATTGAAGACTTCCTTCTCTAACTTTCTAATTTGAGCCCCATTGAGGACAATGTGACATTTGGTTGGGGGGAGAGTTAGCGAAGGAAGTGGCTTTTACATTTATGTTTTTACTACTATTTTTGAGCAAGTCCATTTGTTTTGTTCTATTGCTCGTCGCTTGTTTTGGTTGTGAAGTCAAGTAGTTTCTTTTGTAAATAAAATATAGTCATATCTCTTTTTATACATATCACATGTAAATTTTACAATTACAGCTTCAAAAAATTACACCCATTTTTTTTTGTGTTTTGCCTAATTTACAGTTTGAAAAGTTGAAACATTGTCCAATTATGTTGATGTTAGATTAGTTCCATGTCTAATTGAGTGGATGATCAGTTGAATTCTTGTTATTTTCGACCTCTTTCTTCCACCTCTAGCTAACCACACATTGTGCACATCAGGTTTCAACAATAAGCTAAAAAACCGTCTAACCTCCTAAATCTTGCAAAAGCATGTCCTAGTTTTGTCGACCACCTTTAATAGGTTAAGGACCCCCATGAAAAGAAGGCCAATGAGCCTTCCAAAATAAAAGGAAGTGAAAAACGAAAACAAAAAGGAAAACAAAAGAAAAGAAAATTTGTTTTACTTTGCCTTGAAACCCGAGCACGGTCCGAGGGGTATATGGCGAAAGTCTTTAAAACCCGATGCCCTAAGCCAACTAGTTGGGAGCCACCAACTTAGTGCCTCAAGACACCGGTGAATAGGCTGAGCCTAAGTGCTGTAGGTACCGGGAGTTTGAAATCATTCAAGTCCGGAGGAAACCCGAAGAGTTAGTGGTTGAAAATCCTTACGACTGATGCCTTAAGCCCAATTGGTCGAGCCACCTGGATCCTGCTACATGGACTTTGGTGAAGTCGATTCCCACATGCACTTCAACACAAAATGAATTGGAATAAGAGTGAGTCCTAATCTATTTAGGTCGATTAGTGTACTAGGTTATGGTAAATAGCTTGGTCAAAGAGTGCAATTTGCGCTTTATCAAGGAAACTAATCCAAAACATTTAGATTTCGTGAAGTTCTAGGCTGATTCTCTAGAGAAGGAAACATTTTATAGTCGACCAGATTGCATTCACTCTTTAGATGGTTATTGGGCAGTTCTGATTCTCATTTAAGGTTAGCATTACTCATCCACATACTTTTAAATACCATTTTTGAGAACACAATTTCAAGTATTGTTCTGTTCTTTTCTTTCTTTCATTGCTAAGGGACTAGCAATGTGTCGGTTGGAGGGAATGATTAGTGCCCAAATAGTGCTATTTTGAACCCTATTTATGGGAGGTTTTGAGTACTTTTTGTATACTAATCAAATTAATTAACCCGATTTGGACATTAAGGTCTCGACTATACTACTAATCGCATTTTGTGGCTATTGTTGTAGTTTTTGCAAGTTCAATCTCGCTAAAATTACGGAGTCAACTCAAGCACAAAGAACTGAGTTGAACTTTAGCATTGCATAAAAACCAGAGAATGAGTAGAAACAAGAAATGGGCAATTGCAAATTTTGCAAGGTTATGGTGGGCTCTCGCAACTTGCAGAATTTCACAAGTTTTCGCAGGTTGTGAAATTTTGCAATCTGCTTCCATATTTTTGACCAGTTGACCCCTGTTTGACCAATTTTTGTGATTTTTCCTAAAATACCATTCATGTAATAGTGGTATTCCATGTATTTTGGTAATTTTGCTGTATCGGGGGCCATATGAGCCCATGTGTACTCACCGTAAAGAGATCTTTTCTTCTGATCTCAGCATTTAATACAGAGCCAGCTGGGAGTTTTCCCGCTTCTTTCCTTTCTCTCATTTTCTCCCCTTTTCTCATTTTCTAATGCCAAACATCTCGCTGAGACACAACTCAGGATGGTTAGCTAAACCCCTTTATCCTTAGTTATGAAATACTGGGCTTTGAATATGAGATAAACTGCTAGTTCTCATGTTTTTAACGCAAGCATTTATTGCCACTTATGTTTCTATCTCTCACTCTGTGGTTTAAACTTTCTACATGCCCTTTGATTGACTGGATTTGGTAATCTAGGTTCAAAGGGATGCTTATTGCTAGATCCACTGAGATTCATTAGTTGTCATTTATTTATTACTGTAAGGTAGATCAAGGAGATGAATTTTAACTGCCTGGGAGCATTTATTTCCAATAAATGCTATATCTCAAAAGGAAAATTATTAAGGTTCACTTTTAGGTGCTAAAATGAAGATTTGGTCTTAAATGACTATAAGTCATCCTCCTAACGTGAGGTGAAAGGACCCAGGACCCCTGCTACTCCAGAGATTTCAAACCCAGCGCCAATGTCAAGGAGTTCTCATTTTTCTTCACCTTGTTTTCGCTTCCAACCACAAATTCCAACATACAAACCCCAAACTAAATCGTGAATCTACCATTTTGGCCTTCACTATTAATCATTTGTGCTAAGAAAAACTCATCCATGTGTTCTAATTTCAAGTTAATTATAACAAGAGCTATGCTACTACAGTAAAAGTGTTTAGGGTTTATAAATTTTGTTGACTGTACTTCAACTTAACAAACGCGAATCTAGTGACTCATTACAAGGTAATCCTTCGATGCCATGTATGGAGCGCTGGATTGAAATAATGCTCACAAAAGGTCAAGCTTTCAACTAAATATGCTGCATATGGATCCTTCCACTTCGGGCCTTATTCCTTACATCAGGTTTTAACTTCCCATTGCGTATCGGTCAGGTACATTATCATCCGACAACAACTCCTTCATAAATTGACATTAAAGCATCACAGCATCGCTCAACAACTAATGCCCAATGGATGTGGAAGGCTTCGGCAATGGTCGAGCAATCGGAGTGTGTTTGACAACTAGGACATACTTTCGGTTTGTTATTGCATGTCACAAAATTTTTGTGCAAATAGTCTGTAGATCAATATTAGTATTAAACCATGGATCACCATCATAAATCATAAGAAACAAATGTTGTTTAATGATCCACTATTGTTTTGGCTGCAAGATGCAGATATTATCTGCTATTATATAATGCATGGTCCTATATGATGTGATTCTGTCTCAACGCTATATCAACACAATATAATTAGACAAAAAACCTATTATAAAGAGATGACCCTCATCTGCTGAACCTCCAACACCTCTTTGACTCACACTCTTCTTTATCATATGACATCTAATGGATTACCACAACGCTCCTCTTTAATGACTTAAGGCAAACTGAACAAATCTTTCCAATTCCATATAAATGACTAAGAAACCACTATTAAATTTTTAACATGATCCTCCTTTCTCCCAAGGAACCATTTTGGCTAAATAACTCTGATATGCAAATACAATTTAGCTCAAATTTCGACGATATATACAATGAATGAGAGCACTAATATCATCCCTCAAGGTCATAGATTGGAATCAAACATGGAAAACAGATTTCTCATTCCTTCCTCGAGCTCATGAATCAAATAAGGAAAAATTATTTTTCCCTCCACTCTTTTCTTCTCCTACTTTCCTCGCTACTTCGAGTCATGGTTCAAACAACAGATCAAGATACAGAATTCTCAACCCACCAAATGTATAGTAGTATATTAATGTACATCACTCTGGCAAATCTAATAATTTTATATCCAAAATGCAGAATCTCAACACTTAGAACTCTGTACACAAAACAAAGTTTGAAACAAACATTAAAACCAAATTGGTATGAAGTACTCCGCTTATCAAAGAATCCTCAGCAAATAATTGGTAATCTGTACCAATCAACGAAGTACTGCAAATACGTTCAAAGTATGGCCAACAAGTTTGCAACGGAACGATTCCATTGCAATTTTGCAACGGCCAAATCCGTTGCAATGTCGTCTCCAAGGATGGCGCCAAAGTTTCTCACCATGTTTTGCAACAGAAATGAATCTATTGCAAATTTCTATTGCAAGTTAGTTGCGATTCAATTTTAATTTACTTATCATACTTTCATTAGCATTCCAGTAAAATTATTATCGCTGCAGTCTAAATTTGTCCACTATAAATTTCTCACAAATCAAGATTTTTCAGTATTATTATTTCTTCTTGGACAACAATCTACTTGAGCATTCTATACTTTTTTTTTTCCCTAACAAAGAGATTGTCGTATTTTCGATGAACAGGTAACAAAAATGCCCTAATTAGGCTAGAAGGGGATTAGAATAAAAAAAGAGCAACTGATAAAACAAGTACAAGTGTGAAGAAGAAGAATAAAGAAAAAGAAGAGAGAAAGGAAGGTCGTGTATCATGGGAAGAAGAAGAAAAAAGGAAAAAAAAAAAAAGAAGAAAAAGAATAAAGAAAAAGAAGAGGAGAAGCGGATTGTACCTGGAGACTGGCAGTTGTGCCGTGCGTGGCGTTTTTATTTCTGGATTTTTTATTACATATTTTTAATTAATTAATTTTTAATATTTTTATTTACTTACTATATTTTCATATTATGTTTTTTATTAAGATAATGTTAAAAAGGAGGTTTACTAAGATAATGTGTTAAAAGGAGTATTTCAATTAAATGTTACTCTTAATATTATGAGCAATACTTATTTTTCATTAAAAAAGGAGACATTGTATTTTTTTATTTCAAGAAAAGGATAATACTTATTTTTTATTTCAAGAAAAGGATAATACTTATTTTTTATTTTTAAAAAAGGATAATATTTATTTTTTATTTTTTATAACAAATTATTTGTTTATAATTAACAATAATAATTATGTATTTGTAACAACATTAATAAATTATTTATTTAAGTAAATAAATAATATAAATTATGTATTTATAAATAAAATGATAATAAATTATCTACTTATTAATAATATTTTTCTTATTTTATTTTTTACTATAAATAAAACAATTATGACGCTTATTATAATTTAGAAAAACATAAATATTAAATAGTTATATATATATATATAGTTATATATATATATATATATATATATATATATATATATATATATATATATTGTGCCTTATATGAAAAGTTCAATTTTAGGGTGCCTTGGGCCTCAAGGCTTTAAGAGGCCTTTGCGCTTTGGTGCACTTTGCCCTTTCACAACTATGACAGTGACAACAATATATTTAAAAGGGAAAATTATGAAGCTATAGATTTAAAAATAAAGGTAAAAAAGTATGAAAAATAGAAAATAAATGATTTAGTTAGCGTCAAAGAAAGATATCAGTTTTCGAAAGATGATATTATCTTAACTAACTATACTACCTTAACAAATTATTTAAGTGTTTCGCCTTATACAGATATGAATACCTCTTACTGAAGCTTAATTATTTTCTTTAACATACATAAATCCATATATTTCATATTCTTTATATTTTCTTTGTTTTTATTTTTAAATCGACAGCCTAATACATACTTTTCCCTATTTAAAAAGCTAGAACACCAAATGGGTATAGCATTTGTTCATTATTTAAAATTCCAATCTATCACCCAATTCCAATGGAAAGCATCTATCTACCAGCTGATCATAAAGCCGACGAGCAACGTCTGAACAAAATCAATGTTGTCTTGAATTTCAATAAGATAATGAACGATGCATGCAACAACAAAAAACAACCACCTGTCACAAGTGAATGCCTTGCCTAGTGGCTAACAGCTTGATTAATCAATGCTTGTGGGGCATTAGTGAGTGAGAAATCCACTATAAATAGGAAACCCATCACTTCCTTTCCATTCCCACTTCTGAGTTCTAGCTTTGTACAAGTTGGAGTAGTTTCAGAGCTTTAATGGAGTTTCATCTCCTTCCACCTCTGTTCTCTTTCCTTGTGAGTCTTCACTTCCGTCTTTTCCTATCTCTATAATATGCACAGGAGACCCAATTAATGTTTTCTATTATATATTTTTTCCTTTATATATATGCAGCAGAGAGAAACTTAATCAGATTTTTTTTTTTTTTTGACCTTGACTGACATTTTGATTTATTTAGTTTATTGTCACTGTTTTGAGATGTTAAATGTATTTATTTGATTATCATGTAATGTTTTATATTTACATGCATGATTATTATTCAACCTCATCTATAACTCCTTGAAGTATGTTTCATTAGCTCAATCAACTCTCACAAAGATGCAAACTCAAAAGTTTACGCATATTCTAACACCCCAAATTATACCTTAATAGTTTTATAGTATGTTTAGGGTATAATGAAAGTCAAAATTATGTTTTTCGGAAATTTAAATGCTAAGTGTGAAAAATGATATAACATGAATTATTAAATAAGTAAAGAGGATAATGGACATTAAGTTAAAAGCCTATGTGTTATGGTATAATATTGTTAAGTTGGTTTGTAAATTGAATAAGGAGGAAGGACTAAATAGAAAAAAGGCATAAATGTGAGCCAACCTTTACCTTAAGACAACAATTGTTCTAGGCCAAGCATTATCCATTTTGGGGATTTTGAGAGTTAAAATATGGTCAGGAGAAGGAGACCTGCTTAGTCAGGTTTCCATTGTTTTAGCCCCTTTTGCTCAAGGAAAGGAAGTGGAAGAAAAGGTGTTAGTTGGAAGTGTTCAAGAAATCAAGGTATGAAATTCTCCCATTTGTTGGTTAGGAAATTCTTCAACCTCCTTTCTTGTATGTTAGGAAACTATCCTAACTCATTTCCTTGTTCATGTGTGGGTTAGGAAAACCCTAACTCTCATTATAATGGTGTTTTTGGTTGGTTTAAGTCATTTTTGTGGTTGGTTTTGAGTTTGCTTTGTTTTGGTTCGAATTTTTCAAGTAAAATAGGGCAAAAATGCTCATTTATGTTTCCTACTCGACGCCTCTCCGCCTAGTAAAGGTCGGCACCCGCTCTGGGGCGAACTCGGTCCCAAAATCTGTCGGGCCGCTCACTCACGAAGGTCCCTACGATAGGCTAACCTCGCAGCCTGCTTTTGTTTCCTTTCTTATGTTAATTCTAGAAACCATTACTCTTTTGTTCAAATTTCCAAGTAGTGATAATTTGGTACGAACCTCGTCGCCGAAGCGAAGCGAACAGACTTTGTTTTCTTGCCCCTTATTTTCTTGCGTTATATAAATATAAGAATATGATTAAAAACAATATAACAAGCTAAGTAATACATATAATTGTATGTTTGCCTAAGACAGAATAGTGAATGAATAGATACCTCTGATTAGTGCTTCGACACTCTTGTTTAGTGCTTCGGCACTCTCTATTCAGTGCTACGGCACTCCTACATAGTGTTACGACACTTCTGTTACATGGTGCAAGCACGTTCTGTTTGTGCTTCAACACCTCTATTCAATACTGTATCATACTTTCAGGTACCTATTGTGTTGTGTCCCTCTCATTCATTGTTACCAGTCTATACATGCAAACATTTATATGATAAGTATCTGAACAACGAAACATAAAAAAATAAAAGTAATCAGCTCTGATGCTAAGGCATAATTCAGTTTTGTTGTAGTGTACCACAGATCTCTCGCTGAAATCTTTGTTATGTACTCCTACCTGGATATATGAATATTATGATGTGTGAATTATTTTAAAAGTGTACTGTAATTGAGAACTACTATAAGTGGTCTTATATGTTATCTATTTTCCCACTAAGCTATAAGCTTAGCATGAGTGTTTCATCCTTGTAGGTACTGAAGATGTTGTCAGAGACATCCCGCATTCCCCAGGGCCAACACAACATTAAGAGTCCTTCTGATATAGGTCTTTGATTTTGTTGTAATAAATGTAAATGTAATATTTTGGAGATAGTGGAACTTATGTAAATACAAGTAGTTAGACTTAAGTATATATATATGTACAAGACAATTTAAACACCACTACGGTGGAAGTTTTACAAGTTTATGTCTTTATGAATTAATGATTGAATTGGACCCACTAATAAAAAGAACGTCAGATTAAGAAGTCCATGTCCGGTGTGACGTCCCCTCACCTGCCACGACTAGGAGAAGGGGCATTACACATATGGATCATATGATGTAGTCTATGGAACCCCTCAAGAAACAAGAGGAAGCTCTATCAATGCTCACAAGGATGGTAACTCAAAAGTTGCCTCATACGGATCATATGAGTCTATGGAACCCCTCAAGAAACAATAGGAAGTTCTATCAACATTTGCAAGGATGCTAACTCAAAAGTTGCCACATATGGATCATATGATGCAATATATGGAACCCTTCAAGAAACAATAGGAAGCTCTATCAACGCTCACAAGGATGCTAGCTCAAAAGTTTCCACATATGGATCATATGATGCAATCTATGGAACTCCTCAAGAAACAAACTGAAGCTCTATCAATGCTCACAAGGGTGTTGACTCAAAGGTTTCTACATATGGATCATATGATGCAATCTACGGAACCCCTCAAGAAACAAGAGGAAGCTCTATCAACGCTCACAAGGAATCTATGTGACGCCCCATTTCCCGGGGGTCCATTGACAACCCACACCTGGCTGAATACTGTGGACGGCCTGCAACCCGACACCACTCATGAAAATCGGGCAGAGTTTCCTTTGTACAGGGAGCTCTACCCAAAATACAACATGTCCCAATCATATGGCAATCTATCCCAATATTTTACAAAGACCACACCGGGTCCATATACAATTAAAATGAGTAAAAATGGCCACGTGGGCCCATACATCAATACTCATTAAAATATCCAACCAACTATATTACAAGGTTCAAGAGTTAAAAAATCACTCTTAATTCAAAACATATATTAAGATTTAAAGTTTTAATACATGTTCTACAAAACGAATACCAAAGCCACAACCCAAATTTTCTTCCAACACGCGGCCCCAGTGAGCCGTCGTCCTCCCGTACACCCTTGTACCCGAAATATTGATCCCCGACCAAGTAGTGATAATTTCCCTACATGGGCTACTCCCACCCATGCACATGTCATGGCAAACAATCACACTCAAGCAACACATGATCCTACTTAAATGTCTACATACCCAATCTCATGTCTCAGTCCACCGACTTTCACACATGCCTAAGCCAAATGCGAGTAAAATCACGCTTTCAAAACAAAAGCTTTTGTTCTCAAAACTTACTACCGATATTCGTAAGACTACCCTCCGAGCTTAACTGCTGATAACCCTCCGAAACAATTCATGAGCCCCTCTGACGTGAATTGTTGGACAATCTCCTAACACAATTTTTCGAAAAATCTTCCTTCGAAATTCCTTTCACAAACATTTTCGTTTTTGTTTTCTTTCATATCATGCACTCACACCTAATATTCTAGGTTTCCCCAATGCATATGGAATGCATTATGTCAATTCCAAAATATTCATGCTAATATATAAAACATGTATATACTAACATACTAACTCCAAATAAATATGTTATTCAATTTGTAAATCAATAACACCAAAATTAAATTTCACACAAGCACTAACCAATCAAGTAATTCATTTGAATCACCCAAACACACAAAAATCACACAACATCATACACGTGAACAAAGGAAAACTCCTAGGGTCGGCACTGCTCATAGGGCACACTAAAGATCTTCTCACTCTACTCAAGTGCATTTCAGACCGAAACACTCGCTAATTCAAGCCTTAGAATATCCCTAACCATTCACATGGCTCTTAGCCAAAGAATAACACAAGTAGGAGAAGACCCTACCTCTTGGAGTTATCGGAACTCCACCAAACCGGTGTCCACGCGTAGCTCTCTTTGCGTAGATCGACTTTGCTTCTTGCTCCGTCGAGAACCGACGGTCCGAAGGGCAAGAAATCTAGAGAGAAGTCACACCTTCTCTCTCTAGAATCTGGATTCAGCCTCTACTGCACGATTTTTGCTTTCATTTGGAGAAGAAAACTATTCATTCCTTTATCTTATACTCATTTAACTTTTCAATATTCCCATCTTGTCCTTACGTTTTAGATTTTTGACACATGGCTTAATCTAGGCCATTCATTTCCATCATATCACTAATCATGCAACATGTGTCACATGTGTATAGGTAATAGGTGACTTTTGTCACATCACATGTCTCTCATAAGCTGTTTTACGGCACCCGACACCCGGTAACTCGAAAAACGTGAAATTCCAATTGTCTCGGAATTCGACGAAATTCGACGTGATAGTTAGATTTCACGAGACGATTCCAACGGTGAAGTTCATTTTGTCATTCGAGATCTAGAAAAATTTTGGGTTTTGACCGAAATTACCGTTTTACCTTTTTTCAGAAAATTAGAATTTTCTCAGATGTTACAATCTATCTCAAAAGTTGCTATGATGCAGAATATGGAATCCCTCAAGAAATAAGAGGAAGCTCTATTAACGCCCACAAAGATGCTAACTCAAAAGTTACCGCATATGGGTCATATGATGCAATCTATGGAACCCCTTAAGAAACAGGAGGAAGCTCTATCAACTCTCACAAATATGCTAACTCAAAAGTTTTTGCATATGGATCATATGATGCAATCTATGGAACCCCTTAAGAAACAAGAGGAAGCTCTATCAACGCTCACAAGGATGCTAACTCAAAATTTATCGCATACAAACCATATGATGCAGTCTATGGAACCCCTCAAGAAACAAGAGGAAGCTCTATCAACGCTTACAAGGATGCTAACTCAAAAGTTGTCTCACATGGATCATATGATGCAGTCTATGGAACCCCTCAAGAAACAGGAGGAAGCTCTATCAATGCTCACAAGGGTGACAACTCAAAAGTTGTTGCATATGGATTATATGATGCAGTTTATGGAACCTCTCAAGAAATAGGAGGAAGCTCTATCAACACTCACAAGGATGCTAACTCAAAAGTTACCGCATATGGATCGTATGATGCAATCTATGGAACCCCTCAAGAAACAAGAGGAAGCTCTATCAATGCTCACAAGGATGCTAACTCAAAAGTTACCACATACAAATCATATAATGTAGTATATGGAACCCCTTAAGAAACAGGAGGAAGCTTAATCAATTTCACAAGGGTGCTAACTCAAAAGTTGCCTCATATGGATCATATGATGCAGCCTATGGAACCCCTCAAGAAACAAAAGCAAGCTCTATCAATTTCACAAGGGTGATAATCCAAGTTGTCGTGATATGGACTATATAAATGCAATTTCATGTAAACCCTCAAGAAATATGAGGAAGCTCTATCACTGCTCAAGGATGCGAACTCGTAATCACTTCATGTGGATCAAGGGTGATGCAAAGGTATGGAACCCCCAAAAGCAAATCAAGAGTTCCGTGGAAGCATACAAAATAATCCAACATAGAATTATGTTAAAATTAGGAAACCTAATTTATAACAAGAGAAAACTGAAATTCTTATTGGAATGAATAATTCTTATAAAAAATTACATAACAAAGGTCTTTATATAGACTTACTAGGAGAATCCTATTATAAACAAACTCTAAAGTGCTAAGAATAAGAAACCTACCAAAATAGAAAAAATCTTACAATAGAAATATAATATATTATATAATATAATATAATTTAACACTTCAAATTCATGATGCGAATGCTATAAGCATCGAGAGTTTGTTAAATAGAAATGAACTAGAAAACATAATGTCAATAGATACCAGATTGCAGAGAGATAAACAATTTCAAAAAAAATTGGAAGATAAAGCAGCAGAAATCAGAAGATCATCAAAGAGAGAAACAATTTCAAAAGAAAAGAAGCTAAACGTCAAAAACGCATAAACAAATCCAAATGTTGATGCCAAAACCAATACCGATGCCAATGTCAATATCGATGTCGATGTCAATGTCGATGTCGATGCCAATGCCAAATCCAAATATCGATATCAATGTTAATGTCAATACCAATACCAATACCAATACCAATGTCGATGTCAATGCCAATGTTAATGCCAATACCGATGTCAATGTTAATGTCAATACCAATACCAATGTCAATGCCAATATCAATGCCCACACCGATGCCAATGCCAATACCGATGTCAATTTCAATACTTATACAAATGCCAATGCCAATACCAATGTCGATGCCAATGTTAATACTGATGTCAATGTCAATACCAATACAAATTCCAATGCTAATACCAATGCCGATGTCAATGCCAATACCAATACCAATGTCAATGTCAATATCAATGCCAATGTTAATACTAATATCAATGTCGATGTCAATCCCAATCCCAATCCAAATCCCAAAGTCAACTCAAAGTAACCAATGCCAATACTATCAGCAAATCCAACAAATTGATCAGATCCAGCAAAGTTGCTGCTACCACCACCAGCAACACCAACATTATTGTCACTACCACCACCAACAACACCAAAATTCCCACCACCATATCCACCTCCACTCCCATACCCATCAACGTTACCACCATAACCACCACCTCCATAACCATCAGTACGTGCTCTATCTATTGCAAAATTCACTCTTACCTTATGGCCATGAAGATCCTGTCCATCCAAGGCTTGGATGGCACTGGAAGCCTCCTCACTAGAAGTGAAAGTAACAAATCCAAATCCTCTTGATCTACCAGTCTCACGATCCACAATGACTCTTGATTCAACGACCTCCCCATATTTATGGAAAGCTTCTCTTAAACTTGTCTCATCTGTGCCATATGAGAGACCTTCAACGAAGAGCTTTGCATATGACATGTATCTTAGTGCTAGGTATATGGATGGGTTGAAACAGAGAACCCAGAGTTGACCTGCTTGCTCACAGTCTGTCGAAGTGTTCTAAAATTTACCAAAGAAAGTCATCTCTGAAGCCTTTGATTCTCTTTCTTAAACCCTCAATACCCAAATAATGAGAACAATGATAATTGAAAGTTAAAACACCCAACTTTTTCAATTAATCTCAAACCGAAATGAACAAATTGGAAAAGAGTTGAAATCAATAAAAGTGGAAGATGTACCTACCACTCAAATTAAAAACCCCCGATTGAACAAGACCAGAGAATAAATTATGGGAGTTCTGCCAAACCCTAGGTAGAAGGCGCGACAAGGTGGAGTGTTGCCCCATACAACCCCCAATCAAATCAAATTAAAGAATCTTGCTTATATCACGTTAAAATTAGGAAACTCAGTGTATGAGAAAACTGAAATTTTTATTAGAATGAATAATCCTTATAATACAAAGGTCTTTATATAGACTTATTAAAATAATCCTAATAGGAAATAAATTCTAAAGTGTTAACAATAAAAAACCTACCAAAATAAAAAAAGAATCCTACAAATAATATGAATATA
The DNA here is from genome assembly GCA_016808115.1 of Tetrastigma voinierianum. Lineage (NCBI taxonomy): Eukaryota > Viridiplantae > Streptophyta > Magnoliopsida > Vitales > Vitaceae > Tetrastigma > Tetrastigma voinierianum. Next base: position 19,329 of record JAEQBH010002975.1, on the reverse strand, counting down.
TTATATTCTATAATATAATATGATTTAACAAGAAGGCCATTGAGATGATGCTCCACCCAATTTTTTTTTTTTAAAAGGGCATGCTTCCCGGGACAAAAATGATGGTGCTCTTCACAAAAACCTTAAGTGCAACTCATTTCTTGCCCCACAAAGTTGCTGAATCCATACCCTTTTCCTCAAACAGGCTCCCAGAAGTTTCTAAACCTGCTCTCAATGAAAGAACTCCGAAGAAGCCAAAATGATAGAGCACACAATAATAAAAAAAATGTGAGAGGCCTGCCATAAAAGGAAAAGACAAGTACAGTGCGAGATCACTATAGTCCCTTATTGATTTCAGCACTTCAAGGCTTGGGAAAAACATTCGAGTAATTCCAAATATTGTGGAAGGGGAATACCAGGAATATAAATTTGAAGCGGGAGTGAAAATGATTGGAGAGAATCAGTGGTGTGCCACCAGCTGAACTACCCATATTTTGTGGCTCTTTGTCATGTCCTTCAAATGACGAAGATTTACAGGGTTCCATTGGTGGGTGCGGATGGAATTGGAATCAAAGCTTTAGTAGTTTGTCGTGAGGATACTTCGACTTGGGCCCCAAATGCTCCGGCTATCGATGTGCTCAAAGCTAAGCCTGGAACTTTTCCTATATGCCATTTTCTTCCCAATGGTCATTTCATCTGGGTTCCGAAGTAGGTAGAGATTTGCCTAAAAAGCCTTAAACCCCTTTTCTCGATCGCAGTTCTTGTAATATATTGTGTGCTTTGAATAGCTGCAAAAGTAAAGGAATACGTCATTCAAGTAATGAGTGACTTTCTCGTTTTTTCCTTTTTTTTTTTTCTTTATGGTGGTCCTAAGCATCTTGTGGCCTGCGACCTGCCTTAGGCCTGACCTGGGCCTAAGCACGGGCTTGATCCATTTTTTAAAGGATCGGAACGTATACTTCATTTTATGGCGAACCCGACATTTGGGTTTTCAAGCCCACCCAACTATATATTATATTTACTTTAATAAAATGATTTTATTTATAATATATATAAATATAAGTTCATTACCACATTTTAAACATGAGAAAGGGGATTGAATCTCTCCTCCTACATGGATTCTTTTTTCTTTTTTTTTTTTGAGGTTTTGGGTCCCGTGGCCCGACATGCTATTCACGCCTATGGGCAAGCCTGAACCTTAACAATACGTAAAACTAGGCTTTCTATGTGTCACATGTTAGAATATGGTTCGAAACTCAAATGCCATATTTTAATATTTAAATTAGTTTTACTAATTTAATTAAGTTTTCTATTTGGTTTCCTATTCCTATTTAATAGTGGAATAAGTCTTAGCTATTGATTTTGGTATTTGATGGACATACCAGATTTATAGTGATATATATATATAAATTGGTCTTCTCTTTGCCTATTAGGGTTAGCAAATTCACTTCTCCATCAAGTTCTTTACTACATAAGATTAGGGTTAAGGGAGAGAAACTAATTTACAGTAAAAAAAGCCAATTAGATTCAATTCCCTCTACAAAAATAGCTAATTCTGCATCAAGTAAGTACATTGATAAATTTTATTTATGTGACAAATCATTTATTCAAGATCCAATAATTATTATGAAGTGTGAGATGGGATGTGATAATATTCTCTTAAAAAAAATATCGTCCACATGTGGTATCGACAGTGTTCTGAATAAATAATTTGTTCATATATTATGATTGATTATGAGAAAGAAATATGGATGGTAGGGGTCTTAGTAGCTTGATTCCCAAAAAACTCCTTTTGAGTTATGGACTGGAAGGAAACCTAGTTTGAGACACCTGCATGTTTGGGGTTGTCCAACAGAAGCACGAGTATATAATCCACATGAAATGAAATTGGATTCTTGAATTGTAAGTGGTTACTTTATTGGTTACGAGGAGAAATCAAAGTTTTCTTGTCGAGCCATGGTTAGAATTATTGAAATGGACAATGCCAAATTTATTGAGAATGGTGAAGTTGATGGGAGTGCTAACAAATAAATTGTGGATATCAATTAAATAAGGGTTACTGTTTCATTACCCATAAACATTTCTACATCCACAATTGTTCCAAATGTTGTTCCAAAATTGCAAGAACAAAACAATGGTGAACAACATTTGAATGAAGAAGCACCACAAGAAGAACCTAACCCACCACAAACTGACATAAATGAACCACGAGGAATAGCCTTAAATAAACCTGTAAGGGTGAGGAGGTCAACTATTTTGGATGATTATATGGTTTATTTGCAAGAGTCAGATTATGATTGTGGCATTGATAATGATCTTGTGTCGTTTTCACAAGCCATTAACAGTGATAAGTCTGATAAATGGATTGATGCTATGAAAGAAGAGTTAAAATCAATGACTCAAAACAATGTCTAGGATTTCATCGAATTGCCAAAAGGTTCAAAACGAGTTGGATGCAAATGGGTTTACGTGACTCGAATGGCAATATCGAACAATATAAAGCTAGACTTGTTGCCAAGGGTTATATTCAGAAAGGCGACGTTGATTATAAAAATACATTTTCACCTGTTTCAAAGAAATATTAATTAAGAATCATTATGGCTTTAGTAGCTCAATATGATTTAGAGTTACAGCAAATGGATGTGAAAACAACATTTCTCAATGGAAATGTGACGCCCTAAATCCCGGGGGTCCCCTTAACAACCTGTCAACTCTCGGAAACCTGTGGATATCGGGTGCCTCGATATCACACTCACATGTCTCATATATCAAGACTCATTCCTACATATTTAATTCACAATGTACACCCTTTGATATCAAAAAGGTGTACATGTTTTGGTTATGCTCGAATATAATACAAGACAAAAACAAAACAAAACAAAGTAGTGTCCGGCTCTCATCCCATATGCGAGGTCGACCACCTACATTATGCACATTACTGAAGAAAGGGATCCATGACGGGGTGAGCAATGCCCATTAGAGTAAACTCTTATAGAGGTTACTCGCTACAAGTGAAAATGCGATGGTCATGTCACCAAAGAAAAGCACATTCAAGTAAGATTATCTGAACTAAGATAAATTCTACATGCATTAATGAAATCGCGATCCACCATGTCCAGTATGCCAGGAGTCATCATGAGCTCCTCACACATGCAACGCGAGTGTGAAAAAACCCGATCATTGGTGTTTCACCCAGGCTTGACCCGTTGGAAGCCCAGGCCTCGATACTCATTTGAATTATCATCAAATTTCGTATGTTTATTTATAGGCTACGTCATTTTTCGGGGTCTCGTCTCAGGATCGCCGTACGTCTTTCGACATTTTTACGGACTTTCACCTTGATGATCATGCATCCCAACATGTAAATTTGGGTCTTTCACCCGCAGGGAGAGTGGGGATCTACCCGTCTCGCTACACCATTCACACACACACACACACACACACACACACACACATATATATATATATATATATATATATATATATATATATATATATATATATATATATATATATATATATATACTTACTTTCATTTTTCATTTTATACCACCGTGAGCCTCAATTTGACACTGTCCGTTTTGAGCTCACCACACATTCACCAAGAATGGTGAATTAACCGTTTCTATACACCCACACCCCATATGTTGATGTCCCTATGCATATGCAATGCTAATGTCAATGAACTTCTCATATTACATGTATGATGCACACTATATGAATCACTCTCATAAGTTGTACTTCATGTCAATTATCATGCAAACATATATCGTATCAAGCATATTAGCATCCATCAATCTATGACTAAACAAATAATGTCATACGACCTTCCTTAGACTAACTCATGGCAATTCCTACCCAAATACAATAGCCTACAACATGTCATGCAATGGTCATGTCAAGAAAACTAAATATTCATCGATACAATGGCGACTGCCTGATCGGTCTGAAACATGGAATTTCAGCAAATTTATGATCACCCACTATCCTCCATAGGCATATGGTGAAATCTTGACTCAATGGGCTTTCCACTTAAGTCTAAGAACACAGCTTGAGATTCGGGCCCGAAGAAGTACGTTCAAAGTTGGGGCTTCATGAATAGTCGAGACCAGTGACAGGAGACTTTCACGGCCCGGGATCTGCCCACAGCGGACAAACCCCGGTCAGACGAACCAGCGAGATGAGCCCTGCCAAACGAGACCCGGCTTGAATTGGCCAGGACAAACCAGCCGGATGGATCCAGTTGGGCGAACCTAGCGAACGAGACTTGCAAATTCCAGGGTCGCAGTGAAGTTTGTTTTGTTATCTGAGATCTAGAAAAATTTCAAATTTTCCCATTGAAATTACCGTTTTACCTTTTCTCAGAAAAATTGAATTTTCTCGGGTTTTACATTCTTCCCCCCTTAAGAGAACTTCGTCCCGAAATTCCACACACATTCACAACAAAACACATGTACACGTCGATGTACCTGATCTCATGCATGTAAACTAGTCATTTAATTACTAAGCGACTATGTCATGCCTTCATCCTAACAAGAAAGGATAGGTAGCGCCACGTCGTGTCCTCCGTAGCTCCCACGTTAACTCCTCGATTTCATACGATTGTTGCCACATCCCACTTTCACTAACCGCACGGTCTTGCGTCATAAAGCAGATCGGCTATCAAGATACGCCTTGGTCCTCCTCGAAGGTCCCATGCGTATCAACGGTAATCTCTCCCGATCAAGTATAGGCTGGATGGGGTATGCTTAGGAGCATGGATCGTGAAGCACCTCGGGAACACAGGACCTCTTGGCGGTAATGCCAGCGATGCAGCTACGGTGCCCACCCTCTCAGTATCTCGAAGGGCAGATAAACCTCGCGGCTTCCTGTACCGGCCTGTGGCTCTCTCTTAGGCATCACCTTGAAGCGTGGTCACCTCGAACTCTAAAGGTCGACGTCGCTTGTCGGCGTAGCTCTTCGCCACTGAAGCGATGAGAGGCCTCTGGTATCAAACCCACCTTCCAGGGTGTCTCTGTGAGATCGGTGGTGATAGAGCTCTCCCCCACCTCTGTCCAGCAAATCGGTGATCGTCATGGCCTCCTGTACAAAGCCTCGTAGGGTGCCATCTGTATACTTGCCTGATAATTGTTGTTGTAGGCAAATTCTCTTAGGCGAGTCTTTCATAAAAAATTTCACCCTATGATCAGGACACATGCTTGCGGGGATCCTCTAAATTTGTATGGTCCTCTTGCGACCATCTGTGCTTGGATGAAATGTAGTGCTCATAGTCAACTATGTCCCTATGGTCTTCTGAAAGCTCTTCCAAAAGTGTGTCGTAAATCTTAGATCTCTATCCGATACTATGGACACTAGCACTCCATGTAGTCGGACAATCTCTCGGATATACAACTAGCAGAATTCCTCCGAGTAGCGAAGATCATCATACGGCTAGAAAATGTCGACTTAGGTGTGGTCCCCTTTATCTTCCGTACCTCGTACCTTCAGTAGTTATGCGTGGTAAGTGGGTCCTGAAATCCATCGTGGCGTACTCTACTTCCCACTTTCAGCCTCGATAGCTAGAAGCCCTGCGGCTTCTAGTGCTCCAGCAACGACACGTGAGGCATCGTAGTGAAAGTCTGACGTCTCTTCGTCCGCTCGTAGTGCGGCGACGAAGATCACGATACATCTTCGTGCCACTTAGATGCACAACAAATCGGGAGCAGTGAAACTCCTTAGGATCTCTCTGTGGGCTCACATCGGGAACCTTACTGTCCTCTATCTTGTGTCATCATGTGGATGGTCCGGCCTTCGTCACTGTACCTAAGCTGTCTTTATGCGTAAATACCCTAAATTTTATAATAAAAATTATTATATATTAGGGTATAAATTAGGAGTCAACTTGGGTATTTTAAAGAATTGTTAAATGAATATTATAAATGACTATATGGCTAAGAGCGAATGCAAATATAATATCTTGAATGAAATTTCATTTCCACACAGAAAATTTAACCAAGTGGAAAATAACAAATTTGGAAATGTGAAAAATGAGGACCTAAATGTCATAATATAAAGAACAAATAGTAAAAATAGTAAAATTCTTTGAATATTTCGGGAGCGAGAAAATTCTTTAGATCTCGGATAATGAAGCCACGGCTGCAGTTAAATTCGATCTGTGAAATCTAGTGACACGGAAAAATTTCGTTAAGTCAGAACGGTCGAATATTTTACAAATTTCTAGACGACGAGTGTAAGTGAGAGCACAAGCGGGACTTAGAAGAATATGAAAAATGGAAAAATATTTAAAGTATTGATTAGGATAAATGAAGTGAAATCGGAGCAAATAATTTGTTTAGGAATGAAACGGACTGAAAGAAAGAAAAATGGACATATGGGTCCCATTTATAAATAAAATATAATAAAAAAATAAAATAAATTAAAAATAAAAATGAAAAATATCAAAAGAGAACACGGACGGAGAATTTGCGAGGGAGAAAAACTTTTGATTTTTTTCTCTTTTCATCTCTTTCTGGATTCACGAATCGGACGGTCAGTCGTCGGATCAAGAGCGAAAGTCTTCTACGAGACGAGGGGCTGCGCGTGGGTACCAAAAACGAGGATTTTAAGGGATTCGGTAAAAGTCGAAAAAATCCTAATTTTTAGTTTTTCTCAGATCTACGGCGTTTTGACGGTCATAATTTTTTGGACCAAGAGTTAAAGTACTCTACGCAACGCGAGCTATGCGTGGGTACCGAAATCATGGGATTTCGCCGTATTTCCATGTGAATGAATAGTAAATACGTAATAGTGAATAGTGAATACGTAATAGTGAATACTGAAATACGTAATAGTGAATAGTGAATACATGATAGTGAATAGTGAATCACATTAATAGTAGATAGTAGTTGTAAATGAATAGATGTATATATGGTAGAAATATAAAATTGAAGAGTATAGAGACTAAGTAAGAGGCTCCATTTTGGATGTTGCTTGGGACTGCATGGAAGCTCGGTAGTCGAGGTCATATATAGTTTGTTGAAATTTGAATTCATATTAAACTCCGAAAATCAATCATAACCAAAACTACTAGTACACACGAATAATCTTGTTCTTTAATGGTTTTGGAATAGGGGCTGACGAGGAGAAAAGTCAGCGAGATTGATTAGAGGATTGGAATGAGTGCAAGATTTTTGGGTTTGTTCTATCACTTCCATTCCTCGTTTCAGTTTTACATGTTTGTTCTACCTTTTCTTATTCGTTTCAATATTTGAAATGCTTGTTTTGTCATAAGAAAGGTATATTGAATTGTTTTAAATGATTTGAAGAAGAATTTGATTGGAAAAATGTTTGCATAGGAAAACTGCATGACTATTGAAAGTAGATAGTTATACAAATGTATTGTGCTGCTATAAAATATTTAGGCATATAATAGAATGTTAGCAGTTTAGTTCGTATCAAGGATAGATTGGTATACGATAGGGTGAAATAACGATCTTTGCGAATGATTGTGATGATGTGTCACTCCGTCAGACCTGGCGGGGCAGTATCGGTAGTGTTCCTTATTTGATTGACCTGTGATCAGCGGCCAGCGGGGCCGTCGCGTATTATCGCCGTTTTATCTGGCACGCAGCCCGGCGGGCGAGTGTCGGTGACTTTCACGATATTATCTGTATATGTCGAAGACATAGGTTAAATTCGTTAAAGGCATCGCTGGTGATTGGCATAACTGAATTGATTGGCATAAGCGGGCCCAGTTGACATAACTAAATTGATTGGCATAGCGAATTGATTGGCATAAGCGGGTGAATTTGTGAGTATATTTGAATTGATTTAAATTGTGAAATATTAGATTGAAAAGAGCATTGTGAAATGCATGATTTGATTAATGCATGATTTATTGAATATGAAAGTGTATTTTTGGGATGATCGATGAACCATAGCGATTATATATAAAGCAGTATATGTATTGTATTTACGTTGATCATCCATAAAGATTTGAAAGTTTTGAATTGTTAAATTGCATGATTTGTTTTAATTGAAACTGAAGAATGGATTTGTATAGAATCACTAAGCATGAAAATTCTTAGCGTATTGTTTTACCAATGCGTAGATATCAAGTGATAGATAATGATCGAAAGCGGACTGAATCGAGGCGTCGAGTCATAAAAAAAAGGAAAAAAAAAATTTCGAAGTATGCTTTGACATGTGCATTAATTCCATGTTTTCTTTTGGATATTGATATTTTGTAAAAACAATTTGAACTCTAAAAATCTAATTTTGTAAATCATTTTGAAAAGACTTGAATGTCTTCATTGCAAATGTATTTTGTTAAATGTAAATGTTTATGGGCTTGCCCCGAATTTGAAATAAACCCATGAGATTGGATTTTTAGTGATTGAGTGATATGAAGGTGTCACCGGACTCGGTTCGGATCATGAAAGCAGATTCGGGACGGAAGGGTCCCACAAGTTTAGTGGTATCAGAGCCTAGGTAAGCGGTTCTACAAAATGATTGATTTTGAAATTTTTATGACATGCATTGCATTTGCATATAAAGGATGACGTGACTCTGACGCGAATCTTGTTGGTCTTAATAGGACAAACATTAGTGGTATAAGTCCCCTTAGGGTCGGGTGACGAGGAAGAGTGTATAGAAGTTGTCTAGCAAAATGCGAGTATGAATTTTAGGAGATTTGATTAAGTTATCTGGGAGTTTGATGTGATTTTGGGGATGGATTGGTTGTCCCGACCTGGCTTGATAGTCGGTGTAGAATGAAAAGAGTGACTTTAAGGACACCGAATGACGATGAAGTTATTTTCATCGGTAAGAGGTCAAATCACTTCTCTAATGTGATATCCGCAACCACTGCTAGAAAAATGGTGCGAAAATGATGTGAAACCTACTTGGCTTATGTGATTAATACGGTAGAGAGCAGATTTGCGTGTACGATATCCCTGCGTTAGTGATATTCCCAGAACGTATTTCAGGAAGAGTTGTCGGGATTGCCTACGGAGGAGATTGAGGTTGCTATCGACGTTGTACCGGAGTGCCGCACCGCATCATTTGCCGTGTAGAATGGCTCTGATGGGTCAAAGAGATTGAAGCTTCGGTTGCAAGAGCGCTGAAACGGTTTATTCGACCAAGTGTACATCAGTGGGAGCTCCGGGTAACTTTTTGTTAAGAGAAAGAGTAAGTACATTTAACTGTATTGATTATAGACAAGCCCGAACAAGTTGACCATAAAGAATAAGTATCAGATTTACCGGAATTGATGATTTGTTTGACCCGATTGAAAGGTCGATATCTTTGAAGATTGACATGATGGTACCATCGATTGAGAATTAAAGATGTGGATGTACATAAAGCGGCGTTTAGACGATATGGACATTATGAGTTCCATGTAATGCGTTTGGTTTGACCGTCTCCGTGACTTTCATGGACCCTAATGAATCATGTTTTAGGCTTGCGTATGTGGATCAGTTTGTCGTAGTGTTCATAGACGACATTCTTATGTATTCGAAAGATCGGGAAAATCACAACACACACCTTCGGGTAGTGTTAGATACTTTGAGAAAAGAGCAATTGTATGCAAAATTGAGCAAGTGTGAGTTTTGGATAAATGAAGTGTCCTTTCTTGGGCACATTGTATCGAAAGAAGGAATCCGAGTGGATCCAAAGAAAATAGAAGTGGTTGTTGAATGGAAGCCACCAAGAAATGTTACAAAAGTGCTTAGTTTCTGGGGTGGCGGGTTACTACGAAGGTCGTTAGGGGTTTTCACCTATGGCTCATGACCCCGTGGCGAGATTGCTTGAGAAAAATGTAAAAAGTATGAGATGGAGTGAAAAATGTCAAAGAAGTTTTTGACAAGGCATTCTTAGCAGGAGCTCAGATTCTTGCTCGGCCCGGACTGCGGTGGGAATATGTGATCTTTAGTGGCGGCTTCACTAAATGAACTTGGATGTCTAATGCGAGAGTAAAGTGGCGACTATGCTTGAAACGGTTGAAGCTAGTAGCGAAAGAACACTTGGCGCATGATTTGGAATTAGCGCAATTGTAATTCTTGTGAAAGTGGAACATTATTTGTATGGAGAGAAGTGTTTCATCTACGCTAATCATAAGAGTCTTAAGTTTTTGCCCTCACAGCGAGAGCTTAACTTGGGGTGTAACGTAGATGGATGGAATGATAAAGATTATAGCTGCGTGATTGATTATCACGGAAAGGCGATGTAGTGGTAAGCGATTTGAAATGAAAGTCGATACAGCGCTGGAAACATTGAATGCCCATTTGTCATTATCGAGGCGATGATGCGTAGTGGCAAAATTGATAGCGAAGGCGGAGTTTGTTGAATCAAGTGCTAGAGGCACATAGTGGATCTTTGCTTTATCCGTCTCGGTAGCGCAGATGTATCGAATTTGAAAATGTCATTACGGTGGTCGGAATGAAAGAGATATATCGATTTGTAACGAAGTGTTTGGTTTTCAAAAAGTAAAGTGATATCAAGTTCTTCCCGGGATTAATGCTGACCTATCGGAATACGAGTGGAAATGGGACCAAATTACCATGGATTTAGTAGTTGGGTTACCATTGGCAGGGGAGAAAAAGCGTATTTCGGTTTGGGTCGTAGTGGGCCAGATTGACCAGGATCAGCTCTTCCTACCCGGTGAAGCCCGACTATTCACTTGACAAGCTAAGCGAGCGTATCTCCAAAAATAGTTAGGTTACATGGGATTCTTATCCATTATTTGGATAGAAGTCAGGGTTTTACTTGAGAGATTTGGGGAAATTTGCGAAGCCTTGGGCGCTCGACTGAATTCAGTCTGCGTTCATACAGACGGATGGACCAGTCGAGAGAAAGTGATCGGATGCGGAAGATATCTTTGAGTTGTGTGATCGACTATGAGGGTAGTTGAGATAGATACATTGCTTTAGTTGAATTAGTGTACAACAACAGTTTCCAATCGAGTATTGGAAAGGCGCCTTATGAGGCTTTATATGGGAGAAAATGAAGAACACCATTGTGTTGGAAAGAGTGGTAAAGAAAGTAGTGGCCAGACTTGATACAGAGACTAAGGGTGAAAATGATTAGAGAGATATTGAAAGTGGCAAACGATAAACAAAAATCATATGCTGACATGAAAAGAAAAGATATTCGTTATGAGATCGAGGAAAAAGTGTTTTTGAAAGTATCGCCTTGGAAGAAGGTGATGAGATTTGGGAAAAAGGACAAGTTGAGCCCTAGATTTATTAGCCTCTATGAAGTGATCGAAAAAGTGGGTCCAATGGCATATAGATTAGCATTACCTCCGAACTTGGAGAAGATCCGTAATGTATTTCATGTGTCCATGCTACGGAGGTATCGTTCAGACCCGTCACATGTAGTCTCTTCGGAGACAATTGAGCTTAGACCGGATTTGACATATGAAGAAAAGCCAATAGAAATCTTGGCTTGGGAAGTGAAAGAGCTGCGGAACAAGAAGATTCTGTTAGTCAAGGTGTTGTGGAGAAACCACAAAATAGAATAAGACAATTTAGGAAAGTGAAGAAACGATGCGGCAGCAATATCCGCAACTGTTTAACTAAGGTAAATTTCGAGGACGAAATTTTATTAAGTGGGGGAGAGTTATAACGCCCCAAAAATACCCTAGAATTTTATAATAAAAATTATTATATATTCCGGGTATCAATTGAGCCAACTTTGGTATTTTCCGGGAATTGTTAAATTAATATTGCATAAATGACTATATGGCTAGGCAAATGCAAATATAATATACTAAATGAGAATTGATTTCCACCCGAAAATTTAACCAAGTGGAAAATGACAAATTTGAAAATGTGAAAAATGAGGACCTAAATGTCATAATATAAGAAGAACAAATAGTAAAAATAGTAAAATTGCTGGAATGACTCAGGGAAGCCTAGAAAATTCTTTAGATCTCAGATGATGAAGCGATTTGTGGATTAAATTCGGTCTCTGAAATCTAGTGACACGAAAAGTTTCGTTAAATTGAGAGAGACGGTCGAATATTTCTGAATTTCTGGGAGGCAGTGTAGAGTGAAACCTGAAAACGGGATTTTAGAAAAATCTCGAAAAATGGAAAATATTTAAAGAGTATTCAATTAGGATAAATGAAATTGAAATCGGAACGAAATAATTTGTTTCGGAGCTGAAACGGACCGAGAAAAGAAAGAAAAATAGACATATGGGTGCCATTTATAAAATAATAATAATAAAAAAATAAAATATAAAAAAATAAAAACAAAAATATCAAAGAAAGGAGACACGGACAGAGGACTGCGCAGGGAGAAAATTTTTTTAATTTTTTTTTTTTCTCTTTTCATCTCTTTCTCAGTTCTGAAATCGGATGTCGAGTCGTCGGATCGAAACGAAAGAAAGTCTTCCTACTGCTGACGAGAAATTCTGTAGATGCAAAACACGGGATTTTCACAGAAATTCGAGTAAAATTCGAAAAAAATCCTAATTTTAGTTTTTCTCGAATTCTGCGTTTGTGGTCATAATTTTTCGGACCAAGGATTAAAGTACTCTCGCAGCGCTGACTCACGCGTGGTGCCGAAATCACAGGATTTCGTCGTATTTCCACGTGAATGAATAGTAAATACGTCGTATTTCCACGTGAATGAATAGTAAATACGTAATATTGAATATTGAATATTGAATAGTGAATAGTGAAATACGTAATAGTGAATACATAATAGTGAATAGTAATACGTAATAGTGAATAGTAAATTTGTAAATGAATAGATGTATATATGGTAGAAATATAAGAATTAGTATGGAACTAAGTAAGGAACTCCGTTTTGGATGTTCTTGGACTCTATGGAAAGCCCATTGAGTCCAGAGTCCATCTATATATAGTTTGTTGAAATTTGAACTCATATTAAACTCCGAAAATCAATCATAACCAAAACTACTAGTACACACGAATAATATTGTTCTTTAATGGTTTTGGAATAGGGGCTGACGAGGAGAAAAAGTCAAACTGAGATTCAGATTCCGAGGATTGGAATGAAAGTGCAAAGATTTTTAGGTTTGTTCTATCTACTTCCATTCCTCGTTTCAAGTTTTTGCATGTTTGTTCTACCTTTTCTTATTCTCGTTTCAATATTTGAAATGCTTGTTTTAAATGCATAAGAAAGGCATATTTAATTGTTTTAAATGATTTGAAGAATTTGATTGGAAAAATGTTTGCATAGGGAAATTGCATGACTATTGAAAGTGAACTAGTTATCACAAATGTATTGTACTGCTACTCTAAAATATTTGAGACGCCCTTAATAGAATGTTAGCAGTTTGAATTCGTATCAAGGATGAATTGATATACGATAGAAATTGAAATAAGCGACCTTTGCGAATGATTGTAATGTGTCCTTTCCGTCGGCGGCCAGCGGGACCTTATCGGTAGTGTTCACTATTTGATTGTTATAACCAGTCAACGACCGCGAGACCGTCGCGTGTTAAGCGATTTTATCTTAAACACAGCCTTGACGGGGCCGTGCAGATGACTCACGATATCTGTATGTGAAGACATAGGTTAAATTCGTTAAGGGCATAAGCGGGTGATTGGCATAAGCGAATTGATTGGCATAAGCGGCCCGATTGACATAGCGAATTGATTGGCATAATTGAATTGAATTTGTGAGCATATTTGAATTGATTTGAGATTGTGAAATATTGGAATTGAAAAGAGCATTGTGAAATGCATGATTTGATTAATGCATGATTTATTGAATATGAAAGTGTATTTTTTGGATGATCAATGAACCATAACTGATTGTATATAAAACAAGTATATGTATTGTATTTACATTGATCATCCATAAAGATTTGAAAGTTTAAATTGTTAAATTGCATGATTTGTTTAATTGAAGCGAAGAATGGATTTGTATAGAACCTAAACATGAAAATGCTTAGCATATTATTTACCAATCTTGATCAGGAGTGATGAATGGATCGAGCGGACCCAAGATCGAGGAGCGTCGAGTCATAAAAAAAAAAAAAATTTCGAAGTATGCTTTGACATGTGCATTAATTCCATGTTTTCTTTTGGATATTGATATTTTGTAAAAACAATTTGAACTCTAAAAATCTATTTTTATGCATCATTTGAAAAGGCTTGAATATGCCATTTGCAAATGTATTTTGTTAAATGTAAATGTTTATGGGGCACTTGAAATTTTGAAAATCGGCTTATGAATTGGATTTTTAGTGATTGAGTGATAACAGGGTATCTCGGACTCGGTTCGGATCCGCCAAAACGGGTCGGGACGGGAAAAGGGTCCCACATGTACCCGGTACTTGATGGACACTATCTCTAGGTCCTGCCCTTGGGGTGATGCGATACGCCGATAGGAATGATGAAACACCCGACTCCCCCGAGTACCACGGGCACCTTTCCTTTATCGTAGTGCGACGTCCACGGTCACCGAGCATCTACCACTCTCGGGAAGCTATACTAGCCAATGCTCCCCGTGGCTTCCAAATGGGTGCATCATCGACCCGTTTCCATACCACGGTGGTATCTGAAAGTGAAGTCATAATCCTCACCAAATTTCATCCACTTGCGTTGCCTCATGTGAGTCAGTTGCGTGAAGATGTACCTCCCGAACTTTATGGTCTGAATACACCTCAAACTGTTCTCCGTATAGGTAGTGGTGCCAAATCTTCAAGGCAAAGACTATGGCCGCCAACTCCATGTCGTGTGTGGGGTAGTTCTGCTCATGATTCTTCAATTGACGGGAACCATAAGCTACTACCCTCTGGATTTGCATCGAGCATTCTAGCCGGCTTTCGGTCATGATACCTTGTGTACCTCTTGCCCCCCTCTCCAGGACTATCAGAATAGGAGTTGTAGTAAGCCTTCTCTTCAATTCATGGAATGCCTTCTCGCACCGATCATTCCACTCGAACTTGACCTCCTTCCGAGGCAATCTCATCATAGGTGCTGCTAGTAGGGAGAAATCCTTGATGAACCTCCTGTAGTACCACTGCCCGATCCAGCGTGTATCTCGGCGGCCAGCCTCTCTAACTCATCCACAACCTCGACCTTCTCGGGGTCGACACGCTGAAGGCGACCTCACGTGTCTTAAGAGAATCTCACCTCGGTAAGCGGCTTCGCGCTCGCGAACTGGCGTACAGCGATGGTTTCTCAGAAGCTGTAGAACGACCCTCAAATGATCCTCATGCTCCTCCTTAAGCGGGGTAGGTCGAAATGTCCTCCCTGAGACCGACAAACTAATCCAGATAGGGTTGGAATACCCTATGCATGAGATCCATGAAGGCCGCTAGCGCATTCATCAATCCGAAGGGCATCCCCGTGAACTCAAAGTGCCCATACCGCGTCTTGAACGTTGTCTTAGGGATATCCGCCTCCCTAACTCTAGTTGATAGTGGCGTGCGAAGGTCATCTTGGGTAGACTCTCGCCCTCTCGGCTTATCAAATAGTCATCAATCATCGATAATGGATGCTCGATTCTGTAACTGTTCAACTATCGGTAGTGATACGGTCGAAGGGTCTTGTCTTTCTTCTTTGGCAAAACCAAAGCGTCCATGAGGTGAAGTGCTCGATGCAATGAATCCCTTGTCCATGACTCCACGTATCACGGATCTTAAGTTCCCTACGACTCAAGCGGTGTCATCCTATGCGGGGTCATAGAGATGGGCGACGTGCCAAGGTGTAACTCGTCTGAGGAGTCTGCATCCTCTGTGGAGGTAATCCGAGTAGCTGTCAGGAAAGACATCCTCATCTTGGGCTCTGGGGAGATCTAACTCCTATCTCACCTCGTCCTCCAACGTAAGGCTTGCTATCCAACCCATCAAGCGTCATTGCCATACGAGAATCGTACGATCTGACGGCTTATCGTGCTTGTCCTAAGCGTAACACAGTAATAGATCACGTATTGTAGGTGGTAACCCTCTAACGGCGCTCATAATCGATATGACTCGGTATCTTAATCAACGATCCATTCTAGGATGACATCGAACTCGACATGTCCATGACCCTCGGGTCCCACTTGTAGTCACGATCCAGAGATCTCTAACTGCAGCTTGGAGTATATCATATCTACACTCAACCTAGTCCCTAGGGGAGAACTCACATACAGGGGCTTCTCCAAGGTCTCAACCTCTTAGCCCAACTCTCACACACATGATGCAGCGATGAATGATTGCGATGCACCCGAATCAAATAATACCCTTACCCATAGGTGAGATAACATAAACATACCTTGTATGGTAGTGATCTGTGGCTCGATCCGGTGGTGTGATAGCGTGAAACACGTCCTGAACCTGATGTCCGACTTTTGTGGGCTACTATTCACGACCTCGACCCGCCTGCCCCAGCCTCTCTGCTTTGTCTGTGAGAAGGTGCTTGTACGGCTTTGGGGTGTGTGGTTCCTCCCAGCCTCTTAAGGGTGGAGGAATAAAGCGTAATCGCGCTGTCCACGATGGCTGGGACTGCCTTGTCTGAAGTACAGGATCACTTGCCTGCAGGGTAATCACTTCATATGTCAGTGATGGCGAAATAACGAATCATGCATGCTGCGCGCTTCTTGAACCACGACTTAACCTTGGCCTTTGATGGGCGTGGCTACGGGAAACCCTCGCGAACTAGAAGCTAGCTTCTTTCTCGAAGCCCAGAAAGAGACTTACTCTCCTTCTCTTGCCTGACACCCACATCTCGAATGCTCGTAGTCCTTTATCTCCTCTATATGTGTAGATGTCGACCATAGAGTCCATATCCTGTAGGAGGAGCTTGCCCCTGATGGACAACTTCAGTCTATTCTCAGAATTTCCTTGTGGCCATGTGTTACGTAGTCATCGACAAAAGCAGTTAACTGCGTGAACTTAGCCACGTGCTCGTCGTATCATCATTCCCTGCTTCAGCTCTAGGAACTTCCGGGCCTTTGCATGCCTAGCAGTGGTCGGAAAATATTTGCCCATGAAGAGCTCATGGAACTACGCTTATATAACGCCCAAAATATACATAATTTTTATAATAATTCTATGATATATTCGAGGGTATAAATATAGCCAAACTTGGGTTTAGAAATTTGTTAAATGTTATATGATTGTATGACTAAATGTCAATTGCAAATGATATATATATGATTGAATGTGATATACTAAGTGATTAAGTGATGATTGAACAGGAAATCTTGAAGTGTAAAGGAGTAAAAATAAAAATTTGTAAAATGAGGACTAAGAGTCAAATGATAAGTTTAAATGCTAATGTGAAATAAATGATAAGTGAGTGTGAAATAAGGAGACTAGTAAGCTTTAAGTGAAAAATGGAAAATGGGATTTAATGAGCAAGCCAAGAAGGCTTAATGAAGGAAATGGGAATTAAGACGAATGTGGTCCTAAGAAGGGCTCATTTTGGGCAAAATCGTTTTTGGAGACAAGAGAGAGAGAGAAGAGCTAGGGTTGAGGAGAAATTAAGGTTTTGGTGGGAGATCATCCTATTTTGGTTTTCCAGTGATCAGGAAGAAAGAAGGAAGCTAGAGCGAAAAGAGTTTCAAGAGATTCAAAGTATGGGCAAATACAGAAGTTGTATTTGATGTTTGACCTTACTGTTATACCAATCTATCCTTAATGCGAATTAAATGTTAACATTCTATTAAGGGCATTCAAATCCTTTATATCAAAATATAGTACAATATGTACATTTGTATAAACAGTTCATTTTCAATACTCATGCAATTTATATAAACATTCATAATCAATTTACTTACCAAATTCAATTAAAACAAATCAATATGCTTTTTCTTATGCATTTAGAACAAACATTTCCAAATCTTGAAATGAGAATAGGAGAATAGAACAAACCAATCTATCTCTTTCTTTTTTGTCCTTGCCTTCAAATTGGTCTAGGTTAGGTGATGCTCCTTATTTACCAAATCACACACACATCACATTTTAGGATGATATTAGGATGATATTAGGATGTTATTGGGAATGATTCACATGTTTTGTTTTGGGATTTTGGGGTGATTTTGGAGAAAAATCGCAAAAGTACAAAAGCGGAAAATCAGCGTGCTCGTGCTCCTACGCCGCGGCCCGAGCGAGGTGCAATGGCACCTCGGGTACTCCATGGCGTGTGCGCGTAGCGACTTAGCTACTGGTCTGACAAGCAATTTTTTTGGATTTTTGTTTCTGAACACCTCGTATTCGTGCACCGATAGTTTAAGGACCCTAATAAATGATTGGGGTTCAAGCAAGGATAAACTAAGCAGCGTCACGAGTACCTCCTTGGCCAGGCGGCGATATTCGTTAAGTGTGAGTAGTGCTAGTTTATTAAATGTGATGTGTGTGATTTGGTAGGGGCCGGTGAGCATCACCTAACCTAGGACCGAGGAAATTGAAAGAAAGCGAGGACGAAAGAGATAAGATTGGTTGTTCTCTTATATTCTCATTCAAGATTTGAAGTCTTTTTGTTCTAGAAATAATGTAAGAAAAGTATATTGATTTGTTTTAATTGGATTGAAGCGATTGATTGTGAAATGTTTGCATATGAAAATTGCGTAAGTATTGAAAATGTTTGTTTATCTGAATGTACATATTGTACTATATTTTGATATAAAGGATTTGAATGCCCTTAATAGAATGTTAACATTTAATTCACATTAAGGATAGATTGGTATAACGATGAGTCGAATTAGCGATCTGTGAACAAGCGTATTGATGTGTCACTCGTCGGCGGCCCGGTAGGACAATATCATTAGTGTTCCGCGAATTGATTTTTAATAACGATTCGGCAACCGCGGGACGAACTATGTTATAAAACAAATGATTTTATCTTAGGCTACAACCAATGAGACCGTGCGGGTAGAAATTTGGCAAATTGACCACGACACGCGTGAACACGAGTACGAACCCACCACGGTTTTGCGGGTTTGGTTGGAGTATAATTGTGTTTATAATGTCGTGTTGACGGCCTAACACGTTTAATCGTGGGTCATATTCGTGTTGAGCCGAGCCTAGCCTGAATTTGACCGAGATTGACTGGATTTAATTATTATGTTAATTATTAACCTATTTAATAAATTATTTATGTTAAATATGGATTATTAGTATAATTCCCTATTAATTTAAATAATAAAATTAACAAACATGTTAAATTTAATAGGCTATTTATTGTTAAACATGTATGAGATAAATTAATATAATTCTTATTCTTTTAAATAATCAAATTAAATGGGTCATAATAGTGTGACCCGCCTAACCACGAATGTAAAATGGGTTGGAGTTTGGGTTAGCGAATGTTGACACGTTTATTATTCGTATTGGGTTTGGGTTGGTGAATGTTGACACGATTCGTATATTGACAGAGCACGGGCACGACCCATTAACACG